>OU744363.1:20344257-21544257 GCA_916610255.1 Lasioglossum lativentre
TTAAAATGTTCTTCAATGTCAGACAAATTTTTCGGCTAAATGGGAAATATGATAACTCAACTAGAAGAAAATTAGTTTCTAATAAGGAAATTATGAAGTCCATCATGTGCAAAGAATAGACAAATATAGAAAGTATTGATCATTTGTAACAATTATAAAAATAAATTTTAACATGAAGGCTTCCAATTTGTGATATTTAAATGTCTTTTAACTAAGCTTTCTGCTCACATTAAATCGATATTTTCAAACAATTTTTAATACATCGCTTTAAAACAATATCATAAGGGTAGTACATCCAGAGTCGCCAGATCAGGGGAATTGACTCGAATTGAGGGGAAAATGTTATCCTCTCTCTGCCAGTACCGGATTAGTCACATGACATTGTGACACACCCACGACAGAGACGAAACGCATCATGTGACCGGGTTATGGAGGAAGCGTGGGGAATAGCGTCGTAGAAGGGGAGGGTAGAGTGGAGAGACAAGTCTTAATCTGACGACTATGAGTACATTCATGTAAGCACATTTTTGGACTACGTAGACGATCAAACTTTTTTAAAACTGCACTACCGTCACACATTTCGAAGCATTTTCAATTACAAGTTTTTACAAATATCTCCTAAACTAAAGACGCGAGGCAAAAAGTCTAAAGGGAAATGTTGTTCAGAATCGTGGTCTTTACAACATATCCAAAGCTCATCGAAATCGGGACATAATCGAGAAACTGTTCTGTTACATCGCGGCGTACCGACAACACTCTGCTCCCCCCGGCTCGCCGCGCTGACCGTGCCACCGAGCGAGTAGGCGCGCTCTAGTTGGTCCGTGTTTTTCGTTAATAACTCCTAAACAAAGCCGCGGACGCCATTTTTGCTAAGGAAAATGTCGCTTCAAATGACCCAAGGAACCTCCCATTTCCCGCTTACGCAGTCGTTTTGGGACACCCGTATATAGTAATATATAGTAATAATTGATAAACAAGTAACAATTTATACTATTCGCGGAATAAGATCCAATAAGGGAAATCCCACAGTCTTCGCTGACTATTGGATAATATTCAGTCGCAACAGGTGAAATGTTCGAGAAGAATAAACAAAAAACAACTCACCCAGGAGATATTATCTCTTTATCGATATAAGTATTTCTACTAGCTTTGCTTTACGTTCGATTCCTCTGTATGCATATATAATCTAAGTATCTGAATAGAGAAAGAAAGAGAGCGACACACGCGCGATTAAATAATGTATAAACCGACAATAGCGTGAGGTGAACACGAATATTGAGTTTAATGATTTATATGTTTCGGGGAGAAGAAATATGAATAACTTAAGGAGTAAGATAACTGGAAAGATGGAATAGATTATCGAAAGGCCAAGACCTTTGCCTGAATACAATACTAATTGTAAGTACTGAATATTCGCGGCAACTCCCGCGCTGATAGCCTTAAGGACTACCCCGACACATACCTCGCGATTATACGTCGAACAGTGATCGCAATTCGCGATTTTTCGGCAGAGGTGCTTGCCGGTGTCAAGAGCCGTCCCCGCTACGCGGTGCGCGCGGACCAATCAGATAGTCGAATTTAGAGCGCGAGCATGTTCTCCTTGTCGCGGCGTGAGCTCTCTTAGTCTCCTACCATAGTCTACGGTTTTTCTATGTATCTATCCGCTTCATACGGCGCGACTTTGGTATGTCCTTATTTACGCGGCCATGCGTCGGTTTTCGGTGATCGAGGAAAGTACTTACAAGTCCTGTACGATGTACGGTACATATGGTTTTTACATACATGGTTATTGACTGGCGTGTCTTCGTGGTTCTTAACAATACCCGGAACTGACTTTCAAATTACCGATTTCCCGTGTTTAGGACGATGTTGATTCCAAGGAAGGTATGCGTTATACATATAAGATGTAACAATCGGGATGCCGTAGAAAAGAATGATTTTAGTTTTATCACATCAAAGACCGTTCTGCGTTTGATTAGGGAATTCCCACAATGCTAACGCATTATCAAGCCGCAGCCGTATCAAGGTGCCGTTGGCAAAGAGTGGTTACTAATATTGTTCTGGAGGTATAAATAGGGTCATTTAGTTGTATACGGTCTGCTGGTATTGTTTTGAGACCAGCGGAATAGAAAACTGACCATAATAGCGGTGCGCTCGACTCGCCTATACCTGAAACGCGGATACACCGCGTTCTTTCCCAGTATACTGTGACGATTACAGGAAAAATTCCATATTTTAAAAGGTCTTATTTTGAAGAGGAAATTTCCTTGTAACCATATTTTTTTCAAAATTTACATTACTGGCCAAAATTGAAAAAAAAAACAAAAAAAGAATTTGTTTAAATTTTTTGACATTATAAAGTTAATTATCGAGGATGAAAAATTATTTTATAATGGCCCAATTCTTCCCGAATAAAACAAAAAAAGTATAGCTCAATCGGACAAACAGTTGCTGAGATAAAAATTCGTAAGTGAGGCCTATTTTCGCCAAACTGGGAAAAAATCGCAAACTTTGAAGGTCTGCCATTTCTAAAAAAATTCGAAATCGGCAAAATGATGACTTAAACCCCCCCTAATTATGAAATTAGGGCTACAATATATTTCAATTAGAACAAAATCGAAGATGGTGACCGCAAAAGTGATCGATTCGGCATGGAATGATCCTTTGGCATTTCAACTTAGGCAATAATATATTCAATTCTATACTAAATCCTCACAAGTTCAGTGGCGACACCACCATCTGTACACACACATCTTTTATTAGGATATATCAGTGTTATTTGGTAACTCGTGCAATTTTTAAACCCTTAATTATTGACCAAAATCCTAATCTAGTAATTGAACGTTCCCACACGATACAATCTTACCGCTCGGATTGTATCAATTAAATTATACTAGTTATGAGGCCTACTAACAATCCTAGCGGTGCGGCGACATACCAATAGTCCAAACAGAGATTTATCGAATCTAGTGGCTCCCCACTCTCCCACTGGGTTCGTCCACGAAAACTAGGGTAAATGTACCTATTACTGCGGGTGTACCTATTACTGCGGTATTTTTTCCCAATGAGATTAAAATACGTAAAAATAAATATTTTGCCCTGAATTTTGTACAATTCAATGAGAATGTATTCTCGTTGGCTAGGCAAACAAAATTGTCGATCATTCTTATACGTATTTTTATAATTTCGGGATTTGAAAAAATATTCTTCATAAAATGTAAAAATAAGACGATTTTTCTACTATCTCGATCACCAAAGGACTGTTGTTCACATGACTGTACATTCTTTATACAGTAAATGCTCGATTCTTGTCCGGGGTCGTGGGCATGATCACTGTCCAGTGCCTACTCACTCCACTGCCTGTCAACGCCGCGCCGCGCCGCTACGCAGGGCGGCGACGATTGATGTAGGCTCGGGTATATCGGTGTGAACACCACTACATTGAAGCCATGAATCGAATGTTCAAACTTCTTAATTTTCATTATTGAAGTGAAACTTCTTTTAGCGGGGTGTAAGCCTATTCGCGTCACGGAAGTCGCGACACGAAAATGTGTAACGGAAGTGGTGGGGATGTCGAAAGTCGAGTGGCGCGAAAATTTAAACGGTTCGTTTTAAATCTTACAAGTATTTTATTTTCAAATTATTTTATACTTTTTAGTCCATTTTAAAAACGTGGTTTTTGAAATAATTATTTTTTTTTTTAATTATTATTTATGACAATATCGCATTCATCCCAAGAAAATTTCATCAAAAGAAAGAGACATAGTTCATGGCATTTCCTATACGCTCTCTTTCTTTGCGTCACAAATTTTGATCGTTCATTATTTTTTCTATGATCCTCATTGAAACAATTGGTTTGTGATAGCTAAACTATGATATAAATATTATTGACTCAATTTTGTCTAAATGTCTTGCAAACACTGCATCGAGAGTTGTTCCTGATCTTGTTGTCGCTTTATTAGGATTATTTACCATTTCCAATCTTAATTTACTTCTAAACATTACTAGACTGCAAGAAGTTTCACTTCTGCCGCGCCTGGTTTTCCACGCGTATGTTTTTCATTTTTTTGGGGGCTTTCACTGGCTTGTTTCTGGCATTTTTCTGATTAAAACAAGACCAAACACGATATAGTTTCAATTGTATTTAGTATAAAGCATTTTTAATCGGCATCACATTGTGAGAACACTCGGGCCTTTAAACTGTGCTGGCAACGGCGACACGCTTCGGTCACGCGATCCGTATTTCATTTTGTCCTTCTCTATTTCGGCTCTCTATTGAAGTCTCGCTCGGCGCGGTCGGCGCGATATCTAGACGTAGTCATAAATCAAAAAGCATGTCCGGGCACGATAGTTGTCCGTGAAAAACACGGCTGTTGGACAAGAATCGATCGTTTACTGTATTGCTTTAAATTGCATAGGGGAAAGTTTTTTTTATTATTTAGATACGTACTTCGATACAATAAAATATAAAAAAAACTTCTCTTGCCTTTTTAATAAAGAAATTAAGCCCTCAGCATTACGTACATTAAAGTGAAGGAGGAGCCCATTACTGCGGTACAAAAATCACTAGGGATGTCCCTAAGACTGCGGTATGAATTGCAACTACGATGAGAAACGAGGTTCACTTCAGCCGAACGTTGCGTTGTACACCTTTAGAATTCGGTAAAAGTAAACAATTTTAGAGAAAGAGTAATATTATAGAAAAAATAAGGTATGCCAAAGGTTAAATCAAAATTTAATAAAGAAAACTGTAACAAAATTAAAAATCTAAATAAAATGAGGAAGAGAAAAAGATCTACTTATGGATCTGAAAACTTAATGAACGCAGTAAATGAAGTTAGATTGGGAGTTTACATTGTGAAATGTTGTAAACTTGACAGCTTTATACTAAATATAATAATAGTTATGTAATAATAAGATCATTTGTGTGATATATTATACTAATAATTTGTTAAAATTAGAAGGTTTATACATTTAAAATGTAATAATAATAAGATTATTTATGTGATATTAAACTAAGTTGTTAAAATTATTAGAGGTTTATTCATTTACAGTAGACTACCGTATAACGCGACGAAAAACTTGTTTAAAAAGACTGTATGGACTAAATTTACAGTAACGAAACATTATGTAAGAAGACTGTACACTTATTGCCACATACAATACATACATACACCAACTTTAAACAATTTTTTCATCGCGTTATTTGGGAGTTTACTGTAAAATGTAATAATTATTTAAATTAATGCCGAGGTACGTAGGTAGTTTTTTTCCGTGCACTCGTATATTTCAAATTCTAATCCGCAGTAATGGGTACGCAGTAATTGGTACATGGTTCTTTTTCGTTCGCAGTAATACGTACAAAATGTTATCGATTTTATTTTTTGATATTTTCTTATGTTATATTAGGTGTTCAGGGCCACCAAGTTTTTTTTTGTATTCAGAACACATCATTCTTCCATAAAATGCTTACACGTATTATTATTTCATGATAAATTAGGAATAAGATTAAAAAAAAATACGATTGAAGCTTGATACCGCAGTAATCGGTACATTTACCCTATACCATCGTTGCGGCTCCCTGGTTACGCATCAGGTTCGTCTGCGCTTGACTCCATTTCTAACTAACAAATTGCAATCAATTCTTAGGGTAATAACCCTTCACCAGCCACTCGCGCTGCTCGCGGCCCTGGCTCGTAACAATAATATAAATGTTAGGAAGGATGTTGAGAATGGATACATTTATATAGGTGACGCCATCTCGCAGTGTTACCGATATTCGGCATCACGAAGCGATCGGCAGCGGGACCGGATGGCAGTAGAGTATCTCAAATGGGAATAGAGCACAAATCTGTTCCGTTCGTTCTGTTCACCGAAACTAATGTCGATTCTCCGTTCCGTTTGCCGTTCGGTTCGTCGTTCGGCGCAATGTTCGGCGATATGTTCAGGTCTGTACGAAGCTTTAGATAGCTTTGAAGAAACACGTGCCTAGTTCCTCAAGTTCCTTATAATAATTTATAATATTAAATATAGTAATATTACAAATTCGAACCGAGTCAGTCATTTCAACAAACATAAACTAGAATAAATAAATAATTACAAAAATGATGGTATCTGAAAACCTAAATTTAGCATTTACAAAAAAGCAACCATTGATTTATTTCAATTTTGTTCAGACCTTTTGTTCAATTAGAAAAATATGCTTAAAGTGTCCGATAAAAATTCCACAAGAACTATTTTAAATCCATTTCATTGCACAATTGGAAATTTTATTTCTCAAGTTAAATTTTTTCATCATAAAACTCTAACGAAATGCTAAGAAACTCGAGTTCTTAAAATTTCAAAGTAAAAAGACGTTTAATCGACGAATAAGTCTCTGAAAACTTTCATAACAGGAGCAAATTCGAACTCGCAGACGTAACCATAAGATCGGAAAAGATAGTTTCCACTGCGGAGGTCTGTCTCAGTAGTTCTTCCCTCTTCCTTTTATTGCAATAATCTCTTCATCGCAAGGTTAACTAGAAAAATGGCTGTAATAAAGAATGGAATTCGATGGTGCGTCTTCGGGCGCAGTATTTTCCGGCGGCGGAGGGGAAGTAAAAGCTATTGGTTCACCCGTGGACGGTCGCATATCGAATATCCGGGGATTCTTCCATGCAGTCGAGAATTTGACCAGCGACCCATTGATTCGTCGTGACACCAGTCGGTAGAGAAAAACGCGTGAAATTAAATTCTTGTGAATATGAAGCGATGACTATGAAGCGGAAACGAGCCGGGGAAATCACCGGCAGCTTCCGCTTTCGAGACTGTGGACATGTCAACCAATGGGATTACAGATTGGATTACAGGCGAGAGAGATTGACAGGGGAATGTTATTAAAAATGCTCTCTTCCCGGTGCATTTGCACGTTGCGTCGAGCTTCAAGGAATCCCTGTTCATCCGCTTTGTGGATTATTTTGTGATCTTAAAGAAGCGAATGATCGAAATGAATGGTTCCGAACGGTTCCAGGGTCGCGGTAAAGAAAACTTGCGCCTGGAGCCGAAATTATAATTTGCGCCCCCCTACCAAAAAATTACAAATTTTTGATCGGATTCGTCATAAAAAAAATTAAAAAAACACAAGCAAGGTTAACTATTGCCAAGAATGAAAGAATTATTTTTAACCTATTAAAGATAGTACGGAAGGGTATAATTTTCTTTTTAACGTTTGGTGCAATTAAGGTAGAATATTTTTATTTTACGCGAAGATCAACAGTCTACCTATTATTTATACAGTGAGTTCCAAAAATGTTGTACTTCCTTGAAACGGGGGATTCCCAAGGTCATTTGATATAATATTTTCCTTTGTGAATGCGGCTCTAGGTATTTTAAAATTTTGCACACACCATTTTCTCACCAGGTGTCACAATTTAGGGGGTAAGACCAAAAAATCTCAGAAAAAGTTTTTGACCCCCATAGCTAAGGACTATCCAGAGTCGTGAGATCAGGTGGTTTGACTCGAATTGAAGGGGAAAAGTTACTTCCTCTCTGCCAGTACCGGATTAGTCACATTACATTGTGACGCTCGTACGACAGTGACGAAACTCGTCACGTGACTGTGCCGTGGCGGAAGCGTGGGGGGAGACCTAATTCAGGTGCGTAGGTACAACTGAAGCGAATTCGTTGTCTGTAGGCAAGTGTTCAGCAAACTTTTAATCGGCGCGCATTTGCATGGAATTCTGAAACATATTGAAACAATGGCGGCCCGCGTTGCAGCTGGGTGTTTTTTCGGTGGCAGGCGGGCGTTTGCGAATAGTTTACAATTTTCCACACGCCGAGGGCATTAAAAAGCATCGCGAGGGAAATGCGAGCGGACACGTGTCCCTCCCGCGCGAGCACAGTCACGGAATAGTAAATACCGTGGATATCTCTCCCAGGGTGGCAATCGGGAGAATTCCGGGCCGAGTCGGATCGCATGGATCGATGTCACGAGCTTTGTTACACGAAGTCCACCGGGCAATTATCGTCACACGTGTTCTCCTGTGACGCGAAGGCAGAGGGGAACGACAACGTTCGACTTGAATTACAAACGACAACCGGCCACCCCCCGGTTTCGGGTCTCGTCTTTCCGCAACCTCGAACCGACCCGTTTCCCCAACGGAGGACATAAATTTCTTTTTCTCTCTGATTTGCGCGAGGATTCGTAAATCAGGGATCGTGTATAGCACGTACGAGCCGGATCACTGAAATATTTCCTGTATTTATGGCTATATGAAAAGACCGTTTGAGAATAGTTTATTGCTCGAGGGGTGTCGACGTTTTGTTTAGCCCTCGTGTAGGCGACTATGGTAGATACTATGTAGGCGGTTGTTCAACGATCCAAGCTTCTTCGAGTATAATGATACGATACGTTAGTATCGTTTGGGGCCACCACCTAAAATTGTGACAATAAGTGAGAAAATGAGCTGGTACAAATTTGGGACCGACTGGACCACGAGAACATCTTGACATAAATGTAAGTTATAATACATCGTTGAATTTGTCTTTTTTTTCGTTGTCAATAAAAAAAAACATCCGTGACCTTGAAAAAAACTTGTTTTACCCTGTCACTATATTCACTTCCTTGTATATTACAACTTTTGTTTGAAGAGTTTTTTTTTATATCCACACATAATGGAGATATTAAATATTTTTGTTCGAACGGCCACATGACTTGTAGAAAAAAGGTACATAGGGATATGCAAACGTAGATTCTAACTTATAAAAGTCGTATTTTTATCAATATTACAATTTCTTGAATATTTAATTCTATTAGCATTACTAAGAAAGAAAGAGTCTCAAGTGTAATGGGACAAGCGTTGTAGAGGCGTTGGACGCTTACTTGGCGAACCTGCAATTCCATATGGATGTGACGAACAATCCTCTGCAGTATATGAATTAGTGCAGGAATGGAATATCAGCGACAAAGTACAAGCACTTTGTTGTTACACAACATCTTCCAATATTGGACGTTTCGTATATTTTCCGTGTCGGCATTGCATTTACTAATTAATTTTGCTGAGTGCATATGATCAGAAGATACAAAAATCGTCGGGGCCAAATATTCCGCTTTCTAATAGATTTCAACAGGTTTGGCCTGATATCAACAAGACGAATTACGTGACAGTAATTGAAGACAATTTCGTCCGTCAATCAATTCCTAATATTACTTCCATTTTCTTCAAACACAATAGAAGCCCCACGACAAGATTTGAAGTTTTTAAAGAATTATACAACTATCGTCAAGTTGATAATACAATAAGTTGCACTGCAATACAGAAAATGATCAATAGTATTTGACGCCAGAAACTGCAGGGTTGGCATTTTTTGATGGTGGGATTGGAAACCACACGAAAATACAGATGGTGGAGGCAATGAATCTCGGATCAAACAGTGAAGAAAATACCAAAAGATACAAACCAACGGCGTTTCTGTAAATAGATCCTTCTACCTACGTGGAAAGATGACAACGATTTTAAAATTGAACGGAACATCACTCCACAATTAAAAGTTGTAAATGACACTGCTGAACGTAGTGTCAAACTTATGGAGGAATACAATAAAATATTATCAAAAAATGAAGAGGAGAAGAGTCTTCCCTAAATGTACACACACTGATAAGAATATTATTATACCCAGATTTTTCTGTTTATTATGTGCATCAGTTAACACATATCCGACCGGCTTATCTTTCTCTTCTTTCTTATATTTTCTAATAAATTTCGTCTTTCTTGAATGTTCATGGATTATTTTAATATATTTCGATTTAAAGAAGCTTGTAATTTATTTACTGCGAGACACAAAAGGGTATTGTGACCAGAGATTAAAACTTGTGTCCCCACTCTACCTTCCCCTTCTACGACGCTATTCTCCCACGCTCCCGGCACGGCCTGGTCACGTGACGCGTTCCGTCTCTGTCGTGCAATGCGTCACATTGTCACGTGACTAATCAGGTACTAGCACAGAGGGAGTAACTTTTTCTCTTCAATTCGAGTTAATTCCCCCCATCTAGCGACTCTGAATATGACTAATATAATCAATGTTGGTTATTGTATTTACCAGACTGTAGATCTTCAAGCAAAATCAAAATTTTCTGTATTAATTGCAACAGACGGGCGTCGAATAGAAATCATTTGCTTTCATTAATAATTTTAATGAGGTGAAAATAATATATTCATATTCTTAAATTCTTCTAATCACTCTTAGAATGCAAATAATACACGTTTTTGGAATACGTGCATAAGATCAATTAATAGCAATTATTAGACTCCAGTTACAACAAAAATTAGTAGGTGGTATTTAAAACAGAGAAAACCGTATTTCATATCCACATGTGGCGAATAATATTAGCATTATTGCTAAATGTATTTGCAGTTCACAAACATCGATATTCCATGAAAGAATAATAGAATTTGGTGTAGCAATGTTTTCATTTAACAATTGACTCTATCAATGTAAAGTCATCTATGTAACACCGGGAACACCTTCTGTAAATGCAAGTTTATTTCGTCTTTTTTGTCTTAAATGAACTTTGTTGACCTTCAAAGACCTTAGATATTGCACCTCATTGGATTCGTCTCAATAGCTGTTATCAGAAAACAAGTACCAAAACAAAGGTGACATACATATTTCTGCAGTAATTCCTGCGGCTTTTTATGCAAAATAGAAATTGTTTTAATTCAATGTGGGATACATAAGGTATACAGGGTGTCCCAAAAGTACTTCAACATCGGGAAATGGGAGGTTCCTGAGGTCATTTCAAGCGTCATTTTCCTTTTGCAAAATGTTGTCCGCGGCTTTGTTTAGGAGTTATTAACGAAAAACACGGACCAATCAGAGCGCGAGCTCGACGCTCGTTGGCATGTTCAGCCAACCGCCTGCCGGCTCGCCGCGCTGAACGTGCCAGCGAGCGTCGAACTCGCGCTCTCATTGGTCCGTGTTTTTCGTTAATAACTCCCAAACGAAGCCTCGGACAACATTTTGCAAAAGGAAAATGACGCTTGAAATGACCTCAGGAACCTCCCATTTCCCGATGTTGAAGTACTTTTGGGACACCCTGTATAGACATTTATATCTTTTTTTATTGGTTTTAATGAGTTGAAAACAATGCAATGCTAAATTCTTTATATGTTTGTATTATTTTATAATCTACCCACTTATTTTTGTCATAAATGCCTAAAATCCATAGTCTACTAATCACAAATCGTGTTGACTTGTCTTCAAAATCCTATTTTCTTCTGAAATAATAAAATTTGGGTCGAGGATAATAAAACACAGAAAATAAAATACGTTCTTCTTTAAAAGTGGACAAAAGTCTTTTGCTGGTAACTTGAACGTGTCTTTTAAATGCCGCTTTAGGCATTTGAAATCTTGTGCAGCGAAAGCTTCAAGTGCCTTTTGCGGACTCTTTTCATTCCATTGACCGTAAATTCTTTTCGACATGTTCCGTTGAAGAAAAGAACTTTCAGTTTCTGGGCATTTGAGCAGAATCTGAAATTGCTATAGGAAATCCTATTGCAGTACCATTTCGGAAACTTTTCGGCGTCTTAAAAAATGTTTAATTTAACCGCAAAATGAATGTGAATGTTACTATACGAGGAATGCGTAGGTAATATAAAATATGAGAAATTTAATTAGTACCTATACAAGGAAATATAACTGCGGTATTATTATAAATATAAATAATTTAAAATAGTATTGCTTATTATTAGACCGCGCGTTTTGTGTATTTCTGACAAGCATAAATAAGTCAAGTATGAAACTATGAAGACGTTGATAGAATTGATAGAATTGTATTTATGAAAAATAAAAATTGTCCAAATCAGCTGTATGAATCAGAAATTAAATGAAAATGTATTTCCTCTTGTAATAATGATAATATGCCGAAAATAATATGACAGCCTCATTCAATTATTCTAATGTCTTTATAATTTTGTATATGTCCAATTAATTTTTGTCATAAATGCATAAAACCGCAGTCTAATCATATTATTCAACATTCAATATACAATTATACAAAAAGGAAACAGATTTTCATTTAACCTCTGCTTCTTATAATTGGTCCAGGAAATTTTTATTTCACATATGTATAGTCCCGAAGTCTAATTATTATTATTCAATTAATAAAAGTGACATCAGTCCTCCCTGAATTTTTTAATTCGATTGGAAATGCACAAAATAATACATTGCTATGAACAAAAACATTATACAGAATGTCCCAAAAATGTTGGACTTCCTTCGAAGGGTTGATTCCTAAGTCATTTGAAATAACTTTTTCCATTACGGAAATGTTCTCCGCGGCTTCGTGCAGGAGTTATTGACGAAAATCGTGGACCAATCAGAGCGCGCCTACAACAGACGGAATCAGGCTCGGCCAATGCCAGCGTCACGCTCAGCGAGTCCTGTCGGCGAGCTAGAATACGTTTGCTGTATGCGCGTTCTGATTGGTTCACGTTTCTCGTTAATAACTCCTTAACGAAGTGGCAGAGGACATTTTCTTAAAGCAAAAAGTTATTGTAAATGAACTTAGGAATCATCTTTTTCAAGGAAATACAACATTTTTGGTACATCCTGTAATTGTATATTTATATTTACGTATATGTTTATATTGAAATAATAATTTTTTATCAACGAATAGGGATTTGAAACGCATTTGTAATATCCTTGTAAAAATATAAAAGGTTGTGAAAGGAATCTTAGAAATGTGTACTTACCTAGGTAATCAGTTGATTACACAATGGTCAACCGTCTATTTAACACGTTGACCGGTACGTGGTCTGATTCAAGTGACACATACACTATCTAACGAGTCATGTCAACTACGTGACTATATGTATATCTTGACGATCTGTGTACATGCTGGTCACGAATAACGTAAGCAAGTGTTTACTTGCAAGGATAGTCAAGAGGATTGTATTACAATCGGTATAATGAAATTCTGAAGATCATATTATGATTATATTACGGCAATACAGGGTGAATCAGAATTCGTGCACTATACAGGGTGTCCCAAAAGTACTTCAACTCCGGGAAATGTGAGATTCCTGAGGTCATTTCAAGCGCCATTTTCCTTTTGCAAAATGTTGTCCGCGGCTTTGTTTAGGAGTTATTAACGAAAAACACGGACCAATCAGAGTGCGAGCTCGACGCTCGGTGGCACGTTCAGCGCGGCGAGCCGGCAGGCGGTTGGCTGAACATGCCAACGAGCTTCGAGCTCGCGCTCTGATTGGTCCGTGTTTTTCGTTAATAACTCCTAAACAAAGCCGCGGACAACATTTTGCAAAAGGAAAATGGCGCTTGAAATGACCTCAGGAATCTCCCATTTCCCGGAGTTGAAGTACTTTTGGGACACCCTGTATGCGTAACGAAATCATTTATTGCTCTTGTTACTTATTTAGAATAAATTATACACTGTTTTTTGACACTTTGACTGTCACTTCAGTTACACATGTCTGACATTATTTTTTCATTAAACTTGAAAATCAATTATTTCTTGTAATGAATTAAGTAAACCAATCTTTATTAGGATCTACGAGGTATAAGAAAGTTACAAAAATAATTGCTATAATAAAACTTGTCTTCTTTACCCAGATAGCACGCTACGTCTTAGAGACGTCTCTTTTACGTCTTTACGTCTTACGTCCTGAATAGATGTCTTTAAGACGTCTTCCTGGAGACGTCGTGTGAGCGTTATAAGTAAGACGACTTAAAGACGTATGATGCGAGGCGTCTCAATGACATCTTACACTAGACGGCTTAAAAACGTATATTTCGAGCCGTTTTAAAGACGTCTCAGTTCAGGCGTCTCAGAGACATCGTAAAGACGTATTTTTAGAAACTAAATAACATGAATTTTTTGGAGATGTTATAATAGGGACTAGTTAACTGTACAATGGCTAAAATATACTGGTTTTTAATTTTGCTATTTCTTGGAATGATAAAAAAATTAATTTTCAAAACATTATATATATTTATATGATAATATTTATATTTAAAATGAATCTTTATTTAATATTAGAAATGGAATATTTATTTCCTAGTATACAGATAATATTTATTTCATATTATGAAAAAAATATTTTTTTCTCATTATAAAATGAATCTTTATTTAATATTAGAAACAGAATACTTTTTCCTAATATACCGATAATATTTATTTCATATTATGAAAAAAATATGCAGGAAATATAATACTTTATGTTTATCATGGAAAAATATTTGTTCTCGAATATGGAAGACATACAACTTTCATATTACAAATGAAATATTGGATTCAAATATTTTTGTTAAGGAAAATGTCGCTTCAAATGATCCAAGGAACCTCCCATTTCAATTTAACGCAGTCGTTTTGGAACACCCTGTATATTATGTAGAAAGATTACATAAGGGTTAATTATGAAGTATGAATATTCTGCCGAAAATCGCACGCGAATTAAACATGTCACTGCAAAACAAGACCCAGCCACTAAAAAGAAAACCAAAACCAAAACCACGTAATCCCTGGCTGCTTATTTGCAGTTTCTAATAAAGCGAATTGCGCAACTGGTCGCTAATAGCAAGCACAGTCCGGAGCAGAGACGTTTTGTTCCCCAGAACAGGGTGCATAAGGGGTAAGAATCTCAGCGTGGCCGACCTTCTGATGTCTCCTCCGGGTCGCACCAATTTCCACCCTGCTCGGCAATCCTCCCCGCTGTTTATATTTCGCGTTTAGTTTCATCGGTGCGGAATGGGGTGAAAAATGAGTTTTTTTTGCGCAACCGCGGGACCACTTAACTCCTGCTCCCTTTCATAGACCCAGCGGTCGAACGTAACAGGGGTTGAGCTTGCTGGAGAGGGGGTTGAATTTGAGAGAGAGAGAGAGAGAGAGGGGGGGGGGGCATACTGTGCGACGGGAAGAGTAACGATAACGGGGTGGCAACAAGTGCTCTTAACGCCCTAACGGTTTCCCTTGGTGCGCCTCGGGGCAACGTTCCCGATGCGGTACTCTCAAAGGACTCCGTTGGTACTCCTTACGCGAGCGGTTGGAAGCGAGGAAGTAGTTGCGGCCTCGGCAGATGGCAGTTACAGGGTGCCACGAGGTGGCATCCCAGCGATCCAAATGAATTCTTAAACCAGTCCGTCGCGGAGGAATGCAAGACACCACCACCAGCAGCAACGGCACCAGAAGCAGCAGCAGCCTCATTTCCCGGCCGCTCCTCCCTCCGAAACCTCCATCCCTCTTCCATCGCCACCCCTTTCCTTTTTGCGGCATCTTTGGCCTGCTCGTTTTTCCGACCTCCTTAGCTGGCCTGGCTCCTTTAAAGCCCACCTTCCTTCCGCATCATATCCAGAATTCTCTCTTCATCCCTGTCGGCCCATAACCAGTCTAAAGGGTCACCGCGTGTACACAGTCGAGCAACGTTCGCAATGGATTTTCTAATAAAAGCTACCTAATGTTTCCTTCTTCTTCAATAATGTATATTTAGATTTAGAAAATTTTGAAAATCTTTATTGCAACATATATTGTAATCGGTTACAATTAGAGATGAAACACAATGTCAGCTAAAAATGGCCTTCGTAGCTCCCTTTGCACGATGCCACCCTTTTGTCTAGATTTTCTATGACTTTTTCACACAATTGTGGCTCAATGGCGTCAACAACCCGCCGAATTTCGTTTTTGAGTTGTCTTGAGAAATGACACTAATGATTGTTTTGAGAATAGGAAGTCTCTATGCCCTCTCATTGTTTTGAAGTTGTCCGCTCGACATCGCTTAGTCCCAGAACAAGAGGGTATGACCTCGTTGTAGGTCACCTGAAGGTCGTAATATCGCACATCGTTGAATTTGTTTTTTCATGAGCTATAAGACTGTTGTAATGAAAATACATACTCCTGAATTGCACGTTATTGTCTTCAGTGGTTGCAGAATCTGTCGACCGATTAATAACAATTTTAAGTTATTCCCTAAACTTTAATATTTATTTTCAAGGGAAAAAACTTATGGTCAGATTGTGATTTTTTTATATACATTCATGACACATGCAAATGGGAAAACATACAAGGAAACATTATGAATAAAAATTAATATTTTGCATTATTTTTACCATAAGGAATCTTTTGGTTAATCGAAGGAATTATTCAAAGGCAATTTGCATACTACTGCATACTAGATCCGCAATCTACTTATGATCCTTTTGTCATAAGTTTCGTTGCCTTGTAGCACTGGATGTTACTTTTATCGAACAGATTAATCGAAAATAATTTAATTATAATTTCATAATATGTAAATGTATTCTTTAATATTCATTATTATTACTTTGTTATCATTGGATCGCGGATCTTCGTGCAAAATAAAAATGTTCTGTCTGAATTGCAACAAAATGGAGTGAAATTTTATTTCCTTAATTAATTTCCTCTCTCATCTATAAGTAGAATAGGTTGAAAATATTGTAACTGGATTGCGGATTTTATGCATTTACGGAAAAAACGAGTAGATCAAACATAAAGCAGTGAAGATAGTAGAAAAATGCATGAATATAGACACGTTATTTTCAAATAATTTAGATTATTAGAAGAAGAAATAAATGTTAATCTAACTCCTTTTTCGTGCTAATAATGAATCAAAATTCTGTTTTGCATAAAGATCTGTGAGATTAATAAGTCATGGTTTGCATACATTATACAATATATTGCTCGTTTAGACATTATATTAGTCATTTGGCAACCCAAATATTCCTAAGAATTATAAGAATAAATAATGATGTTGAAAAGCGAGCAGAACGGAATTGTAGAGGTTATGTTTTAATTCCGGATTTTTCTAAAAATGAAAACAAGTAATCAACTTAACTGAAGTACGCGGAAGTAGGGAACGTCAATATTTAAACGAGTTCGTTGCCAAGCTTATTTGGAAAGCGAGAAAGTTTATTCGGAAAAACAGAAAATATCATTTGTTTCCGATTCGATTAATTTCGTTTGCCCGATATCCTTACCATTCCTGCTGAATCGGGATATTTTTACTTTAACACATTGGCCCAATCGAGTTTCGCAAACTCCACGGTAAAGTTTAATTAAATATTTGTTGAAATATATCGCTTGCAACAAACCGTTGCAACGTATTACACGATGTATGATCTGCTGGTTTGCCCGTTGTGATTTACTTTCGTTTCGTTCCCGACTGTTTTTCAATATATTGTCACCGAGCGACCGGTGGTATACATTCGACAACTTAAAGCAGGGCTGCCGTTTAATGGCTCGCGACGGCCGATTTTCGAAGGCTACGCCCCTCAACCCGGCCGCGCGTCTCGCCCCCCCGTGATGGTCCTAGTACTCGGAGCCGCTCAGGCGCGTACCATAGCGTAGGCGCTATTCGTGGCGCTTCAGACCTACACGCGTGTCAATATATTTCCACATTACCATCGAGGTACTATTGCCAATGCGTTTTTTTTGTTAGTGGTGTCCCCTGTAGGCCTATTCCACTATATCGCACAATAATTTCTTTTAAGTATTAAAATTTGAACAATAAAATTAATAATTATTTTTTAAATTTATTTTACGAATTTATTTTTCTAATTAATTTTCTACAGCTGTTGTCCGAAATTATTGTGCGATATAGTGGAATAGGCCTACAGGGGACACCACTAACAAAAAAAAACGCATTGGCAATAGTACCTCGATGGTAATGTGGAAATATATTGACACGCGTGTAGGTCTGAAGCGCCACGAATAGCGCCTACGCTATGGTACGTGCCTGAGCAGCTCCGAGTACTAGGACCACCACGGGGGGGCGAGACGCGCGGCCGGGTCGAGGGGCGTAGCCTTCGAAAATCGGCCGTCGCGAGCCATTAAACGGCAGCCCTGACTTAAAGTATTGTTCTCTTGCTCCGTGAAATATTGACATTTGAACGCTTCCCAAATATGTAACGAGATTGTTTCGAGTCCTGTGTACTCGTCGTTACTTTAACTCCGAATGCAAATGATTTTGTTACAATTTTTTCGGACTTTTGTCTACGTAAAATATGACACAGAAATGCAAAACATCTTAACATACATTTGCGGCGCATGATCATTAGCTGTTGTTGTGAATACAATATTTGAGCATGGTCTTCTCGCAGTGCTTTCCGTATATAATGTGTTTCAGTTAATTAATTAGGATTTCGTAAATTTATATTATTGCACAATTCCATTTTATGATAATGCAAAATATGTTTAATTGTTGCGAGATATTGTATTTAAAGCGTGTTTGTCAGTATACTGGATTCTATAAATTTGTTAATTAAAATCGGACAAAAGCGCGGTAATTATTAATTTAACATTACAGTGATATCATTATCAATATAATTGATATAATGAGAACGAGTTCTCATTTCTTTCATTTTGTTGTTACTTCTATTCAATAATTTCCTTAATTTCACGGATGTATAATTACAAAGAATAAAAGATGAACATGAAAACGAAGAAACAATAGAATGAAAACGTTGTTACGGATTTAGACTTCCTCATATTTTCCATAACTGTGTTCAAATTCGAGAAAGTATCATACAGGGTGTCCCAAAAATGATAAAGGTGTTGGTAAACTTGTCGATGTGCTACTTCCTTTCTGATTTGAATGACCTTCAATTATGTTCTCAAGGTCATCATTCTGAACATTTCCTTTTAAACTTTTTTGCAAATATCTCGTAAACTAAAGCCAATCGCCAAAAACTTTAAAGAGAAATGTCGTTCAGAATGGCGACTTTGACAACATATTTCAAGGTCATTGAAATCTAATAATAAAAGTGTCTAATAATAAAAGTGTCATGTCTAATATAATTTCACCATGTGTACAATTCGTTATGGTGTACCGATGTCATTCCTGAAGGATTAATAATTTTAATAATTTGAGAGTAATACGTCGATATTATTAAATTCGCCGAATGTTTTCGCACTATTGAATGTTGCCTAATCATTTTTGTGTATAAAATCCGTAGTCTCGTGATACCGGCAACTGTCCCCTAAGAAGACCGTTGCCGAAAAAAATTATAGTGCACTAATTTGAAGCTGAGGGTTGATATGTTAGAGAATCGACTTCAGCATCCCCCGATAATGATCCGATTCAGACGATTGGCTACGCGTCCCCAATAAAAAACACCTTTTCGTAGCCCTCGTGAAATAGATTCCGTCATACGCTGAAGGGTCGCATTCCCTGTCTGTAATTTAATATCACCGCAGCTGCGTAAAGAAATTCTCGGAACGTTCCAATCGGCATACGAAACACACTCGTAAATTCCTTCTCCGTCTTTACCAGGAAGCGCGTCTCGTAAATCGAATGAAACTGTTTCACGTTGGCTTAGACAAGTAGACTGCGGGGGTGTATTAAGGACGCGTAATATGCTACGCTACCTTCCCTTCCGCGTCTTTTACGGACAAAGGACGGTCGATCTGTCAGTATCAGACGTTCCGCGAAGGGTGCAACTTGATTTACACTTTCCCCAACCTATTGCTTCTCATTTTCATCGAACTTTTCTGATTGAAAACGAATCGGATGATGACGCACGATTAGTAACGACTATGGTAATATAACGATGGTTAAAGTTAAAATGGCGTTAATACTCGTGATGTGAATACGGATAAAGTATTTATATTATGTTAATTTGGTCTCGAAAGAAATAAGAATAACTTTTAATCATGGAAAGTGAAAAGACAATACGAGTTAACGAAAGGCCGAGTCAGTCCTTTGTCTGAATAACGATACTAATACTGAATATTCGCGACAACTCCCGCTCTGATAGCCTTACGGACTAGACGACACGCACCTCGCGATTGTACGTTGAAGAGTGATCGCGGTTCGCGATTTTTCAGTAGAGGTGCTTGCTGGTTCGAGAGCCGTCCCCGCTCCGCGGTACACGCTAACCAATCAGATAGTCAAATTTGGAGCGCGAGCATGTTCTCCTTGTCGCGTCGTGTGCTCTCTTTGTCTCTTACCATTGTCTTACGGAATTTCTATGTATCTATCCGCTTCGTGCGGCGCGACTTTGGTCCGTCCTTATTTATATGGCTACGCGTCGGTTTTCGGTTGTCGAGGAGAGTACAAGTCCTGTAAGATGTACTATTGATAGTACATGTACTGATCTATTTATCCTTGCCTTGTTTTATCCTACTTGTCCTTACCTTGATGATCGGTACATATGGTTTTTACATACATGGTTATTGACTGGGGTGACTTCACAACTCTTAACAATACCCGGTACTGACTTTGAAATTACTGATTTCCCGTATTTTGGGACGATGTTAATTTCAAGGAAGGTATTCGTTATAAAGAGTGTAACAATCGCGATGCCGTAGAAAAGAATGATTTTAATTTTAACACATCAAAGACCGTTCTACGTTTGATTAGGGAGTTCCCACAATGCTAACGCATTGTCAAGCCGCAGCACAGCCGATGGAAAAAGAGATAAAATATAAATAATATGTTCGGAACGTAACACCACCAAGTATAAAATAGTCGGGCCTTAGCCAATAACACACTTTAAGGAAGGTTTCTAAATGATTTACGAAAGGGCAGCACCTATAGACGAAATACCTCAATTTTGGAATTTTGCAAAATTCCACAATTTCGATTTTTTTGGAACCATAAGCTGAGAACCAAGTGCCATTGCAAGCGGTATGACCAGGCTGACTTTCCCAAGTAAAGGTGGGATCTCCTAAGCGCATCTGGATGCAGCGTTTTGCGGTTCAACCTCCATTCGTCGTCTAGACGCAGACTGTAAGCGATCACTTCTGATGAAGTTTGACAAATGGAGTATAAGAGGCCCCAGGATTGCAAAACGCTGCGTTCAGACGCGCTTCGGAGGTCCCACCTTAAGGGGGTAGGATCCCCTTTGAAGGACGGGTTTTCGTCCTTACATGTATGAGTATATTTCTCGCTGGGCAATGGCTCATTCGAAAGAGGAAGGTTAAATGAAGGGGGCTCAGCCCACGATAGCATCCAGAAAACTCATTCAATGGCATAAAAATGGCCTGGATTACATGGCTGAACATCATCAATTTTGTCTTACTTCTAACACTTATATTACAAAATATATGCATAATTTCATATAACAAAGGGGCTGAGCCCCTTCATTGAACCTTCTTCTTTCGAATGAGCCCTTGTCCAGCGAAAAATATGCTCATATAAGCACGAAAACCCGTGCCGCGCAAACCCATTCGAGCTATTCGTGGTGCATTAGGGCGACACCTGTATCAATAGGTTTCCACGTTAACGTCAAGGTCCTATTGTCAATGCGCTTCTTTTTTTGTCAGTGTAGGCCTATTCTATGTCGCACGATAATTTCGTACAACAGCTGCAGAAAATAAATTCGGAAGATACATTTTTAAAATAGTTTTTAATTGTATTGTCCAAATTGTATTAATATGTTGGATACTTGATTTTCGCGCACGTTTAGACGTGCTTGGCAAATTGGTAAGATCTACGGGAAGTTTAAACGTAGCTGTACGCATCGCCAACACTTACATTGTAACACCACCGACGAGATATAGGAATAGACCTGACACCCAATGTATTTTGGCGGCCGTCGGTTTGGGGTGCTAGCACCCCAGAGTCACGCCGTTACCATTTAGTGTCAACACCCAACGTTACCGATAAAACACGTTTTCTGAACATTATTAGCACCAGAAAGTATGTCTGTTAGGTTGTAGAAAAAATTTTATACTTCATTTGCATTACGTTTATTTAATATGATTTGGCGAAAGCAAACATACGTGATGCTTCGGTTTAAATGTTGAATATGACATTTATGAAGCCTTTTGTTACTTATTGCAAAAATTACTTAATCTATATGCATCGTTAACGGACAATTTAGTAATGTTATTTTTTACGCCTTCCTAATGTATTCGTTTTTATAGTTTTCTTTATAGGTTTTTTATTACATCTCTTTCTAGTAATGCATACATAGCTATATAATTACATAAAAATGTAATAAACTGATATAAATGATACGCACAGATCTTCTGTCATTTAATGCATTTTTACCCACGGGTTATTTATAATAACTTTATTTATTGTGAGATATTAAGTAATAAACTAAATTATAAGCAAGTATGTTAATACTTAGCTTACAAAATAAGGAAGTTACGTGAATTCTATTTTTTTAAATTAAGCGCTGGTATGCAAATAACTTTATTAAATAATGATAGAAAGGTAAAACGTTGGAATTTCAATTGGACACAGCATGTTCTCATGCAGGTTTAAAAATGAATAATCAACTTTGAGATCATGTAACTGACTTCATCGTTTCGAGGGGGCAGTTTTAGTTACACTAAAATGGTTATTGTTATAACTGGTTTCACTGCTAAGCTGCATATAATCGAATTAATACCTGATTCCGGAGCTATACATATAAAAGTTATATCTAAAGACCGCCACAGTGGGATTCTACACCTTTGGGCCGTTGGACATTTTTTTGAAAAATATATGCATAATTGTTTATAATATTGATAAGTAATGTTAATTTTTTTTACATTAACCCATTCTACGCATTGAGAACAGAAAAAGTTTGAAAGAAATTATATTCCGCTAACGAACCGTTTAGTCAGGAAAAATTCTTAAGGATTTCATAACGTTTTGATTGTGTAGAGTTATACAAAGGCATGGACTTATTGGATAGGATCTACCTGGTGAGGCTTGGCTCATTGGTATGCGTGCGTATCCTTACATGAACACAATACGGCGTTTAAAGGGATAGAAAATCTAGCAAAGTGCATTTTGACCTGAATACATTATGAAATCTTTTACAATTTTTCGTAACCAAATGGTTCGTTTGCGGCATATGGTTCCTCTCAAACTTTTTCTGTTTTCAATGCGTAGAATGCAGTGATGTATAAAATAAAAATATTTAACAATAATTTACAATGTTATAAACGATTTTCCGAACTGTTTTTTAATTTTAATTTGTTGCGAACGCAAAGTTGTGTCTTTGTGTAACTTGGAACACAGGTTCTCGGCATAAATTTTTTCCCGGTCAGCCCACGATTCTTACGTCGCGAAATCGAAGGGGTATGGTCGAGGGGTGCCTGCTTGGGGTTGAGGCGCGAGGCTACCTTACCATGGTGACGTATAGGAATTTCCAAATTACGAGGAAATCCGCTATTATTCTATTGAAATTGTAGTTTCTAAAGACAGTGGCACCATTGAACTACATCTGGCTCCGATCGGTGCATCAATTTTACCTTTCTATAATTTTTTTCGATTCTACGGCATAGTTGTGGCCTAACAATAAGTCTCAACAGCGATTGTCTTTTTGTGCCGATTGTAGCGTCGGGTTTATTTACTATTAGGTGTGCGAGGCTTTTAATTATTCATAAATCTCTTTTTGTTTTTAATAAAAAGTGTGAGTGAACACAGGTAACCAATGTAATCAATTTTTTCTGTAAAAAATAGTAGATAGAAGATCGCTTTTAATTCAATGGAACATTATAAAGATGAAAGAGTTCACTATAAAAAGTGTTCTCACAGTAACTGTTGTATTAACAACAGAAAATGTGCTGATGGTAGCACTATCCATTCCTTTCCAATTAATAATTCCGAAAATGTTTATCACGCTGATGGTTTTACTATTATTTGTTTATATTGCTTCATAATTTTATAAACGTTGAGTGTATTCTGGGATTGCAAAGCCCTTTGTTCACGCCTTCAGGCGGCCAATCCTGTTAACATTACTAAATATATGTTTACATAAATATATATGATAGCAATGGAACTATTAATAAGATGAAAAAAGGCAGTTCCTCCATTTTGTTAACTTTATACGACTAATATTATGCATTTATATTCAAGTTCGATTTGTATTGTTTGAGAACACGGATTAACCATTGTCAAATACAGGAACAAAAATAAAGGGATTAAATTAAAGTTAAGCATAAAATTTTGAATAATGCAATAAAAAAATTTACAATAGATAGAAATAGAAACATTACAAATATTTTTCAATGTTAAATGGAAAGAAATTAAGATCAATATGCGCTATCGTAAGGTTGTTAACCTAAGGAGATTTCTTTCTAATACGCTTTCTTTACGACAAACGGGCAGAAGAGAGCCTGTTCGCGATCGGGCTCTCCGATGATTTTCGGATGTATTGAAAACTCATAATCTGACAACGTTGTGTACTTTAGACTTGACAACGCTGTAGAAATTTGACTAGTCGAACCCGAGTCGAACTGGATCTAGTTCTCGAATTCACCGTTCTCAAAACGTAGAGGACGCTAAAATCACTGGCATTTAAGGTGATGGTACTACAAATTCCTATTGCCACCAAGTCCTAAGGTGTCATGTCTATTCCTATATCTCGTCTGTGGTAACACTCCATACTCTATAGTCTATGGTATGCGCCTAAGCTGAATCGAGAAGTGAGCCGGAAGTGAAGCCGCCACGGGAAGTGAGACCAGTGTTGGGATATTGCGCGGGTTACACGCGCATGCGCGAACAAATGCAGGAACGTATCTACGTCTTAAGTTTGTAGGCAAAGTAGTGGGGAAGTATTACTGGTGGGATAGTGCCATAACTACCCAGATAGCAAAAATCCAAATCTGGACGAGACACTATGTCGGCAGCCGTCGCTCTCCCGGACGGCCAATGGACCTGGTATTATACCTCGGCTGAGAGTCGGCCCAGGGCCGGCCGGCGGCGGCCGAATTTTCCTTTGGAAACGGTACCCTAGCAACTGTCCCTAGAATTCCCCTAGAATACCGTAGAAATCTGGCCGAAACATGGGTTTGCGGGAATACATCTGACGTCCTTATACGAGCAAATTTTGAACACACACACACACACACACACATGTTATACATTTATTTTTCAAAAATAAATCATAACAAAATTTGCGAAATTATGCGGGGTGACGAAGGTACCCCATTTTGGCCAAAAGTTTTACGTTACTGACGCTAAAATCGTTGCGCATGCGCGTGTAACCCGCGCAATATCCCAACACTGAGTGAGACGCGTGGCCGGAAAAAGGGGGCGCACAGTGGTCGAAACAGGCTCGCTAGCTGAACAAAACTATTGTAGCATTATTTTAAAACTTAAAGTCACAGTAAAGTAGGTCGTTGGACTCGTCTTGACGTCAGCTACAACAATATGTAATAATAAATATATGGTGGTATTTAAAAAATGAAGGTGACCATAATTTTTTATTAAACAAAACATGTTTTGTAATTTTTTTCTATTGGGATTTATTGATGACTAAATATCGATTAACTTTTATTGGAAACATTTTTTTGTCAAATTATCAGAAATGCTCGAAAAATCGTGATGGCAATTGGGCATTTGCACCGAAAAGCTGACAGAACTGTTTTAGCATCATTCTATAACTATTCTATTATCGCACCGCTATTAAAATACGAAGTAACGATACCTGACGACTCACAGTGGTCAAAATGGACTTTCTAGCTAGACCAAAGTGTTTTGACTTTATCTATGGAACTGAATTGAGAAGCACAGAAATGATTCGTAATATATCGACATCGGATTACTAAAAAATGTTTTAATTTGAAATGCGTCAGCCGGCGTAAATAAAATTGATTTTGTGGACACTCTAGACTTGTATGAAGAAGGTCCAACAAGTTCCAAAGTGAAACCTTTTAAAACTTTTTTTTGCGGGGCTGTCAAAGTATAAATACTATATGAATTTTTAAGTATTTTCATTTTTAAGCAAATAAATAATGTATTCGAGTTTTATTTGAGTTTTGTACTTACGGGTCATGCTAGTATCCATCACAGAATGTAAAATTGCACAAATATTTCCACTAGCTAATGCTCACAACGAGAAATACTAATGAATAGTGAGGTGTCGAAGGATAATGAAGAAATACGAAGTAAGAAATGCGTTGCGGGTGGGGGCATATTTTATTATAGGGTAATAAACAAGGGTAAAAATTGCTGGGGTTCTTCTTGCCTGGTACCTACCTCTCATTTACCGTAGCGGAAAATTTTCTGCGAGCATTTCCATTTTTGGGAAGCCTTGCCGTTGCCTTCGAAAACCGGCCGTCGCGAGCATATAATTCCGAGGCCTGCTCTAGGGTATTCTAGAGGGGGTTTTACCCCTTAAACTGGAAACCAAGTGCCATTGAGAGCAGTACGACCAGGCTGTCTTTCCCAAGTAAGTCAGCTGGTGCTTTCCAGCCGTGCCCAATCCATAAAACAATAAATCCGTCAAAGAGATACTAGAGAAGTCTCTAAAAAATGGCATCGTCCAGAATTGACCGTAGCGTAGACCCGAACTGAAATTCGAGCCGGCCACACAATAAACACGCCTCGGCAGTAGACGATGAAAGAATAACGAATAATGATTGAGGAACTCTGGTCGAATAACTAAGAAAATTTCATTCGTTATTCGTTATTGGAACAATGTCCAACTCCGTCGTGCAGTCGGTAATAAGATCCAAGGGTTCAATACTCCCATCCTCCGAATCTTGGCAAACAAAACAGAATTGATCCGTTGAGCACCGAGAGACTAGCATGCACTGAATATCAAGCTGCATTAGTCTTTGATTTCTCTCTTAGGTAGAGAGTAGGTCAACGACTCACGGTGAGAATAACAGTTTTCCCAGCGACCATTTTTCATCGACGTCGATCCTTCAGAGTCCTTCCGTTCGTTCCGCGTCCCGGTTGCTCCTCTTTTTGCGAATCTTCACTTTTTGCCGCGACGATTCAAAGCAAACTCCTTCACTGTCGTCTTCCGTGTTTTCCAACGCTTCTGCGGCCCCCGGGCAACGCAGGAAGAAGAACCCAGTCACCGAGACGGTGAACGTCTGGTTTCCGCTTAGAGGAACGATCCTTAGGGTCTCGCACGGCTGCTACAGGGACCCTCTGCTTTCTGTTTCAGCGTGAAGACGGACATGGGCACCAACGGAGCGGTGTCCAGGCTCTACATAGCGAACGCGAACAAAAAGGACAGCGGGAATTACAGCTGCGAGCTGGCGGATGTCGCGGCAGCCACCACGGTTTCCGTCCATGTGCTAAATGGTATGCTTTTACTTATGTTTGCTATGTTCGCTCGGTTATCTTTCCAGCTCAGAGTGTCCCAATTTAATTCTGCTTAATAACTTTGTTATTTATATAGATACAAAACAATGTTTCGGGAGGAAGTTATTGTATTTCGAGGGGAACATAAGTCTATGTATGTGAAAGTCATTTCAAGGCCACATACTAAGAATAGTAATACTACTAAGAATAGTAATGTTTTTTTAAATGGAATTACCTACCCTTTGTATGATGAATAATAAATAAAATAGAGTAGTAAATTCTGCATGTAAATGTACTGACCTTCATATGTCCTAAATTTAATAATTAACAAGATATGATCAAAATAATTTTCCACATGTACTTATCGTATGCAAGTTGAAAGACATCAGTTCGAGCACCTACTGGCTTCCTAGTAGGTATGTAGTACATACATACACCAGGTATGTAGATAGATAATATTTCGTTAGCTATTAGGTTTAGGACATATGAAGGTCCATACATGTTTACGAATAATTTGATACTCTATCGATTCACGATACAAAAGGTAGGAGATTCCATTTAAAAGAACATTACTGTTCGTATGATTTCGGAAAATATGACCTTGAGATGACCTTCACCCACACAGACTTATGTCCCCCTCCAAATACGATAATTTTCTTTGCAATTATTTCTGTATTGTATTGTTTTCAGAAATACTGATTCAAAAGAAATACCTTGAATGCAGTTTATATTTATCGTTACAAAAATATTATATTTTTTATGAAATATGGATACTTAGTTATTGTTGTTTTTAAAGGAAAGTCTTTAAGGATAGCGCAGCTACATATATGTATACTACCCTGGCAAAAATTATTCGATTAGACAAATCAAGTATCAAGTATTTCAATATTATGATTTTTTAATAGATTTAAGTTTAAATATTTATTTCTTAAAATATTTATATTTAATTATTCACCCAAATTATTCGTTCAACAACCACATTTACAATGTTGTAGACGTATTTTAAAAAGCGGTTTTGATTATTTATTTTGTAGTCTGCATTTTTCCTGTAGCTTGTATGCAGTTTTTTAATACTTAATTTGGTGTGTGTGATTAATGTAGGAAAAATTGAATGGGGATCAAGAGAAATTAGTTCTACGGGATCGAAAATTACTGTTATAATGAAGTTACGTCATAAGGCAGTATATCCAAGAGTAATTAAAGGGCGTACACTTAAATACACTCAAAGGGATGACTCACCACGATCCAAGGAAGTCTCATCAATGATATTAAATTACACCACCATCCTCAAAGTTATAGAATTTTGTACGAGGCAAGCTCTTGTTGCTGTGGATGACACTTGTGTCTTCTTCGCGAAGTCTGCGATGTTGCGAAGTGTAATATGAGCTGGCAGAAAAACGATATCAGCAAAAAACTCCGTATCCTGATAAAATATTAGGTGGAGACTAAGGAAAATGCCGAGCTAGGACCATAAATAACAAAATGTAAAGAGTAATGAATGTTCATCGAGGAATACCACCTTTTGAAAAAATTATCGAATTTAGATCCATGACATCGCTAATTCTATTTTACAGACATGGAAATGCGTAATTGAAAAATTTCATTGTTCGGTTAAAGTGGTCTGTGGTTTATGGTTTCAACATGCGACCATCAGGGACGAGAGTTTCATCCTTCGATGTTGCTGAATTACTTTCGGTATGTGTATACATACATATAATTAAAACGTGTAATAACAGAAAAAGATAATATTACTAAACGTTCAATTATGAAACGTATGCATACTTGTTGTGAATGTCAAAGTAGGTATATATTCTTAATGGTGTCCTATGGTTTGTCACATGATAGTTAATTATTATTGATTTCTATATCTTATAGCACGCCTAGGGCAATTGGTGCGCCGAGTGTCGATGACGTAGAATCGGCTACCCCCACCCGGCCCGTCCGCGCGAGAGGGGAATACGAGCCCGTGTTACTTGCCTTACGACAGGCCCGGGCAACTTCATCCCCGCTGTCGCTTCACGAATACCACTACCAGTGAACTGGTTCTCTCACTATCAACTATATCATATTGCCCCTACCGTGCTTTGCCTCGCGTGACTGCGAGAATACGGTCTCGCTGTATGTATACAGGCAGTCCGTCTATAAATGTCAGAGCAAATATTTCGTAACTGGTTGAAGTTACAGAAAAGTTTAATAAGACAATCTTGCACGGTTTTAAGTCTGTTATAAAGTGCATGTAACATTTTTTTTTACTCGTGACCTTTGCGAGTTATGAAGGTCACCATCGTTTTTTAACATTCATATTCCCAATTTTTTTTACACATTTATGAAGTTGTTACGATATGAGAAGCGATTCCTTTGACTTTCTCATGGGAATCTCTTCAAGAGATTTAAATGAAAAACCGATAAAGAACGTTTTAATGGAAAACCACAAAAAACGAGAGTGCAGTCCCATGTAACTGCAGATTAAAATCAGACTACCCCTCCCGTTTTTGGGGTATATAAACCCTTGCATTTTTACTCTCGTTGGTTAGTACTAGTCTAGACACGAATAGTGTCACGTCGTGTTGCAGTCGTTAGAATCCACGTCTAGTGAGATCGGGCTAAAGTTCTCATTCGATCAAAGTTAACCTTAAAGACTCCGCGAGTTCGGTTTAAAGTCTATTTGGCATTATTAGTACTATCAGGCCCCGCATTTACAGTGCGTCAACACCGAGCATCCTAGGTAATATATTATACATACACTTCTACTTCAATTCAGTCGCGACACCACCATTGTACATACACATTCTTTATTAGAATATATTTGTGTTATTTGGTAAATCGTGCAACTTTCTTAAACCCTTAATTATTGACCAAAATCCTAATCTAGTAATTGAACGTTCCCACACGATACAATCTTACCGCTCACAATCAGATTGAATCAATTAAATTATACTAGTTACGAGGCCTACTAACAATCCTATGGCTGCTACCTGATTTCGCATCAGGTTTGTTCGCGCCAAACCAATAGTCCAAACAAAGATTTATCCAACCTAGTGGCTCCCCACTTTCGCACTGGGTTCGTCCACGAAAACTATACTATCCTTGGGGCTCCCTGGTTATGCATCAGGTTCGTCCGCATCCTAGCAGCTCCCTGATTACGCAATTACGCATCAGGTTCGTCTGCGTGTCTTTCCTACATCATCCTAGCAGCTCCCTTTTTTTTTTATTGTGGGGAAATGCATTACGCATACCTCGGCCCCCGGGGGGGGGGCGAGGTTATGTGGGACTACCACCGGGGAGGGAGGCGCCGAAGGCGCGCCCGTCCCCGTGGCTACCCACTAAAACCCCACACCCACCTAAGCTAAATGGGAAGTGCCTGGATCACGCGAGTACTCAACAGGACACTTCCCAGCTATCATGGAATCCCAGGGGGAGGGGTTAGCCTCCCCCACTACCTACTCTATAAGACCCCGGGCGGAGGGTCCCGCCCGGTGTCCCCATCCCAATCCCTAGGGCTGTCGGAATGGGCTTCCCGAGCCCCCGCTCGGTCCACCCACGGTCCCTCGGCGTCTTCGTGCCCCGCCCGGTCCGGGTGACCCGAGGCACCCGCCTCAGGCTAGGGCAAGAAGACGCCGTTACCTGTAAGGAAGGGTCGTCGGAGGCGTGATCCGGCACGCCCCGACCCTCCCCACCCCCCCACGCGCCCCGATCGACCCGGTGGTCTAAACGGGGCGGGCCGGCTTCAAATCAGCCGGCCCGTTCCGAGAGGAGCCATGCCCCTCTCTGGGGGCCGGGGTCAGCTCACACCCCGACCCCCATCTTCCTCCGCCCCCCGGGATGGGGGCACACGGCGGCGCGAGGAGCGAACCCCTCTCACCGTCAAGGGACAACCCGCCCCCCCCCCCCTGCTAGGAGGGGGCATCAATTGACGCGGAGAGGGGACCACTCCCCGCGCCCTCCCCCTACTCGCCCCCCCCGTACGGGGGCACGCGCGGACGCGGAAGGCGAACCCCCCGCCTCACCCGCGCCCGCAACTCCCCCCGCTCGGGGGGGCTCGATCCGCCGCGCGGGGACGACCCACGCGCCGCGTCTCCGTCCGACTCCGCCCCCCTACTCCGTGGAGGGGGGGGGGGGGGGCACACGTCGGCGCGAGGGTCGCCCCCGCGCCCAGACTCTCCTCGCCGAGCCCGGGTCCCTCTCCCGGGCTCGCTCGGCGGCCTCCTTCTGCGAGATCACATCATCACAGAAGGAGACCGCCGCCTTCCACGACCCCTCGCTCGAGACCATGTGGTCGACCATGGAGCGAGAGGTCCCATGCAGGGCACTCCTCGAGAGTATGCCGCGCCGTATCCACCTCCTCGCCGCAGTGGTGGCACTGCGCCGTCGGCTCCCGCCCCATCCTATGCAGGTACTCCCCAAAGCACCCATGGCCGGAGAGCACCTGCGTGAGGCGGAAGGTCAGCCTTCCCCGCCTCCTGCACCACGTATCAAATATGGGCAGGAGGGCCCGGACAATCGGACGTGCCGATGGGGCGAGCTGTCGCCGCCATCCGGCAAACGTCTCCGTCCGGGCCTGACGCTTCGAAACTTCGAACTCCTCCTCCTCCTCGCGCGTGAGCTCCACCCCCGGGGGGCGGCGGAGCGAACAGGCGACGTGGTATAGCGTCGCCCACTCCGCCGCCACCAATGGGAGTGGTGGAGACACGGCGAGGAGGCCCGCCGCCTCAGCCGAGATGGTGCGGTACCCCCGTATGGCCCGCAGGGCCAGCCGGCGCCGCACTCTTTCCAATAGTGCTTGGCTGCGCCGACTGGCCTCGAGCGAGCGGTGCCATACAGGGGCCCCATAAAGGGCAATGGACCGCACCACCTCTGTATAGAGGCGGCGGAAGCAGCTCCCTGTTCACGTAGTAACTACTGTTCAGGTTCGTCTGCGCTTGATTCTATTCCTCAAACTAACAAATTGTAACCTTATTCCAAGGGTAATAACCCTTCGCCAGCCACACGCGCTTCTCGCGGCCCTGGCTCGTAACAAAGTAAGAGTCATTTGCAGTCAAAATCATATTAGGTAAAAAATTGATATTGTACATTGTTTACGAGAACATCAGCATCTGAGGTATCGAAGAAGTATTGTCAATATTTTTGAATTTGATTTGGAATGTCAAAGAGGTTGAGAAAGTATACAAATAATTTTTTTATGAAACATTTATTATTAATACATAAATTGCTCGAAACTGTTACCATCATGTTCGATACAGGAAGACTAAGGTTCAAAAAATTGACCACAACATGCGTATTGTGTGCTAAAGCACAATCTTGTCGGGAAATGTTGTTTTAAAAAAAATTGATAATGCAGAAGATCGCATAAGTATTCTTGAAAAATTGTGTGCCAATTTATGAATTAATAATAAATGTTTTATGAAAAAATTATTTATATAATTTCTCAAAGTCTTTGACATTCCAAATCAAATTCAAAAATACTTACAATCCAGTTTACTTCTTCGATACCTCAGATGCCGATTAACTCGTAAACAATGGATAATATCAATTCTTTATCCAATATGAATTGGATTGCAAATGACTCCGAGCCCGAAGGGGCCCCACCCAAGTTGCCCAGGCCTGCCTTACTGCGAGCTCTTACCCCCCCCCCCCCCCCTCCGGCTGGTGAGATTCGTCCTGTCGCGGCAGATCGGTCGCAGTCGGGCGATCGAAGCGCGGCAGTGGGGGTAACCGATTCCTACGTCATCGACTCTCGGAACACCAATTCCCCAGTCGATTCTTGTACTGTTGCTGCTGCAATTACCAACTGCACCTTTTATCACGTTCCCAAATATGAAGCGTAAGATTGTCTTGCGAGAACACGCTTCGCCTGCAGCGTAAATTTTTCATTTCCGGGTGAAACCGTGGCACCTAAAGTGGAAGATCAAAATGCCATCTTAAATAATTTCCTCGGGGCGATAAATCCTCAAATTATTCTTGCTATTTACCTAACCCAGACGCGGCGCGGTATTCACCGCAAAGATTCCGGCTGTCATTGGGCCGACTGTTTCGAACGTTTCCGTTTTACGCGGGAGTTTATCTTCGAACTAAAAACGGTATGGCCGGTTATTAAAATGTCACCGCGAAGGAATTCGCGGGGTTTCGGTCGGACGTGTCGCGTAATTTCCGTCGCGGCGAGTTTTTGTTTCGCGGAAAAGTAGGAATACGTTGAACGCGGAGCCGCGCGCATAATTTTCATTTACGTCGCGTAATTCACTTTGACGTATGCTCAAAGCCCGCCTCCGGTGAAAAAATACACCATCGGATGTACCTAATGCAATAGAGCGGTCAGCCACTTTATAACCGGCCCTCCCGTTGTAATCTTAATCCTGACCGTCTCATGAATAAATATGAACCCGCGTGACGAAAAAATTCCGATCTACCGACGAATTCGACGTTCGCTTCTTTCTTTTGCGCGATAACGCAATTACCCGCGGAGTTTAAAAGGAAAGTTGGTTGGAGTGGCCGAACATTGGGAACACTTTTTTCACCGCTATAACTCACTTTCTGCATGCAACATGAACTAGATACGGTGAAATTATTTTCGTCCTCGAGATTTCATCACCCCGGAATGAAGATAGAGGAGAAAGGAATATCCATTATTAAGGGTAAAAACGGTTTACGCAAAGCATTGCATTTGTTCGTTTATCTTTATGATTGTTGAGATTATGAAGATACTTTTGTGGAAAATTGTTGAATAAATACACTCATTTCGGTAACGGTGAATAAAAGTTAACTAATAATTGTACTGCGGATTTTTATGCAGGATGAAAATGACCTACCTCGATTATAATAAACAAGGCCTATTCTTTTCTTTCTAGGATAAAAAATGTTGCCCTTTTTTGTACCTACTATCCTACAGATTTTGAGGAGAAAACTCCAACAATGCTAGTTTTAAAGCGCGGAGTTAACTCATTCAAGAGTTATACACGTGTAAATTTGAGCGATTTCAAGCGTTTTTGACAAGTAAGGGCGCTGTCATGTTGGTATGTACCCAGCATTGCGCGTTGTCTAACGAGCGGAGCCGCTAGATGTCACCACAAGCACGCGGTGATGTCGACAACGGCTGTTTACGGCTGATGTACCACTTAAGAACCCAGAGATTTTTCACTTTTTTATGTCTAATCTTGTTAATTTAGTCGAGAAAATTCCAAATATCGATATCCCAACCTGCGGAGTTCACTCGTTAAAAAGTTATGCTCGTCTAAAGTTTACTAATTTCATTTTTATTGAATTTTATAGAATTTGGAAAAAGAGGTATAGTTGTAGTTGCTCGAGATTAGGTCTGGGTTATGTCTGGGTTAATTGCGGTTAGATTGTGTAACGATTTTGTAATTGTAAGTATGAAAAATTTCGATATCTTTATTGTGTGGAAATGTACGTCATTGGCATTGCCGAGTTGTGACACGATGTGCGGAGCCACGTGCCACTCAATAAACTACACGCAACATGCACGATATGGTGACGCGCTAGTGCTGCTACCTAGCGTCGCCACTCAGTTAACTACACGGAACAGCTCCCTACTTACCAATATGGCGGCGTCCTCACCTGTCAAAAACAGTGAAAATTGCTGAACTTTAGACGCGCATAACTTTTTAACGAGTGAAGTCCGCAGGTTGGGACTTCAATATTTGGAGTTTTCACAACCAAATTAACAGGATTAGACATAAAAAAGTGAAAATCTCTGGGTTCTTACGTGGTACTTTAACCCACTTTATTCCTGGATAACTTGTCATCGAACAGTAATTAAAATATACAGAATCATATACAGGATCTCAAAGAAAAGGTATAATTCAAGTTGGTTGTGGTTAGGTTCGTGGGGGGTGAAAGCAGTCCGTGTACGCTTGCAAATCTACGTTGTCGACATCACCGCATGCTTGTGGTGGCGTCTAGCAGCTTCGCTCGTTAGACGACACGCGACACTGGGTGCATACCACATGGCGTCGCACTCACCTGTCAAAAACGCTTGAAATCTCTCAACTTTACACGCGTATAACTTTTGAATGAGTCAACTACGCGCTTCAAAAGTGGCATTTTTGGAGTTTTCTCGTAAAAATCTGCAGGATAGTACAAAAAAGGGCAAAATTTTTGGTACCCAAAAAGTGTAGTTTAACCCAAGCAAGTGTTAATTAAACATTTCTTACTTATTTGAATGATTTTAAACGGTTGGAAATATTATAACTTTACTCGTAAATTCGTTTAATGTCGTTCCTGTTTTGTGCTTAATCACTTTTATCATGAATGCATACAATTCACCGCCTACTAATAACTCTATAGGCGTAGATATATTTTCCCTTCATAAAAACATTTTTTTAAATATCTTGAGAACTAATAATGAGAAATCTATCCGTGCAACAAAAAATATGCATTTCGTCATAACGGAGTCATGTTTCATGACCTGAAACAATTGAAGTATCTTTAAACTCGATTTTCTCAATACCGGGGGACCCGGTATATAAAACAAAAGGCGTTATATCCCAAAAATACATCGCGTCGGCTATACAGATAAAGACCGTGAAATTCAATAGTAAATAAGGGCGATAATTAGACGATCTTGTTTAGCCCAGACACCCTGTATACATGCAGTATCAAATATAATTTTACGAATATCTTGGAAATTAAAAGAGGCAGCCAATTATACATATGTAGGAAAGACATAGGAAAAGTTGATCAGAATGATGACCTTGATAACACATTTGAAGGTCATCGAAATCGTAACGCGCACGTAAAACGTAACAGGTGGAGTCCCAGTCATTTCAAGGTTCGAATTAGTGAAAAGAAGGGATCCACATCTTCTGTCGCAATTATTTTTTCAACACAATTTTTTGTACTTCGGTAACTGGGAAGAAAGAGGAGGGGGAGGGGATTCAGCACATCTAAGTTTCAAAATGATTCTTCCCTCGGTTGATTCGGCTTGGCCTCGTCAGCCGTCCTTTCTCATTTCCCTTCCGGTTTCCGATCCTCGGGGGGGTAACCGCAGTGTTTCGTATCCCCGTGATCCCCCTCCCCTCCCGCACTACATGCCGTATTCATAGAAAAGTTCGCCGCAGATATCCAGGTCGAGCCATTTCCCTCTTCGAGTCATCCCCTTTCGACTCCGCTCCTTTTCCCGCAATCTTCTCGACCGCTTTCCCGTTTCCTTACTCGTTTCCTCGTCATTTCCCCTGCCATCCAACTATACCCCTTGCCTGTGTCCCGGGATCCAGTCCTGGAGCCACGTATCTCGGCAAGCTTTGTGTTTTCGCGGAACGACAAGCGTGAGCACACTAGGCTCTAATCCATTTTTCCGGCATAAGTGGCTCGCTTGTCTCCATTTACGTCGGCTAATATCGAGGAACCGGGATCAGAATTCTTTTATCTTATTCCGGTAAACCCCTTCTTCCTTCTCTGTCATGCTGCTCGGCAATCAATGCGCCTGTGCGACATGCCGTATAAGTGGACTCCCGATGTTGCTTCTCTTTTGGTTTAGGGTACTTTGCTCCAGAGTGTCTCCTTTCTCGGAAGTTTCTTGGGAATTGCTACCTGAACTTGGCTGGCAACGCCGACTTGGCCGCTTCTTTTTCTTCGCCCCTCTTCTACTACCTTTGACTGGAGCTGCCGCGTTCCGTCTTTATAGTCGCATAACCCGAGACCGGTAACGTGATTACTGTGCGGGGATGACAGGTCTGCTTGCTGGACGGGTTCTACTTTACCGACAATGACTTCCTCGACAATGTTTACATTGACACTATTTCACTAATATATGCTTTCATCGACATTCTGTTCTCACCGACATATACAGGATAAGACACTAACTATTGCCACCTAGAATAACGCCGAAACTATGGTAATAGAAAAGTTTTTAAAACAAAAGCATGGACAACAGGGGCCGTAGTATGGCGTTAATCTTTCGTTGCTAGGAGGAGTTACTTCAGAGAAATGAAGGTCACCTTTGTTTTTTTTAGATAGAATGCTATGTTTTGGTACTCGTTTTCTGATAGCGTCTATTGAGACGAATACAATGAGCTGAAACATTAAGGTCTTTGAAGGTCAACAAAGGTCATTTATGACAAAAAAGATAAACTTACAAGCATTAAGTATTTATTCTTCTTCTTCTAAACCAAAGAAACATTTAAAAAATAGCATTTACCTTAATTGAATCGATTGTCAGAATTGTGTCCACTAGCAGCAATACACTCGCGTAAACGGTTAAGAAAATCCTTTTTCGATCTTTTTAGATTCAGAAAAAAATATTTGTTATGATACTTGCCGAATTCGTCTCAGTATCCCGTAAAAGATGGGTGAAAAAAAGTTGTACGTTTACCTACAGAAAACTGAAGGTGACCTTGATAACTCCGGGAAAAAAAGAATTAACAAGAAATTTGATACAATTATTTTAAATTTCTCCTTGAACCATGTTATTTTAGCTAACAAGATTTCCGATCAAACACTAACAGCAGAACAATCTAAGTTGACCACGCTTCGTGGTCCAGCCTGTATTGAGACATTACCCGTATTCGGTCCGTTGAACTTGACTCCATCTTTGACGTATAAGCCCTCTCTTTGCTGTGCAATCCGATTTGTACACAGATGTGTCCGTTTCGGCCAATAACCAAGATACGCGTGACAGGTAAGGGGGTTATACATAGATTTTACAAGGATGGGGCTCATAGATCCTACAAGGATGGGGCTATTACATTGCAATCAGACCCGCATACCTTTGCTTAGTCAACATGTCATCTCTTCACAACGTGTAATGGGTTACTTCGTATAACCCCTTCCTTGATAAAAGTGAACCAGTATCTACTTACTGATAAATTGATCTATAGCATACGGTGGTTAATTTACCTAAACAGATGAGCGTTGAAATTTTTTGAACGCCCATTACCACATCCCGTTATAAAAAATACATGATAATATACAGAAAATGCGATGACCTTCAAAAATAGTTAAAATGACCTCCACAGAATTTTTTATTGTCACCATCAGATACACGCCTTAAAACCATGTATGTGCATCCTATTTAGTCAAATTTATTTAGTAAGTAATATTTTATAAAAGTAATAAAGTTTAGTATAATTACTTATAAAGTGCTTTTGCTAGTTATACGTTATTCATTATAAATAGACCAGTCTTAGGAGTTTTGTGATTTGTAAAATATCATTTTGGTATTACATTTTTACCAGGTAGGAAAACTATTCCCATTATTGGTAATAAGGAGGCTTATTATTGGTAAATTGGAATCAATTATAAAATCGTTGACTAGAAGTAGTTTTTTTAAAATCACAGTTATCTACATTTGCAATGAGCCACAACTAAATTGTTAAAATTAAAACATATTTATATTTACAACCAAGAAAATTTATATTGTAACCCAATATAAAACTATCTTTATAGGAAGTGTCACGAATTAGAAGTAACAAAATTTGGAAAACACTATTCTACTTTTATACAGTATAGTTTTATTTGATAATAAAAAATTTAATAATTAGTAAAAAGATAAATAAAGTTTGAGATTAAATGTTAGGAAATGTTGATATAAATATCTTGAGATACAATAATTAAAACCTTGTGGTTATACAGGTCGATGATTTTGTTTTTTATATTCTAAGAGAATAGGCAAAAAATTTGTCATTCCACTTAGAAAAAGTACTGATGACCTTGAAATCTCTAAAAAATAACCTTGGAAAAAGTTACCTTACCGCTGCATGTGCTCCCTAAAATATTACAACTTTGTCCGGAGCACTGTCTCCATAAAATCATTAATAACAGAGATATTTAGATGTTCCCATTTAAATATCCCGCCCTGTATAATATTAACGTTAATTTGATAAAACGTAATTGATACCTACCTGTCCACTTAATTTTGGCCACATCTGTATATGAATAAGTAAATGGTATAACGTACAGAAGAGAGATTTATTACTCATTAATATTTTCATTATTCAATAGATGTTACGGTACAATGTGAATTGTATTGAAAATGTATTGGTTGCTATTTTATGTAGGACACATTTACACATTTCTATACCTATACACTTTTCTTTACGAGCGTTTCAAGGTTTCGCCGAGCTTGCTTTGTACAGTTATTTTCCCTCGGCATTTCCCGTGCATGCTCCACGTTAACTTTTTCGCCACGTTTCTTAACATCTTTACTATGGTTTCCCTCAGACCTAGTTAACCTTCGTGCACATTTAGCGATCGGGATCTCTCTCGAATTTTCGTGCGCTTATCACTCGATTTATTGCTTCGCTACATTTTCCCAGTTTTCCCGCGTTTTTTACATCTTTCCGTTTACGACCAGTGCCTTCCGTTTTTTATTCTGATCCTTCTCATTGCAGTCATTGCTTATATTGATTTATATGTCACGCTCGATCGTCTTATTACAAATTGTTTCATTTTTTATCGGGGACAGAATATTCTACCGTATAATAGTAAAACATTTTATTTAACACTAAGGACTGTGTATCGACTTATCACAAATTAACAAATACTATAAATTTTGAATGAATATGCACGTAAAATGTACTACATTGTGATAGTTTCATGACAACAAACAGTACTATGATGGCGCAATGAGGTTAGCATAAACATATAGTTTATATGTTCACAGTTTATTAAAGAAAAGCAATATATATGTTGATAGTTTATGAAAGAAAAGTAATATACAGTAAACGCTTGATTCCTCTCCAACAACCGTGTTTTTCATGGACAAGAATCGTGCCCACAAGTGCTTTTTGATTTATGACTGCGTCTAGATATCGCACCGACCGCGCCGAGCGAGACTTCAATAGAAAGCCGAACATAGAGGAGGACAGAATGAAATACGGTTCGCGTGACTGTCTGCGTCTCTTTTTTTCCGATGCGCTGTTCTTCGTTGCCTTCGAAACTTTTATGGTCGATAAAACCACTTAATACAGTTCAAATTATATCGTGTTTGGTGTCATTTTAATCAGAAAAATGCCAGAAATAAGGTAGTGAAAGTCCCATAAACAAATAATGAAAATTAAGAGATTTGTAAAATCGATTCCTCGAGTCAATGCTGTGCTGTTCACACCGATATACCCGAGCCGACATCAATCGTCGCCGTCCTGCGGAGCAACTCGGCGTTCACAGGCAGTGGAGTGGGTAGGCATTGGACAAGAATCGTGCCCTCGCTCCGGACAAGAATCAAGCGTTTACTGTATATGATTGGTTACACACACACAGACACAATAACGTAGTAAAATGATGTTAATAATAATACAAAAGAACGACCAGATCTGCACGATTACATTTCGACTACATGTGGGCCTTAAAACTATTCGCGGCGCGAATTATAAGTACATACTTACATTAGGCTTGGGAATTAAGTTTAAGATTCCCGCAAAAATTTACGCCCGTCTAACTTGTCATTGAGTGACACTACTGATTTGGAATTCCAAAGATAGTGGAACTTCGAAAACCAAACATTTTCGGATGTCTGACTTGTCGATGACTGGTGACATTTGTCTAATACAAACGTTAATTTTCGAGATTTTTGAAAATTTTCGACTTTCTATTAGGAGAATTATGATAGAGAAAGAGGTGGTACCTCCTGCCACCTCTTTTTCTATGATATTCTCCTAATACAAAACTTCATTTTTGTCTAATTAAAAAAATTTTCCTTTATCCAAAAATTTCGAAAATGTTAATCTAAATGTTGTGACTAATATTCTTTATTTTCACCAAAAAATTACATTATTAAACACGTGTCGTGGTGAGATGAGAAGAAGGTCCTTGGCAGGAATGCGGTGATGTAGAATGTAGAATAATGAATAGCGTCGTAGAAGGGGAAAGTAGAGTGGGAACACAAGTCTTAATCTGGCGACTCTGCATCATAGTATTTCTCTCAGCCTCTGGTCTTAATTAAGAGTATCAGATTTTATAACACTTGAAGTTTTCTTGTTGCTTGATTAGTGAAAAATCAAATTAAATCACATATATTGCACATTTATTGCACATTTATATGCAGCTCAATGTATATGATATTAGCTGGAATGAATAAGACAGGCAAATCGATTGTTTCAAAATGACATGGTACAGAATGAAGCAAGTCTTCAATGGAGACCGTTGAATATAATAAAAGAATTTTGTCTTGTATCAATATAATACTGTCATTGAACGACCAATTCGACGATAGTACGAAAACCTGGATATTTAGTAAACTGAAACCTGAAAATCCAAATTGCTTTCAGAAAGGGATAAATAAATTCGCTGTTCTATGGATAACATGCATTAATGGCGATATATTTCGATTAATAAGCATTATGTTTAATAAAGATTTTCTCACTGAAAGGCTCATTTCAAATTTCGATATTTCATGTGCACCGGTCCAATAAAATATCCATTTATGCAAAAACTCGATGCTTTTGTCTTTGCATAATGAACTTCATTCGATTTCCCCCTGGATTCCTTAATGAATAATTATATAATTAAAATAGAAACATAAAAAAATCAAATATCAATAAACAGTGTTCATAATTACGATAATAGAAATGAGATACTGTCTTCTTATCAACAAGTCCAAAACTTCCAACGAAGGAAGATGCAATTTCCTTCCACTATACTCTGTACAGTGTCTATACCACGCCTGGGCAATTGGTACCCCCACGGTCGCGCTCCGATCGCCCGACAGCGATCGACCTGCCGCGACAGACCGACACGCACCAGCGCGAGAGGGGAATACGAGCTCCCGAATGCGATCTACGAATTCCCCGCTGTCGCTTCACGATTCCCACTACCACTGTACCTGTTCCCCCATTATTAACTATTTCATATTTCCCTCACCGTGATTGCGAGGATACGGCCTCCTATACAGGGTGTCCCAAAATGTCCAACTCCCGGAAATGTGCGGTTCCTGAGGTCATTTGAATCGCTATTTTCCTTTTGTAAATGTTGTCCGAGGCTTCGTTTGGAAGTTATTAACGAAAAACACGGACCAATCAGAGCGCGAGCTACACCCCCGATGGCTGGCTTCGTGTGGCGCGCCAGGGGTCTCTACTTGGAAGAGCGTAGCGGTGCGCCGCGACGATGCACCGAAGAAGAGAAGGAGTAGAAATTGAACGTATGGAATTAAAAACTCACCTAATCAGCCGTAAATCCACTTGCTGCTTCGAAATGTGTGTCACTGGGCCACTCGGTGACGAACTGCATAGCTGACTTCAGGTATACGGCATTGTCCCGAACGGTAAAGGACGTAAAACGACAGCCCAAGGGATGTGCGGTCAAGGAAACGATCCGGGCTTTCACCTTCACTTTCCTAACGATAAATAAATCGTACGTTTGTTTCATACAGATGCCATGAAATTTTTCGACACTCACGATCACTGTTCACATTTGTCAACACATAGCTATGCACTAATTACAATTGCAATATCACTTGTATTGCAGCACAAATCACAGTAATAAGGTAATGCGATCAGTAGACTGCGGATTTCATGCATTTGTAGCAAAAAGTACGCAGGGTTATGTAGAGTTGATGGGTAACTGTTCGAAAACGTCGTCCGTCCTTTTAGGGTTCCCATTGTCCTATACCTCTCTTAAGAAACTTTGTAAAAGAAGGATACACGACGTTTTCGAACAGTAACCTTTTTTTTCGTCTGTCCACCCCGTCGTTTTCGTAAGCGTGCTACACAGAGTACATTTTCGACACGCATAATGTTCTCCCTAAACTTTTCAGAAAAATCTTGAGTAAAATCAGTGTCGTTCGAGCCGCGGTAGAGAGAACATCTCCAAAGACTTGTCAATTCTAAGTTCTTAGTAGTCCTATTTAAACTAATCACTAGACTGCGGATTTTTATGCAAAATGAAAGTTGGCTGCTTCTGTTTGCAAGGGACAGAAGCCAGACGGATATTTGATTTTTACTTTAATCATTTGATCAAGTTGAAAATAATACATTGGTGTTTTTAAATTATTTTAATCTCTCTACTGTTTTAAAATGCACTTACTCATTTTTGCTACAAATGCATGACATCCGCAGTCTACTGATCGCATTACCTCATTATTGTGATTTGTGCTGCAATACAAGTGATATTGGAATTGTTATTAGTGCATAGCTATGTGTTGACAAATGTGAACAGTGATTGTGAGTATGGAAAAATTTCATGGCATCTGTATGAAACAAACATACGATTTATTTATCGTTTGGAAAGTGAAGGTGAAAGCCCGGATCGTTTACTTGACTGCACATTGCACATCCCTTAGGCTGTCGTTTTACCACCAGCTGTGCAGTTCGTTGACCTGACCGTACGTCCCTTACCGTTCGGGACAATGCCGTATACCTGAAGCCAGCTATGCAGTTCGTCACCGAATGGCCCAGTGACACACATTTCGAAGCAGCAAGTGGATTTACGGCTGTATAAGTGAGTTTTTAATTCCATACGTTCAATTTCTACTCCTTCTCTTGTTCGATGCCTCGTCGCGGGGCATCGCTACGTTCCTCCAAGTAGAAACCCCTGGCGCGCCACACGAAGCCAGCCATCGCGGGTCTAGCCCGCGCTTTGATTGGTCCGTGTTTTTCGTTAATAACTCCCAAACGAAGCCTCGGACAACATTTTGCAAAAAGAAAATGGCGCTTCAAATGATCTCAGGAACCGCCCATTTCCGGGAGTTGAAGACATTTTGGGACACCCTCTATATACACTCCTAATCCCCCCAACCTCCTACACTCTGCAGGAGTTTGGTGGGGAGGACTCAGGAGTAGGGAGAGGAGTCGTCTGCAGCTCGCGAGCTGCTAGTTGCCTAGGTCTGCCATAAGGCAAGTAAGCCGAGCTCGTATTCCCTTCTCGCGCTGCCCGGCCAGATAGGTGTAGCCGATTCTACGTCATCGACTCTCGGAGCACCAATTGCCCAGGCGTGGTCTATAGTCTATACTCTATACCTATACTATGTTTATACAGTGAATTACGTTCAAAACTTTATCCATGAATGAAGTTCATTGGAGCAGTGAATTCAATCATTGAATTCATTCAAAACTATCTATCGTATACCCGACTTTTAAATCGCAGTAATTTTGCTGTTATGAGTGATTATAGATCGTCTTTGAAATTATTAGTTAATGGCTTCAATATTTTATTTTATTTGTGCACGAAACATTTTTTTTTAAATCAATTTAATGAGAGATTCTGTTTGATACGAAATGAATATGGCCATTTTTGAGATTGAACTTAATATGGACATTGTGTTTATATAATATTATCGATATTTAATATATTTTCAAAAGGTTTAAGTCCATTTTCAGACTGATCTTTGACATACTGAAACCAGAAGTGGCAACCAAATATATCAGAATATTCATCTAAAAATTTTTTAAAACTGGTAAACTTGTCGATGTGCTACCTCCTCTCTAATTTCAATGACCTTGAAATTTGTAGTTAAGGTCACCATTCTGAACAACATTTCCCTTTAAAGTTTTTGGCGGTTGGCTTCAGTTTACGTGATAATTGCAAAAGCCTTTACTTTTAAATGAATGGATTAGGTCTGAATTAGGTCGGACAACGGTTTTTGAGTTTGTAGAAAACGGATTGATTTAGTAGATTGTGTGTTTTAAGTGTAAGAAAAATAGGATTAAGTGCGTTTAGGGTAAGTGCGATATTATTAATTTAGTATAATTTAATTGTAGAAAGTGAAGGGAACCGAAGGGAGAAGGGAGAAATAATAGAAATCGGGAAACTAAAAACCGTTGGGTGGAAGAGACAAGGAATTTGCCCCGACCACGAGGCACATTCCTTTGAACATTCCACACTTCGGATCGGAATATCTAGGGAAGGGAAAGGATTAGGGATCGGAAAATAAGGGAACAGGTGGAAGAAGGGTAGGGAATACTTTCGATAAGAGGGAAATTTTTCGAGAATCTTAAGGGAAGGGAGTTATAAGGATAGAGAGGAAATATTCATATAAGAAAGGATCTGTGTGCTGTGCGACCTTTCTGGTGACGTCACATATCGAACCTCGTTCAAATAAGAAGGGACCTAGGGGTTCTATTGGTTTGCAGTAGGGACTTTGAGGATTCAAGGAAGGGAAAGGGATCAAGGGATAAATAGGGAAACTTGCTTCCCCCTTGTTGAGAGGCGCAACAAGAAGGAAGCAAGAGTAAGGAAAAGGGAAGGGGTAAATTACGTACAAGGCAATATCTAGAGAGCGAAAATTAATCTCTGTGTTTTTTAGGAATTTAAGTTGGAATATGTGTGATATGAATACAATAAAGAGGAAATAATCAAATTAAAAAAAAAGGTCTGAGTTAGGTCGACAACATATTTCAACCATGACAACATATTTCAAGGTCATAGGGGTAAAATTTCTCTTGGGAACCCAGAAATTTTCGATTATTATATGTCTTATCTTGTTGATTTCTGCGAGAAAACTCCTATATGGAAGTCCCAGACCGCGGAAACCACTCGTTTTTAATTTATGAGCATGTAATGTTGAGTAACTTGCCACTAATTTTTATTGTTTCACCTCAGAAAGTGACAGGTATGGGTGCCGCCATATTGGTACGTAGGGAGCTCCTTGCGTGTAGATTTCGATATAGGAGTTTTCTCGCAGAAATCAACAAGATAAGACATATAATAATCAAAAATTTCTGGGTTCAGAAGAGAAAGTTCAGCCCTTCTCAATTATTCGAATGCTCGAATTCAATTTTGAGTTCTTTAAGAGAAAAGTTCGTCAGTGATTGGTCCCTGTTCAGATACGGAACGCGAAGAACAGATCTTGCAGTGCAGGTTGGTGGAGCCTCCGTAACAGGTGATTCAAGAATGTACGAACGTGCACATCCTAAATGAGTGTAGACTACAGCTGTGGTACACGGTGCCCAATTGCGCACAAGTGTGCAATTACTTTTATCACCGAAAAGTTTGACGGTGAGGGTTTCTTAGAAGTTGCACTCGTGGAAGAGAACTTTTAATTACATGCATACCGTGCGCGTCGTTAGCAGGTTGTTTAATTAAACCGCTGTGCAATTTATTAACAAGTATTATTCGAGCACAAATCAAGGCGAAATTCAATAACTAATTAACACGCTTGTTATCACTAAAAAAATTGGTATTCGCTGGTTTAGTAATGCTGCGTAATATTCATGAATCTTAGGAGTTTCATATCTAAGATTTATGCTCTGTTGTTTAATCATATGAATAGTTTCCAATAATAATCTTTGTTAACAGTAGTTGTTCAGGTCAGGAAGATCTATAATAATCTATAATAATGGCAGTTATAATTGTTTTGCAGCTGGAGAATTTTCGGAGACTTCAAAGTCACCTTCACTTTTTAAAATAGAATCATATATTTTTTACACATTAGTTAATGCAGCTCGATATTTTCTATAAAAAAGTATTGAACTATGTCGAAAAATTATTAGTTTAGCAGATATTATAACTTTAATTTTGTTCACTACATAGATGTTCTTCTCAGAACGTCGACCACCCATATCAATTGAAAATTTTTGAAAAAAAATTTGAGTCCATTTCTGTTCACTTCTTTTTTTCCATTAAAGTAGTTTTTCATCTGAAGTAGTTTGAATCATTTTTCCTCCAACCATGTTTTCTAATTTCAGCTAAATAAAGGTACGACTTGTTACAGTTACGCGAGCCACCCTGTATAAACCAGAGGGTTCAATTCACGTTTCGAGGGGGTGGACGTAAGAATAACTTCCTCAGGGCGCGTACGTCATTGAGGATCTCGTTCCGGTTGAAAGTTGCAAACAAACTCGCGTCTCCTGAAGGGGGGGGGGGGGGCGGACTGACAGTACTCCGATCGGAAGTTGCTCGACGAGTGGCTCTCGAGCGTGGTGTGCTTAATAACAGCCGGTAGACAATTTTCTTGGAGTAGCTGGTTGTCGAGGTGGTCGCTGTCGGTTACGTAAGCGTCGTCGAGAGAAATGAGAATCGAGATGAAGGGTGGGGGTCCGCGAATGGCAATCGAGCCAGCCGTCATCGGCAGTCTTCATGACTTCGTCCACCTACTGCTTCGATTACACCTCGTCCTCCTCTGGGCGACTTGGTTTTCATACACAACGAACAAATGGAAAAAAAATCGTCCCCGACGGAGAAGCAACGCCATAGGAAAGGGGGAGGGAGGAGGGCGGGGATGAAGGCGGGGAGGAGGAAGGACCAGATAATAGACAGCGGCAGCGTTGAAACGCCATGGAAAATCAATTATCGACCGTGGCAAAAGTCTGGAAAATTCAATCGACAGCCGGCACACGCTTGGCTATAACCTTTCCGTCCGCCTTCGAGCCTCCCAAACACCGTTATCAGTGAGGAACACTGCGCCCCCCGCATTCGCTATAACTCGAACCATACACGGCCCAGCCACTCGATAGATGACCCTCCCGATAAGCTACTAAGCGATCCCCTATATTAGAGTTCACGTACTCGGAACACCATGACTTGCGGCGAGGCCCGGCACCCTTAAACTCAGATTAAAAGTTCCAAAAGTATATGAAACTATGTGATATAATTAACACGTCTAACAGCTCTTTCAAGTTTATTGTTATTAAAAGGCGAACGTTTATGCAAATCCCCGGTTCTGTGTATAAATTTCGTGGGAGCGGAGTTAAGTAGAATTTTATACCATCCTGTAGCGGTTTCCGTTCCTGGAAAGTCCTCCAAAAGTTTATTTAAACTTTAATTAAATTATTCACTGTAGAAAAACATGTTCTAAACACAAATTCTATGGTTTCGAGGGGCATATACAAAGTGCTGTGATCGTTTTGTTGTCACTTTGACAATAAAAGTGACTTTTACAGTTACTTCCATTAATCCAGTAAAAGTAAACAATCTGCTCTTGATTTGCTATGAATTTGCCACCAAAACTTGTCTACAAATTGCGACCCATCTGTTTCGGCATTAGACTCCATTTTGAGTGTAAAGTTTGCTGGCGGAATTCGTGTAGAGGGCAGGTCGATCGCATTAAGAGCGAACCTAACCTTGCTCTAAGAGTAAATATAGGGAATGATCGTTATAATCATTATCTTAAGATCTGTGAATATTTAAATTATTCGAAATAGATGAAATTTAAAATTATATAATTTGGAAGTTTAAACAAAATTCCGTTTTTCCTCTCACAGTAAGATTTTGCCCGATAATTACTCTTAGAGCAAGATTAGGTCCACTACATCAGTGCAAACGACCTGTTCGACCGCGTCCGTAATTATCCGCCGCGACGAAGAGGGTTTTCCCTGTTCTTTGTATCCGAGTCAAGGACGCAAACTTGAGGACCGAGAACGGTTTATGCCTAGTGACATAGACCAGACCGGACGCCCTTTATTTATGATTTTAGTGCGGGTCGGTCCCAACGTAATCATGTGCGCGCCAAACCTAACGATCGATCGACTGCGCGTCGACGGGGTATTTCCGGGGTCCTCGAGCGAAAGACGAAAAAGACGGTTGGACCCAGATGTTTGTTTTCTTTTGTTATCGAAAAGGCTACGTTCGAGAGGAGTCGGAGAAAGTCGCCGGAATAACATTTTTCCCGATTCATTGGACAAGGGACAAAAAGTTAGTAGTATCTTGCGAAGCGCGAGCGTGTGCAGTGCGAGCGTGTGCAGTGCGAGCGAGGTGCGCGATACTGTCTTACATTGGCAGATGAATTAATATACTTTCCGATCGAACATATATTCTCATACGACTAACAAGGGGTCCTCAGAGTCAATCTCTGCTAGGGTGTGCCAAGCATAACCCCCTTATAAGTCATATACATCATACATGGGTCCTCAGAGTCAATCTCTGCTAGGGTGTGCCAGGCACAAACCCAAATACTCTCGAAAGAGTTAATCGAAACTATATTTCTCAAAATGCGTATTTAATATACGCACACATACATTCGACGGATCCCACGGAGCCAGTCTCCACCAAGCTGTGCAAGGCACACATATTCATTCGTATGGGATCCGGCGGAATCGATTAATACTTAATTACGATATCATATCACGTATGAACGCTCACACCTTCACCGTCGTTTCTTTGTATTTTTCTGTAACATTTTATTTTCTGGGGTTGTTTATGCCGTAAGGCTTTTTCCCCAACGAGCCATTAAATTATTCAATTTCTTTTCGGCTCAATTCTGTTTTATTTATTTATAATTATTCCTTACCAATTTACACGTCCTCATATTAATTTGAAACACGGAACTTCTCCATGTTGGAGAGGTTTTGACGATACACGACCTAACCCTACTTTTATCAGAAATATATATATGTATACTTCTCCAACATAAAGCAAAAGACTGTCATTTTTATATTCTACCCAGATAGCACACGACGTCTTATAGACGTCCATTTTAGGACTGAAACTTTTTCGGAACGTCGTTTTAACGTCTAATTTCATACGTCTTAAAGACGTCTTTTTCAAGGCTAATAAATGACTTGAATTTTTTGGAGATGTTATAAACGAGACTACTTTACTGTACAATGACTAAACTACTTTTTCTAAGTTTTGCTATTACTTGGAATGATAAAAAAAAAATGTTTAAACTCACTTTTTTTTAACTTTGTTATCTGAGCTTATTTATAAAATTTTATCGAAATCAGCATCGACGTTGTTATGAATTACAAACAATTAAATATCGCGAAAATCGCAGCGTTCCAAAAATTGCAATTGTTTGGAATGACAAAATAAATACTTGTCTGACATTAAAAAGTTAAGAAACGTGAGTATTTTTCTTTTTTTTTGTCACACCAACTAATTGCAATTTTTTGAAACAAATGTTTAAAACAATATTTAGGTTGTTACGTCTCACGCGGGGTCCGCGAAGACGTTACGTTTTTACGCGTGCGAATTTCTTTTGATGTCCACGGTTCGTTGCGACGTAGGGCGAGTTACGTCGTTCCGTCGTCAGAGAAAGAATGTCGGGATGGGATCCCCGGTCGGCTGGACCTAGTCCGCCTGGGCCGTGAATTGGAGTACGCACACGCAAACGGCTGGACCAAGTCCGCCAAGATTGTGGTGGGTACGGTAGATCGAACGGCTGGACCCAGTCCGCCTAGTTCGAGGAAAATTGGAGACTTCACAATCGGCTGGACCTAGTCCGCCAAGATTGTGGTAGGTGAGGGAACTCGAACGGCTAGACCCAGTCCGCCTAGTTCGAGGGAAATTGAAGGACGCACAAACGGCTGGACCCAGTCTGCCAGGAATGTGGTAGTGGGGGAGCTCGAAAGGCTAGATCCAGTCCGCCGTGCTCGAACGTGTAGGTATAGGACAGGGGTGAAAAAGTGGTTGGCGACTCCTCTCACGACTAAGGTTCTTGATACACGCACGTTCGCACAGGCAAATGAATTTATTCTTTGCTGGTCCGCACGCAGCAATATCGACGTATAAGGGGATTAGGAAGGAGGTGGTGTATCCTCTCAGTTTGAAGGCCAGAACTACAAATAGTTCAAAGTGCTCTCGGTTTCATCATCGAGAATGATGGAAGTAGGTAAATTGTAAAAAGGTTGGATTGAGGAAGGTGAACGCGAACAGTCGTTGCACTGGATGGTGCACCGAAGAATTCTGACTTCAGACTTCAGCTGACTCGTGACTTCGACTGACTCCTGACTTGGACTGACTTCGACTGACTTCGACTGACTTCTGACTTCAACTGACTCCTGACTTCGACTGCTTTCGACTGATTCCTGAATTCAACTGACTCCTGACTTCGACTGCTTCCTGAATTCAACTGACTTCGTAGGTGTCCAGCTGCTTCCCTTATAGTCCAACGTTGGTGGAAGGGGGTAGTCCCAATCACATGTCAAGTTGTTCCAGTGGAAGGGGTAGTGGATCACTGGAGGTGGATCGACGTTCCTGCGTCTAAGTCCTTTATCGTATTTTGTGAAATAATTCTGTTCTGAGACTATGTCCTTATCGTATTTCGTGAAATAATTCTGTTCTGAGACTATGTCCTTATCGTATTTCGTGAGATAATTCAGGTGCAGGAATGGTGTTGTCGGTTCGAACTGTCGACTACTAATGATCGATTTGATCCGCTGTCTCGATGATTTCGACTTCTGGTGGGGGTTGCGACGTAGTAGGTTCACTAGACTGGAACGGACCGTATCAATAGGGAAACGGTCCCTTGAAACTTTATTCTTGTGAAATTTGAAATAGTGGCGTATGAATGAGGGGCAGGCCCCTTGAAAATATACCACAGGAACGGCCTGGGCTTGCAAGAGCAGGACGGACTGTGGTGACGAACGTCACAAGGTCATTGTTTATAGAATTTTTTTCAGATTTCTAAATCCGCGATGTCGTAGTTTAAAATAAACAAAAAATTGATTTTTTCGACGTTTTTTGCGCAGAAAACCTTGAAATTGTTACGTTTTATTTATTCTATAAGTTTATTAGGCACGATAAACCTTGAACATTTCACAGGAAAAATTAAAAAATGAAATCATCTTGATCAGTATTTCTACTGCGTCGGCCCATTACATCTGAAAGTATTAACCATATTTACAACAGCCCGGTTGGGTCAGCGCGTTAAGGACTGCGCATACCGGAGTCTCCGGCAAGCCGGAGATACCTGACACCGTTTTTCTAGTGCATACCGAGTTTTTGGAGCCGGAACGTCAATTAAGAGGGTTCGAGATGCTCGACGAAGAAAGGCACAGCGTGACGTCTGCTACCCAAACCCTAGGGGTTCCCAAAATCCGAGATGCCTTTGCTAGAGCCGGACAAGTGCCTGGCAAGTAAGCCTCAACACTAGTTTTCTGTCAGGCAAATGGCGTTGTTTATTTAAAATAGCTATTGTTACGATGCGACTGAATTATCTAAACAAGCGGGTTCGATTGATAAAACCCTTCCGATGTTGTAAGGCCCGGATTGAACCGTTCGCGTTTCCCTTTTTTGGAAGTTCGACTGGACACTTCCATTTCCATGCAGAAGAAATGCGCTGATTGGTCTTGCTGAACGCTGCATATTTTTACCTCATTGCAACGTTCACCGATTTTGATGAAATTTTCAGAATATGTTTAATTGATACTGATCTACGAAAAGTGTCTTCTACATTTTCAGTATAAGCCCACATAAAAAAAAATTGTAAAATGGAACTTTTAGTATTTTCTCTACAATTCCGACAAACTGAAATTTTTTTAAATTTTTGAGGCTCCGTGAATTAAAAAACGGAATTTTAAACAGGAAGAAATCGTAGAATACGACCACATTTTTTTTTTATTTTTTCACACTTCAACCGGTGGTAAAATTTGCTGAACAAAGATATTTCTAATATGTTTTCATTAAGAAATTACATTTGCGTATGAAATGATAAATTATTTAAGAAGAATTTTATATGTATAATTTATGTATAAAATATAAGGATGTGTGATGCTGTTTCACCAAGTGGCAGGAACGTTTCCTATCTCCATGATGTTGTAGAAGAGAGATAACGATAGTTTACGTAAGGAGCTGTGGAGCTCCCTCCTGCAACCTTTTTTTTTGTGCCATGCACAGCAGGGACTCTCGACCCTCTCTCGAAAAGCCAGGTCGAAATTCGAGCTGAAACTCCGGATCCTACCAAAACCAAGTATGCTAAAGGGAACTTGCCGGAAAGCTCGGTATGCGCGTAAGATACAAAAGCCCAATACTATATTAGAAGTCTGACAGGCAAAAACTCGGTATGCGCACTGCTTTAGGCGGTCGACTGTCAACCTGCGTATACATACTAGGTTCACGCCCGTTACACGTCTACTTTTTTTTTATCTTTTAAAAGTCGTCTTTAAGACGTACAGTTTTGTAACATAAGCCGTTCGGAAGACGTTCGTGGGACATTCAAGACGTCTTTGGGACGTCTTTAAGATGTCTTTGTGCTATCCGTGTAGGTATGTCTGAACCCATAACCTATTGTTTAGTAAGGTTTTCACGGATAGAATATAAAATATAAAATAAGACAAGAAATGCTTAGGACGATACACGCGTTCTGCACATGAAGCGAGTTGCACTTTCACTACTTTCGAGCAGAGTCGCCAGATCAGGGAGATTGATCTCTCTCTGCTAGTACCGGATTAGTCACGTGACATTGTGACGCACGCACGACAGAGACGAAACTCGTCACGTGATCAAGCCGTGGCGGAAGCGTGGGGGAAGAGTGTCGTAGAGCTCTGTAATTATTTTATATATCGTTTCAATATTTACAATTAAAATCACACGTTTTCGTTTCGTTGTCATTGTAACACTGTACACAGTTAGTTTCGTACTAAATTGTTGTGACCGAATAGTAAATACTATACATATACATATTCATATATTGTATACAAACATCGCTGCCAAACGCTGTTCGGATAACAGAACGTTCGGATATTGGAGGTTCGGACACGGGAGGCTCTACTGTACCAGCCGGAAGCTGCCGGAATTTTCTGTTTCGGTCGTGGTCTCTGGATAAAACTAAATATAACGGTGATATTTAGGTGTTCCCATTTGAACGCCGCGCCGCACTCACTATACAGAGTGTACCGAAAATTTTGTACTTCCTTGCAAGGAGTAATTTCTAAGGTCATTTGCAGAATCTTTTTCCACTACGCAAATGATTTCCGCGGCCTTATTAAGGAGTTATTAACGAAAAACACGGGGCAATCAGATCGCAGCTACAGTTTAGTGTGGGGTTGGTGTTGGCCGAGCTGGAATCCGTCGACGGTAGCCGCGCCCTGATTGGTCCGTGGTTTTTGTTAATAACTCCTCAACAAAGTCTCGGAGAACATTTTCGCAAAGGAAAAAGTAACTTCAAATGACGTCAGGAATTACCCCTTTCAAAGAAATACAAGATTTTTGGTGCACCCTGTATATTCCACCCAGTCATTAGTCAGATGTCAACGCGGACGTTGAATTCTCAGGAGAGAACAGGAACCGATGGAAAATTTCCATCGAGATGATCTTTTTTGCCCATCGGCACGGAGATACGCCGGCTTCGGTGCAAATTGTTTCGTCCTTCCGGGTTCTATTGTTCGAAAGTCGAAAGCCTCGCCGCGGATATGATGGAACTCCCCCGGCGAGCCGACTCACGGTAATCCCTTGTAAATAATGCACAACGCCTTCGCCGCGGGACTATACCCGATACTTCCGGCAATCCTATGCCGCGAAAAGCCTGCGTGAAAACTAGTTGAACCCCGTTTCCCTGAAACTTGAAAAGCTTCCTCCATCCGCGGGATCCAAAGCCTGCGTTTAGCAATACGTATCGACGCGACCTCATCGATTCGACTTACACGCGATTTTCTTTGCGATACAAAAGTTTCCGTGGCTTAGGCTCCTGGAGCGAGGCGAAACGACGGAATCCCAAGCCGCCCGGAGCTAGTAAGTTAGCTCACTGTGGAGCGGCACCTTTCCTTTGAATTTTTAAAAAATTTCATGCTAATGCGGAGATGATTCTTTCGCTGGAATTGCGTGTTTAGTCTGACAAGGAGAGCGCCAAGCACATCGCTTTTGGAACTACACTATAACGGGAACTGTATCGAGACAGACTCCTCCGATTTCATTGAAACTTGGTAAGTCTCTGAGAAAGATAAGGCACACATATATTCTTGTCAGCTGACACTCGGGTTCGAGGAGTGAACACATTTTCTGAAAAATTGGCATTTGCGAAGATACTGTGAGTCAAACTATATTAATCCACTCAGGTGCTTAATAATGATTGACCTTCAGAAAGGTCATATCAATGTCACGTAGATATTAATATAAGATCTAAGGATCATCGCGCACTAGGTCGCACCGCGCCTGACCAGCACCCCACCTCCGACGACGTTTTGCTTTAAAATGATAGATACAAGAATCATCGCAGTACACTTTTCATGTACGATAAAACAGTAACAAATTTGTTGGATAGTTTCAGTTTTACGGATTGTTTGTCACCTTTTGGCCAAAAACAGTGATCTAATGAACAAAAACTTTGTTTATTTAATATAAAGAAATTATTATTAAATTCTTTTTATTATTTATGATATATCCTTAAAAAATTTCACCGTAAACATCAAATAAAAGTAACTTCCACGCGATTCATTCTTGGAAATTCTAAAACTTGATATTTATCCTTAAATTGCGGCCAAAGTGGTCCGAAGAATGCGGAAATTTTTTACACAAAGTTAGTTCAACATTACACCTTGCCAAAACGATTAGTGCCAGACCAAAGGTGCATAAAGCTCCTAAGATATTCTTCCACAAATGAAATAATTATTTAAATAAAAATAAATTTTTTAAAAAATACCACGTTTTTAATCGGACTAAAAAGTATAAAATAATTTTTCCTAGCCACGTACAGGTTCCTAACCCCATACAGATAGTCCTGAAAATTTGAGATTGTGAATTTTTAATAGCTATGAAAATACTTGTAAGATTTAAAACGAAAAACGTGGGGCGCAAGATAATAGTAAGGAGTGTAGAGTAGAGAGTAGCTGCCGTTGAGAAAACACACACAACAGTTCATGTCATTTGTAATGCAATAAAATTTTTAGTGACTTAGTTGAACAATTCATGCATCAATTATCTATGTATTGCATGCGCCCCACGTTTTTCGTTTTAAATCTTACAAGTATTTTCATAGCTATTAAAAATTCACAATCTCAAATTTTCAGGACTATCTGTATGGGATTAGGAACCTGTACGTGGCTAGGAAAAATTATTTTATACTTTTTAGTCCGATTAAAAACGTGGTATTTTTTAAAAAATTTATTTTTATTTAAATAATTATTTTCAGGTTTTTAGTCTTGTGTGTGTGAAATTTTTCTATCGATTAAAAGGGTAAACTTTCTCTTCGGAACCCAGAAATTTTCAATTATTATATGTCTTATCTTGTTTATTTCGGCGAGAAAACTCCTATATCGAAGTCTGAGACCACAGAAACCACTCGTTAAAAAAGTTATGAGCATGTAAAGTTGAGTAATTTTATAGTCATTTTCATTGTTTCACCTCAGAAAGTGACAGATATGGGCGCCGCCATATTGTTGTATACCACTATTATTCAATAAAGGTTCGACGGAGAATCTCGGTGTAACTGTTCTTTCGCTTGGCAAACAAATAATACGTAGTAACTTTGTAAACACCGCACGGAGCTCGAACGCACACTGACGCACACTGAGCTCCTTCGGTGCGAAACGGGTCAGTGGAGTGGGGATGAGTCAGAGTAGGAACACGTAGTAGAGTGGGGACGAACAGGTAGTGCGATGGGTTATAACGGTTAGATTTATTAATAATAATTAATATATCCTAAACGCATAGGCTTTTTAAAAAAAAATTTTTTAAATATTGCATTGTCATCCAGTTCTGAGCTATGTTTAAAATTTCAAGTCTCTAGCTCATCGGGAAGTTAGTTTAAAATCAATTGCAAGATTTGTACCGAACAGACAGACAGACAGACAGACAAGAAACCGAGCTAATAAAAACGTGGTAAAATGACCGCAACGCAAAGATAAATTATTGAAAAATTAGTTTTGCCAGTTAATAGTTTAAACTATGTGTAATCACCCATATAATTTGTACAACCTAAGTATTCAATTATAGGCGAAATAATTACATATCTATGGCACTGAAAACTGATGAATTCCTAGGACAGAAGAAAAGGTTATTTACCATGCCTATATCTCCGTAAATAAATTTTTTTTTTAAATCGGACTTTGGCACATTATACACTCACTATTTGGCAATACGATAGTAATATTTTTTGTTTTAAATCGAAAATTTGTAAAATTGATTTTTCGCCGCCTCGGCACCACTGTGCGTCGCGCCGCACAGTGGTTCAGAATCGCCCAAAACGTGGCCAAAAATCGAAGACATTCTCCAATTTAGTTGAAAATCGGTATTCCGTCGGTTTTCGGGTCGGTGATTATGAATCTGATTTAAAAATTTCACAAAACAAAATGGCGGATTCAATATGGCAGATGTGTTACTGAAAAAATTGTGCGATAGTTTTTAATTTAAAGTAATTATTAATTTTGAAATCTGATTCATAATCAGCGACCCGATAAACCCCGGAGTATTAATTTTTAACTAAATTGGAGTACTGCTTGAGTTTTGGCGATTTGGATCGTTATCTATTTATTGTTGTAACTTTTTATGAGCAAGTCTGCGCCAGATATTTTTATATAGCGATCTTAAGGTGGCTTTGGCAAATACTTCTATGGAAAATTCATCGTGACTTCGCGTGACCTCCGCTTTGAAATCGTCTTTAAAGAGAAAAAAGACTGGAAAGTAGGTGTTTAGGAAGAGACAATTTTCCAAGTGGTGAAGTATATGTTAAAAGTTACACATGCACATAGCTGATAGAACGTTCTTTAACGCTATGTAAGAGTTTTTCTAAAAATATTACCCATAAACAAGTATGATGAGGCAAACAACGTTAATTTCGGGAAGAAGTGTGATCATTCTTTGCTTGTTTCCAAACTGCTCTCGAACAATAATGGGTGACTTTTAGCAACTTATATTTATGCTACAACTTAGTCTGAACATTTAAGCAGCTATTGGCATTTTCATTCATTTTGGACGAAGTTCAAAAATTGATTTTTGGCCACGTTCTGGCGATTCTGAACCACTGTGCGCCGGTCGGTGCGGTAGTGCGGTGCTGACTACTGTGCGACGATCTTAAATTTTATTATGCATTTCTAATTCTCTATTTTTAGTAAAGTCATTCGAGAATATAGGAAAGTTCGTCTTATTTAGAAAAATATTCGTTTCAAATAATAAATTTCTTTATCTTCAAATTTTCAATAAAAATTATGAACAAGACATTTTTCTTAAATCTAAAACTCGAATCAAATTATTAATCAAAAGTACCTTTTTTTTTATTTAAAATACTATACGTGACTCCTTGTTAATTACATTTATGTGCATTTATAATGAGTTTACAGTAATCCTAACTAAATTTTTAGACTTAAAGCAAATCGATACCTGCAACTGTGTTTATTTATGTTGCAAATTAATAGCAATAATATCTTTGAAATAATGAGGATAATACCAAATAAAGAAGATATAATAATTTACTGTAGTTGTGCATAAAATACAGTTATATTTATTGATTTACTCAACATTTTTATATTTGAGGTTATTTTAAGGTCATGGTACAGTATGTATAATCGAACTCGCCTTGACATCAGCTACGACACTATGGAATTAAAAATCTATAGCATATACATATCGTTAAGTTTAAGACAGTTAAAGTAACATTAATCTATTAACAATTTTTCTCAACATTTTTTGTTGCTATTTATAGCTGACTGAAAATTGTCTAACTTTTTTCGACGTATTTTTTCAGATTATCGAAAATGCTTAAAAAAAAGATAACGATACAGAATTATTATTGTATACAGTATACAAAATATATAGTAAGTTCTACACAGATATATAAGTGTAACTTATACGCAACGTCGCGTCGCTTTAAAAAAGATGTCCCTTCCCTGGCGTTGTTTAACACAAATTATGGTCCACGATTTACCGTTCTGACGTTCTTCGTTCGTTAGTTAACTCTTTTATGGTCCCATGTTTAACACGGTAGACAGTCATCTGAATATGTCTGAAATATGCGAGACATATGCGAACGATATGCAAAGAATGTGCAATCTGCATAAAATGCTGTACAGAACATATGCGTTATGCAAAATAGAAAATTTGTTTCTAGAATCCCTAATGACAAAGAAATATCTGTCTGGGTCCCATTGCTCTGGCTATACTCTATCCAGTATGTCAAGCTTCTGAATGTACAGTTACTATACAGAACGTTCATTTTAACTCGAGCACCTAAACCTAAATTATTTCCGCTACTAATGGAAGTAAGAAAAATTGACTAAATAGGATGTATATTAAAGCATGCATCCGATGGTGATAAAAAACAAATTATTACTTTTGCATTCTTCAAACTGAAACTGATTTTTTCGCCTTTAAAGTCAGTTCAAGGTCATGGTGTGTAGGTCGTTGGACTCATTGTATATTGACAACGATTACCACATCGCCATATAAAAAATACATGTTAATATGAAAAAAAATGCGTTGACCTTCAAAAACCGTTAAAATGATCAATATACCAATAAATCAACAATATGCTAATAGTTTACTGGTTATTTGAAAATATTAATCTGTATAAATCCTGTCAATGTGTTGCCTCTTTAGCTTATACTAATCACAAAATAAAAATGAAAGTCTTATTTTTTTGCGATACAAACTCACTGTTTTGGTGGTACTTACGTACTCATGACCCTAGTAAAATTTTCTGTATGCCGATATTCGTATCAGCGTTGTAAGATAATTGAAAATATGGCATTTCTTTCACTTCTTTTGAACATTTCTTTTTTGTAGCCTAGAACTGTACACTTAAAAGTATTCGAATAAATTTTTACGAAATTTTTCGAAAAATCCTAGTATGACACTTTATAATCCGAGTAAACAAGATATTATTTGACGGTTAAGACTGTGAAATGATAATTCCTTGACACAATAAACGGAAGGAAAATTCGAGCCTCGATCGTTTTGCAAAATGTGCAAGTTTTTTGTAAACACGCCACTTTTCTTCCGAGCGAAGGTAGTTTGCGGCTATAAACTTGAGTTTTTTATAACAACGTCCACCGGAAAAGAGGTCGGCCGGATGATGCACCTACCTGAATCGTCGAAGACCGTGGTTTTTGTTGGCATGCCTCGACCACAATTTTAAAGCGACCGCAAATTAAGCAAGCGCAATTGAAAGGGGAAACAACGCAGGATACTGCAAAAACAGCTGTACTTCCAGAAAACCTCTCTGAAAACAGTTTACCATCGCACAGACTTACGAAACGACGCGTCCGTTGACGTTCATGATGCTGCGATTGAAATATTTTCAGACTCAGTCGCTGACAATTTCCGGCACTAGTTTATGATCGGAAAATAGGAACGAATCCTCTCAATCTATAAGTACCGTTTTTATCGCCGAACAATGTGTTGTTTTGTGCTCTGCAAATTGAATACAAAGGTAGGCCTGATGTACAGGGTGCATAGAAATTATGTGTACATATGTCGCGACTATCATAAATTAACTTTGACCTTGAATTTTAAGGTCAAAAGGTCAACTACTTTTTTTTGCTTCCTAAATGTCCATCAACATCGAAGCTGAAAAAATAAGTATTTAACCACAAAAACTATAGTTAATAAAAATTCATAAAGATAGACATTTGGGATGCAGTATTTTTCAGCCAAAAATTTGCTTCTTTTCATCGAGGTGTCCTGATTAGCCTATTTAATATTTCTTCTGCCTCTTTTGTGTAAATTGTTGGGTTTAAACGAAATCTTTTCAAATGTATTATACTTTACGTATGTATTTTTCTAATATACAAACACATTGGACAAGGTACAATTATGGTTTTTTGTTTTGTCACACAGACTTTCTTATTTGATCGTTAGTTCGCGACTCCCTCTTGTCGACGGTTCATGATCGCGTGTAACCCACACGCGATAGTTACACCATCTAGATGTGTCACGCGTGAACCGTGTTGCTAAATATGACATATTACCACATAAATGAAAAACAGTCCTTTGGGTTAATAATTAACGCTGTTAGTTGAGGACGTTTGCTCGCAATGTATTAAAAATTAATATTTAATGAAATTAATAAAATCTATATACTTTCTTAGAATTTGCAATGTATATCTTTTAATGGACGTAATTGGACGCATTCGGACAAGTTAGATCATTTTCATTAGACCTTCCCCTATATATACCTACAAAAATTATATCCAGCCCGATCAAGCTGAACAAATTGTTATTGTTTGTAGTTACCGGGACGTGTCACCTGACGTATAGTAACTCACATATAGTAATACATAAGTGATTACATACCGTCCAAATATGAATATTTTTGCAATTACATTAAAAGTTTAGGTAAACCTTACGTTTAGGGGAGGCAGCTCCGATGACCTTGACCTTGACATATGTTATCGAGGACAACATTCTGAACAACTTTTGTCATTACAAATACCCGGCGCTCGCTCTTAGTTTTCGAGATATTTGCGAAGAACTATTGCAAATACTGTATTGAATTTTACGTATTCTTGCATGCTCCGTGGCAACGTAAGGCTGCCACCTAACCCAGAACTAACCCAGACCTAACCCTAACTAATTCTGATTGCATGATTTTTTCATTACTAGTTCAAATTCTGTATGAAGGCTATGTAGAATACAAAAATTATGCGATCAGAATTAGTTAGGGGTAGTTCGTGGGGGGCGCAGAGGGCCGGCCGCTAGGCCGGCCCGACCACGCTTGCGAAAATCCAGAAGTAGTCTTTCAAAATTGAAAGCTCACCCTATATAGAGTGACACTCTGTTCTGATCCCCACAATGTGTTTACAAACAGAAAATAAACAGATGCCGCCCCGGGGAACAGGCTCACGTTGCCACGGAGCTTGGAAGAATACGTAAAATTCAATACAGTATTAGCAATAGTTTTTCGCAAATATCTCGAAAACTAAAACCGAGCGCCGGGTAGTTGTAATGACAAAAGTTGTTCAGAATGTTGTCCTCGACAACATATGTCAAGGTCAAGGTCATCGGAGCTGCCTCCCCTAAACGTAAGTATTACCAAAGTTTATAGCTACCAAAAACAAGCATGTCATTTTTAACAATAGTATAATTAATCTATTAATTTTATTGTCAAAAATATAATGAACGGTAATAATATAACTTGACTGACAGTTTCTTAGTTTTTTTTAGTGAGTATCCACTAGAGATCCCCATTTCACGTGTATGTAAATACACGTGGTACGTGAAACGTGTAGTACGCGGATCCGTGTACACGGATCCACGAACACGTGAATACGGATCCGTGAATACGAATCCGTGAACACGGATCCACGAACAAGTTCAAGGTGACCTTGAAAAGACCTGGAAGAAAGAGTTGACAAAAAATTTACTATAATCGTGTTGAAGCTCTCTCTGAATCGTGTTATACTTGATAAAAAAATTCCGATCGACCTGCTAATAACACGGTACTCTAACTTGATCACGTTCCGTGGTTCATCCTGAATACACTACTAAAACGCATTACTTGATTACGTGGAAATTAAAGAGCTAAAGAAGAAGCTAAAATAAATCAGGTGTGCGTTCTTTTTGTGGCGGAGTGTACCACTTAAGCGGCGTCCCTCGTTAGAAAGCACACAAAGGTGAGCAACAGAGCGACGACGCGAGTTGTGTGGAAGCGACAGTTTCTAGAAGCGAAATTATTTCCGCGCGGGACCAATGATTTGGCCGACTGCGTGAAATGAAAGCAGTTGTAGATCGTCGAAACCGGCGACGACAGGGTCACAGTTGACCAACCCTTTCTTTCCGCGGCAATTCCCTTCGCAGTCTCCTCTATTCATCCTCTGCGGATCTTGGTGAATCGCCCGCGGTGGCCGCGACGCGACGCGACTTCTCGCGGTTGCCCGAAACGTTCGAGGCAAAGAACACGTCTCCACCCCCAGGTTGGCCGTGCTTCAACGGGAGAGTTATTACCCGGGGTGTTGTATGCAGGTAACTACAAGGGCGACCATAATGCTGGAAGTAATGCGAATTTGCTTGACAAGTGGTCGGAGGGTTGCGAGCCGCATTCGAAATCAGCTCCCCAACCGCCGCGCCGCGCCGTGCCGCGTCGCGTCGCTCCGCGTACTGCGCCGTGCCGGCGCGGCGGGTCCCGAGCTCGGAAATTCCGCGCGTTTCGCCAAATATTCCTAGCGTCCGCGACCGCGTCCGCGTCGTACGTGCGTTCCACCGTCACCTACATACATAGGTACGTACGGTGACCACGCAGTGACCGTTCTCCGTGAAAAAGCCGCCAGGAGGATGCGAATTACGATCAATCCGACGACGACCACCGCGCAACGTAATCGCCCGACAGTTTCGACACTGGAAAATCGGACCACAGGATTCCGGGACTCTCGACGCTTCGACGATCCGTAAGCGTTCGCGTTCACGTTCGCGTCCGCATCCGCGTCCTCAGGAAGATCGCTGTTTCGGTATCTGCCGCGCCACGGGAAATTACCATAGACCAGGGATTTCGCAACGTTTATGTAAATTGCAGGAAGCACCCACGTAGAATATCAAGATCCCGGCCGGCAAGCCCGTTGAATTATTATATTACATATATTATTACATTTTTTCGCTTTATGTTGGTACAGCGCTGCACAGTGGGAAAAAAGGCCGATTCAGTGGCCAAAAAGTCAATTTTTCGGTGTTTCCAGAAAAAAAATGAATTGCCTAATAGAAAGATCTTCCACTAACGAATAAAAAAAAATTTTTTTTAGGACCTTTTATTTTCAAGTTATATAACTTATTTGAACTAATATAAGAAGGCAAAGCAGCTTAAATCAATTACATAAAATAAAATAAAGTAAAATATTTTTTGTGTTTTCCTTCTTAAATAATTAAGTTTTGAACCTTTTGGAAATGAATGAACTACGTAAATACAAAAATATGTATGTGTAATTATAACAATCGACTAAGGTTATTTATACAGGGTGTCCCAAAACGACTGCGTAAGCGGGAAATGGGAGGTTCCTTGGGTCATTTGAAGCGACATTTTCCTTAGCAAAAATGGCGTCCGCGGCTTTGTTTAGGAGTTATTAACGAAAAACACGGACCAACCAGAGCGCGCCAAGTCGCTCGGTGGCACGGTCAGCGCGGCGAGCCGGGGGGAGGAGAGTGTTGTCGGTACGCCGCGATGTAACAGATAACAGTTTCTCGATTATGTCCCGATTTCGATGAGCTTTGGATATGTTATAAGGACCACGATTCTGAACAACATTTCCCTTTAGACTTTTCGCCTCGCGTCTTTAGTTTACGAGATATTTGTAAAAACTTGTAATTGAAAATGCTTCGAAATGTGTGTCACTGTCACTGGGTCATTCGGTGACGAACTGCACAGATGTCTTCAGGTGTACGACAGTACCGAAAGCTAAGGGTTGTACGGTCAGGTCAACGAACTGTACAGCTGATGGTAGATAGCAGGTATACGACAATCACATGTTTCGGTTTTCCTGCAGATTTGTACGCAGAGTCGATGGGTTACTGTTCGAAAACGTCGTCCGTCTTTCTTTTAGAAAGTTTCTTAAGGGAGGCATAGGACAATAGGGACCCTAAAACGCTACGCCGACCTGACATTTCTACCTCTTGCTGGGTGAAAGGACGGACGACGTTTTCGAACAGTAACCCATCGACTCTGCGTACAAATCTGCAGGAAAACCGAAACATGTGATTGTCGTATACCTGCTATCTACCATCAGCTGTACAGTTCGTTGACCTGACCGTACAACCCTTAGCTTTCGGTACTGGTTTTACAAATATCTCGTAAACTAAAGACGCGAGGGAAAAAGTCTCACGGGAAATGTTGTTCAGAATCGTGGTCTTTACAACATATCCAAAGCTCATCGAAATCGGGACATAGTCGAGAAACTATTAGTTGTTACGACATCGCAGCGTACCGACAACACTCTCCTCCCCCCGGCTCGCCGCGCTGACCGTGCCACCGAGCGACTAGGCGCGCTCTGGTTGGTTCGTGTTTTTCGTTAATAACTACTAAACAAAGCCGCGGACGCCATTTTTGCTAAGGAAAATGTCGCTTCAAATGACCCAAGGAACCTCCCATTTCCCGCTTACGCAGTCGTTTTGGGACACCCTGTATAATATGAAATTCAAAAAGTACAATGTTACACAGTTCAACTATTAGTGCATTATTGTTGTACCATTTGTCCGTAACCCGTGTACGAAAAATGATATCTATGTTTAATCATCTTCATGAGATAAATCGTTTTAAAAAGAGGAAAAAATATCTGTAAGAACTAAACTACCCAACAAAGTTTAAAAATTTGTGGAAAGCATGCCACAGGTAAAACGTTGATTATTCAAAAAAATTTTTTTAAATTTGTTAAACATTAACTAAAATGGGATAATTGGAAACCTCAGACTCGGTAATTACTCTCATTAATTATCTATAGGAGCATACAACAAATTCTTTAATAGATTTTGATCTGGCACCGATCGTTTTGGCAATGTATGCACAGAGACGTCTTAAAGATGTCTGTTGTTGCACGTTGAGACGTCTTGGAGACGTCTCCGAACGGCTTCAGAACGGCTTCCAAACGTCGCCTGAACGTCTTCTGTGACAAAACGGTACGTCTTTAAGACGTCTCTAGAACGTCTTTTTGACGTCTGCAAGATGTCTTTAAGACGTCTGCAAAACGACTCCAAGACGTATCCAAGATGTCTCTAAGACGTATCCAAGACGTCTCCAAGATTTTTTAAATATTTAATGTTGGTTTTAATGTTTTTTAATATTTAATGTTGGTTTTAACAGTATTCTACAAAAGTAGCATTGATTATTACATAGCTAGGAATAAAAAAAAGAATTAATAAAAAAGAAAGTAGGTATATGACGGGGCGCGAACCTAGTACACGCAGGTTGATAGACGAGCGCCTCTCGCGCTGACCCAACTGGGCTATTGGAAATAACGTTAATATTTTCTGATGTTATGCGCTGACGCAGTAGAATACTAATCAAGTCAACTTCATTTTCTAATTATTTCTGTGAAATGTTCAAGATTTATCAGTGTGTAATAGGCTTACAGAATAAATAAAATATAACAATTTGAAGATTAACTTAGCTTTTCACGGAAAAAACGTCGAAAAAATCGGTTTTCATTTTTTTATACAACGGCGCACCTCTCTTAAAAATCTGAAAAAATTCATGAACGACACTTATAATAATATATCGGTACTGTAAAAATATAAAGGTGGTCAATTAAAAACTTCAATTTAAAAATCTGAAACGAATTGCAGAGTATGTATTTGGGTGGAAAAATAGATCAAAAACTGATTTTTCAATTTTACCCCATAACTACCCTCCCGCTCGAGATAGAGTGTTAAAATTTTACACAGTATGTTTTTTTATGCTCTATCGAATGGCCCATCTCCGATACTAGTCGGCTCAAGGGCATTATTGACTATCTTATCCGGCTATACCCTTTTGAAATTAATTTTTTGTCATTCCAAATAATAGCAAAACTTAGAAGAAGTAGTTTAGTCATTGCACAGCAAAGTAGTCTATTTCATAACATCTCCAAACAATTCAAGTCATTTATTAGCCTTCAAAACACGTGTTTAAAACGTCTAAAATGAGACGTCTTTATGACGTCTCACTTCAGACGTTCACACGACGTCTCCAGAAAGACGTCTTAAAGATGTCTTAAAGACGTCTAAAATTAGACGTCTCCAAAACGTCAGAAAATGACGTCTTTAAGACGATCAAACGACGTCTCCAGAAAGACGTCTTTAAGACATCTTAAAGACGTCTATTCAGGACGAAAGACGTTCAGATGTAAAATAGCCGTAAAAAAGACGGCGTCAAGACGTCGCGTGCTATTTGGGTATAATACACACTCAAATAACTGTGTTTAAAAAATCTCGGTCACCTTCGGTCATTCATTGCTGCAATTTGAGTTTAAACTTTCAACTTTCAGAACTTCCGAAAAATTAATCTCGCCGAGGTTACGATGTATTTGATGTTTTAGGTGAATTTTTTAGGAATACATCTAAATAATCAAACAAATGTGAAATGCATATGATTTAATAACAATTCTTTTTGTTACATAAATTATTTTTATAGCGCTCATTGAACCACTGTCAGAAAAATGCCAGTTGCATTTTTGCAACAGTGATCCAGTGAACTTTGTTTATTTAACATAAAAGAATTGTTATTAATAATTTTTTATACATATGAATTTCGCATTTTTCTTTATTATAGATAATGTATCCCCAAAAAGTTTCACCTAAGAATACCGGGATGCAGCCACGGTGCGGCGTTCACTTCAAATAATTTTAATTTCGTCAATTTTCAAATATCCGTCTTTTTGAAAGTGCCCCCATAAAGGGGACACTTGGGGATATATCCTCATTTTTTCAAATTTTCAAAAAGTCCCCTGCTATGAAAATAATACATTTGTTCAAAATAATTGCAAAATAAATGGTGAAAAAAACATCTTTTGTCAATTGACAATATTGTTAGTATATACTCTTATAAGCTCACTCACTATAAGCCCCTAAAAACTCATTTTCATTGGTTTGTTAGTTCTAGTCTTATAATTTAATGAAAAAAAGGGTGACACTTTTTTTTACACGTCTGTAAAATCAACAATTTTTAAGATATCGAAAAATCCTTTGAGATTAGTTCACATATCACTAAAGACTACAACATATTGAAATTTGAACAAACTCCGAAACAGTACTCCAAAAAGTGTCCGATTTCGCGTTGAGTGACCTATCAGTTAATGTAATTAGGCATTAGTTATTGTGAATAACGTACCTAATGTCATCTAAGTAATGAAGAGCTCTTCAACTTTATCAAAGAAAAACGACATATTACATTATCTTCATGCGTTCAAAAGTTATAGATTTTTGGCCACTGAATCGGTCCTTTTTCCCACTGTGCGCCGAACAAAATATAGGACGTAATTCATATTCGAATATTTCGAAATAAAAGAAGGCAAAGTTTTTCAGTATAAACAGGACTACATTATGGCAATAACAGTCTTTTTGAAATTTCGGACATTTCTATGCACTATTTGATGCAGCTTGTGATTCTCTATTAAAAAAGTAGTAACCTATAATGACGAAAAATTATTAATTTAAGAGATACTTCAACTTTAACCTCGTTAAATTCTCTAGGTGACTTTGAAATCACCGAAACTCTTTCACCTGCAAAAAAACTGCTGTTCGTGCAAATAAATATAATTCTATGTTGGAATACAACGATACCATAGAGTCTTAGGTATAAGGCTGTATCTTAGGTATAAGGCGTAAGGGGCAGTTTGACTCAGGAACGGAAGGGCCCAGGCGAGGGCATAAAGTTGGGACCGTCGTCAGTCCGGTGGAAGTAGTTAGCATGAACAGATTGCAACCTTGTACAGTGTTCATTATTAACATATAGACTAAATACAGCACACGCGGAAAACACTGTGGCGTTATTTGAATAAACATCTTTATAATACTAATAAAGTATATACAGTATAAAGTGTAGTTACTTAAATATCGTACCCACATAAAGACATTTCCAACATTCTATTCAAGGGAAACAAAAAATTCTGTCATTGAAACAAAAAAACATCTAATTTATCATCAAAACCAAATGCATTTTTAAAAATAAATTCTAAATGAATTATTGTGTCTATGATACATGTACTACAAGACGTGTGAGTATCATAACTGACCTAATTGTGATCTAACCTAGAACCTCATCTAGATCTAATCCAGACTAACCAAGGGTTAGTAATTAACGATAACGTGAATGTCAGAGTTAGGTGTGAACCAGATTCAGGTAAGGAATAGGTTTCAGAACTGCATTTTATAATTATTGTGAGGTGAGTGATAAGACCTGTAGATACAGTACTAACTCTAGTACTCAATATTAATATCAAAATATCTTTTAAACTAATGATTTGTCGTCATAAATAATTTAGTACTTTTATATAGGGAATAACGAGTAGCATCGAGTAGTGCATTAAAAAATATACGATTACATTTAGTAAAACAAAGTTGACCTTCATATGACCTCTACGTGTCCACATTAGGGTGGACCTTATTTTTCGACAAAAAAATTTTTTGGCACGCCCCCCTCCACTATTGTTCCATGTCATGAAAAAATGATATATCCAAAGTTTTAGATCAATCGGATATTGAGAAGGCGTGCCTCATCGAGCGCAAAGTTTTGAAATAGAAGTAACTGCGCGCTAAATTTGAAGAGTATACTGAAAATTCAAGTTAAATATTTTATACCTCCAAAAATATCATAATTCCTTACATGCACTCAAGTACAAGTGTACTTTGTACGAATTAAGATTATTTCACATTAATTAGCCTGTCTAATTTCTGTCCGCCACCTTCCCGCTAACAAGTCCGTTTTCGCGAAGCGTAACACCGGTGAGAACGACGCGTTTCAATTGGAGTAATACCTCTAATTCGCCCATTCTAAATCAGATGGATGACCTAGGCTATATATTCTTTAAAAATATTATTATTTAGAGATCAATTGACATTATCAACGGATGAAGAACATGGAATACGTCAGATTTGCATTGTTATCAGTAAATTGTATTTATAAACATGGATCCAAGCTCCAATTACTGCAGAGGTTTCAAGACAAGACTATGAGTTTTTAAAAAGTCTATACGCGTATAGTGCCATCAATGACCAAGTAATTCGCGTAGCACTATGAAAATTTTATACTCATTTGTGGTATTTAACATCCGAATCTGTAGCGCTAGCCTTTTCTCACCCCAATATTCTGCATCATATAAAAAAGCAAATGGTTGTAGCTTTAGATATCGTTAATAAAGATGATGTAAAAAGATTAGTGGTTGATTCAAATAATGTAAATGACTACGTTGGTAGCAACACTTCAGCCTTTATTTCTAAAAAAACTTTAAATTTTTCTAAAAGATTTTCAATTTCTCTAGATTTTATAAATAAGGAGCCCTCAGAATGGCATAGTGATCCCAGTTATAACTAGAGATATCGGTTTTGGACGTGTATTGAGGAAACACGTGTGTTACAACAAAAAGGAACCGTCTTTTGCCGGAAAATGTAAACACTTTGGTTTTTCTTCATCAAAATAAGCAGTTAATTGATTAAGGTTTAGTAACAGAAATTATGCTGTTTGTTCATTTTCGCAACCTATCATGTTAACTCTTGTTTATTTCAATGTACGATCAGTGTATCCATGTACTTGAATACGCAGGCACACGTGTATCAAAATACATGGATAATACGGATGTATTTTCAATATACGTGAAATGGGTATCTCTAGTTATAACGTAGGCTTAAATTGTATAGTACATAATTTAGCTGTAGTTAATGATTCCGCAGAACGAGAAGTCAAACTTATGCAAGAATTTAAATATCGCGAAATGAGGAAGAAAAACAATTTATATCGCAAACTGTTTCAGACTACAGAAAGCGTTATCCAGAAACAAAAAAGACTACATTAATGAAAAATTTGTAAAATGTCTTTAGAAGTGTTGCCTTCTACAATATATTAAAGAGTATTTAAACTCAATAGCTCTATTTTCTTTTCTTCGCTTTTATATTTGTATGGTGTAATGTTCACCACATCCAGTTAAAAATATTATATTCTGATTAAATATAACACATTTATGTGGAACGTTAATTTCTCTACTTTTTAAATTAGTATAAGAATACAAGCCAAAGAAGTGGTACTTTCAATAAAATACATAAAATTTAGCATATATATTTACAAAAATATTGTTGTATTGAAAATATTACATTTTGGTACTATTATTATAATCAATATTTTGATGCAAGAAGAACGTTTAGTCATAATCAAAAGTATTTCCTTCAAATATTGCTATTCCTACAAAATTTCATGTTTTTCGCAACTTCAACATCAATGAGGCACGCCTTCCCCTTATCCGATCAACTTCATCTTTTGCAGGAATTATTTTCTTACCCAATAGCACAATTTTGTGGGGGGGGGGGGCGTGAAAAAAATCTCGCAAAAAAAATTTCACCAAGTATAGCTAAGGCACCCTAGTCCACACAGAATATAGAAGAAAGATATCTACATCAACAAAGTGTGGAAGATATTCGACTGGGTCGATTTAAATGGGACACCCTGTATGTATAAAGTATTATACTTTAAATATGTATATTAAATAATTCTCTCACATATTGACAGGAAGAATCTGTATCATGCATTACAGTATTTCGCATTAATAACAAATTTTGCCCTATTTATCGATCCGTGGAAGTAAACTTTTTTTTGCAGAGATCGGCGGTGACTTTAAGTTCACCTCGACAGAACACGTAGTCGTATTCTCCACCGACCCCGCCTTTTTTGTAATTAATATTTATTACCCATGGGGTTCGCGGCGGTTATTAATTAAATGTGATCCTCACCGGAGACGAGGTACATTACTCGACACGATCCGCCTCGAGGCTTTCACAAATCTTCCCTTCACCCCTTCCGCTTCTCTTAACCCCTCCTCACCTCTTCGAAGGCTATTCTTATCTGTTTCAATTGTCTCAATTGCTGGAAACTTTCCGCAGAATTATCGCAACCAGTGTAGAACTTGTCGATGATCGCGCTGTTTCCCACACTAATTCGAGCGTGGAATGCTTTAGGGCTGTTTGATAATTTATGGCGGTTTAGTAATAAGGGTCGGAAGGTCACGTTTCATGCATGAATTTGCTTAGCACTTCGAGACATTGAGACGAATTGTGGTATTTGATTCGAATTTCTGGTATTTATCAGTCGAAGTGTGCGGAGGTTCTTTTGTTTAAAAGTCTCTGGGTGAATATGCATAAACTTTTTTCTCCGAATAATTCATAATTAAACTGCGCATTTTTATGAAAAATAAAAATTTTCCAAGTTAATTATAAAAAACGGAAATTAAATAAAATTGAACTTGCTCTTGTAATTGTTTAACTAAGTGAGAAATAATGTATACAATTTTTTAACATTTATTTATACTTACAATACTTTCAACTTCTTCCAATGTCTCCTCATTTCTGTATTTCATCTATTCATTTTTACGTATAAAATTTGCAGTCTACAATTGTTTCGAAAGTAATGTAAATTGTGGAACTTATATAATTTGTTCAAACTGTCTCATACATTTATGAAGATACTGGAAACTCTTCCATGAATTACTTAAGAACAATGGAGAAGGATCACCATCGATAATTAATTGCAACGATTCAATTAATAATTAAAAAATAACTATGTACAAGAGAAGTCAAGTAAAATTAGTTTGATCGTAGAGCAAATGTGCATATCCACATCGAGTGAGGTGAATTTGTTAATAATACAAGTCGAAATTGTCCACGTCAGATTTATTTTTGTTTCAAACAAACACAGAAATTTTCCGGAAAAATAACAAAAATAATTTAAAAATTTCCATCATTCCATAAATAAAACATTATTTTAAAAGTTTTTACAAACAATAATTTGTGGCATTTAGAAATAAAATAGATGATTTAATATGTGAAATAATACTTTTAAAATATATGTATAAAATATGTTCTAAATATTACATGTTGTCGTTTGTTTTAATAAAAGTTGTATCATACACAGGGTGTTCCAAAAATGTGCTTTCTTGAAAGTGGGGAGTCCTGAGGTCATTTGAAGTAACTTTTTTCTTTGCGAAAATGTTCTCCACGGCTTTGTTAATGTGTTATTAACGAAACACACGCACCAATCAGAACGCGGCTACTACGGCTGCTACTGAGTATGGCGATGGCATTGGCCGGGCTGGAATCCGCTCGCGTTTCGATTGGTCCGTTACCAAAGCCGCGAAGAACATTTTCGCAAAGCAAAAAGTTACTTCAAATGGCCTTGAGAATCGCCCCTTTCAAGGAAGTACAACATTTTTGTCACATAATTTTTGTTACATCATTTTTTAATATTATATTTAATTGAAGAATATCTGTAGCTATCTTTCATCTGGAGATATAGAGAATGTTAGTTGCCAGAGATTTTTTTAAAATATAGAAAACTATGAATACATTTATGTACAGGATTGTTTTTTAAGAGTAAATACTAAATAAAGAATCATCTAGGAAAAAACATAAAGAACCACTACAAAGATAGTTAATCAGTCATTGAAACAGTCACTGAAATCCGATCAAACATTATTCGGGTAGCTAAAGTTGGTTGAATTAATTTAAACATTCCAACAATGCGGAATTATTTAAAACTTTTAAAGTAAAATTATCCAAAATTACTCTGTGCTTTGTTTTACATTTAATACAATAGCTTCATACATACCAACATTGTGCCCTCATTGTTCAAGGTTTCACTAATGAGAATATCATGTGTGGGAGCATGAAATAAGTGAAAGAGAGGAGGAAAAAGGAAGGAGCATTTCGTCCTAGACCCGCTAGAGGACTCATGAGTAAGGCTATCTAGCGGGCCCTGCCTTAGGGTGCGCGTACAGTGGATCCGTTTTCGTCCGACGTCCGACAACGGCCCACACAGACGAGCGTTTCGAGCGCCTCGAGAGGCATGTGTTAGTGCCATGCCGGTGCGGCCGATTTTGTCGAAAAGTGTGCTTACAGTGGGCCCGACGTCCACGGGTGGCCGAGAACCTTTTCGGGCGCTTCGAGAAGGGTTTCAATGGACAAACCCCATGGGGCCTTGACGTCTGACGATGTAGGAGGAAAACCAAATGATTTTGTTTTTCGTCCTACGTGCCGAACGAAATTTCTATAGTAGAAATTATCATATTTTGTGATTTGTAACGTAAAATTGAATATATACATGGAAATACTAATTAATGGCGAAGGGATAAACAAGATAACATTATGGTAAAACTTACGTTTAGGGGAGGCAGCTCCGATGACCTTGACCTTGACATATGTTGTCGAGGACAACATTCTGAACAACTTTTGTCATTACAACTACCCGGTGCTCGGTTTTAGTTTTCGAGATATTTGCGAAAAACTATTGCTAATAGTGTATTGAATTTTACGTATTCTTCCACGCTTCGTGGCAACGTATGGCTGTCACCTAACCCAGACCTAACCCTAACTAATTCTGATTGCATGATTTTTGCATTCTATATAGCCTTCATACAGAATTTGAACTAGTAATGCAAAAATCATGCAATCAGAATTAGTTAGGGTTAGGTCTGGGTTAGGTGACAGCTATACGTTGCCACGAAGCGTGGAAGAATACGTAAAATTCAATACACTATTAGCAATAGTTTTTCGCAAATATTTCGAAAACTAAGACCGAGCACCGGGTAGTTGTAATGACAAAAGTTGTTCAGAATGTTGTCCTCGAGAACATATGTGAAGGTCAAGGTCATCGGAGTTGCCTCCCCTAAACGTAATGTTTACCAACATTTATTTTAATTGTCGTTTATTTTAATTATTATTTCATTGATCATCTGATTCTTGAAAAAACTGAAAGACATCATTCGGATAGTGTTTTCATTTTCTTAGTTTTTAAAAAATCGTTTATCTCGCTCTTTTCAAAACCATTGTGACCTTATAATATACAAAAAAATTAATAATTAGCTTTGTATTATTTATAATTTGAAGTAATGTACTCACCGCACTGAATAATATCTACACTATGAAACTTTCGAAAATCAAGGATGTACATATACACAAAAACAACAAAGAAATGAGAAAAAAATTTTCCTTCAAATGTATGTCGCAGTTGTTTCCGATGTCAGTGTTTATGCTTAGGTTCTATTACAATCTATGATCGATGCATTAATACTGTAATGTATTTCGATACACATAGATTTTTTAAAACAATTTTTTAAAAAAGATTTTTTAACATAATAAACGAATTATTGCCATGTCTTGGGGATTTTGCACTACTATGTGACGTACGATAGCGTAGCGGCTATCGGCACGTGCAATAAAACATTGGGCATGCAAATGGTCGGGTCATTATTGGACGATCGACAGCGAAGCTATTTTTCAGAAAGCTGGTTTTAGCGCGTCCAATTCATAATGCTGGTGATTTGAGGAGGTCAACACGCGTTGTCCGAGATAGTGCCGACTTCCAGCTCAATAGTAATGACCTGTCATAAACCTCTCCACAGAGGACAGCCCCGGGAACGGCACATAAACAAATCGAGCCTATTATCCCTAGGTCTACCTATCCCCACCACAGCCGCGCCCGTAGTCCCAATGTTTCGATTTCGACTCTTCTCAGGCTCGCATCAATACAATGTCACCAGTTCGGACCCATACGAGATGGTGCCTTGCCACCCCCTACAATCGCATAATAGTGGGCGGTAACGGTTTAATATCTTAACGCACTGCTGTTCCGCTATCACTAGTACGGGGAAATTTATTGGACTACTTGTTGGATATAAACAAATTGAAAATGTTTTTTCACTACGTGAAAGGTGTCCCATCTCAACTTGGCCACCATGGAGGTGGAAGACAGATAAAAGAGTCACTGTACACGGTGTGCGGTTTGACGGGAAACCCCAAAAATGAATAGCTGCAGCTTACAACTGACCGTGGAGATCTGCAAGGTTTATAACACATAATTGCCATTGAGGCATAGGAAGATTTCAGAGTCTTTCTTTGTGGCTCCGACAATAAAGTAATAAAGAACTAAATGCATTTAAGAGAGGCTTTCTCTAAAAAATTGCAAGGAAGTCACGTCCTTAAAAAAGACATATTTCTCAACTGTAAACAAATATTGTAATGTTATTATAAAAGATATTGAATTGTTCTTTGCAGCAAAAGATTCTGTAGACTTTCGGGAAGAGCGAGACAAACGATTTTTTTGAATCCACATTTATTAAGCTTAAGATTTTTAAAACTAATTTAAGAAAATGATAACACTATCCGAATACCCAAAGTCACAAGTTTTTCATTAAATTATAACGGCTAAACTAACAAAACGATGAAGCTTAGTTTTGGGTACTCATAGTGAAACCATCAGAGTATTTAATAAAAATTATTTCAGTTCAGAAAATATTTGTTTTCACAGTTTATTTTGCAATTGTTTTAAACAGGTGCATTGCTATCAAAGCACCAGAAAATTAAAGAAATTAAAATAATGATAATATAGCCCCAAGTGTCCTCTTTACGGACCTGTTTTTAAAAATACGGATACTTCAAAATTGGCGACATGAAAATTATTTGAAGTGAACGCTGCTCCGTCCTGTCGGTTGATGCAGGACGCAACTCGAAGGGTCACACAGACGGGCCTACCTACACATTTGAAATGTCGGACCGAAGCCTCTGACGTCACCAGGTCTGTCGGACGTCGGATCCACTGTACGCGCACCCTTAAGGCCTATGCACACAACGACCGTGCGCCACGGATGCTTTTTCGGCAATGCCAACAGAATCCGTGCGCTCGGAAGGCCAATTTAGAGGGTTCGAGATGCTCAGAAGAAAGGCACAGCGTGTCGTTTGCCACCAGAACCCCAGGGGTCCCAAGACCGTTTACTCCCCCCAACCTCAGGAGATGCCTGTACTAGAATCCTCCGGGAAAACTGGAAAATCTCGGAGGCAACCAAATTTTCACGGAGCACAGAAGGCTCGGAAGGAGCACGGAAGGTTGGATTGAGAAAATTCAGTGAGATTCAGCTTAAAAAAAGTCAACTTATCGAGTTTTAATAAATTTGCTACCTGTATATATAAATTAACTACCTGTCCCTCTTGTGGGGCGTGTAGGAAGTTAGGCCGCCACACATGTATATGAATACACATTTGTTATTATTTTATTTGTAGGTACGTCTATGTTCATAATATGTACTAATATTATTTCAAAATCTCTAACGTGCGAATTAAACGATTTACAATGCGTGAATACAATTTAAATGTAACATGCCAATTAAATTATAGTTACTAAATAATAAATGATAATAATCTGTAGAAATGTTTTACATTTTGCAAGTAAGATGATTTATACAGTTATGTTCGCCAGCAATAAAGTTTTTTAAAAATACGCTTAATGCAACCACTATATCATTGTAGCAATTATTATTACTTAAAAAAATTTTAAATTATTAATAAGCTTACCAAGTTTGGATTTAAAATGTTCAGTACCTTAAGTTTGACAACTTCACCAAATTTCGTTCTAATTATAGCGTCAGACTAGAGAGCCCTCATAGTAATACAGTTTGTAAACTGGAAAATGTATTAGAAAGTTTTGCATGTCTGTATACATACATGCCTGTGTATCATCGTAGACACTCGAGTGATTAATTTACCTTTTTCGCATGGCAACCTCAATCGTTAATTCAAGTTGCACCTTGACACGTGAAATAAATTCAGTCTTAAAGTAAAGTTAACAAACATAATTATGAAAAACAAACTGTTCCGTCGCGAAGGAGCAGAACACATGGGGTCCTCGTCGACAACGTTTATGACACGGACGCACAGTGGTCTCAAATCGCAAAAACGTGTTCAAAACCTCATAACGTATTAAAAAATTATCGGTTCTGCTTGAAAATTGGTATTAAGCCGTTTTTGGGGTCGCTGATCACGAATCTGAACTTGAAATTAGAAAAAACAAAATGGCGGTCCAATATAGTGGACATATACATTAAAAAATTATTGGTTCTGCTTGAAAATTGGTATTAAGCCGTTCTTGGGGTCGCTGATTACGAAGCTGAACTTGAAATTAGAAAAAACAAAATGGCGGATCCAATATGGTGGACATATACATTAAAAAATGATCGGTTCTGCTTGAAAATTAGTATTAAGCCGTTCTTAGGGTCGCTGATCACGAATCTGAACTTGAAATTAGAAAAAACAAAATGACGGATCCAATAAAAAAGTTTCGAAAAATATGATTTTTTATAAAAAATTGACATTCTATTCAAAATCTGTTTAAATTTTACTGAAAGACTTAATGCATATCCCTCACAGTTTGACAAGAAATGCAACGAAAACTCATAAAATACCTACTCTGCATTACAAAAAACAGTGTTACGACCAAACGAGCATAATAGTATCAATAGTATAATAGTATAAAGTAGAAGCTCCAACAAATTTTAGCGCGGGTTGGTGTGAGTTGAAAAACTTCTATTCTAAATCGTCAAAATTTATGCCTTCACTTTTACTCTCTCTTTTGCATACATGGTTATAAGTTAACAATAAACATGTGGCACTAAAAACTACGCAACTTACCTCCAGAAACAGCATCCATAATGGACAATTAAAATCGATAGGTTACAAGAAAATTTGTATACTGTGCACTTAAAATTCGCAATGGGCTTCACAAGCGTAAGAAGATACGGTCTAATGAACTCGAAGTTCGGACTGCGACTGGTGGTCAGGTATAAAAATGCGACCTTCTTGCTGTTTACACCCACTTAGAAACACTCTCAGACTAACCAACCCAATACTTAAAACTTACCTAGCTAAAAGTTCATTTTTTAGGTTTTGGCCACGTTTTCGCGTTTGGGACCACTGTGGGACGTGACGAGAAGGCTATTTTTGAGATTAAGACGTTTTTCACATGTGGCGACCATTCGACATCCAACTTTCGTTTCCGTCTTCCTCAATAGCCGTGACGTGTCATAAACCAGAACTGTAACCGTAGCTATCTAGGGTTGGCCTGGAGGAATTCCCGCAACATTGTCCTAGGCCACGTAGACTCCACGGCCATGCAGGAACACTCCCACCCTCTCCAAGACAAATCACGCTCAGGGCGCAACGAAAGGGTGCAGACGATATATTAAGAATGCGCCGTTTGGGAAAATTTAGCGTTTGGCAAGAATCAATCTGCGGATTTCTTCTGCATGGGAATGGAAGTGTTCAGCCGAACTTCCGGAAAGGGAAACGCCTCCAAGTCGCGAATAGAGGAGATGTGCTCGACGACCATACCATGACGAGAGTCAACCGATCACCAAGATTCTAAGAGGAACCACGCTTAACACAAATAGAAACGATACGCGCAACCACCGCTTCAACATTGGATCCGATTATCCAAAGTTAATTTGGCGGGTAATAAGTCGGCGACACGGTTAGCAAAACGCGTCTGCAAACGGTTCAATCCGGTCCTTACAACCCTACGCGTTACGTCCGTTGAGTCGCATCGCAACACAAACCTTAAAGAATTGATGTAATAATTTTTGAATGTTATCTGATAAACCCAGACATATTCAAGTAATTCTTGACAAATAATGTTTTATACGATTGACATTGAAAAATTGATCACTTCATATGCATATGTACACAGGGTGAGCACCTAAAATAGGCCACCTGAAGAACTCGGTTGCTGTTCGTGATAGAAAAAAAATGTGTCAGACGAATCTTGCCTGATGTCGAGGGTGACATAATTCCATGTTAATAGTTTTTTGTAGGCGGATACGTAGAGGACATATGAATGTCAACTCCGTTTTTTAAATTAGAATGATATACTTTTCTATGTACTATCTAATAAGGCGATCTAAGACGCTGACAGTGACCTACGACTCAAGGTTATTCTAGATCGTTGAAGGTCAACTCCGTTTTCTAAAATTAGAATGATATACTTTTCCATGTGCTATAATCTAATAGAGCGTTTTAATACGAGTATAGTGACCTACGACTCAAGGTCATTCAAGATCGTTGAAGGTTAACTGCGATGGAAAATATTCTACTTTGTAAGCTACTATTCTATGTTTATTTAAAAATCGAACATTTCATATGCAACGACCTGATACGTCTATGTATTCTCCAGTAGCCATATAGATATTGACAATAACAACATGGAACCTTATTTTGATTTAAAAGTAATTAATAACATGCGTATTTAGTGTGGATTCTGTTCGAAATCTTCATCACGAGTCTGGCTAGACGTTATAGTACAAGGGGTTAATCATTTGTGTCCTACAATAAATAAATGTCTCCAATTTCTTGGCATTGATAATCCATTCATACTAACAAAAGATGAAATCCTAATTTATTAGAAAACATAAGAATGAACAAAGAAGGAATGTCGGTCGGATTTGTGTAAAAGTATTCCGTATGAAAGACATGTCTGAGAATTAACACCCACGCAGATTTGATCAAGCTCTAAATCCGTGGATCCAGCGTATCCAGCTTTCAGCACGTGAAGCCTCTCATTTAAAAGGAACCATTTGAATCCTTAAATCGCGAGCTCTCAAGTTGAACACACGAAAACCAGGTTTCTAAATATCCTTAAGAAACCAAGATCACGCAGCAATCCGTGTTCCCTCTCTCGGCAAGCTGGCCTCCCCGGAGCAGTCTCCCCGGTTAAAGATAATTATCAAGCCCGAAGAGATGGGTAGATGGGACTTTCAGCGAGAAGAGGGCGGTTCACAAGTTGTCGGGGCAGCGATGGCGGTAAAAACGTAATGAAAGCCGATGGGAACGAGGCGAATGTAAGCGGATCAACTAGAAAAATAAGACAAAAAGGTGAACAGGGAGAAGAAGAGGTAATTCGGGTAGAGAGGGAGAGAGCGAGAGAGAGAGAGAGAGAGAGAGAAAGGTAGGGGAGCGCTCGTTCTCGAAAATGAGCAGTTCTTGGCCCAGTTAACGCCTATGAGGAGACAAGCGACTAGCTATAGAGTCTGCTGCTAGTCGGTCTTGGCGCGGGAGCTTTGTCGAAGAGGTTATTTCGCGGGATGTCACGCCTGGCCCATTAATAACCGTGGCCGCAAGCTCCCGAGGACTAGGATGTCCCCTCTCTATCTGTTCTTGCCTTCCCTCGGAGTCATGGTCTCTGCCCGTGAGGAGCTGGGAGTCAGAGCGGGGAGCAAAGAGCAGAGAGCAGGATTGCAGGGAGCCCATGTCTCCAACCCCCCATGATTCTCCAGGCGACGCAGCGCGCGGCGTCGAGCGTGAGGAGTTTGCAAAGCTCTCCTCGCGAGACGTAGTTAACGGAACCGGCGCACGCGGTCATGTATAATAGACAGAAGGAATCTCCCGTGGGTGCTTGGCAGCTCATTTCGCATACGGGTTTTTTAGTGGTCGTGCAAGTCGTTCCTGGCGAATCGTTCCGTGCCGGGGCTCGAGTGTGTCGCGAGCAACAAACCCTTCTTTCCTCTTTGCCCTTCAACGTGCCCGGGTTTCCCTACCGTGACGCGGAGCATTTTACCTGCAGCGATGGGATCGAGCCTGCTCCAAGCGGAAACAGAGTTTTATTTCGCTCGGGAAAGGTTAATGCCGGCGCGGATATTGTTGCATTGTTTGTCATGCGATTTCTATTAGAGACCATGGTTTTTTTTAGATTATTTACGTACGTTAATCCGTGTCATTTAGTCGATGTGTTATCTCCTCTCCGATTTCAATGACCTTGAGAATATGTTGTCAAGGTCACCATTCTGAACAACAATTCCCTGCAAAGTTTTTGGGGTTACCCTTATCTCACCGACAATCATTTCCCCGATAATCATTTTCCCGACAGTCATTTCACCGACAATCATTTATCCGACAAACCTCTTCATTGATACCGAGTTTCGCCGGCAGTTTACATACAAACATTGCCGGCGAAACTCGGTATCAATAAAGACGTGGTAATTATGTAGATGATTGACGTCCTCACCGATTTCGATGACTTTGAAATATGTTGTCAAGGTCACTGTTCTGAACAACTTTTTCCTATACATGTTACCGCCACTCGGCCTTAGTTTTCGAGATATACGTAAAAATAAATTACACTATGTATTTAGTAATACACTACTTTATTAATAATTATGTAATTGGAAATACATCTGCCATAATATCAAAACATCCAGTTATTCAGTTTGGGTTAGGTCTGGATTAGGTCTGTGTTACGTCGCGACTGCGTCGGTGTCGCGAGCGATCGGATCGTTGCCCGCCAAATTAGTATTGAGCAACTAGTTCAATACGTACGAATTATTCGAAGACAATTATTTGTTAACAGTAATAATAAAACACGTTAAAAAGAGCGTTTCGTCCCGGACCTGCTAGGGGACTCCTCAGTATACTGCCTTATACGCGTACGAATGCGCGACGGTTTTCTCAGAGCTTTTTTACGCGTAGGAATGCGCGACGGTTTTCCAGAACTTTTTTCGATGTTCACCGGCAAAACGGTTTTGCGAGAAGAGAGCTTCGATGTGCGAATTGTCTTGTTTTTCATCGGTCGTCAAGTCAACGAAGTTGATTACGAGAAATTGATTTCGAAAAACAATTAATCTCGACGTCGATAGCAGATGTTTTTAAAGGAACTTTCTTCATCGTAAAGAAAGCTCTTTCATAGTCTATGGACACTCCAATGACGTTCATTGGTAAACGCAAGGCGATGCGTTGAGTGGGTCATGCCGAACGCTGCATTCCTTGCTCAACGCACCCTTGTTGGCAACCGTAGGCGATGCGTTGATTGGGTCATGCCGATTTTCATTTTTAGTCACGAACGTGTCATAAATAATCTCCGAAAGAAACACACGTGTACGGTTCTTGCGCGACGGAACAGTCTGGGTTCCCTGGATTCCCCCAATATAATAGACGAGATTTTACTTGAGATGATGTAAGATGGTGATGTGAAACCAAACCTAACCCGAACCCCCTCCCAGCCAGAAAATATAACCTCAACTCCAATTACTCTTCCAATCACCATTTAGTGACCATTTTTCCGAGAATAATTCATTTTTCCGTACTGGAAACATAAGAATAACCAAAGTTTTTTACGTATATCTCGAAAACTAAGGTCGAGCGGCGGTAACATGTATAGGGAAAAGTTGTTCAGAATAGTGACCTTGACAACATATTTCAAGGTCATCAAAATCGGCGAGGTCGTCAATCATCTGCATAATTACCAAAGACGTTTGTCGGTGAAATGACTGTCGGGAAAATGATCGTCGGGGAAGTGATTGTCGGGGAGTTAATATTGTCGATTAAGTGGTGTCGGTGAAACGATTGTCATTGAAATAATTGTCGGTGAGATAAGGGTAACCCAGTTTTTGGCGGTCGGCTTTAGTTTACCATATATTCGTAAGAAACTATTGTACTTGTAAATACATGGATTAGGTCTCTATTAGGTTTAGATTAGGTTTACATTTGGTCTGGGTAAGGTCTGGATTAGACCGGGATTTGACAACATATTTCAAGGTCAGTGAATTCGAAGAGGTGAAGTTTACCATAGTTTTTGCTAAAAGCTGACAATTGTCTATCAGTTTGGACGGGGTTTTATATGCGTCTTTCGATATTATAATGATGAAGTATTAAAAACTTTGGCATCCGAAAAATTATTTAACCTACGCTACAACTATTTATGATTAGATATTTTCATTCTAATATTAATTACATTTGCATTCCAATCTTCGTGTATCTCTTTTTCTTCAAAATGGAACGAATTATACTAAATAACTAATAATTATACTAATCGTGAATCGTTTAATTTCTTCAGTTTCCTAACAAAACAGTTGAGTCTTCGTCATCCATTTGTGCACATACATTTAATGACGAGCATTCATAGGCAGATGTTCTCGTACGCAGGCATTTAGTCTGCAAACACTCGTCCACAAACATTCGTACGCTTGCGTTTAATCTCAAAGAAACTCTCGTTCCCAAAGAGTTTTACACACAGGTCTAACAATTCTCGTCCGCAAACAGACGCAAACACGAACCCTCGTTCGAGAAACGCAATTTGGGAATCTTCGTTCTTAAACACTTGCATATCTTCGCAACCCTCATTATAACTGAGAATCTTCATATGTACATTTTAGTTTGTCAAAATTAAAATTAAAATTTTTTATCCCCTTAAAATATTATCCGTAAAACTGAAACAGATTTAAGTTTCATAGCTACTGCTATATTTAAAATGAAATACATGTAGATGACAATAAGGTCATTTCAAGGACGTATTCTGAATTTGTTTTTTTCTGTACTTTCATAATATCAAAACAAAAATATGGCATTCCATTTAAAAAACACGAAGTGACCTTCAAATAACCTTGAAAAAATAAAGATAAAGATAACTTTTTTGTCACAGTGACATTCTACATAGAAAATGATGATAAAACAGTGGGACACCCTGTATAATTCATAACAGAACACCAAACAATTTACTGCTATGATATTTGTAGTATGACCATTATGTGATAATAAAAATATTCTTCATCGTAGATAGATGTTGCTCCGTCCCAAGACGGAGCAGATGTTTTATTACATGCACACATCTGGATGGCAGAGTTCGGTTTACCCTGAGTCTGCCACTTCTCCAATTGCACTAGCAATTAAGGTAGCGACCCGGGTCAACGTTTACAACACCTCACTAGGCCCATAGAATGGGGGTACCACGTGGTCACCTTGGAACCTAACCCATACCCAAGGGGGGAAGATCGCTGGGGAAGGCACGCATAAGTCAACCAATCACAGACAAATAGAAGACAGAGATTCTTGCACCCCACTTACAGCGAGGTTAGCTGCAAAGAGACTATAGCAAACAGAGTCAGAAAGAATAGAGTCATAGAAGAAACAAATTCAACGATGTGCGATATGACCTTCGTTGTTGACCTTCGCGTGATCTATAACGAGAAAATCTCATCAAAGACACATCAAAATTAGTAAGATATTATTAAACTTACCACTGTCAATCAAGTCACGAGGTTTCAAATGTTTTATTCCGTAATTAATGAAATTATAAAGATGCATTCATGGAATATATGACCACATAAATTTCCCAATTCAAACTCTACATATAAAATGTACAAATTCGCAATAAATACAATCTTTGCTATTTATGTATACAGGGTGTCCCAAAACGACTGCGTAACCGGGAAATGGGAGGTTCCGCGCGGCGAGCCGGCAGGCGGTTGGCTGAACGTGCCAACGAGCGTCTAAGTCGCGCTCTGATTGGTCCGTGTTTTTCGTTAATAACTCCTAAACAAAGCCGCGGGCGCCATTTTTATTAAGGCAAATGTCGCTTCAAATGCGCCAAGGAACCTCCCATTTCCCGCTTACGCAGTCGTTTTGGGACACCCTGTATATATATATATGGCAATACTTTTAATGCTCGGTAAATTTACTAATAATTATATTAATATACAGTCGATTTTTTAAATCGCATAGTTGTTGTCGATAATATAAGCAGCAGCAAAGACGTGTATAATGATCCATAAAAAAGTCTCGAGTAAATAATCAGTGGAAAAAAGAGCGAAGAAAAACGATCACCGTGCTTCGTTAAATCTGTTTACGGAGCTTCGCTGAAACGTGCGAGAATCGTAATTAAAGCATCTCGCCGAGAAAGCGAAGATTACCTTATATATGTATATTTATCATGAAACTCAAGAAGCACGCTCTGCAGCCCCGGGAAGTGGCACTTGAGCTCGTCGAGTTGGCGGAGCACCTAGTCACGCCCGGAAAATAATTTTCACAGTCAATATTACAAATTGCTGGGAATTAAATTCGCTTCGGCTGACCACGCTAATAAGGGCGTCACCGTTCGAACTATCTCGGGGAGCCATCGCGACGCTGCCGCATAGTTCCGTGGACGAAGCAAATTTTACCGACAATCGCAAGTCCCGCAGTTCGTTCAATAATACGAATTTGAAGAACGTCATCTTGCTTCCGCGATCCCCACTCATCTTACTTCTTGCTCCTTCCTTCTTCTAAGTAAAACGAAATCGCTCCAAGTGGAACTTAATGCGGGAATAATGAGCTCTTTCATTGTGGTACAAATTAATAACGCTAATACCTCCTTACCGGTATCAATTACACTAACCTTATTACTCGCTTGAGAAAACGTTAAAGGTGCACAAAAAAGGCATAAAATGTTTATTTTATACAGGCTGCTCGCGGTAAATTGGACCAGCGTTTTTCTCGTAAACAGTAAACATTTTAAAAAAAGAAAAGGGAACCTATGTCCATTTTTTATATTTACAATATTTTTTGAGATGCAAAGGTGACCTTCAGTTTCTTTAATGGAATGCTATACAGGATGTCCCAAAAGGTCTTCAACTCCCGGAAATGGGAGGTTCCTGAAGTAATTTCAAGCGCCATTTTCCTTTTGCAAAATGTTGTCCGCGGCTTTGTTTAGGAGTTATTAACGAAAAACACTGACCAATCAGAGCGCGAGCTTGACGCTCGTTGGCATGTTCAGCCAACCGCCTGCCGGCTCGCCGCGCTGAACATGCCAACGAGCGTCAAGCTCGCGCTCTGATTGGTCAGTGTTTTTCGTTAATAACTCCTAAACTAAGCCGTGGACAACATTTTGCAAAAGGAAAATGGCGCTTGAAATGACCTCAGAAACCTCCCATTTCCGGGAGTTGAAGACATTTTGGGACACCCTGTATATGTATATGTTTTTTAATTTCCCATGAAAGCGTGGGTCAAGACAAATTGACTCATATTTAACACAATCACTTCCAAGGTCAAGCAAGGTCAGAAATAAGAGAAATATGTAGATTGAACGTCTCGTAAAATACAATAATAAAAATGTTACGAATATTACGGATTACAATTATTTGCTCACACTCGGCACACAATATCCTATGTAAATTTTTTATATTTACACTATTTTTTAAGATACGAAGGTGACGTTCAGTTTTTAAATGGAATACTATATTTTTTTCAACCTATGTAAGACACTTATGTCAAGACACACCTATGTAACACAATGACTTCCAAGGTCATACACAGTCAGAAGTAACACAAATATGTAGATTGAACATTTCGTAACATACGTGTATAATAAAAATGTTACGTATGTTACGAATAAAAATGATTTATTTACATTTTTTGTTGGCTTAAACATTTCTCTATACAGAATGTCTACTTACATCATAAACAGCAAAGTTTACTTGAAAAATTTGTAAACTTACAATTTCAATGAAAATGTTGTAGAACTCTTAGCAGACTTGTTTTTTTGCGTGTCGCGAAAAGCTAGAAATTGCTCGAATTTAACGCCTGAGAACGAGAAGCACTCCTTAAAGCGAATCTTCCAAATGATGAAGTTAGTAGTAGTACCTAAGTGTTAATTAGACTGAACATCTTCTTCCCCGTGACACACACGAGAACATAACAAAACAGAATACATTATTTTTGCAAATATGCACACAAGAATACTTTTTAATATTAACTAGATAATCATAGTCCAATATTAAAGGTCTACATATCCCTATTATGATAAGAAAAATAGATTTTTTAAAAATGGCAATGTCTGTTAGTATGATTTGTTACATGATTTTATCTAACCAATTTTACAACTGATGTTTTTCTCGAAATACTGTTTCCAAAATCGATGCCAAAAATATTTGAATGATTACTGTTTCGATGAAATTTTGGAATAACAATCTTAAGACTATTATAAATTTTCCATTTGTAAATATTTCCTTTATTTATGGATGGAGGAACCCAAAAATTTCGGTGAAAAATCATACATTTTAATTTAAATAGCTACAACTATTATAGCTACAACTATTATAGCTGGCTTTCAATAGGACTAACTTTGTTTGTCTAGTTTAATGTAAAAATTAAGAACTCATTAAAAACTAATACCTTAGTGTTTTGCAAAAATTTGTTTTGCGAAATTGAGTATCATGACCTAATTTAAGATATTTAGCTCAATTTTGTCAGAGAATACTACTTAAATGTCATATGATATACCAACATGTACATATTGATTTTTTTAAAAAATACACTTTTATACAGGGCCTCCCAACAATGCATTTTTTTAAAAAGAGTAATTCCTAAGGTCATATTTGAAATAACTTTTTCCTTTACGAAAATGCTTCGTTAACGAGTTGTTAACGAAAAACACGGACCAATCAGAGCGCGGCTACAGCAAATGGATTCCGGCTCGACCAATGCCACCGCCCCGCTCAGCGGAATCTGTCGCCTAGCCGGAATCTGTCTGTTGTAGCCGCGTTCTGATTGGTCTCTGTTTTTCGTTAATGACTCCTTAACGAGACCACGGAGAACGTTTTCGTAAAGGAATATGTTACTTCAAATAACCTCAGGAATCACCCCCTTCAAAGAAACACATTGTTGAGACAGCCTGTATATGAGCCATTTAATGGAAAAGTGGTATAAGTCAATATTTGTCTGTTAGGTTTATTGAATAAAATAATTGAAATATAATCTTAACCTGCACAAGACCAACGTCCTTAGATATTATTGTGTTTTATAGAACTTTTATTGAATTTCTCATTATGCAATGATTAACTATTTTGGCTTGCTCCATTTTCACATCGAACGGGTCATATAAAAAGAATTGATAATTTCTCTAATTGTTGAACCGTGCATAAGTATGTAACCCCTTAATGATTTCCACTCTGTGAAAATTGAAAAATTAATTCAACAAAATTTGCGGGAAAATCGAGTATTCATCGTGGCACGAAAAATTGTGGGACTCCGGTCTGGGAATCGAGTACGGATCAGCAATTAAGGAAATTACAGGGGCAAAAAGGGAGAGAAAGGGAACCGGAGGGAACAGTGGAAACGCGAGTATGATGAACGACGCCGAGAAAGAGATAGAAAAACATCATAAAACCCGGACCAAGGCCGGATTAATGTACGGTTCTTAATTTTTCGCTAATCCATAATCTTCCTCCACTGGTCGCAGCACCCTCTTAATTCGATCTCGCCGTATAATTATATGTATGGTGATATGGTTGAAATTAACGTCAAACATCAAGGGTAAATTCTCCTGGAATCTCGTTAGGAAACGGAAGTGTCGTTAGATCCATTAAAATCAGAACGCGGAAATTAGCACTCTTCGGATTTCGAGATTGTGGAAACAGAGACGGGTAATGACAATGAGAGAATTAGAAGTATACTTGAAGTGTCGACATCTTTATCTTCTTGATACACTCTTCATATCATAGTTCGAATCGAAGTCGATGGGCTTATTCGGTCAAATTGTAGGAGGATTGAAAGTACAAGAACCTTATTACCTTTTCAGAATAAGTATTCGCATGTCGACACTTGGAATTTAATTTTGAAACAGGTACATCCTAGAATCAAGTTACACTGGGGTTTTCCCTTTAAATATTCATCCTTTCTTTCTATTTTATTTTTCTTTCATTACTATTACTATTTCTATTATTTCTTACTATTTCACTTTACTTTTATTACTATTACTATGTCTATTATTTCTTACTATTTCAATTTACTTTTATTACTGTTTCTATTATTTTTTAATATTTTATTTTTCTTTAATTACTATTAGTATTTTTCTTTTCCTTTAACTTTCATTCTTTCTTACTATCCCACCTTCGTTTCTTACCATTTTTTTCTATTACCTTTATTACCATACTGACTACATATTGATTATTTTTATTCTTCTTATTTTAATGGTAGAAAAGGATAACTATTTCTATCTATCGTTTAGATTACAGAATAAGTAAACTGCGGATTTTTATGCAAAATAAAAATTTTCCGCATTCATTGAAAAATACTGTAGCTGCGTATAAATTTATTTCGTTTTTTAATCTTAATACGTAAAAAATAATATTATTTATAATATTAATAGCAATAATATTTTTCGATTCTTAGAATATTATCACTTCTTCGAATTTCATCTACTCATTTTTCTCCTAAATAAATAATGCGATAATATCTTGAACACGTGTTCAAATAAAAACAGGATTTAATGAATTTTACGAAATTTATATTTAACAAAATATATAATTTAATTTTCATAAACAACTCCGCTTAGTCCAGAAATATTTTTATTAATTATTAATTGTTTTAAGTTGTATAAACGTCGTGAAGAGGCCTCTTTAAGAAGAATTCTTATATTGACAAGTAACAAAACTCAATTTTGAATATTACTGGCGGAGGTAACTTGAAAAATGAGTTTCTTAAAATTATTTTTCCGCAGGTTTATAATTATTTTTCTCATCATTCTTTTGATATTCCATGAAAAGGGAAAATTATGAATTTTCTTTAATGAGTGATTTTATCTCCCATAATAACAAAAATGGAGCGAATGAAAGCTACGTCTGTATTGCGGTTGACTTATTCTACTTGTACACCAAGTTTCATAATTTTCTGAATTTCCGAACTAACCATTTTTGGTGAACAAACTCCAAGATCTACAACAAGAACAATTTTAAATGACATTGAATGACCTTGAAATATCAACATATTAAATTAAAACAATATAATTTCAAGTAAAACATTCCGTTCCATTTGAAAAAAACAAAGTTCACCTAAACAAATCTATACAAATATATACAAATATATACTTCAAAAAACAATTTCATGGCTAAATTAAAATGAGAGACTGTTTGATAAGATTAAGAAAAAGTATTAGATCCATCAACTTGACACTTTAACTGTACATTAAGAAATAGTCCATTCATCGTATACACGACAGTTGAAACTTCGTATCTTTTGTTTATTTAATAAAAGTTCTGGAAACTTTTTAACTAAATTCGAACATTAATTTGTATTTCAATCGTTAGCATAAACTAAAAATAATTTCTTTGATCGATTGTAGGTCAAACGATAAATATAGTTCGATCAAATTGATCGAACCTTTGCGCCGAGAGCATAAAGATTTTTCTCTGATTTTGACAAATTACGATCGATAACCGTTACAACATGATAAATATAGTATGCGTACAAAATGAAACCTAATTAAAATTTTTGAGGTCAGATAAATAGAGGACGAATAGTTTCCCAACCGTCAATGAAATAATTACGTATTTTCGAGCAAATGAATTCGGGGTTTGTAACAGTTCCGAAAATAACTGTTAGGAACAGTTCTATAAAGGTGCTGACTCCAAATAGCAATGGTTATAGAATCGTTATAGGAATCCAAATAGGAACCGCAACCGACACAGATAAAAGTTGAAAACGGTTCTTAATAACAGTTAACTGGAATAAAGATTCTTGATAACCGTTTCGAAAATCCAAATCGAGAGATATTATATATCAGCTTTCAAGCTGTAAATAAAACTGAAAAATTTTTGGCAACATTATAAAAATACAATAAAAACAAATACAAAGTTGCAGATTCATTAATTGAATTTGCATTTCAAAAACATTGTTATAGATATATTTTATGGAGAATAAACAGAAATACTCCGCTCACTTCAGTGTGACCCCCAGAATATCCCAGAATCTTCTTTAATTGTGAGGAAATTGAACATTTTTACGTGGAACGTCTTTAAAATCACACCGAAACATACGAGTACCAGAACAGAAATTTGTACCGTAATGAAAAGGGTTATATCATTGTGGCTTAACGACTCCCTAAATATTTGTCTCGGAGACATAAGTGCGGTGTCATATTTTAACATATGTATATGGTCAGCTCGCTGATACGACCTGGAGTTCGCGCCGCGAGCGAGCGGGTTGGTGGGGAGGGGGCAGAGTGCTGATTGGCCATAACCGGCGTTCTGGCTCCTTTCCATTCAGTGTAACTCGTGACTTAGACGTGGTAGCGTGGTGATTCGTGTGTTTATGTATACAGCTTGTAGAGATCGATTGATTTAAGGGTGAAACTTGCTCTTGGAAACCGAGAGATTTTCGAGTTTTATATGTCTAATCCTGTACATTTTGTCGTGAAAACTCCAAATATCGAAGTTTCAACCTGCGGAGTGCACTCGTTAAAAAGTTATGAGCGCCGCCATATTGGTAAGTAGGGAGCTGTTCCGTGTAGTGACTCAGTGGCGACGCTACGTGGCAGCACTAGCGCGCCGCCATATCGCGCATGTTGCGGGTACTTTATCGCGTGGCGCGTGGCCCCGCACATCGCGCCACAATTCTGCAATGCCGATAACATACATTTATATTTCCTGTTGCCGAATTTTGCTTCGTCAATCTGTAAAATCAGATAAAACCACATTATATTTACAAAAACTTATTCGCTGGTATTGCTGGGGGCTATGCCCCCCCAGACCCCCAAATAACTAACTCAGTATATTCTACTTGAACTATAATCGGAGTTCCAGAAGCCGAAATCCCCACTAAAGCGTGCGGTAGCCATTTTGGTGCACTCTAAAACTAGAAATTCGAATTCCCCCTTCAACATGCCCGTGCTACTATCACGTAACTCGCTAGTGCTGCCACCTAGCGTGGCCACTGAGTCACTACACGGAAGAACTCCCTACTTACCAATATGGCAGCGCCCTTACCTGTCAGAAACAATGAAAATTACTGAACTATAGACGCTCATAACTTTTTAACGAGTGCACTCCGGAGGTTGGGACTTCGATATTTGGAGTTTTCTCGACAAAATGAACAGGATTAGACATATAATACTCGAAAATTTCTGGGTTTCCAAGAGCAAGTTCTGCCGATTTAAGTAATAATAAGTGTATATTGGACAATATTTGTATGTAAAAACTTAAAGTAAGCATGTAAAAAACTGTGGGAATTCAATATGTCAATCTCAGCCTGCGCAAAAGCCAACCGAAAATATAAATTACGCATATTCTTGGTAAAAGGAGGCTATGGGACACGCAAAGGTACCCCAATGTCCAGTGCCGAGCAAGCGAGACAGTGTCTGTTTTATGTTAAAATAAAATTTGGTACGCAGTCAATGTCTCGTTTTCATTTCAATCCAATCGCTAAAAGCGAGCCACTGACATAGACGTTTCACATGTTTTATGTGTAATTTGAATAGTATCAAGTGGTTAGTATCCCGCAGGGGTTGTTTTTTCTCGTAGTTTTCAAGGTCATCGATGTTTTTTTTTTAAGAACCACATAAATTTTCTACAAATATATACTACGACATGACCTTGAACTCTGAAGATGAAGGTCTAACTTTTTCGTTTGTAAGGAGAATGCAGGCTTTGCAAAGAATATCGAGTTGGACATAAATAAATAATTGATCAAATAATTGTCATGCAATCCCCGAAAGAAACACGAACGAATTTATCAGTAGACAGCGGATTGTATGCATTTATGAAAAAAATGAGTAATATAAAACAGTGAAAACATTTGAAGAATTTAAAAACACTGTTATATTATTTTCAACCTATTAAACATATTAAGAAAGAAAATAAATTTCTATTTCACTCCAGTATGTTGCAACTCAATTAGAAAATATTTATATTTTGCAGGAAGATCCGCTGTCCATTTATTTTTTCGTAACAATAAAACGTGAAATTGACATTTCATCGATTTTCGTTTTATTGAATTCGAGATTGCATTATGTCTGCGAGTAATTCAATTGAACCATTCGATTTCATCGCGAGATCTTCCATTTTAACGGCTGATTCTGATTCCATAAGAAACTTCTGTTCCGGTAACGGACCGTGGACCTGCAACTTAGAATCGATTCTTCTATGACAGTTGAGAAAATAGGTGTTCGTTCCTCTGCCGTATAAAACGAAACTGTCCTCGGACGGGGTTATTTCAGGGGAATTCGAGGGATCCAATTAACGGTCCGTGGATCCAAAGCTAATTGTGAGAATCGGCTTACCGGCGTCGAGCGTAAACAGAGTTGTAAATTTTTCCAACGCAGTCCACGTTTAATTGAATCTTTGAAGCGGACCTTTGAACGCTTCGTCGTGTGAGACGCCTCGAGTTTCAGAGAAACCGGAGATTCCAGGACGGATGCCTGAATAACAGTAAAGTATTGGCTCCTTTTATGACCAATCAAATTCAGCTCGGGTCACAATTATGTGTATGAAGCCCCGGATCAGATGGACTAACTTTATCGAAGCCCCTCTCGGTAAAACGATTCCATTGCCCATAATTTGAAAGGAAGCGGCTACTTTCTGAAAGCGAAGCACCAACGATATTTAATTAGAAACAATTAATCCGAACGAAGGTGGACAAAGTGACGTATTCTCATGAATGAACTGCAGATCTTTCAAATAAAAATAGTCTTCAAGAAACAGGAGTTAAATAGAAATGTCTTTTCTTCTTTAATAGTTTTAACCAATCAGAAATAATGTGTCCATATTCTTAAAATCTTTGGTTAAACTTCGCTTTAAGAACCCAGAATTTTTTAACTTTTTTTTATATAATCCTGTAGATTTTGACGAGAAAATGCCGAAATTCCAAGTTTTAATGTTCGGAATTCACTTGTTTCTAAGTTATGGGTGTTTAAAGTTGAACGATTCTAAGCGTTTCTGACTGGTAAGGGCGCCGTCATGTTGATATGTACTCAGCGTCGTGCGTCGTCTAATGAGCGGAGCCGCGAGGTGGCATCACAAGCACGCATGTGATGTCGATAATGTCGATTTGCAGCGTGACAGCTAGCCCTCTCCCGACGGCTAGCCCTCAGGGGGCTAGCATAAAGTTTTTTGCGAATATGTCGGAAACTAAGACCACCGACTAGATATAAGGATAGACCTATCATCCAATGTATTTTTGTGGCCCACTTTTGTGAGGTCACGTAACCCCATTACCATTACGTTAGCTATTTATGGGCATTATCTGGAAGTACAGAAAGTATGCAACCACGCGTCAAATGTCCTAAGGATGCGTGAATGAAGAAAGTAGAAATTGTAAACAATTCTTGAAAGTTATAAATAAAGTATATAGAGTATGCATGCTCACCTAAAACTTCTGATTTTTTGAACAGTCGGTATTTCAGAACATGGGCCGCGGTCTATCGTAAGACCCTAGGTCTATCTTTACATGGACTTTGTCGGTGCTAAGACCGGGTGACGGGTGTAGTGTACCTGCATAGGAAAAAGACTCCGCTCATTGGACGATGGCTGAGTACGAGTACATATCAATATGACGGTGCCCTTACCAGTCAAAAACGCTTAAAATCGCTTAACTGTAAACACCCATAACTTTTCAATCAGTGAATATCTAACATTAAAACTTGGATTTTCGGTATTTCCTCGTCAATACCGGAGACTTCTCACGACATATAATTTAACATTCCCTGTACCGATTTATAATGTCCTATAATTTTGTCCTGCTTCTTCATAACATTTCTTAGAAAATGAATACTACGTATAATCTTCCATACAGATACAGCTACAGGTACAACATAATTGATTTATTGAAATGCACATTTTCGTCCGATATTATATGGAAACACAACGGACATAGAGTGTGCTATCTTTTTGCGACCTAACATGTTCCCTAACATGGTCTTTTCTTGCTGATAGTATTCAGTCAATAAAGAATTCTGATCAACACGACTGTGCGTCACACACTAATTGTAAGCAACGTTCGAGACAAGAACAATATCCATAACATGTATTTCCTGTTGGTGTTCCAGGCGAGAATCCAGCAGCCATGCAGCACGGAGGTAGCGGCGCGCTGAGGTCCGCCATAATCCTGACCATCGTCGCAGCGTTCGGCTCGTCGCTCTTGAGGTGACCGTGATGGCTCGACTCAATCTTCGCGGGCCTTCAGTTCGAATGATGCTAATTTGTTCTATCCTCGCGGGTAACCATCAGTCGCCAGGCGATCCCGAAGGAACGGACTTGCTGGGCCCGCGGCTCCGGTGCGGCGTGGCGGAACATTGCAACGATCGGGCCGAACTCCGTTCACCAAGTGGACGGCTTTCCCCACCGAAAGTGGAAAGTAATCAGGAAAAACCCGTGGACGTTTTCCGCGGGAAAAGGAAAAAGTTAGCGAAAACGGAGGCGACACCGGACGTCACGTTTTTCGCAGTCTGGGCGAAAACGAATGCAATAGAGGACTCCTGCGTGAGAGACAGACTCTCCTTTCTTGTTCCTTCACATTTCCTCTTTTCTTTAGGGCGTCGAAACGGACGATAGCGTGAAGATCTTCACCAAGAAGGACAACGAAGTTTCCCTTCTACCGAGACTATACATTTGTATAGGTCCACCGAGACTATACACCGACGGCTCGTGTACACTGCCGCGCTGTCCCTTTTGAGCTGTGGGTCCACTGCTCCCAAGATACTCTGTATTTGACAGTTTTTGTGTATACGTTTGCGCATAGTGAGAACATGATACGTCGAACAGGAGAACGGAACGAATGGGTTATTCTCTGTCGTTGTTTGCTCTGTCGAAACGATTTCCCGATTATGATAAGAGATAATGATTATGCACGTGATGGACTCAAAGAGGACGCGTTACCACAGCTGCCGAGGATGAAACGAACTTCCGAGAAGGAAGACTAACATATCAGTCGATTTCTGAGAACGGAAATCGCGGATCTTTCGGTTCGTTCGAGGTAGGCGCGAGACGCTGTTCGCGATCAAAGCTAAGAAAAACCGTCCTCGGGACACAGAAAGTTTCTGTCGCGACTGGATGCGACGCGACGGCTGTGCGGTCGCCGACGTAATTAATTCCGTCGAGACTCTTTCCTTTGAAGCGCGACGTGGTGTCACTGTTAAACACGCGGCACTGTTAGATGCCGCTCGCTCGGATCAAAGGAGATTTGAGCAGAACTTCTGTCAAAAGAACGAGTACGAAACTTGCTAGTTACTGTACGCACAAGAATCGTAGAAGTCTAACTTTTCTTTCAATCTCACTAGTTACTGAAACTTCAGAAACGCAAGGGAAAATAATGATTTTTCATGGTTTTATGTGTGCAAGAAATTATCAGAGGTACTGAACTCGTTAATTGGACTTGAAGAACGTTCTAATATACAGGGTGTATCACGTAACTATCGCCACGATTTTTCAGACACTTCCGGTAGTCAGATAAAAAAATAATGTACCATGACCTTGACATGACCATAACAGTAAGGCAGGCTTGAGTTGTTGATATTGGTCAAGATATTGATCCATCGGAAGAAATATCAACAATTCAAGCGTGCATTACTGTCAAGGTCATAGTACACTATTTTTTTATCTGGCTACCGGAAGTGCCCATGCCTCGCAAGAAGTCCCTCGAGACGGCACAGGGGCAAAGGGGGTTCTCGCTCGCAGCCAATAAGTATGCTTTGACGTCACACCCTTTAGCCAATAATTCGGCTAGAACCGAAAGTTCGCGTGGAATGACCCAATCGGACGGCTTGCTGCCGCATTCCTTTCGAATTCCTCCCAGAAGACTTCTGGTGAGGCACAGACAGTACGTGGGACACCCTGTTATAGAACGAATCATATTTTATGGCCCTATACATATTTGACAGGCAATTATAAGATTATCAGCCTGATTGGTAACGGACAATCGCGTTATAATAATCTAATCAAGACCTAATCAATATTGCTTTGTGTAATTATGCACGAGCACATACTACTTCACCGATCGTTGACATAACTGGGCTACGTTGATGGAAAAGCAATGGCTGTTTTTCTGCGGTGACAAGGTTAGTGCTTATAAATAGGCAGCGGATCTTTCTGCAAAATAAACGCATGTTCTGTATCAATTGTCAGAAAAAGGAGTTAAAGAAAGGTGTTTTTCTCCTCCTAATACTTTTGATTAGTTCAAAATAATGTTAAAATATTTGATGAAAAATCAATTGTTTCGACACCATCGTAGCTTTGTGTTTCACTTATTTCTGTTGTAAATGCATAAAATTAGTAATCTACTGCTAAGAAACCATAAAGGATAATAAGACAAAATCAAGGGACGACCTTAAAAATGGAAACAAGTGGAAAGCGTGCATTTGATGACACGATTAGATGACACAAAGCACGGTATACATCTACACAACGATCGTTCGTAAAATTTCGAATCACTCGGTGCTCCCGATGTTTATTGCGCAGCGGTATGCAAATTTGCTTTCACTTCGCGCCGCCGCGGCCGCTACTAATTTGACACTTTGATTACCGGACCGTTGAGAGGACAATCATTTTTGCATGGGACCAGGTACACGACCTGGCAAATGCGCTTGCATAAACGCCGGATACGTGCGATCGATCTGTCCAATTCACGTCCGTGGAACCTATGACGTACAATCGCGCGTGTTAATCGGTTTTTCTGGCCAGCTCCGAGTGGATTCCAGGTTCTCTGTCCTTTTTCCCTGTCGAGTCAATCGAAAGGGATAACGTGAATCACGGCGATACCCCCGGCCTATCGACCTAATCGGGGCTACGTTGATGAATTTCATGACGACGATCATGAATCCGGAGAGACCTTTCGACCACTCTAAAACGGGATTTAGTGAAATTGGGATCGGATTCGGTTGATCGACGACCAGCTACCTTTATTTACCGTACTTGGATTTGATGCCCCCTTAAAATTACTTCATCATGGTTTATGAGTCTCTAGAGGGTGCTGCAGAAATAATCATAAAGATTCAATCTGTAACAGTTGTGCCACAATGTTGCATCCACTTGACTTTGTTCATCGAGTGCTACATGCTTTGCACAGTCAGACTGTTGAATTTTATGCAAAATAATTATCTACTTCAATAGCGACAAATAGGAATTAACAACTACCAACACCGGTGACTTGACCAGTGTGAAATTTTTTATTGGGCAATTCTTGAAATTATGAAGATGCTTTCATTGAAAATGTTTAAATACTTTTCTTCATTCAAGCATATATTACGATAAAAACTTTAAATAAATTCAATAATTTCATTTTTATAAGCTACTTTCAGCTACTTTAGTTACTTTCAGTGCTCGATAAATTTAGTGTTAATAGGATTAATAGGTTCAGGAGAGTATGAGAGAATTTTTAAATCCTCCTGATGCTTTTACTTTATCACACTTCACCTATTTGGTATTTCCATGAATATGTTCAAGTATAAAACAAATTTTACGCGGTGGCCTAAGACTTTTGCACAGTACTGTATGTCGACACTTGTCCTCAAAGTGTCAAGTTTATTTTTCTAGATTTTCAAAATTGGTCCAGTTTAATTCACAAAGTTCCAAAGTAATAAATCTCGAGCATTGTAAAAGAGTAGAAAACTGCAATTTGCTTTCTAAATGAGGGTCCGTAAAAGATAATGAGTATATAGATATATATGTATACTCAATTTAACCTTTATGTCAACAACCGGGTATCCATTTTTAATTACTTTTTAAAATTCTTTTAATATTTTTGTTGACATATAGCAAAATTATTGTAGACTGTTATGTTCTTGGATGATCACAGATTAATTTACATTTAAAGTGTAAAAATATGCATTGAAACTATAAAGTGTAACATCATTGAATATCGTAGAAAATATTGGTTATTGACATAAAGGTTATACATTACAACAATATCTAATAATATGATAATATATAATACTGTGACTGGACGCATCCTTGTTTTTCATGCGCGACACCTTCTATGTAGTTTATGGTGTGCTCGATCGCATCGATCGATAATCGATTCCCTCATCGTGCGGACACACCATGCGTACCGCACTAACGAAATGCGAATAGTGTCTTCTCCTCATAGGGTTGCTATCCGTTCGGGTTTCCCCGGATTTGTCCTAGTTTTTAGTGCATCCGGGAACGTCCGGGGGATTTTCTTTAAGCATCCGGTTTTCCGATGTTACTCGCTTACACTTGCTCCACTATCGCTAGGGCCATTCAACACGAAATTGGAGACTTTTTGGAGTACCGTCTCGGATTTTGTTCAAATTTTAATATGTTGTAGTTTTTAGTGACCTATGAACTAATCTCAAAGCATTTTTCGATATATTAAAATTTTGTAAAAAAAAGGGTCACCCTTTTGTTCATTACATTATAAGACTAGATTGAGTTTTTGGGAGATCATAGTGAAAACGTAAGAGTATCTACTAACAATGTTGTCACTTGAAAAAAATGTTTATTTCACCATTTATTTTGCAATTGTTTTAAACAAATGCAATGTTTTCATAGCAAGGAACTTTTTAAAAATTTGAATATAATAAGGATATATCCCCAAGTGTCCCCTATATGGACTTGTTTTCCAAAAACCGGACACATTAAAATTGATTAAATTAAAATTATTTGAAGTGAACGTTCCATCGCGATATACAGCCTCGGAGGGACGCATACAGTGAGCTGGATCGAGAAATTTGGTGACATTTTACTATAACTTTTGAACCACAAGAGATATAGAGATGAAATTTTCACTATAATACATTTAGAAATGATTCCTATCTACTCATAATTATCGTAATAAATATATATTGTACGGGTTTCAGACGGAAAAGTTCAGGGGAACGCGATTTTATAGATGGCAACCCTATCTCCACATATATACAAAGAAAAATGTCGTTCGTCCGCGTTATACAGTCGCGTTCCGCATAACAAAGACCGGATACACACGTTCTTGTCTCATTTCCATGGAAAGGAAGTTGCTGCGCGTTCGGTGAAATTTGTAGCATCGGAATAAAGACTCCCGTCGTTTAACCGCAAACTAATAGAACGATCAAATTGGCGAATTCAAGGGGAACAAAACAATCGAAAGAGAAACAGAGTTCTCTATAACTAACCTTCAAAACACAAAATACAGACGAAGGGGACAAAGGGAACAATGGGCTGATTGAAAATCTATCTATGAAAAAACCAATAGCTGCAATTTGAATTCCTGTAAACGTTTGGTTCTCAGGAGCGTGCGCGGAAGTGGACGCGGGCGCTGAAAACCGTCCCGGACATGGTCCAGGCGATAATTAAATTTATCACATGCATCGGTTACACGGATGTGCGGGTTTTGTGCACGCGCGTGCCACATTGAAATATTTTGCACCTGCCTGTGCAATAATGCCCCTGCTAAATTATCGTATTATATGTACAAGCGGCGAGCGGTTACCCCGCATGCGAGAGGTTGCTGATTTACGGTGAAATACCCCTACGTCATTGTCATGAGCCGTTTAACCATTCTGAATCGTATCTATTTCCCATTTCCATTCCGTGATCGATTCTTAACCCGCTTTGCGCTCAAAAACTCGATCCCGCTCTCATCGTTGACGCGTTCTTTAATCGCGGGGCTAACTCATTCTACGCGTTTTCGAAATTACTTTTTACAATGGATTCGCTAGATTCACACGTTGGCTGCCGTGTCACTCATATTTCGACGACGGAATTTTTTTTTCGTTAAACATTTTCTCATGCGAGACTTATTTCTGCTACACAAAATATTTAGTCCGGTAATACAGCTTGTACAAACATACTAACAATTACGCAATACATTATTAAAAATTATATCGGAATTTTTGTCGTTGTGAAAGGGGCGCTGATATCCGATATTTTGGGTTAGGTTAATTTTACTTTGGAAATCTCGGAAAAAATGTGCTAATTTCGGTAGAAATATTAATAGCGAAAGGATTGAATTATAAATTTTCTCAGTTGAAAGCTACAAAAGTATAGGTATAAGTTGATAGGTAGATACCTGCATTTTTTCATTGTTGATGATAGTCCCAGAAAGCACAGAGACGTCTTAGAGACGTCTGTTGTTGGACGTTGAGACCGTATTGAAACAGTATGTCTTTAAGATGTCCGTAAGACGTCTTTTAAAACATAAAAAAAAGACGCGTGCCGGGCGGGAACCTAGTACACACAGGTTGGCAGTCGAGCGCCTAACGCGCTCACACAACCGGGCTATTAGATATACGGTTAGTACTTTCTGATGTAATGCGTTGACGCAGTAGAAACACTGATTAAGTTGATTTCATTTTTTTAATTTTTCCTGTGAAATGTTCAAGGTTTATCGAGCGTAATAAACTTATAGAATAAACACAAAGTAAAAATTGTAAGGTTAGCTTAGTTTTTCGTGTAGAAAACGTCGAAAAAATCGGTTTTTATTTCTTTAACTACGGCGCCGTGGACTTAAAAATCTGAAAGAATTCTATAAACGATGGCCAAAAAAAAGTTTTAAAAAATTGAAATTAGTTGGAGTGATAAGAAAAAAAACCCTCAAGTTTCTTAACTTTTTAATCTCACACGAATCTTTTTTTTGTCACTCCAAACAATTGCAATTTTTGGAAACCAACTCGTTATCGATCGACAATGTTAGAAATCGTAAAAAAGCAACGATTTTCGCGATCTTTAATTGTTTGTAACTCATAACAACGTCGATCTGATTTCGATGAAATTTTTTAAATAAGCTCAGATGAGAATGGTAGAAAAAGTGGGTTTGTTAATTTTTTTTATCATTCCAAGTAATAGCAAAACTTAGAAAAAGTACTTTAGTCATTGTACAGTAAAGTAGTCTCTTTCATAACATCTCCAAAAAAATTAAAGTCATTTAAGCCTCGAAAAAGACGTCTTTAAGACGTCTCATGTGAGACGTTCAACGACGTACCGAGAAAGTCGTCTTTAAGTTGTCTCAAATAAGACGTCTTTAAAAGGTCCCCAAAAAGACGTCTTTTTAGGACGTAAGACTGTCAGACTTAAAATGGACGTCAAATGGACGTCCTTAAGACGTCGTGTGCTATTTGGGATTATACAATCTTATGAATTAAATTAATGACTTAAATTACATTAAATGTATTTTTCTATACAGTATTACACATTTTACTGAAAGGAATGTCCATTTTATGTATTTATTTAATTTCATTCAATTTAAATGCATAAAACTTTTATGTTAGGTTATTTACCCAACCACAGTTTTCGTTGTAGAGCAGTGTTATTTAAATAAATAATTTAATAAATAAATAAATATTTTTGGAAGTAAATACGATTAGGCCCTATAAAATGATATTATGGATGCCTCCATCAACTCTAAAGTGACACTGTTCTTGCTCTTGCCACTACAAGTATGAACTAGCTCAACAAGAAAACTGACATAATTGCCCCTCGCTATAAACCCATCGATCACTATTCCAATTTCAAAATCGTTAATTTTTACATTTACGTGCCAAGTATTTTACTTTTGTAGTGAGCTTATTCATTATTATGCTGTTTGTAAGAACAAAATTATTCGTTGGTGAGCGAAACTTTTTAACTCGGTGAGAATAGGAATCGACTATTATAATAAATATGAACAAAGACTTGGTGAGTACACTCGATTGGCAAAGTTACATGACAGAAGTCGCCGTCAACTCCGTCTGGAGACCACGATATCCTGGAAAAGATTCTCGACTTGAAAGCTGGACCATCGAGTGTTTACCATTAATTCGCAAATGCGGCTTTTTGCGAATTCCAGCCGTCGACAGCGGTGCGCTCTCTGAGAAATGGAAATGGATGGCAATTCCGGTGGAAGACAGGACGCGCCGCGAAGAAAAAGAAGGGTTGAGTACGCAAGATGGAAAGTCTCGAGTGGTAAACAAGATATTGAAGAAAATTACTCGAAACGAGAACCAGAGGCATATAAATAAATGAACGACAATACGGAAGAATTTCAAGAAGAAGACAAACGGTTATATTCTTATTCAATCATCTTGTACATGTTGACAGAAAGAGAAGGAGCTGCAGTGTTTTTAAAAAAATAGGTCTATAACCATTGCAATCTCTGCTGATACAAAATCGTAGGTTTTATTATAAATTATAATTTACGTTTACTTAATAAAGTAAAGTATCATTTAATAAAGATATTTTTTCCGAATACGTATTTGATATTTTTAAAAAATGGTGCAACTGCTAAATGTACATGCACTATTGCACTTACGAAAAAAAAAAAAAAATGATCGCGAATATGCATGTAGTCCACTTTCAATCGTTCATCTGTTTCTTCCAACTTTTTTTTCTAATTTCAACCAAAGAAAGGTATGGCTGTTTACAGTTTCCTGCATGGCCGCAGTAAGGAAAACTTGCGCCAGGGGCCAAAATTATAGTTTGCGATCCCCAGCAAAAAAAAAAATACAAATTTTTAATCAGATATTTACTAATCATAACAACACCTAAAAAGAACATATAAGCTTGTGATGTCTTAAAGACGTCTTCCTGGAGACGTCGTTTGATCGTCTTAAATGAGACGTCTTAAAGACGACTTTTTCGACCTTATAAATGACTTTAATTTTTTTGGAGATGAGAAAGAAATTACTTTACTGTACAATGACTAAACTACTTTTTCTAAGTTTTGCTATTACTTGGAATGATAAAAAAATTTAAAAACCCACTTTTTTTACCTTTCTCATTTGAGCTTATTTATAAAATTTCATCGAAATCAGCATCGACGTTGTTATGAGTTACAAACAATTAAAAATAACGAAAATCGCTGTTTTTTTACGATTTCTAACATTTTCGACCGATAACGAGTTGGTTTCCAAAAATTGCAATTGTTTGGAGTGACAAAAAATAATTTTCTTTTTCCTATCAATCCAACTAATTGCAATTTTTTAAAACTTTTTTTGGCCATTGTTTATAGAATTTTTTCAGATTTTAAATAACCAACATAGTTAACACTCTTTTATCTAATAAGTTCACGGCCATTCAGTTGGAAAAAATGAGACAAACAGTACTTCAAGTATAATATTTTTAGTAAGTGATAAATTCAAAAAATTATACAATGCTTTAATAAACATAAATACACTGTTCTACAACGAAAACTGTGGTTGGGTAAATAACCTAACATAAAAGTTTTATGCATTTAAATTGAATGAAATTAAATAAATACATAAAATGGACATTCCTTTCAGTAAAATGTGTAATACTGTATAGAAAAATACATTTAATGTAATTTAAGTCATTAATTTAATTCATAAGATTGTATAATCCCAAATAGCACACGACGTCTTAAGGACGTCCATTTGACGTCCATTTTAAGTCTGACAGTCTTACGTCCTAAAAAGACGTCTTTTTGGGGACCTTTTAAAGACGTCTTATTTGAGACAACTTAAAGACGACTTTCTCGGGACGTTGTTTGAACGTCTCACATGAGACGTCTTAAAGACGTCTTTTTCGAGGCTTAAAATGACTTTAATTTTTTTGGAGATGTTATGAAAGAGACTAATTTACTGTACAATGACTAAAGTACTTTTTCTAAGTTTTGCTATTACTTGGAATGATAAAAAAAATTAACAAACCCACTTTTTCTACCATTCTCATCTGAGCTTATTTAAAAATTTCATCGAAATCAGATCGACGTTGTTATGAGTTACAAACAATTAAAGATCGCGAAAATCGTTGCTTTTTTACGATTTCTAACATTGTCGATCGATAACGAGTTGGTTTCCAAAAATTGCAATTGTTTGGAGTGACAAAAAAAAGATTCGTGTGAGATTAAAAAGTTAAGAAACTTGAGGGTTTTTTTTCTTATCACTCCAACTAATTTCAATTTTTTTAAACTTTTTTTTGGCCATCGTTTATAGAATTCTTTCAGATTTTTAAGTCCACGGCGCCGTAGTTAAAGAAATAAAAACCGATTTTTTCGACGTTTTCTACACGAAAAACTAAGCTAACCTTACAATTTTTACTTTGTGTTTATTCTATAAGTTTATTACGCTCGATAAACCTTGAACATTTCACAGGAAAAATTTAAAAAATGAAATCAACTTAATCAGTGTTTCTACTGCGTCAACGCATTACATCAGAAAGTATTAACCGTATATCCAATAGCCCGGTTGGGTGAGCGCGTTAGGCTCTCGACTGTCAACCTATGTATACAAGGTTCGCGCCCGGCACACGTATTTTTTTTTAATCTTTTGAAAGACGTACCGTTTAGTAACAAAAGACGTGCAGGAGACGTTCAGAAGCCGTTCGGAGACGTCTTGAAGACGTCTCCACGTCGAACAACAGACGTCTTCAAGACGTCTTTAAGACGTCTCTGTGCTATCTGGGATGGGTAACTTTACATATGTTTAGTAGAATACATTTTTCACATTTTTATATGTTAAACGTTAATTTTAAGTATGATTTACTTGCAATGTTAATAAATGTTAATTCTTTGGCTCAAAAATTCTTAAACTCTGAAGCCAAAATCTTCAATGTACAAATATTAAATTATTAAATGACATGTGCACTGTCAACTATATAAAATTATTTAAACATTTACGTGAAAAGACCAACTTCAATTAAAATTTTAAGCTTCATTTTGACTCATCCGCATAATTTATCTATTTTACAAAAGATTTATATCGATGAACGTTCAAAAACTTGTTTGAACATAACCTGAATATAGAAAAAATTAATTTTGTAAAAACAATAACAAGCGGTTTTCTTTTAATCACATTACACAGTGTTATACTACTCGTTTCAAAATTGCTTTCAAGATAATTTTACTGGTATCACTTGTTCTGAATTACGCGAGTGTTAATTTGTTTAAAATCACATCGAAGCGTGGACGCGTTAATATAAATAACCTCCTCCACCCTGCTAAGTTGGTAGAATTTACGGGACAAAACTGTAGCCCAAGAGACTAGCCATTTTCCGGCTAACTTACCCTCCACTTGAACGGTGTAAAAGAGACATTAAAACAATTTGTTTATACACCCCTTGTTAAATGCATAAGGTAGCAGGTAGCTGGTCGGATTCGATAGAGCAAGCGCGACATCGCGGAAATATTTATTGCCTTCACGGGTCATTGTCGACGTAAAACTGTTCGTTAATTAAAAACTTCACATCTATGGGCGACTCATTAATATGCAGCGCCACTATAATCAGGTCACGACCGGCTTAAAATCCGTTTAAGTACCGGAGTTCGTTCTTGGCGAACATAAAGCTTTCACCGTATGTACTTGCAGCGATTTCCTCAGACCGCAGAATTATGTAAAACCGAACGGAGTGGCACCGTGTGGAAAACAAAGCGTGCTTTACTAGTTATTGTACATTCACTCGTGAAGTAACTTACAAGTTTTTTTTTCACGAGTGTGCTCGATAATAACTAAACTATGACTTCCAGGAATAAAAATTACCTATTAAAATTGCAATATCGACAGCCTTCGCTTGAACGCTGAACATTTAATGTTTCATAGAAAGTTTACTTCCACCATGAAGAATTTTATAGAACGTTCGAATCCGTATTAATTTGGTAAATATTCTCGTAAAAGTAAACAGAATACAATAGAAAAACCACATGTAAACGTTTATTAAATTCTGCTGAAGTTTTTATGGTACTTAGTTTACGATGCGTTGCAAGTTTTTATAAACCATTAATACGCGGAGATCCACAGCGTAGTTATTAAAGACGTGCGAAGGTGGATGACCTAGTTCTATGGAGAATTGATTTTCGAAACGAAAAGAGTCGGTCGTTCGTTAAGGGAGTTTCCTCTTTTTAAATTGCATATTTTTTTATAGTGTCGCGTTTCGAAAATGTGTTCCCAAAGTTTTATCGCTGGTTCAAGAAAATGACAACGTTTTAATGTATAAGTGTACTTACAGGGTCGTCGAGGCAAATTCGAAAAAGTCGTCGGATAAAGAAAAACAGTTCAAATTATAGGAAAATATCAAATTCTCTCGCCATTTTGTACAGAAGTACAAATGGTATAAAGAATGCTGCCATTAGCTGTCACGACCTGCTCGAGCCAATGTCGCCAGACCGTGGAAATTGAGGGGAATACAGTTACCCCCTCTCTATTATTACCGGATTAGTCACGTGACGTTGTGGCACATGCGCGACAGATACGAAACAAGGCACGTGGCCGGGGGCCCTGACGGAAGCGTGGGGATGCTCGCCGCCGGACAATGAGGGAATGGCGTCATAGAACGGGAAGGGTAGAGTGGGAGACAAGTCTTAATCTAGCCACACTGGCTTGAGCTTGGACCTGAACCCGCTGCAGCAAACCTTCACCCCCTCTTGTCCATTGTCGTCATCAAATCCACGATGATGAACTTTACGGTATCTTTGGTGTCGTGAAGCTTTGCGTTTATTGTATTGCAGGGCTACAGGGAGGCCACAATTCGGGAAACCAGTGATAACAGAGGTTTTCGTAAAGCTTAATTAGTCTTTTCTTTCAATTCGATGATAAATACCGACATTTTTGGGACACCATGTATAGTGAGTTATTTTATCAACTGTATTGTCTATATTTGAGTTATCCACATCTTATTTGTGGGACTGGCCGAAAAAATTCCGGATTTATCTCGACGGTCCTGTACTACAGGATGTCACAAAAATGTTTTACTTCCTTGCGAGGTATGATTCCTGAGAGTATTTGAAGTATCTTTTTCCTTTGCAGAAATATACTCCGCGGCTTTGTTAAGGAGTTATTAAAGAAAAACACGGACTAGTCATACAGCGGATGGATTCCAGTTCGGCGACAAGTCTCGTCGAGCGAGCGTGGCGTTGGCATTGATCGCGATGGAAGCCGTCCGCTGTATCCGCGCCCTGATTGGTCCGTGTTTATCGTTAATAGCTCTTTAACAAAGCCGCGGAGTACTTTTACGCAAAGGAAAAAGTTACTTCAAATTATGTAGTACACCCACACGAATTCGACTTATGATGGTATCGAGCCTCATATCAGACGAGCCGGAGCCGAGGTTAAAAGCTCGAAACCCGACAGAGAATTGCCCTGATCAGCCACGAATTAATCGTTCGCGCGAACCAAGTGGCGGAAACTTTCCTCCTCGCGTCGACGTCGTTTAAAATCCTCGAGCGCTTCCCAATTTCCGGTTGATCGAACCAGACGACGAGAATTTCACGCGTTCCGTATTAAACCGACGCCGATGCCTCCGATCCGTGAATGAGAGAGTTTGTTGGTGTGCGCCTGTTGTCTGTATCTGCATGTGTACGAGTGTGCGTGTATGTACATCCCCGAGTATTCTCGAATTACTAATAAAACGCGTTTGATAAACCGAAACGAGAGATAACGTAAGATTAACGAAACGAGGGTAAAGTATCCCGAGGTTAGAGAAAGTAAGTTATACGCAATGGATCGTTCCGAGTGGAGATCGTCGAGATCGCAGGGAAGAGCGCACGGGCTTCTTTCAAATGTATCTGTTCAGATATGAATGCATGTTCATTGATTTTGATAGTCTAGACCAGGCCCGGGCAACTTCTTCCGCTCTGTCGTTTCAGGACTCCCACTACTAGTATACCGGTCCCCCCACTACCAGTGTACCGATTCCCCTATTACCAGTGTACCGGTTCTCCCACTACTGGTATAACGGTTCCCCCACTATCAACTATTCCATATTGCACCTACCGTGCTTTTCCTTGCGTAACTGCAAGGATACGACCACCTATTGTATACAATCACAATCTCCTCAAACTCCTCCTTTACTCCACAGGAGTTTGCTGGGGAAGACCCAGGAATAGGGAGGAGAGTAGTCTGTGGCTCGCGAGCCACGTTTAGCTCGTTCTCCCACTTCCGCATTCCGTTAACGTGGGAGATAACGTTCCCTCACTATTTGACACGGTCGTACCGTCATAAGTGCATGGCATTTGTTTCCATCTACAATTTAAGTAGTGGGGGAACGAATTGATTGATGGTGGGAACCGTGTAGCTCGCGACGAAGAAGAAGTTGAACAGCCCTGCTCTGAACTGTAGACTCTTAGATAGACGCTTGAACTTGATATAGTAACTCTTTTTAATGTTTATACATGTTTTTAACGAGAATCACTTTTCAAAAGTGGACTGAACAACTTTGGTTTTTGCTTTGAGAAGTTAGAAACACCTACTGTATTATAATTGACACGTACCAACACGACACATTTCTTAAATTTTCAATACAGATCCAGATAAAAACGTTATAAAATACAACTTTTTATTCATGTCGTCTAGTAAATTAATCTTTTCAACTTCTGAAAAAAAAGATCCAAGTCGTTTGGTCCACTTTTGCAAAAGTTATTCTCTTTTAAAGACTGCACAAATATTAATGAGAGTCACGGTGCGTTTGAAAACGAGGGAAAGGAGAGTAATAGAAATTGCTCGATTAAGACACGGCTGCTAATGAAAAATTTTAATTGGGTATGCTTTTCTGTACCCTTCAAGGAGTATAAAATACGTATTTATTTATCGGGGAAGTGATGGGAGAATTATAAGAAATGCGCATAAACTTGAAGGCATTGCCGTCCATTGTGGACATTCTTAAATTAATATTTTGATAATGGGTAAAAATATAGCGAAATACATTAATTAGGTAAGCATTGTGCTTACCTAATTAATGTATTTCGCTATATTTTTACCCATTATCAAAATATTAATTTAAGAATGTAACAGGTTTTACGTTGAACGATGTACATTATGTGTGTTGTATATAATAATTCCTAATCTACTTTTATTTTTGTTTAACTTAGTATATGTATAAAATATTTCGGTTCTGATCAGTATGTCGTTTAGAGTATTAATATCTATTTGTTAGTTCCAGTAATTAAAATGTAGAAGACACTTGAATGTCAGGGTGGCTATCATGGATGACAATATTTCAAAGTTCCCGCGCTGTTTGTGTAACTCCCGCATCACTTCCCGGATAAATAATTCGACATTTTATATTCTTTTAAATCTATACAGGGTGTCCCAAACTGTTCTACTTCCTTGAACGGGATGATCCCCAAGGTCATTTGAAGCAACTTTTTCCTTTGCGAAAAAGTTCTCCGAGACTTCGTTAAGGAGCTATTAAAGAAAAACACGAACCAATCAGAGCACGGTTTCTGCAGACGGTTTCTGTAGCCGCGCCATGATTGGTCCGTGGTTTTGGTAAATTACTCCATAACAAAGCGTCGGAGAACATTTTCGCAAAGAAAAAAGTTGCTTCAAATGATCTCAAGAATCACCTCTCTCAAGTACAACATTTTTGGGACACCCTGTAGATGCATACCCTATTAAAATTTTTCGTTTACAGCAATTAAAAATCGGCCAATTTTTACCATATTTCTTTCTTATGTTGTCTTATGTGTCAGTTATTTACAGTTCCAGCGTTCTGATATTTTTTCTAAATTGAAGCCAAATTGAAAACAAAACTAAGACGCTATACTATCTTAACCTATTTCTATTGGAACACAAGAAACTTGTTTGAAATTTAAAAATTGGTATAGTTATTAGATAAATTACTTTGTTACATAAATTGATTTGAAATTTATTTGTTAGATGTTATTGTTATAGTGTTCAACTATGATCCCTAGCATTTATCATTGTTCTCCAATGCTGTCGTTGCAACATTTTCATTACGCACGAGGGAAATACAAGCATTTATATATTTATTCCAAATTTGGTAGTTGATCCTAAATGTTGAATTTGTTTGTATATAAAAACAAGAATATGTAATAGGTATCGGTTTAATATTTTCTACAGAGGAAATACATATAATGGACACAATGTGTTGCAAGAGGATAAAATAAGTTAGTGTAATGCACAAAATATGTTGCAAGATGGTAAAATAAGTTTGTATGTATAATAAAACATGTTGCGAGAAAGTAAACCAAGGTTGTGTAATAAAAAAAAGTTGCAAGAGGGTAAAGCAAGTTTGTGTCACTGTTTGTAGAAAATTAGCGTTTACCGTATTTCAGAACAGTGAAACCAGTGCCAATATTCTAACGTTAAAAAATAATTGTGTCTAAATTATCTAATTCGATATTATGGCCTCCAATATTTTATTATTTATTCAACAGTATCAATTGTGTAATCTAAGTTCTTGTAGGATAGCAAATGAAAGATGTCATCGGTTGTCTTTTGCCATTTTAGTTTCAGAACAAATAAAATTTGTATGTAAACAGCAGTAGCATAATATTTAATGGGCTAAACTACACGTTGCGGGACCACAAATTTTGGACTTCTTTTTGTATAATCCTTTAGATTTTGACGAGAAAATGCCAAAAATCCCAGGTTTATCGTTAGAAATTCACTAGTTTAAAAGTTATATGTGTGTAAAGTTAATCGATTTTAACCGTTCATGACAGGTAAGGGCGCCGCCATGTTGGTATGTACTCAGCGTAGCGCACCACACCACGCATGTGATGTTGATAATGTAGATTTGCAAGCGCACTCTCCACCCAATCCCTCCGACACGAACTTAAACATGATCAACCTTCTCGCGGCACCGCTCATTGGACGATGTCTGAGTACATACCAATATGGCGGCACAATCGCTCAACTTTACACACGTATAACTTTTGTACCAGTGAATTTCTAACGTTAAAATTTGGATTTTTGGCATTTTTTCGTCAAAATTTACAGGATTATATGAAAAAGTAGTCCAAAATTTGTGGTCCCGTAAAGTGAAGTTTAACCGTTTAATGATTTTATATATTTATATTAAATTTTCTGTTTCATGATTTTATATATTTATATAAAATCATGAAACAGAAAATTTCAGCAGTTTATTATTATTTTATTCTGCTAAGCAGTTCAAGTGTGGACCCGAACACGTCCGGAACAATGTGCATTGATTCCGATGTCCAATCGTAACGATCCAAACCGGAGCACATTGTATGTAACATCGAAAAAACATTCGTCTAAAGTCTTCGGTTCGATATATTTGCTCATCACTAATCACGTCTCATCATCCATAGTATTGTATTCACGATAACGATAAAGTAAATGAAAAAAAAGACATGTCTAATAAGCATTCATAAGTTATTGGTACTATTAATGTCATTAACGCGGTTAGGAAGGCGCAATTGTGTCGTAGGAGGATTTACCATTTTCATGGTAAACAGAAAGAGAAAGGGAAAGTGAGAGTGAGTGAGATAAACAGAGAGAGAAAGAGAGAGAGAGAGAGAGAGAGAGAGAGAGAGAGAGAGAGAGAGAGAGAGAGAGAGAGAGAGAGAGAGAGTGAGTGAGAGTGGGAGAGAACGAGAGAACCATAGGAAATCTGTATTTGCTGTTTACTATTTGTAAGAGTCGAGAAGGTACATACAATAAATTCATAGTAACTAACCGACTGTGTTTTTCACTTTCTACCCCTTCTGTGTAATCAATTTTTAATATTTACGCATTCAACAATTGTTTGCTTGCTTCTATTTTATTGCATTCGGGCGTTGTTCAAAAACAATATATCACACAATGCCAACAATTTTTACTGAACACGTTTTAATATTTACAATCCCAAACATTTATTCTATGATTTTACATTCTTAACACGTTTCCTGCTGAACTATAACGCCTCCCCTCAATCCTCTAATTTATTTATTCTGATGGAAATTGCAGAGTTACTCCGGTTTAAACAACTATATTATGAGAAAAATTAGTTTTTAAAAATAGTGTCGCCTGATTATGACTTGTCATCCACTCCTTTCCTTTCTACCCTTTCCCTTCTACGACGCTATTCCGTCACGCTTTCGTCATGGCACGGTCACGTGACCCGTTTCAACTCTGTCGTGCATGCGTCACAATGTTGACAAGACTTGTCTTCCATTGCACTTAAAATTGAGTGATAATGGATATTCATATATCCAAATTCGGAGTTTAATTGTTAAGACATCTGCTCTAATCCGGTAAGTATTTTCTATTCTAGAGTTCCCCTTCTGCATGTATGTTCGTATAAAAATTCACAAGAAGAGAAATATGCGTCGATATGAATATTGATTTTATGCTTCGTACAGACTTGAACATTTCGGCGCGCATCGCGCCGCGCAGTTTCGACGGGGCTATGAACGCCGCGTACATTTCTCCGCGCTTTTGTGCGCGCATTCGGGCGCGCCATCGATCCATCTGTTACCGATTTTTTAATTCATTCATTGAAAAATTATACCTATCTACTGGTAATTGTCGTTATAAATATATATTTTTTAAAATAATTTTTTATATAATTTTAAAAATTTTATTGTATTAAAATAATATCGAAAATGATTTATTTGTTACTTATTTAGTACTTCTTTCAGATAATTTAAATCACCGATTTCTTTGTTTAATTTTTGTTGTATTTCTTGACATTTATTCTTTATGTATTGTAGACATCTCTGTCCTGCGAACAGATTTAAAAATCCCACCGGTTCGGCGATTCGGGCGCACGTTCGTGCGCGCGGTCGATCCATCAGTTGTCGGTTTTTCGTATACATCAAAGGGAATGCGCGCGAATTTGTTCGCAGGTTTGGTCATATATATATATATATATCACAAAAAAAAACAGCGAATATGCGAACGTGCTAATCTTCATTGAAAAATTATTCCTATCTACAAATATATATTTTTTTTAATCATTTTTTAAATTAATTTTAGTGCAAATTTCATCCCGATATCTCATAATTATGGTTCAAGAGTTATATAGTAAAATGTCACCAAATTTCTTGATCCAGCCCAGTGTGTGCGGCCGTCCAAGGCTGTATAACGCGGGGCATTGTTGACTTCAAATAATTTTAATTTCGTCAATTTTAAAGTGTCCGCTTTTTAAAAACAGGTCCGTAAAGGGGAGACTATTTGTCACCGAAAAAATTACCTCTTTTCTTATCGATACCCTGGGGAATCAATTTAATATTATGTGTCTATTTTTGTTTCAAACGAAAAGTATTTGTCTATATGTATATATTTAGGGTATATCTTGTGTACTAAGATTTAATATTTATAATTTATTGAAATAACAATGCTCAATAAACTAAAGAGAATCTTCAAAGTTTTCTATCTTTGGTAAAGGATATCTTTTGAGTTCCCCACATCGTTACCCATTGTATCAAAGTGCATTATTTTCAGCGTACTTTTCTCTATGAAATCATGCAAGAATCACATCTAATTCGGTCCAGTTACACAAGTTATTATTGTTTAAAGCGTATGTGTCGTTTGAACTGCGGCCGAACCTCTGGCGCGGCAATTTTATTCAATACTTTTAAATTTAACAAACAAACGAAATTTTGATGATGAAGTTGGACAATTAATGTTGAAAGATGTTAACAATAATGATTTGTCAATGTGATGTAATGTCAATTGTTATTTTTGTTTATAAAAATTAGATTTTTGTTTTTTAGAATTAATATTGTTTTTTTGCACAGTTTGAAATAAAATATTTTTAATTATGTTTATAAAATCCATTACTTCAAAAATGATTGATTATTGTGTTTATTTAAAACTTGAACCTGATTTATCAGGCACTTCCGATAATCTGAGAAAAAAACGTTTTAGACAAAACTTAATCAACATTCAGTAGTCTACAAATTTCAATCCAAAAAATTAAAAAAGAAATTTTTAATGCATAAATAATTAGTCACCTTGTATATTTAAAAGTCAATATGTATTTTTGACTGCATAATATTGTAGCTGATATCGAAACAAATCCAACCACCTACATTATTATACCTTTAAACTTTCGAATAGTGCTAAAATAGTAATGAACAGCTAGATCGAGCGCGTGGACCAGTGTGCGCCGTTCCGTTGGCTATTCAGTTTGTCGTTCGGTTCGCCGAAATTAATATCGATTTTGAGCTCCGTTCGCCGTTCGGTTCGTTGTTCGGCGCAATGTCGATTTTGCGCTCCGTTCGCCGTTCGGTTCGTCGTTCGGCGCAATGCGCGGCGCGATGCGCGCCGAAATGTTCAAGTCTGTACGAAGCATAACAGTGAGAAACGAACATGAGAATGTGAACGCGTTCAATTACGATGAAGCTGACAAATAATCGAATAACAAGGCACAACATATGTGCAATCATATTTCCCAATGATCGCAAACTCCATAGACTGCATATCAGTTCAATATTTTTTTCGTAAAGTAAAAGTTAAATTGATCAGAAAGTCGACAAATTCCAAAATTAATTTTACAGATGCTAAAACTGTTATTTCCTTCTTTAAGAAGTTTAATAATACAGATCCTATAATCAGAAAAATATTCATAATTTAATCCATGAAAACTTTAAAAATAAAAAGAAATAATTAATAAATAAAATCTCTTTATAAATAAACATAGTTTAAAAAATGGTACATACAGAGAGTTATCAAATTACATATTATGAACACTTCGAAAATACTACTTATTTGAAGTTTGGTAACAAATGGACTTATTAATGTACATATATAATACCTATGTGTTATTATCTACCTAAATCTAATATCGTATAATACTTATTTTATTACAGAACACATTGCGATGGTTTTTATTGCATATGATTATGATTTTATATTATTTTTTAGTGAAAAAACTACTGCAATGAAGAGGCAGCTCCAGTTTTGAGTAATTTGAGTAAACCAATAAACGGCAATTCAGAATATAGTACTGTTCCAAAAGTGCTATGAATTTATAATCAATTAATATTCGTGTTGATAAACTTTTACATTACATATGAAACCTATACCTTTTTTACTGCTTCAATTAGTGCAACTTAAATATTGGAGCTACTTTTGTATCAAAGTAGAAATAAATTGTAATGTAATAAATACTTTATTTTAATTATGGTAAATGTTACGTTTAGGGGAGGCAGCTCGGATGACTTTGACCTTGACATATGTTGTCAAGGTCACCTTTGAGAGTAACCTCAAAGAGGTTTTACCCACCGTCGCTCGTTTTTTATTAAAAAGTTATAAACAAAAAAGTTTGAAAAATATAGCAGTTATTTTAAGTATTGATGCCTAAAACAACTAATAAGGGGCGTGGAAATGAAGCAAGTATTAAGCAAAAAAGTCATATGAAACAGTAAAACGATAATAGACAGAGGATTATCATATAAAAAGTAATCAATGAGCATGAGAAATGAGAATTTTAATCGTATGTAAGCATGTTGGTCTGGGTTAGGTTTGGTAATCCGCAGTGCTGGATTAAGCCAGCGCGGGGCCCGTAGCAAATGTTATGACGGGGCCCCACTCTTACACAGACACAATGAATGACCTTTTGTCTTTTTTTGTCATAGCAAAAAATATCTGTGCCTCTGGCATCATTTTTCCAGATCTACTTTATTAATCTATTCTATACAGTAATTATTAATTCAAGGTATGATTTCTCACTGCGGAAGAATGCTTTTTATCGAGAAATAAATATCGAAACAAAATATTAAATAGAGTCGTCAAGGTTCTTAGAAGGAGAAAGGCAATTTATTGGAAAAAAACATCATTTCTAAAATGCTTGACTTTGAGATTCGTTTTCTCTAAAACTTTTTTTGCACAAAGGGCGGGGCCCCCAGAAGCGCGGGCCCGTAGCATTTGCTACTTCTGCTACGGGACTTAATCCGGTCCTGTGTAAGGCGCATGCCTTTACTGTATGCCTTTAGTGTAGTCGGGTCGGCCGGTACTCCGTCCCTTTCCGCCCCCGCCAAAGTAACCACAAACTAATTTAGACTATACCGTATTTTCGAGATCCTGTATATAGTTCTGTATATTTTAATTATTGTTCAGTGACAGATTGTATGAGAAGAAAGTGTACTTGTAGGTTACAGGCTGTAACCTAAATTTAAAATTTTTGATATTTGAGATAGTTGAATATATAGAAAATGATATTTCAATACCTTTTCTTTTATTTTATTCACTCATGAAGTGTTATGCTTTATTGAAGTTGAAGAGTTTTCGTAATACTGTTTCTCTCAACTAGTCTCTGATTTACTGTTCACTCATTAATGATTTTTCTATATCGTAAAGTAATGATGCCAACTTTTCCTTTACAGATGTTTTTTAGGTAAGTATGTAGTTTACTTTCTGTTAAATATTATACTCTTCATTACTTGTGTTTTTGTGATTAGTGACGTTAAAAATGACCAATAATCCAGGGAAGTACATTACAATTCAAACAATTCATATAGAATTTTATTATGCTTCCGAGTAAGTCCCGATGCTTGTTTTGGTGTCATTTAACGCGCCAAGGTTTCTAGTTTATAATATAAAATAATTTATATAAAAATATGTTTAAAAAACGGACTAAAAAGTATAAAATAATTTTTCCTAGCCACGTACAGGTTCCTAACGCCATACAGATTCCTAACCCCATGCCCCATACGGATAGTCCTGAAAATTTGTAATTGTGAATTTTTAATAGCTATGAAAATACTTGTAAGATTTAAAACGAAAAACGTGGGGCGCATGCAATACATAGATAATTGATACATGAATTGTTCACCTAAGTCACTAACAATTTTATTGCATTACAAATGACATGAACTGTTGTGTGTGTTTTCTCAACGGCAGTGTGACGGATAGAGAACAGTTCCCCATTGAATTCTTAATAGGAATCTGTTCAGGATCGTCTTTGGAAGGAAGCGCCCTAGATAACCCTTTTTCATATAATAGTTGACCCCTTTTTAATGAAGACTGAGTTCGAACCCGATTTAATTGGAAGTGACAAAAAACGTGAGTTTGGCCCTAAGTGATATAGATAATGTACAATGTGTTCTATTCATTCTAGGGATATATAAACGTAGACTCAAACCGTGTCACGTCGTGCTGCATCTCGTAAAGTCACTTCCAGTGAGATCGGGCTAAAGTTCCCTTTCGATCAAATATAACCGTATAGATTCCGCTAGTCCGGTATTAAATCTATTAGGCTCTTCTTAAGTTGGTTTCGAGACCCCCGCATTGTCAACACCGAGCATCTTAGGTAATAATATTAAGCATACACTACTACTTCAATTCAGTCGCGATACCACAATTGTACATACACATTCTTTATTAGAATATATTTGTGTTGTGGCGGCCTAATTTCCTACACACGCCACAAGAGGGACGCGTAGTTAAAAGAAAGACCTTTCTCGCTAGTATTGACATCCTCAATGATTTGTATATATACCGTCCTTAAACGCCTTCCAACCGTCTAAGGTAGGGCCCGCTAGATAGCCTTACTGATGAGTCCTCTAGCGGGTCTAGGACGAAACGCTCCTTCCTTTTTCCTCCTCTCTTTCATTTATTTCCATGCTCCCACATTGGTGACCCGCGACTTAGAACAATAACGCAATACGGAGGACAAGGAGCCTAGGAGGATATTTACTACACGCATCAATCGAGTGGGCACATTTATTCGCCGAGAATACGTAATCCCTCTCCTAGTGTGGCCACCACTTCTTCTTCGGACGGCCATGCTAGGACAGCAGCATCTACGGCTCGATAGGCTTGAGAGCGACTTACTGCCTCGCCACCACGATGCATATACAATACGTAACACGATTTCACAATTCCCCCCCCCCCCCCCCACGATCTTATTATCGTTAATCACTGGCAAGGGGGTAATGTGGCGGCCTAATTTCCTACACACGCCACAAGAGGGACGCGTAGTTAAAAGAAAGACCTTTCTCGCTAGTATTGACATCCTCAATGATTTGTATATATACCGTCCTTAAACGCCTTCCAACCGTCTAAGGCAGGGCCCGCTAGATAGCCTTACTGATGAGTCCTCTAGCGGGTCTAGGACGAAACGCTCCTTCCTTTTTCCTCCTCTCTTTCATTTATTTTCATGCTCCCACAGTGTTATTTGGTAAATCGTGCAACTTTCTTAAACCCTTAATTATTGACCAAAATCCTAATCTAGTAATTGAACGTTCCCACACGATACAATCTTACCGCTCGGATTGTATCAATTAAATTATACTAGTTACGAGGCCCACTAACTATCCTAGGCGGCTCTCTGATTATCGCATCAGGTTTGTCCGCTTCCTAGTAGCACCCTGGTTACGCATCAGGTTCGGCTGCACTCTTAAAACCTTAATCCAAGAGTAATAACACCTCGCCGGCCACTCGTGCTACTTCACGGCCCTGGCTCGTAACAGCTGCTACTCTCTACACTCCTTATATTTCCCCCACGTTTTTCGTGTTAAATCTTACAAGTATTTTCCTAGCTATTAAAAATTCACAATCACAAATTTTCAGGACTATCTGTATGGGGCATGGGGTTAGGAATCTGTATGGGGTTAGGAACCTGTACGTGACTAGGAAAAATTATTTTATACTTTTTAGTCCGTTTTTTAAACATATTTTTATTTAAATTATTTTATACTTTTTAGTCCGTTTTAAAAACGTGGTATTTTTAAAAAAATTAATTTTTAGTCTTTTTTTTAGTCTTGCGTGTGTGAAATTTTTCTATCGATTAAAAGGTTAAACTTTCTCTTCGGAACCCAGAAATTTTCGATTATTATATCTCATCTTATCTAGTTCATTTCGGCGAGAAAACTCCTATATCGAAGTCCCAGACCACGGAAACCACTCATTAAAAAGTTATGAGCATGTAAAGTTGAGTAATTTTATAGTAATTTTCATTGTTTCACTTCAGAAAATGACAGATATGGGCGCCGCCATATTGGTGTACACCAATATTATTCAAGAAAGGTTCGACGGAGAACCTCGGTGTACTGTCCGTCCACCACAAGAAGTCTCTTGGTAGGAGTTTCACATCAAATGGACAACAAACCGTCCGATTGGTCTGAGCGGCAGGGGTTCGAGTCGCGTCACACGCATTATCGGTTCTAGCGAGCTATTGGCTGCAGCGCTCACACACACTAATCGGATCGTGTGACGAAGAGAGTGAATAGACTCTTCCAAACCGAGTGAGATAATGCGAAGCGAGCGATCCAGTAGCGTAAGGACAGAATCAAATGTATCCTACGACGTTAAACATCCCCGCGCTGAGCCACTCTCAGCATCCAAGAGGAACGTGACTTCACGCATATTCTGTATTAGAAACTTCTAACTCGTTGTCAGTTAAAATTTTAATTTAACGCTACAGATCAGAACAAATGAGAAATATTTTCGAACTACAGCTTTCAATTTTGTCCAATATGTATATGTTCCCTAATACTAAAATTATTAATTTCTTGAAAATGAATAAGTAACGATCATTCGTTTAACACATTTCTATCATACGGAACAGTAAAAAATAGATCGATTGTAGCTGTTCTGCAGATTCATCCTATTTTTAATGGTAATTAAAGTTTAATTTTCGCGGTAGATACAGGTACAAAAACCGCTGCAATACTGATCAAACAGACTGCTTTAGCAATTTCGACCAATTTATAACATTTGTAGAAGTTATATGAATTTTATCTAATTTTTGTTGTAACTTATTGAAAGACGTGTCAATCGTGAATTATGTGTTATATTAAATATAAATATAACATTAAATGTAATTTAAATGAATTATTGCATTTTTAAAGTACATGTTGAAGTCCACTTAAACGTTAAATATCGACGATAGGTCAGGAAACTTGAATCTCGAAAATAAACAAGTCCTACTACTGTGTAGCGTGTGACGTCAGGAGCTCGGAGGTCGTGAATACGGGGGTGGAAATAGTGGGGAGGGGTGGAGCAAGCGAAAGACCCCCCCGGACCCCTCAGCCGTCTCGAGGGACTTCTTGTGGTGGACGGACAGTAACTGTTCTTTCGCTTGGTAAACAAATAATACGTAGTAACTTTGTAAACACCGCACGGAGCTCGAACGCACACTGACGCAAACTGAGCTCCTTCGGTGCGAAACGGGTCAGTGGAGTGGGGATGAGTCAGAGTGGGAACACGTAGTAGAGTGGGGACGTACAGGTAGTGCGATGGGGTATAACGGTTAGATTTATTAATAATAATTTATATATCCTAAACGCATAGGCTTTTCAAAAAATTTTTTTTTAAATATTGCATTGTCATCCAGTTCTGAGCTGTGTTTAAAATTTCAAGTCTCTAGCTCATCGGGAAGTTAGTTTAAAATAAATTGCAAAATTTGTTCCGAACAGACAGACAGACGGACAAGAAAGCGAGCTAATAAAAATTGGTAAATAAAAACTAATGGCTAATAAAAACGTGGTAAAAAAAAGCTACCGATTCGTGCCTATAAGAATTTCCAAACGGTTTTTTTACGATCGTCATTTCTACGTGAAATTCTATATTCTGAGTTGTCCATTTATATACAATGTGACGTTGCAAGTTTGCAGCGTCCCTTCCCTACCCCAAGAATAGCGAAAAGAAAAACCGAATTACGTATGGACCGGGCCGATCCTGTCTCGAACCACGAATCCGCACGCGGAAAAGCGAGCGTTCCCCGAGGAAACAAAAATACCGACATTCCAGCTGACGCCCGATACGTTTGCCGAGTACGGCTAAGTTGCAGGGGCGTATCATCAGGGCGACGAGACCGCCGAAAACTCCCGAAGCAGGAAACCAAGGCAAGGAGCGCCCGAAATCTGAGAAAGGCCGAACAACAATAGTCCGTGCACGGGCGAATATAAAAGGAGTCAAAACACACGGGCCAATCAACCCGGAGGCGCCGACGTGGGACCAGAACCCCTACCGAACATCGTTCTTTTCGCGATCCCGTCGTCGCCTCACCCCGCTTAAAATGGGGTTCTAGCGTGGGTGGTGGAAGAGACACCTGAGAGGGAACATCCTCACCGGTCGTTTAGCGCAACCGGTAATTTCGCGAGTAATTCTCGGGCTCCTAGGTTCCGTTAGGACACGGCCCTGCGTAGCGCTAGATCGCCAGCGTGAAGTACGCCACTAGGGAATTTCGGCTAGGTCGCTAGAGTGGGGGGAACCAGAATCGATACGCGCCGTGGCGAGAATCGAAAGAATCACTGTCGTGCCGGCTCGCGTCACGAGAGAATACCGCCATTCTCGATATACCGACAGTTTTGTATTCCGCGTGCGGATCGTGTGAGTGGCTAAATTCCGTGCCATAAGAAGGGAATAACAGCAGCCCTACCCAGTTTCGACGAACGACATATTCCGAGTCACGGTAAGTCGACAGTGATTCCGTAAACTCGTCTACGAGCGAGCTCGTTAATTTCGCGGGGGGCCCGAGCCGATCGTCGACTCTGTCCCCGATATTCGCGTGTGCCGAGGCGCTTCCCGCCTCGTGCCCAGGGCTCGTACCGATCCGACGGTACTTTGAGCCGATTCAAGAGGTTCCCTCCCGTTAGCATATCGGAAGTTTTCCTCGGGAGAACCGACAGCGTCGTGAGATAGTTCCTTTTCGCGGACATTACAGTACGCGTTTCGCGAAGGTAGGAATCGCCATTTCGCGGGAATTAGATATCGCTTAGATCGCGCGAGCCGTTACCATCTCGTTCGCGGAAACTTTCGAATTTCCCGAGAACGATCGCGACAGTCGCGACCCGTGCGACGAACGTCTTCGCACGTCGACAACCGCGCGCTGCGAACCTCCACCTTATCGCAATCCTGTACAAGGAGCGCGGGCTCCCGGTTGCGGCCACGTGGCCGCGCGCCTGTAATTATTGACGACTAATTAAATGACTGAGAGCGAAAATAGAATTCGTTAATTTCGCCTGTGAGATCCGCCCTGCCGTGGGGGCTGTCCCCGCTATTCCCGTGTCCGAACTTCCGACTCCTCGCGCCTTCCTCTCGACCTCGCGCTTCTCGATATTCGGCCTTCGCGTCAGCTGACTCGCGAGCAAACCGCGAGAACGTTTCGTGCGGTACCCTTCCGGTACCTGGCGCCCGAACTTGTCGAATCACGTCAATCTTGATCGAATTTCGAGAGGTGCGTTTGTCCCGGGTGGACCGCGTCCGCACGGCCGCGCGCGGCCCGGCCTCAGCGCCTATAAAATCCCGGAAGTTGCCGTTCTTCCCCGTACTCGGTCCGACGGAAAAAGGGCAACGTGACAACAATTATAAATTTATTTGCAAATTTTTTATTTCACACATTTTTTTTAAATTGCAGAAAATAATGGAATTATATCATTCATATGTACTTTTAGCCTAATAAAAACAAATAAAATAATGTTATACAAAAAATGTTTCGAACAAAAGTTAAACAGTGTTCAGACATCTACAAACTTCGATATATAGAAGTTTGAAAATATTTTTTTTGCAACAAATAATCAAGGTCACTTTCATTTTTTAATTATTAAAATGTATTTTTTATTTCACAATATTGTAGCTGATCTTAAGACGAATTCAACGATATATAATATTATGACCAGTATATAGTTTTGTCCAGCTTTTCTTGAATTTAATGTTTGATGTATGACAACATATGTCAAGGTCAAATTCGTCCGAGATGGCTTCCCTAAACGTAACATATTTACCTTAATTATTACCATCAGGAGCAATGTATTTAGAAATATACTATAATACAATACACCATTGTAATAAATAATATTCATAAAGGTAGGAGTTATCTTTATTTAATTTTTTCATGTGTTCATAATAATTTGGTCAGTCATTGGAAGTGTTTTTGATTAATAAGTTTTATATCATAAGGGGTATCCCAAAATGTTTTACTTCCTTGAAAGGGGTGATTCTTAAGATCATTTAAAGCAGTGCTCGGAATTATTGACTCGCGAATCCCGAAGGCCGATTGGACGTAGCTGTTCGCATCGCCGACACTTACATTGTAACACTCTATGATACGCGCCTGAGCTGCCTCGAGAACTATTGCCGCCATGGGGAGCGAGACGCGCGATTGAATAATTCCGAGCCCTGTCCTATAGAGGAAGAACAGCAAATATTAGTTTCATTCACCGAGTTATTTGAGGAGAGCGCCACTTTCGAGACACCTTTTACTTACAATAAAGTAACCCGCTCTCCGGTGGCTTATAGGTGAAAATATGTCTCTAACGAATATCTCTATTACCTATAACTTGAGCGCGTAATTACAGTCGTTAATGCATATCTGTTCATCGCAGTACCTAACTGTTGAAGGAGGATTCTAATCTTGCTGAATGTCTGGCTTCGCAGTGAGCCAAAACAGTTTTTAATTGCTCTTTAGCGTGCAACTCGGGAATTTAATTGGTGTAACACAGTCCACTCGACGGAGAGAGAGAGAGAGATTGATTCTTTATTAGCTTTCTCAGCTATTTTTGATTACATTAAAATTACTACGTTACGTTTCGTACAATAAATTCCTTGAGCATTCTCTTGAATACTTCAAAACTTTCGCAGCGTTTTACATCTTCTGGTAGTGCATTATACATTAATATGCCTTCATAAAATAAACTCTTTTGGGCACTTCTCGTTTTACGAAATTCTACTGCAATATTCCCAGCTTGCCTTGTTTGTATTTCGCATTCATCGCCTACTATTCTTAGCCTATTCCTTAAATACTTCGGCAACATATTATTTACAATCTTAAAAACAAATATACACATATTATAGTAGAGCCTGTGTCGTATAGCCATAAACTGCAACGCTTGCAGCATATTTTCCACTTTGGTTCGTCTATCACATTGCAATATGACTCTCATGGCCCGGTTCTGTGCTTTTTGTAGCCTACCTATCTGTGTTTCCCCCATATTAATTAATAATGTCGCACAGTACTCAAAATGAGGTGCTATGATCGACTTATATATAGTGCACCTAGTATATGCTGTAATATAATTTCCCACTCTATTCATAAAACTTATTTTCTTCCCTATTTTCTTTAGCATATAATCACAATGATCGCTAAATCGCAGTCTATCATCAATAATTACGCCTAGATACTTTATCCACCTGTTCTATTTCAGTTTTATCCAAACATTTTACAGTCACCCTACCTTTTAACTCTTTTCTTATACTTCTAACTATCATGTATTTCGTTTTCCCTGCGTTCATCTTCAGTTTGTTAATATTCATCCACTCCTCCACAACATTAAATGCTACATTCATTTTCCTCTCTACCTCCGTACAACTCTCACCTGTTACATATATTAAGGTATCGTCTGCAAACATTTTTATATTACAGTCCTCCGGGCAAACTTTTACGTGATCATTTATGTATATTATAAATAGTAACGGACCTAGGACCGATCCTTGTGGCACTCCATACTCCGTAGGCAATAATTTAGAGCATTCATCATTATATCTTACTTGTTGCGTTCTGTTGTTTAGGTATGATCTAAACCACTCTAGAACCGCACCCTTACAGCCATACTGGTCTAATTTCTCTATTAACCTTTCTCTATCAATCGTCTCGAATGCACGCTTGAGATCCATAAATACTACTCCCACCATTTTTCTTTCACTAATTTTCAATTTCCACTCATCTATGACTGTTTGTATTGTGGTGAATAAGCGATTGGAAACAATGATGTACTAACATTAAACATAATAAATAACTTTCCTTCCACTGTATCACGTGGCGTACATCGAGACAGTCTCTCGCAACATCGCAACGAACAACGTGTCGCCAACATAACCTGCACTCCCGTAGCGCCCTCTCTCATCCTTCCGGCTCACGGACTTAAAGGACTGTGCGTAAAGTAGATTTCTGGGTGAGAGGGGTGGCTCTGTGAGCGGGGGGGGAATGTTTTACTGCCACCATCTTGTGCAGCGCACATAGTGCTGCCATCTATATAACGTTGCGACAATATTTAAAATGTACAATTGAATCACGTATATTTTAAGTCAATTGCATCAATTGTGACTTGTGTAATAATTTTGTTTCTACGTATTTGTTATCATTAGACTTCGGATTTTAAGCATTTATGGCAAAAATGAGTACGTGCAATTTAGAATAGTGTAAAGATTAGAAGACTAAGAGTATTAATATATTATTTTCATTATATTAAAATTATTAGTGAAAAATATCAATTTATATTTAGCTCCTATGTCTTCCAATTGATGCGCAAACTTTTTATTTTACATAAAAATCCGGAGTCTAATTATCATAAAGGATATGTTTTGAAAAATTATCAGTGTTTTTATAAGGAATGTATATAAAGTTTCGATGTGTAGGATTAATAACAACACAATATATTTAATGGCCAGAAAACAATACGAGTTTATTAAAATATGTTCTTTTGCTGTTAGCAGCATTATTTTTTTCCTTACATATATAATTATATCGAACTTTTATATACAAATTAATAATACATTTTATTAATAAGTGTATTCTATGATCATAAAGAGGCATTTGATCATTCCTGTACTGCTGGCATTTTATTCTGAATTGTATAAAATCTTACAATCCTTCCTGCCTTCCTACAAATTTTAATAACATCGGAAGATGGATATGCGAGACCACCTCGACTTTTTAAAGTTATTAATTTATACATCGTATCGTTTTGATTGTTGGAGTGCAAAGTTGAAACACATATTGAGCACTTCAAAGTTAATAACAACTTTCGGCTTATCCATCCAGCAATATATACAACGATGCGATCTATAAATTCCGTATAAACAAATGAATTTTGTGATTCTAGTAATGCATAGCAATGCATTTCTAAAACATTATTCTCATTTTCAAATTGTTCATATTCTTTTCTGGAATTTTCCGTATCTGTATTTCCATGTATTGTCATATCTGTTACAGTGTACCACGACCGCGTGTATCCAGTGTATCCTACAGACGCTACACTAGTATTTAAAGTCGCCTATAGAGCGCACCACAGTGTGCGCCGTTATGGAGGTTAAACTGCTATATCCTGGTTGAACAGCCGGCAGGCTCCATCCCTGCATTACCGCACGGTGGAGGAGGAGAATGGTAGGCTCAATAAATCGTCGTCCACATGTATGAAAAATACTTTTGGTTTTATTCACTCAGTAGCACGTCTAGAAAGCTAGACGCATGGACGAAGACTGGGAAGTGCGCAACGGCTACGCGCACTCCGTCGTTATCCCCACTCCGTGGCTTGGTGGGGGTATCCCCACAGTACTCCCCCCTCAAGAGAAGAAGGGTCCGAAGGATCCTTCGCTGCTATGGACGGGGAGTGAGGATAGGCGCGGTACATTAATATTGTCGTGCTCGCAATTGCACTGGCCTCTTTGGAACAAAGCTCTACATGCTAACTTATCCTTACCGCACTTAAATCTACCGCAACTTAAAACTACCGCAACTTAAAACTATCGCAATACAACGCTGTCACGCGTTAACTTAATACTACCGCGACATAACGGTGTTACGCGGTTTACGCTCGCTTTGCTCGACCGCTCCGGCAAACGTGACGGTTTTGCGGCTATACGTCCTCGGCGCGGAACGACTGTCGCTCGTCGCGGGTTCGCTCGCAGGGGAGGGCGATTGTGCGCTCGCTGCTGGAGGGCTTGCGTCCTCCGGAATGAAGTACGCCGGTTTCAGGTGCTCGACGGACACCGTGCGCGGGGTGCCGTTCACCTCGATCACGTATACGCGGTCCGAGCGGCGCTCGAGGACTTTGTGCGGCCCTGTGTAGGGATTCTCGAGTGACCTTTTAGCTCTCGCTAGGCAGAAAACGTGCGTGCATGACGCGAGGTCCTTGTAGAAAAACGTTCTACGCTTATCGCGGTGCTCGACGGGCACAGGGCGAACCTCTCTCATGTACTCCCTGAATTCCTCCAGGAAGTAGCGGGGGTTGGAATCGAAATCCTGTAACAGGAAGAACTCGCCCGGCACGCGCAGCGACGTGCCATACATATAATCCGCCGGCGACGCGAGAGTGTCTAGTCGCACCCGTGTGCGAAGCCCTAGGAGGACCGTGGAGAGGACCCGTGACCATTGTCGCGCGTGGCAAGTCAGCGCTGTCTTGAGGTCACGATGCTACCGCTCCACCATCCCGTTGGCGGCCGGATGGTACGCTGTCGCACGAATGCGCTGACACCCGATGAGCGATAGAAGGGCCGAGAATAACTGCGACTCAAACTGTGTGCCCTGATCGGACGTCAGGTACGCGGGTGCGCCGAAGCGGGCAACCCACGTGTCGAAAAACGCGCGCGCGACGGTCTGCGCGGAGGTATCCCTGACGGGAACGGCCTCCGGCCAACGCGAAAAGCGGTCAACGATCGTCAGCAAGTGCTGGAAACCCTCGCTGACGGGGAGGGGTCCAACGATGTCGATGTGCACGTGCGAAAACCTCCCGTCAGGGGCCACAAACTTGTTCGGCAACATCTTTACGTGCCTCGCGACCTTTGCCTGCTGGCACTCGACGCAATTTTTGCACCACCGAGCAATGTCGCGGTGCATATCTGGCCACACGTATCGCCGCCGGACGAGCCGGTCCGTGACCTTGGCTCCCGGATGCGAAGGGGTGTGGAATAATGCGAAAACGCGCTCGCGCATGGAACCCGGAACGTAGGGCCTCAGGGACTCGTCCGATATATCGCAGTAGATCGGGGTATGCGAGGGTCCCCAGATTAACCTCTTGAGGGCTAGCGAATGCTCGGACGACTCTAGGAGCGCTTTAAGCTCCGTACATTTCTCCTGTTCGGCCGACAATTCGTTCAGGTCGAACTGCGTGGGGAACCGGATCGCCTGAATGCGCAACAAGGAGTCCGCGACGACGTTCTGCTCGCCGGCGAGGTATACGATGCGCGTCGAGAACTGGACGATAAACGAAAGTTGCCTGCACTGCCTTGGTGAGGCCTTGTCGGACGACTGCGCAAACGCGTACATAAGCGGCTTATGGTCGGTGTATATTTTAAATTCGCGGCCCTCGAGGAAATGTCTAAAGTGCTGTACGGCCTCGCAGGCGGCCGTCAGCTCGCGGTCGTACGTGCTGTACTTCAGCTGCGCGGGCGAGAATTTCCGCGAGAAAAACGCGAGGGGCTGCCAGGACTCGCCGGCGGCCTGTTCGACCACCGCGCCCATCGCGAAATCGGACGCATCCGTGACCAGTCGGATTTCCGCGGAGTTCGACGGGTGCGCGATGAGTGCCACGTTGGCCAGAGTGCGCTTGCACTCGGCGAATGCCGCCTCGGCCTCGGGCGTCCAGCTGATCGGACGCTTGTCGCGCTTGCGCGCGTCGCGAAGGTACGCGTTGAGGGGCGCCTGAGTTCGCGCGGCGTGCGGAATGCATCTGCGATAGAAATTAACCATCCCCAAGAACCGTCTGAGCTCCTCGATGGTGCTCGGCTTGGGGAAGTTCGAAACGGCCTCCACCTTGTCTGGCGTGGGTTTGAACCCCCGCTTATTGACGAGGTGGCCGAGGAATATTACCTCCTCTACGCCGAACTGGCACTTGTCGAGATTTAGGCGGAGGTGAAACCTCTCCAGTCTCTCGAGGACCGTGAGGAGGTGTTTTTCGTTCTCCTCCTGCGACGACGACGCGACGAGAATATCATCGATATACGTAAACACGAAGTCCAGGTCGCCCAGCGCCTTATCGATGTAGCGCTGGAATGTCTGCGCGGCGTTTATAAACCCGAACGTCATCGCGCAGTACTCAAATAACCCGAAGGGTGTAATGACCGCGGTTTTGGGGATATCCTCCGGCGCGACAGGAATTTGATGGAACGCCTTGAGCAGATCCAATGTCGAGAAAATTGACTTGCCGTGCAGGACTGTCGGAAAGTCATGCAGGTGCGGCACTGGGTACCTGTCGGGGACGGTAACGTGGTTGAGGCGCCGATAGTCACCGCACAGGCGCCATTCGTTGCCCCCCTTCGGAACGAGATGAATGGGGCTGGCCCACGGGCTATCGGAGGGCCTACAAATGCCGGTCTCGACAAGGCGCTTTATTTCCGCCTTCGCGGCGTTAAGCTTGACGGGCGGCAACCGACGCGCGCGCTCCGCCACTGGGGGACCGGTGGTTACGATATGGTGGAACACTCCCCTAGCCTCGAGTGGGGCCGGGTGTTCGACACCGACCACGCGCGGAAACCTCCCCAGGATGTGCGCGTACCTCGCATGAGGATCAACCCTGTTTATTGAGGGGCCGAGGAAGGTCCTGGTGATCCCGAAGGCTTGGAGCCCGGTGAGGGAGTCGACCAGACTGCGCCTTTTAAGGTCGACCACCAACCCATAATGCGCTAGGAGGTCCGCCCCAATAATCGGATAGGGAACATCCGCGACACAAAAACTCCATTCGATAACGCGGCGCAACCCGAAATTGAGTACGCGACGCGTCGTTCCGTACGTATTAATACGCGAGTCGTTCGCGGCGAACAGCTGGAAACTCCACGGCTTCCCTGAGAAATTGGTCGGCTTGGGAATGAGCGATACATCCGCGCCCGTGTCCACCAGGAAGGACAGGCCCGAGTTGCGATCGCGGAGGTGGAGGCGCTTCGAAGTCGAAGCCAGCTCGGACGCCTCCGACGCAGCTGGTCTCACTAGTTTTCCGACTCGCGAGGCGCGCTCCGCCACGAACACGGGGAGACGCACGAGCGCGCGTCCGCGCCAAACTTCCGGTGCTTCCAACACACCCCGTCGCGACTGGTGGAACGCGGACGATCTCGCGAACGCCTACCGGATGACGGGTATCGGTTGTGCGAGCGGAAATCGCGCGAAGACGTCCGCCGATTCAGCGCCGTCGCTATATCCGCGAAATCTCGCGTAAGTTTATCGATCTGCCTCTGTAGATGGTCGATGGCGGAGGCGCCGTCAGCCGCGGAACGCGCGTACGAGGCGCCGTCGGACGCGGTTTTGGACGCCGCCGCGGCGATCTCGCCGCCGCCGGTGCCCATAGTCTCAACGACGGCGTCGGCCAGCTCCGCCAGCTGTTGGAGTGACTCAAGTTTGGAGGCCGCGAGGATACCGCGGCACTGCTGCGGCAAGTGCTCCAAAAAAATTGTCTTGAGGACCGCGTCGCTGCAGGACCCCCCGTTCAAATTACGCATACGCGCGAGCAACTGGGATGGCTTGCCCTCGGCGGCAACCTGCCCGTGCAGGAGTTGCCGGAGCTTCGCCTCGCTCGAGGCCAAGAACGCGCCTATAATTCGCTCCTTCACCCTGTCGTACGGGTGCGTTGGGTCCGGGCTCGCGATCAGATCGCTTATGACGACCGCTACATCCGAGTCTAGCCCGGCGATGACCGTGTCTGCCATCGTAACCTGGCTCGTTATTCGCGCTACCCGGAACGAGGCCTCCACCTGCGAGAACCATACAGCTGGGTCCTTCTTAAAAAATACCGGCAGCTTCGGCGTACGGTACGCGTCGACGCGAGGTTGCGCAGGCATTCCGGCGCGGAGTTCCTCGAGTTGCCGGCGAGTTCGGTCGAGTTGCGACTGGAGATCGCCCATGTGCTCTTCCGCCATGTTCTCGGTTTTCGTTTCCCGGGGTGCGTTCGCAGACACGTGCCGCGGGGTATTACCGGCCTAACCTCGCTCGCAGTACACGCGACTGCCGCAGTGCCACTATGGCGTGACCAAACTCGGCAGCGCGCGATTCACGGAACGACGGCGGTGGGGTATGGCGCGAGAGTCGCCTCGTTTCCCGCTCGAACCTATGCGCGCGCGGAACGCGAAGACGCACACAAAATGGCGTCACAATTTTGGCGCGAAAAACGACGCTGAGACGGTACCTGCTTCAGCCGGCGTGCTGTCCTTGCAGGATTGAGGTCCCACGCTGCGACGCGGTCCACGTGGTCCTCAGCTCTGCGTAGGGTCCTCAGGTCTGCGCAGGGTCCTCAAGTCTGCGTAGGGTCCTCAGCTCTGCGTAGGGTCCTCAGCTCTGCATAGAGTCCTGATGCTCGAAAACGGCCCTGCTCCTCTGCTCCACTGCAGCGTAGTCCCGACGACGTTGCTTTTCGTTGCGAAGGCGACGTCGATCACGTCGGGGTCACCACTATGGAGGTTAGACTGCTATATCCTGGTTGAACAGCCGGCAGGCTCCATCCCTGCATTACCGCACGGTGGAGGAGGAGAATGGTAGGCTCAATAAATCGTCGTCCACATATATGAAAAATACTTTTGGTTTTATTCACTTAGTAGCACGTCTAGAAAGCTAGACGCATGGACGAAGACTGGGGAGTGCGCAACGGCTACGCGCACTCCGTCGTTATCCCCACTCCGTGGCTTGGTGGGGGTATCCCCACACCGTACAAGATGGCCGACAAGTTGATACCCCTTCCGTCTTTTGAACCACCCCCTCAGAATCGTGCACAGTCCTTTAAGTCCGTGTTCCGGCTTTTCGCTCATTTACACGCTCTCACACTTCCATCTACATATATCACTCGCTCTCAACCAACACACACACAATACTGTTAAGTTTGTAAAAGTTGGCAACATTTTCTTTTCTATGGCAACACAGCGGTGTTCGTGGCATTGGCGTTCCTCGTTCTTCTCCTGTGAAACCCCGTAGCGTTAAGACGTACATTGATTGTAATAGAAGTAATTTTCGACTAAAGAATTATATTGTTTAGTTCAGTGGTGTTATAATTCTAATAAAGTATATTTTTGAATACACTTTTATAATAAAATTAACAGGTTATGGGCCCAGGTGTGACCCCATAACGGTAAAATAGAAAAAATAAAAATTCACATAAGTAGCACGTGGCGAAGTGGTGTAAAAGAGAGGTTATACCAAGATAAAAGGTAAGAAAGAAAAGGAAATGGATAAGAAGAACTATTATAATATAGATTTGCTAAATGCAAATAACTTCCACACGTGGAAATTTAGAATGGAGACTTTGTTGACTGAAAAAGAAGTCATTGAATGGATAGGAAAAGAATTCGTTGCAGAAGAGTACGCGCAGGATGAAGCAAGAGCAAAAGCAATGAAAGAAGACAATAAATGCAAGTCGCTGATAATTCAATGTATGGAAGATTCGCAATTAGAGTACGTCAGAGGAAAAGATACAGCATTTAGTATGTGGTCAAGCCTACAGAAGAGATACGAAAAAAAGGTATGCCGGGACAAATAGTATTACGAAGAAAATTAATGCAAATGAAATTAGAGGAAGATGGAAATCTAGATGAATTCATAACTAAATTTGATGAAGTAGTGAGACAATTGAGAGCTACAGGGGCCAAAACAGGGGAGCAAGAGATTGTATGTAACCTATTATTAGCCATGCCCAAATCATTTGAAACAGTAATAACCATATTAGAGAACATGCCACCTGAGGAACTGACAATAGATATAGTAAAGGCAAGATTAAGATCAGAGGTGGAAAGAAAGAAAGCAGTAAAAAGGGTTGAACAAGGAAAAGAAGAAGAAAAATCTGCAACGTTCTTGTGCAAACAAGGTAAATGTTATCTATGTGGAGAAGCTGGACATTTTAAAAGGAATTGTCCAAAACTACAAGAAAATACATATGAAAAATTTAATCGAGGAACAATGAAGCACAGAAGAGGAAGACTAAGAGGTAGAATGGTAGGTTACAGAGGACGTTATATGAGGAGACCAGCATATAGGAGTAACGAAGATAGAAGAGGAAACCACGTGGATGGAGAAGAACATGGTGAACAAAGAGGAGTTTGTTTCATGTCAGACAGAAATGAAGAAACAAGTAAGCCAATTGACAATGAATTGAAGTTTTGTGTTGACTCAGGGTGTACAGATCATTTAGTGAGAGACAAAAGGTATTTTCATGAACTTGTTATACTCAATAAACCTATCAAGATTGCAGTAGCGAAAAACGATAATTATATGGAGGCAACTGGTATAGGAAATATAAAGGTAATCAGTAATATATATGGTAAAGATTTGGAATGCACTATTCAAAATGTACTATATGTTCCTAACCTAAGAAGAAACTTGCTGTCTGTAAAGAGGTTAGAAATGGCAAGTATTAAAGTAATTTTTGAAAATGGAAAAGTCAGGTTGTACAATGATAAAAGTATGATTGGTTTTGGCTATAGAAAAGGTTTATATGAAATATCATTCAAAGTAAGAAACATTGAAAGTTTTAATATAGAGTCAGAATATCAAGATGGGAAATTGTGGCACAAGAGGTATGGTCATATTTGCAACCAGAATTTAAAGAAATTAGTAACAAGAAAATTAGTACAGGGAATGGAAAATGTAATGATAAATAACATAGAAATATGTGATGCGTGTATAAAGGGTAAAATGACAAGATCCAAATTTGGAACAAGAAAAAAGGCTAATAGAATAATTGAAATTGTTCATAGTGACGTGGTCGGTCCAATTACACCATTATCATACAATGGCGAAAAGTATTTCGTCACTTTTATCGATGATTATTCAAATTTTGTACACGTATACATGGTTAAAAGTAAAAGTGATGTATTAGACTGCTTTAAAGAATATGCTCTATTGGTCCAGGCAAAGTTTAATTCAAAGATTTCAGTATTGAGATGCGATAATGGGGGAGAATATATTTCTAACGAATTTAAACAAAGGTTAAATAAAGGTCGCACAATGCTGAATGAAGGAAATATGCCAAAAACATTCTGGAATGAGGCAGTAAGAGTGGCTGCGTATACATTAAATAGAAGTCCGAGTGCAGGAAATCCAAACGAGGAAGTACCAGCATCAATATGGCTAGGTAAGAAACCGAATGTCAGCAACATGAGAGTGTTTGGTTCACAGGGATTTGCCCACATTCCAAGAGAGCTTAGAGGAAAATTTGACCCAAAGGCAAAGGAATGCATAATGATGGGATATAGCAACAACGGATATAGATTATGGGATATAAGTAAACAAAAAGTGATAACTGCGAGAGACGTGATATTTAAAGAGAATGAATTCTACTATAAGAAGAATAAAGCTTACATTGAACAAAATGAAGATGAAGAAAGGGATGGAATACACAACAATGAAAACGAAAATGAAAACGAAAATGAAAATGAAGAAGAAAATGGAGAATTAGAAGCAAGAAGAGAGACAAGAGAAGAAGAAGGGAAGAGAAACAGAACTAGAAGAGAATCCAAGCTACCAAAGAAATATGATGAGTTCGAGATGTATATGGCGTTTGATACCATGTCATTTATAGATGAGGTACCAACAACAGTGGAGGAATTAGAAAATAGAGAAGATAAAAGACAGTGGAGAAATGCAATGAAGAAAGAAATAGAAGCCATCGAGAAGAACAAGACATGGAAAGAAGTCGATGCGAAAAACAAAGTAGAAATTTTAAATACAAGATGGGTGTTTGCGTTCAAACCATATGAAGAAAACATGGAGGATAGATACAAGGCCAGATTAGTGGTAAGAGGGTATGCTCAAAGAAAATCATTTAATTATGAAGAGATATACTCTCCAGTCGTAAAAATGAGCACTATTAGGACGTTATTGGCGATTGGAAACCAATTTAAATATTATTTCGAACAAATAGACGTCAGGACTGCGTTTCTAAACGGTGAGTTGAGAGAAGATGTCTATATATATCCTCCGGAGGGAGTAAAATATAAAGAAGGTAAAATATTTAAATTAAATAAATCTTTATATGGGCTGAAACAAGCATCAAAATGTTGGAATAATAAAATTAATAATGTATTAATGAAATATGGTTTCCAGAGATCATTAAATGACTATTGTTTATATTCGAGAACATCAAAATGCAATGTTATACATTTGTTATTATACGTAGACGACATTATTATAGCGAGTTCAGATTTAAACAGTATTGAAGATTGTAAAAGCTACTTAAGAAAACAATTTGAAATTAAAGAAGTTGGAATGGTAAAACATTTTCTTGGTTTAGAAATCGATTATAATAGAGAAAAGGGTATTTTGAAATTAAATCAAGAAAGGTATTTGCAGAAAATTCTAGAAAAATTTAAATTAGAAAATTGTAATCCTTGCTCAACACCCATAGAGGCAAAACTCAACTTAAACATAGAAAGGGAAGCAGTAGAATATAAACCGATTAGAGAGTTAATAGGTGCATTAATGTATCTAATGTTAGGAACAAGAATAGATATTAGTTACGCTGTCAATTATTTGAGTCGTTTTCAGAGTAAAAACTCAGATGAAGTATGGATACATTTAAAAAGATTGTTAAGATACCTAAAAGGGACAAAGAACATGAAACTGGTCTATACAAGGATTGAAGATGCGATGCCTTTAACATGCTACGTCGATTCGGATTGGGGACAAGATGCCATGAATAGAAAGTCAGTCACAGGGTATCTGATTAAGGTTTTTGGAAACACAGTATCATGGAGTACGAGGAAACAAAACTGTGTGGCATTGTCCAGTACCGAAGCGGAATTAGTAGCACTATGTGCTGCAGTGCAAGAAGGTCTATGGTATCGTAAAATACTGAGAGATATGTGTCTAGAGATCCCGAATCTCAAGATATTTGAAGACAATCAGTCATGCATTGCGTTAGTAAAGAATCCTGAAAACAATAAAAGAGTAAAATATATAGACGTTAAAATAAATTTTGTATGTGATGCGTTAAAGAATGAAATTGTAACAATTGAGTATATCAATACTGAGTCTCAATTAGCGGATATTCTTACAAAAGGTCTTAGTCGAGTTAAATTTTATTCAAATTTTGAACAAGTAGGTCTAAGATTAAGAGAGGGCACCTGTAAAGATAATTAGAGTGCAAGAATGCGTGAGGTATATAAATATGTAAAAGGAATGATAAAGTGTGAAGAGTGATATTCGAAAAAAAAAACGTTGAGAGAGGGTGTTAAGTTTGTAAAAGTTGGCAACATTTTCTTTTCTATGGCAACACAGCGGTGTTGGTGGCATTGGCGTTCCTCGTTCTTCTCCTGTGAAACCCTGTAGCGTTAAGACGTACATTGATTGTAATAGAAGTAATTTTCAACTAAAGAATTATATTGTTTAGTTCAGTGGTGTTATAATTCTAATAAAGTATATTTTTGAATACACTTTTATAATAAAATTAACAAATACAAACAATCATCACTCACACATACGCCCCTTGTTTTTATTGTTTTTCGATCTGTAAAACCTTCCTTACATTTCTCAACAGATTCGGTCCAGTCAATGGTTTTGTCATACAATCCGCTGTCATTACTGTGCTCGGTACATGTATTATTTCCAAATTTTCATTCATTACGGCTTCCCTCACATACCAACTTTTTCGGTTTAATAATTTCGACTTTGTTTTAAAATTTCCGCCATTAGCTAATTTTACAACGTTTAAATTATCGCATTTGATCACCTTCTTTACTATGTTTTTGCAATCAATCTCATTTAATATTCTATCACACCATATCAGTTCTTTTACACATTCTAATACCGACTCAAGTTCACTCTCAGTTGAAGACAACGCAACCGTTCTCTGTTTCCTGCTTCTCCAATGAATCAAGTCGCCATTTCGGTATAACAACATACCACTATAGGATTTCGCATCTCCCGTGCTATCCCATGAAGCATCTGATTCACATTCTATCCCTGTTTTACATTTTTTATTTCCAAACACTAGACAGTAGTTGATTGTCCCCTTTAAGTACCTTAAAATTCTCTTTAACGCCATCATGTGCATTGCTCTAGGATTTTTACTGAATTGTGACATACAGCTTAACGCGAACGATATATCAGGTCTTGAATACACACTCAAGTACATTAGTCTACCTAATAATTCCAGATATTTCTCTATATTACATGTTGGACTAGTCTCATTATTTTGCATCGTTACATTTACATCGATTGGTGATGTAACAGCGTTGCATTCACTCATACCATACATCTCTAATAATTTTTCTATGTAGTCTTTCAAATTGTATAGCAATCTTTCCTTCCTCCTGTTCAATCTGTAAGCCTAAAACAGGGCTGCCGTTTAATGGCTCGCGACGGCCGATTTTCGAAGGCTACGCCCCTCAACCCGGCCGCGCGTCTCGCCCCCCCGTGATGGTCCTAGTACTCGGAGCCGCTCAGGCGCGTACCATAGCGTAGGCGCTATTCGTGGCGCTTCAGACCTACACGCGTGTCAATATATTTCCACATTACCATCGAGGTACTATTGCCAATGCGTTTTTTTTGTTAGTGGTGTCCCCTGTAGGCCTATTCCACTATATCGCACAATAATTTCGGACAACAGCTGTAGAAAATTAATTAAAAAAATTAATTAGTCACATCTAAACTTCCAGTAGATTTGACCAATTTGCCAAGCACGTCTAAACATGCGCAAAAATCATGCTATTCCAGATGGTATTAAAATTTGAACAATAAAATTAATAATTATTTTTTAAATTTATTTTACGAATTTATTTTTCTAATTAATTTTCTACAGCTGTTGTCCGAAATTATTGTGCGATATAGTGGAATAGGCCTACAGGGGACACCACTAACAAAAAAAAACGCATTGGCAATAGTACCTCGATGGTAATGTGGAAATATATTGACACGCGTGTAGGTCTGAAGCGCCACGAATAGCGCCTACGCTATGGTACGTGCCTGAGCAGCTCCGAGTACTAGGACCATCACGGGGGGGCGAGACGCGCGGCCGGGTCGAGGGGCGTAGCCTTCGAAAATCGGCCGTCGCGAGCCATTAAACGGCAGCCCTGGCCTAAAACACTCTTTGCTTCGACTAAGTTTTTTAGTTCTATTTCTCTGCCTATCTTTTCCATATAATTTTTTTCAAATTTATCGCTACTAGATACTACTATTATATCGTCGACATGTATTGCACAATACAGAAAATTCTCACCTTCTTTTCGGTAAAACAAACATGGATCTTCTTTGCTTTGCTCCAATCCATTTTTGATTATAACTTCCACCAGAAATTGATTCCAACATCTTCCTGCCTGCTTAAGCCCATATACAGGGTGGGGCATTTTAAACAGGTCACCTGAATAACTCGCTTGTTTTTGAAGATAGGAGAAAATGCATTAGACCAAACTTACTTGGTATCGGGGGGCTCATAATATGGTATTACCAATTTTTCTGTAGGTGGAGGCGTCAAGGTGATATAAAGGTCAACTCTGATTTTTTAAACGGAACAGTATATTTTTTTGCTTACATTCTGATAGAGTGTTTTAAGACGAATACAATGACCTATTATGAAGGTCATTCAAGGTCACTCAAGGTCAACTGAAAGAGAAAACTGATTATCTCAAAGCACACTTCGAATACATGGATACTTTGATACTGCTACTCCAGGTGTTCAAAATGGCGACCTTGAATATGGATACATAGTCTAAATCGTTGCAATACCGATGACATTGCCTGGCAAATTTCATTTGTATCTATTACAGAGCAAGCTCTTCTTATACGTTCTTGCATGACAAGTTTGGTTGTTGGTTTTTCGCGGTACTTCTTTCACCATACACGCGTACCGCTTTCCTCATAATTCTATGACATTCACCATAAATGATAACCATTTCCACTTTCTCTGCTATCGTGCAACGCATTTTAGAAAACTGAACACAGACTCAATAAATATTACGAAGCTGTAGTCTAGTCGGTAGTCGAACTACTAATAACATTTCTGGATACCGGGGTAAGCATACAATGTGATTGTATGTTTATTTACGTTCTATGATCCTTATCAATACTTACAAGAACGGTATGCCAACAACCAGAGAAGACACAAAAGTATTTGAAGAGTGCTTTCAGACATTTTATTTTCTATTGCAGTTGACTTTGGGTGACCTTGAATGACCTTCATAATAGGTCATTGTATTCGTCTTGAAACACTCTATCACAATGTAAGCAAAAAAATATACTGTTCCGTTTAAAAAAATAGAGTTGACCTTTGTATAACCTTGACGCCTCCACCTACAGAAAAATTGGTAATACCAGATTATGAGCCCCCCGATACCAAGTAAGTTTGGTCTAATGCATTTTCTCCTATCTTCAAAAACAAGCGAGTTATTCAGGTGACCTGTTTAAAATGCCCCACCCTGTATACTCTTCTTCAGTTGACACACTTTGTCATCTTCTTCATAATCCTTAGGCATTTCCATGAATATCTCCTCTTTTAATTTTCCATGCAAGAATGCTGTCTTCACGTCGTACAATTTAATTTTTTTTCTCATTTCCGCACCTATGCTGAACAACAATCTAATTGATTCAATGCGTACCACAGGTGCAAATGTTTCACCATAATCTTGTCCTGGTCGCTGCCCACATCCAAGCGCAACCAAACGAGCCTTGTACCTCCTTTCCTTAGTCGTTGGATCCTCTTTGATATTGTACACCCACTTGCTGCTGATTACTTTTCTTTCTTTCGGGCGTGGAACCACATTCCAAACTTTATGTTTTTCCATCGACCTTATTTCTTCATTCATGGCTTGTCTCCATTTCTCCCAATTCTCCGATTGTTTTGCTTGTTTCACATTTTTTGGGATTTCTTCATCTATTAACGCCATTGCGTTGTTCCTTCCTCTTATTCTTTCCGACCTTCGCAATCCCTCTTCTTGAGCTCTCCGTTTTTCTTCCTCTTGCTGTAAATATTTCCTTGCATTTATCGCCTCTCTTGTGGTACCTCTTGGTCTTCCCAAATTTCTATTTCTTGGTTCCTCTTCTTCTACTTCTATTTCATCTTCTTCTCTTACATCTTCACTTTGTTCTTCATTTTGTTGATCGTTTCCTTCTTCGTCTACATCTAAATAAATGCTATTTTCATCCTGTTCAGTCTCTACAACATCCTCTTCACATGGTTCACTCTCTTCATAAATTTTTACTATATCCATACCCACGATTGATAATTCTACATTCTTCTTACTTTCAATTTTATTTTTTTCTGTCAAAAGTTCTATTCCATTTCTGCTTTCATCGAATTTTACATCATTGTCATTTCTGACCTTTCCTGTCCCAGGTATGTACACTCTGTATGTGTTATTTTCAGCATACCCTATAAAATTCCTTTTTCTGTTTTCGGAACGAACTTACTCTTTTTATGTTGTTTATTTAAAACAAATGCAAGACAGCCAAATCTCTTCATATAGCATATGTTTGGCTTTCTTCGATTCCATATTTCATATGGAGTCGCCTCGTGCACTGTTGATTTTACACGATTTCTCGTGTGCGCAGAAACACACACCGCTTCTCCCCAAAAATCCATCGGTAGATTCGAGTCCGACATTAATGTCCTCGTCATTTCTATTATAGATCTATTCGCCCTCTCAGCTACACCATTACACTGATGTGTTCTAGCTGGGCTTAACTCATGTTTGATCCCTTTCATTTTCAACCATCTATTCAAATTTTTTCAATGAATTCTCCTCCATTGTCAGAACGTATTGCTTTTACTGTTTTTGTAGTCTGATTTTCTTTTAATATTATTAGCTTCATCAATTCATCAGCTGCTTCATTTTTTTCTTTCAGCAATATGACGAAAAATCATCCTTGAATAATCATCAACAATTGTGAATATATATCTTTTTCCACCCTTTGAAACTGGGTTTATTGGTCCAATCAAATCAATGTGGCATAACTGCAGAATTTCTTTTGCTCTCCTGTTCATCAATCTGGGATGCACCTTTCGACATGTTTTTCCTTCTACACAGCTCTCACATTGTATGTTTATCTTACTCTGCTCCTTCATACCTATTGCCAGGTTTTTATTTTTCATTTCATCTATTATGTTTTTATTTACGTGTCCCAGTCTCTGATGCCAAATATCGTTTTCTTTTGTCATTATCACTCCTTCATTATTTATTTTCTTCGAATCCACGTAATATCCATTCCCTTTTCGACTGCTTTCATCTGTACCTTGTCCTTTTCTATATAGATTTCAGCACCATGTTTGCTGAATTTCACAGTAATCCGAGATCTGTGAACTTTGCTACTGACAATAGCATTTAAATCCGGAACACATAGCACATTAGTAAGTCTTACTCTGTTTTTAATTTCTTCTTGTTTGATAACTACGTCTCCAATACCACTAGACGTCAACTTCCTTCCTTCCTTGTCTGCTAGTGAGATTTCCCTCACGTCCTGTTCCAATCGATCAAACATTCTTGTGTTATTTGTCATATGACTCGTTGATCCAGAGTCCAACAGCCATTCCACATTTTTAACACACACGTCTCCTATATCTTTTCTAACTGTTATATTCTCATGGATTCGATCACTCACATTCATTACATTCTCTTCGCTTGTACTCATCATTGCTTCTCCTCTTCCACGTCCATATCCATACCTTTCCTGATTACCTCTTCTTTGAAATCTGCCTCTATTTCCTCTTCCTCGAGTAGGTTTACTGTTCCTTGTTTCCTTACATTCGTTTGATTTGTGTCCATATCCTTGGCAATTAAAACATTTGACCTTCCCATAGCATTCGCTTGACATGTGGCCCTTTTTTCCACAATTGAAACAGCTTATCTCGTTATTCGTTTTTTCCTTTGCTCTTCTTATTCCTTCTTGATCTCTCTGGGTTCGCTCACCTCTTCTTCTTTCATTTCTCTCTTCTTCTTGTTTCAATGCATATCTTATTTCATTCAAGGTTACTTCTCTTTAATTTTCTAATATTCTCACATTTTGGTCAAATTCAATCCTTAAACCTCTCATTACATACATCTTTAATTCATAGTCCTCTATGATTTTTCCCAATTGTGCGCATTTATTTGTTAACGCTTCAGCCCTGTTTATATATGTATCTATATTTTCATCCTTCGTCATTTTTAAATTTGTCAACTCACTTAGAGCTTTTACCTTTATAGGTTCTGATTCTGCTGCCATGTTTTGTTTAATCTGATTCCATAGTCTACCAGCATTCTTTTCTCTGGAATATTTATTTAACATATTTAATAACATATAACATATTTAAATTTTTTAAATATCTGTCTTGGTTAGGTCTGGGTTAGTTTTGTCAATGTCACTAATTCTTACGTATGAATCCAGAGTATAAAAAAATCGGAGGTATGGGCTTTTCGGAAGTTTATCCCTAATTCTTCATCATCATATATTTTAAAAAGTTCACGCGGTATATAGATTGTTCGATAATCGTAGTGAAACAGTTGACGAGCGGTCGCATCATGCTGACGCATACGGACGTGCACGTATAGGCAAAATTCAATGTAGTAGTAGCTGCAGTTTTTCAGAAAAAGTTGTTCAGAATATTGAGTTTTACAACATATTAAAAAATCATCGAAATCGGTGGGGGGGGCCCTAATATGCACAATTACCAAATTCGCACGCGGTATTCCTAACCTCGGACCACGAACCACGAACCTCACAAATCACGAACTGTTAATTATGAACCTTCAAACGCTCTGCTACCATTTGTGGTGAATAAGCGATTGGAAACAATGCTGTTCTAACATTAAACGAATTTAATAATAAACATTTAAACACATAATAAATAACTTTCCTTCCACTGTATCACGTGGCGTACATCGAGACAGTCTCTCGCAACATCACAACGAACAACGTGTCGCCAACATAACCTGCACTCCCGTAGCGCCCCCTCTCATCCTTCCGGCTTTTCGCTCATTTACACGCGCTCACACTTCCATCTACATATATCACTCGCTCTCAACCAACACACACACACAATACAAACAATCATCACTCACATGTATTGCTGTTTCACATGAATAATTTTTTCTAAAGCCCGACTGATGTTCCGTTATGATATTATTATTCTCAAAATACTCTTCAATTTGTTTTTTAACTACTATCTTAAGTACCTTCTCATATATTGGTAGCATATTAATAGGCCTGTATTCGCTTGCCTTTCTTGATTTCTCTACTTTAGGAATCGGAATTATCGTGGACGTTTTCCATTCTTCTATGAAACAACCTTCGCTTAATGATTCATTTATTAAACTAACAAATTCTTCCTGTATTACATAAAATACCGTTTTTAATATATCACTACTTATTCCTTCTTCTGTACCCTTCTTCTTTAGTAATTCCCTAACGATTTCTCCTAACTGTTCCTCCGTAACCATTTCAAATTTTTCCATCTCTCCCTTATTTTCAATGACATAAATAATTCTCCTACTTATACTCGCACTATTGTTCCCCTTTATAGATTTTATTATATCCTGAATACTTTGTATATAATATAAGTTAAATTTATCAGCCCTATTACACCCTGCGATATTATTCAATATTTCGAAGTCTATATTATCTATTGCTTTTGTCCCTACTGGCTCACCCCTGATGACTTCTTTTAGGGCTCTCCACATACTTGTGGGGTTATTCTTATTATGGTCAATTACATTTTCATGGTACTCTTTTTTCTTTGTTTTAATTAATTTGACTACTTCATTCCTTCTAATTTTGAATTGTTTCCAGTTTTGCTCTGTATCCTCGAACAATGCTTTTCTATACGCTTCATCCCTTTTGGGAGGGAGGGAGGGAGGGAGGGAGGGAGGGAGGGAGGGAGAGAGGGAGAGAGAGAGAGAGAGAGAGAGAGAGAGAGAGAGAGAGAGAGAGACGAAAATTTGAAAGGTACTTCCCCAGTCCTTCGTAGTCGTAGTGCTTTTTTTCTCCCTACACATTGTCTCGCCTCGCAGTCCGGTTTCCCACGGCTGACCCAGCGGGTCAAATCAAGAGGTATTCCTTGGCTTTTGATCGTGTAATTTCTTTAACCGGTATGCTGACTCTGAAAAATTAACTAGGTTTCCATTTCTCGGCGATGAATGCGCCGAGGCTTGGGCTGAAAGATCCCCTCTTGAAGTTGTTACTAGCTGGTGCATTTCAAAAGTTGTGAAAATGAGAAAGCTTCCTGCGTCTGTTCCGATTTATTAGTGACGTGGCCTGATTCCGTTTCTTTCTTCGAGAACGGAGCTATCCGATGAGCGGTACGGTTACAACCGTTGAATAGATTTGTTTATTTTACGCGACCCGGCGTGTAAAAATGCGGCAATGTTGATGGTGAATGAAAAGTGGGGAATATTGAAATGGTAACGATTGCGCGAAATAAAAGCCATATTTGCATGGCAAATGTACAGGGTGTATAGAAATTATATGTCGCGACAAAATTAACTTTGACCTTGACTGTGAAGGTGACCTTGAAGTCTCCGAAACATCTTCGCGCACATAAAAAGTGTTTACATCACAATATTTCCCCCTCTATACCATGCAACTTTTGTAGATATATCTCATTTTTTTATATTATTACACGTAACGGAAATATTCAACGTGGACAAAGTTATTACCCCACTCTGTATTAGTACAAGGATTAATTTCTTAGTCGGGAAAAATAATTCCGTCTTCCATTTCTGGAAGCCGAAGTTCAAAAACAATTACTTACTTTTAGAGTGATATGCAAAATCAACCGATTCGTTAATAAATATTAACACTTTTTTGCGCGCAGATCAATTACGCGGAATCTATCTTGTCACAATATCACGGTCCCTTTCCATTAAAATTACACAGAACTATCGAAAGAACCGTCAAAAATGAAGACACGGAAAAGAGGTCCACAACAATTACAATAATGAAAAATGTTAGTGCACCGAGAAACCGAACTGCGAACTAAATTAATTGCACGTCGGGATTCAAATAGTCAAAGAGAAATTCTAGGCGGGAGTGGAAGCACCGCGGGAAACGTTTACAAAGTATTAATTATTAATTAAAGCGGTCCAGCAATTGATAACACAGGAAGCTTGATTTCGCGTAAAAATGTTACGGGGCGTTTGTTGAAATCCCGCCGAATTGCCGGTGCCACATTTCGTTTCACACTCACACACACACACACACACACACACTCTCTCGCACAAATTTCCTTCTCTTCTGTATTTCTCTCTCGCGATGTGGTGTTCCGGCGCTTTTTGCGGCGAGGCAGAAAGCAAAAAGAGACTGGTACCCTTCCGTCATAATTCCCATTGTGATGGCACGAAGCTACTGCTTCGCGCCTGGAATCTCTGCACGCATACCGGCGGCCGGTTATATATTATCATGATTCCGCCCGCTGTCTGAATTTACAAAAAACCGGAGGTAGCAACGGTAAGGGTTGCGTACCCCGGTGAACAGATCCCTCCCCCACACCCCCGACACACTGACAACTAACACTTTACGTGCAATACGGTTGTATTAGGTACTTGAATAAGTTTCTGCCGTTCTTTTGGTTGATAAAAGTACTTTGTTTGAGCAGAACAATAAAGAATATTTTAGGATAAACTTCCGAAAAGCCCATACCTCCGATATTTTTTATACTCTGGATTCTTACGTATTTTAACGTGCTGATTACGAATGTGATAGTGAAAATTGGTGAAAATATCATTTTCATAGTGGAAACCATGAAAAAAACATAAAAATCACAGTTTTTTCCATTTATTTCCGTAAATAATGGTAATTTTGAGAACTACTTCAAATACCAGTTGTAGCTCTCATCGAAATACACATTTTATATCGTATTGATACTTGGGGTAAACTTTAAATTCCGAACCCAGAGATTTTCGATTATTATATGTCTAATCCTGTTCATTTCGCCGAGAAAACTCCAAATATCGATGTCCCAGACCGCGGAGTGCACTCGTTAAAAAGTTATGAGCGATAAAGTTGAGCAATTTTCATTGTTTCACCTCAGTTTTAACAGGTTTGGGCGCCGCCATTTTGGTAAGTAGAGAGCTGTTCCGTGTAGTGACTCAGTGGCGACACTACGAGGTAGCACTAGCGCGCCGCCATATCGCGCATGTTGCAGGTACTTTATCGCGCGGCGCGTGGCACCACACATCGCGCCACAACTCTGCAATGCCGATAACATACATTTATATTTCCTCTTGCCGAATTTTGCTTTGTCAATCTGATAAATCACATAAAACCAAATTTGTACATATTACTATACTTACAACAATTTATTCGGTCATATTGCTGGGGGGCTATGCCCCCCAGACCGCCAAATGACTAACTCAAACCAACTCAGTATACTCTACCTAAACTATAATCGGAGTTCCAGAAGCCGATATCCCCCCTAATTTGTCCATATTACTATACTTACAACATTTTGTTCGGTGATATTGCTGGGGGGTTACGCCCCCCAGACCACCCAACACACTAACTCAGACCAACTCAGTATACTCTACCTAAACTATAATCAGAGTTCCAGAAGCCGAAATCCCCTCTGGTTTCGTTAAATCCCCACTAGAGCGTGCGGTAGTCATTTTGGTACACTGTAAAACTAGAAATTCGAATTCCCCCTTCACATGCCCAGGCTACTATCAGGTGGCGCGCTAGAGCTGACACGTAGTGTCGCCACTGAATCACTACACGGAAGAGCTCCCTACTTACCAATATGGCGGCGGCCATACCTGTCAAAAACTGAGGTGAAACAATGAAAATTACTCAACTTTAGACGCTCATAGCTTTTTGACGAGTGCACTCCGCAGTCTGGGACATCGATATTTGGAGTTTTCTCGACGAAATGAACAGGATTAGACATATAATAATCGGAAATCTCTGGGTTCAGAAGAGAAAGTTTACCCTTGAAAATATTTGTTAAACTTGCAAAATTTTAAGAAAATTGTAGTTTATTGAGTACTACGCGCGGATAGATTTTTTTTTTTTGACATGCCATATATAATTTCCCGTAGATTTCGTCATGCTGATTCCAAAACTGGGCGAAAAATTTGTTACCACTTCAGGATTTTGAAAATACTAATATTCTTCCTGAGGTATAAATAGGGTCATGTAGTCGTATACGGTCTGCTGGTATTGTTTTGAGACCAGCGAGATAGACAGCTGCCCATAATAGCAGAACGCTTGACTAGCCTCTACCTGAAACGGGGGTACACCGCGTCCTTTTCCAGCACATTGTGATACCAATTTTCAATTCGCCATCCATTTCAAGGTCTCATTTTGAAGTTTCAGGGAATATAACCATATTTTCTTCAAAATTTAAATCGCTCTGGCCCTTCATCGAAAATACGTAAGAAACGAATTTGTTTACATTTTTCGACATTATAAAGTTAATTATTGTTAGGATTATGTGGAACGTAAATCATGGGATAATATTACTGCACAAGGAAAACTGTGCTAGTTTTATTTCTCACTCCCATACAGATGGTGAGAGTCAAGTATTAATTTTTAACAATTATCGAGGTGGAAAAAATTATTTTATAATAGCCCAATCCATCCTGAATAAAACAAAAACAAATGTATCTCAATCGGACAAACAGTTCCTGAGATAAAAATTCGTAAGTGAGGACAGTTTTTGCCATGTTACGAGCCAGGGCCGTGAAGTAGCACGAGTGGCCGGTGAGGTGTTATTACTCTTGGATTAAGGTTTTAAGAGTGCAGACGAACCTGATGCGTAACCAGGGTGCTGCTAGGAAGCGGACGAACCTGATGCGATAATCAGGGAGCCGCCTAGGATAGTTAGTGGGCCTCGTAACTAGTATAATTTAATTGATACAATCCGAGCGGTAAGATTGTATCGTGTGGGAACGTTCAATTACTAGATTAGGATTTTGGTCAATAATTAAGGGTTTAAGAAAGTTGCACGATTTACCAAACAACACAAATATATTCTAATAAAGAATGTGTATGTACAATTGTGGTGTCGCGACTGAATTGAAGTAGTAGTGTATGTTTAATATTATTACCTAAAATGCTCGGTGTTGACGCACTGGCAATGCGGGGGTCTCGAAATCAACTTAAGAAGAGCCTAATAGATTTAATACCGGACTAGCGGAATCTATACGGTTATATTTGATCGAAGGGGAACTTTAGCCCGATCTCACTGGAAGTGACTTTACGAGATGCAGCACGACGTGACACGGTTTGAGTCTACGAGAGTACTAGCCCCCGAGAGTAAAGACGCAAGGGTTTATATATCCCTAGAATGAATGGAACACATTGTTCATTATCTGTATCACTTAGGGCCAGACTCTCGTTTTTGTCACTTTCAATTACATCGGGTCCGAACTCGGTCTTCGTTAAAAAGGGGTTAACTATGATATGAAAAGGTTATCTAGGGCGCTTCCTTCCAGAGACGATCCTGAACAGATTCCTATGAAGAATGCAATAGGGAACTGTTCTCTATCCGTCACAGCCAAAAGGGGCAAAAATTTCGAAGGCCTGTTTCTAAAAAAAAATTCGAAACCGATAAAATGGTGACTTACATTCTGCCCCAACTTTACATGGACTACAACCTACAACATATTTCAATTAGAACAAAATCGACGATGGTGACGTCAAAAAGTGGTCTACATTATTTTTAAATTTATTGTGTTCCAAATATGAGAATGTAGTATTACCTTCAAACCAGTGAGTTATCAAATCGTTTCAACGAAAAAATTATGATTTTTTTAGTTTTGTCACAAAATTCGATTTTTTCAAAATTCTGAGATGGTAGACAAATTTTTCACCTAGATTTGGAATCAGCGTGACAAAATCTACAGGAAATAACATACGGCATGTCAAAAAAAAATCTCTCCGCGCGTTGTATTCGATAAACCACAATTTTCTTGAAATTCTGCAAGTTTAACAAATATTTTCAAGGTTAAAAACGATCGAACCATAATCGCTCTATTTTTCCCATATTCTGCAATGTTTCAGCTTTATTTAAAAGAAAAGTCATCGCTCTATCTCATTTCTATCAAAAGTTCTTTGATTTTGGCACAAAATTCATCAAAATGGCCCACTGTGCGGCGCGACGCGACGTACCGATGCAAGACTCTAGGCCTAGGCTGTTTTTATAACATCAGGGCTTGATTCCGTACAATCGTGCCTGTGTTATCTGATTAATTGTACAAGTACGGCAAGGGTGAACGATTTCACCGAGCGAGTATACGGCGCGCGTGTAGTTTTTCCCTAAATCAGAGAATTACGTCTCGCGTTGTTTAATTAAATTCGGTGAATCCGCGGCACTGACAGCCGGCCCGACGAGAACTAATCGCGCGCGCGAGCGCAGGAAACGAGCCCGCGCGTAACGAAAATAAATGCGTTTCACACGGGCACCGACCATTTCGTGATTAGGCGAAACAACACGTCGCGTTGCGAACTGTGTTTCGTCGGGGTAGTTATGTACTTACGATGCTCTACGAAATCACTGCGTCGAACGTGATGTCTCGTTGACTGAGAAGAAGAAAACACGCGAAGAATATCGTATTTTTCTCATGACGAGTAACCACCATTTTATATTAGATTGATGCACATGAAATGTCCGATTTTGGAATGTAAATATTATGAAGCGCGTTGATTAAGAAATACAGTTTTCTTTCGATATAAGGCGTTAGTCCAGCCCACTCCCCCCCACACACGAACCAAACCACAACCAACTTGAACTGTACCTTCCATTTGAGATCCTGTATATTTTAATCATTGTTCGATAACAGCTTGTCCCAGGATAAAGTGTACTAGGAAATCAAATAACATCTCAAATATAGCCGCTCTACGTTACCGACATCACTGCGTGCTTGTGCTGTTACCTAGCGGCTCCGCTCGTTAAACGACGCGTGATGCTGAGTATATACTGTCATGTCGCCTACATTCTACGCATCCGTCGGAAGGACGGAAGCCTGCGACTCCGGGATTTTACAGGCGAAATGCCAGGCCACGCTCGGCCGCACGATGCGTGGTCCACCCGGGACAAAAGGTATCTCGCAGATTCGGAGTTGTCACGAAAGAAGCCGTTAATGGAATCTACTTTCGGGCGCCAGACACTCGGCAGTGTCACGCAAATTGCGAGATAACGGCACGAGGCGCGAACGACCTATCCGAAACTGCGAGAACCCCACGATATTCTGGATGGCTCTAGGATGGGCACAGGATTCTACGTGGACGAAGTACGGAGCGTTTCCCGCGGCGGAAAGGTTTCTCGACGGAAATAAGGAACGATAGAATCGGCTGTAACAATTTATTTGTCCGATGGACACGACAGGGCTGCCGGTGAGAGCCGGCAGCGGAAATTTACAAGCCGGCGCGTTCACGATAATTACGCGACAGATTCGGTCGCACGCGCTCTTCTATTTCGATCGCGTCGAACCCGGCAGTTGTACAGGATGGAGATGCTACTTTACAAGGCGCTTTTGGCGCGGAATAACTGCCGAATTCCGATGGAATACGCGGTATAATTGCTGGATCGCTCGAGCTTCGCCGTCGGACACGATACGGACCGTTGCGACGTCACACCGGGGAACGTCTCGAAGATAGCGTACAATTTACTCGGAAAATCGGCAACGATACGGCCCCCCGCGAGTTCGCGCCCTCGCGTTAACAACCGGCTCGCACGTTAACCGATCGACGACCGTCCTTCCGTTCACGAAATATGGCCGACCACGCGGCACGGAAACGGCGTCGTAATTTCGCGACGCGAATAAGGACCTCGCGAAACGTTACCGAGCCAACACGAAATGATCGTTAAAATACGATAATAGAGAAGCCTGACTGGCGTTTACCACGGCAACGGCGCGACGGCGGCAGCTGGACGGCACTCGTCCTTCGTCGTCCCTCTTTTTTTTCTCTGCGCACGCACAACTTAATTAAACGCTTTTAATTTTATTTTGCGACTACTCGATAGCACGGCCAGCGACCCAGTGGCCTACTTTCGGCAGGCTCGGTAACGCGGAAGCGAGGCGTCCCCCTACTCCCTACCCTATTTCTCCCGTTTGAGACTCGCGGGCCTATCGCGCGGTATCTCCTAGCAGGATCGCATCCTGTCGCACGGGATCCCTGGCTCGCGGATTCTAATTATCGCGTTCGCCGCTTTTCTGACTGTTGCGGCGACGGCTTGTGAAGAGTAGAGTCCTAGCCGCTCCGGTCGTGGACACCTTCTTTTCCGGGCGAGGCAGCGACGGGGTCGAGGAGGTGTTCGTCTCGTGTCCACTGTCCCTCGTCGGTGCCTCCAGGTTCGTCGACCCGGGCTCGGTACTTCCTCCGATGTCTCGGCACGAAATCCTTCCGGAGCCAGTTCCGATAAAGCCTCGTACGGCGAGAAATAGGGGCCGGGCTCTCCTGGAGCCCGGTTTCGGTCCTGTGAAATTCGCGTCGCCCAAGTGGCGCGACGCTCAAAACGCGTTAATACTCGCCCTTGGCAAATCGGCATGCCCAGGGAGAGCGCTCGCAAACGGCCGTTTCGCATCGGCATTGCCAGAGGGCGGCCCGGCCTCTCTTTTTAGGGATCGAGGGACGTCGGCAAAACTTGCCACGTCACAATACCAACATGGCGACGCCCTTATCAGTCAAAAACGCTTGAAATCGTTTAACTTTGAACATTCATAACTTTTGATCCAGTGAATTCCTAACATTACAACTTGGATTATATTAAAAAAGTTTAGCCCCGCTTAGTGCTAGAACGTATGTCAGGTTCTATCCTTTTCCAATGAAAGATATCGCTGCACTTATAATGGTTATAATAATGTGGGATCCATAAACTCTCGGCCCACTCAAGAACAATGTCAAGCCGGTTAGGTGCCCTTATCCACAATACGTCGAAAGACGTCCCGAACCATCTTCTTATATCGAAATAAAACTGTACTATTATAGCTTGCAGACTTATTTTTTTAATGTGGAATCACCCTATTTTCGGTTGTACCACCACTTATCATGCAATCACCCTGTATATCTTTCTAAGGTACGAAGCTTATGTTTGAGGTTGTATCTTCAGTTGTAATTCAGATATTTATATAATATGTGATTGTCGTGTATGCTTTTTGTATGTTATATTGTTTTTATAGACAGTTTGGCATCTTATCCCCAAATTATTATTTGATATACATCAAAAAATATTATTTCAATTAGATACTAATTACTAAAAGAACGAAATACAACACAATTTGAGATATTCATTTAAATTTAACCTTAAATAAAGCTTAAATTATTTGTATCACTGTTATTAAAATAAGGTTTATGCAAATAGGAAAAGAATTTCAATTACGAGTTTGAATACTGTGGGATACGATCGCTATGTGTATGTGTGTATGAGAGAAAGAGACAGTGTGAGTAAGACGCGGTATGATCGAGAAGCGGCATGATTGTGAAGTGGTACGATTGAGACGCGGTGCGATTAGGCGGCGGTGTGTTTGAATGGCGGTATCACTGAGAATCGGCATGTTTGAAGGTGTTACGGAAGGTGCATGTATTTAAGGAGACCTCGTAGAGGCCTCGATGAGAGTTTTGTGCGAACTACCGTGGCGTGAACCTCGACGAAGAGTTACTGCGAGAGCATATTTGTATTATTGTAGTAGAGTGTCATCACGTTTCCACAACGCGAATCCACGATTCAAATCCCACAATACTTTTTATAACGTATAAAATGTATTCAACTCTGCTCTTCTCAGACTGAAGAGAATCATCATTGTTTCAAGCTTGTAATTACAGAGAATTAAACGAATCTTAATTAGATTGAATGGCTAATTTCGCTTCATATTGTAGATTCATAAACCTTAATTAACTGCTGGCAAATGTGAATATTATGAAACAGTTGGAATGTAAAGTTAACCATAGAATATTTAGTCGTTACTATTATATTCTCCCAAACTTCGAAGCAACTGTGACCTCATTAATAATGAGTCATTATTAATTGTATAGCAATCCAAAGATATGATAGGGACACTGTCAAAGGCATTATTAATAGGTAAAAGTTATTAAACTTCCATATAATTCGTGCGGCTTAATGTATAAACAATAAAGGGAAGTTTACTTGCGAATAATAATGATACACATTATTAGAGAATAAAAGTTATACGATATATGTAGAATAGGAAGCCCAAAATTCTTGAAGCTAAATTTATTATTGAGAACGAAATTGTTGGAAAATTGCTCCAACACAAAATAAACTGTAACTCGAGATCATGATCATATCAGACATATGCTTATATGAACTTTTTTCTCATTTAAAAATTAAGAATTTTTTATTAATAATATAATTTACATTAATGTCTGATTATATGTCTTTTAATCACACAATAATTTACAGTAAAAAATTTCTTAACTGAAACCACCTCAGATTTAAAGATTAAAGCTTGCTCCTTACAACTACACTTTTAAAATTGGTGTACGATTTCTTTTAATCATTTTATCGAACCTTGAATGAGAAGCGTGAGACCAACTTTACGGTAGTATAAGTTACATGTACATCATGGGGTGACGAACTCCTTCGCCGGGAGCCAGAGAACCCCCGCTACCAATGCGACCGTTCTCCCACTATGGAAAAGAGCAGCTCTCCTACTTCCGACCTAACCCGTGTGCCAGAGTGATGGGCATGCTACCCCACTCTTCCACCTGCGTTCAGCAGCCAAGTAGCGGGTGACACTCTCCTTTGCCTAAGCCGGAGAGAAGAGTGGGGATGGGAGCCACAACTGCCTCACAAGCAGCGAGTTTGTCACCCTTGAATTACACAATGGGGGCTTTACACGACGGAGCTCGTTCCTTATTTTGTTCCATAAAACAGTAAAAAAAATCTTAAATTAATTTTTAAGGAGTCGTCCTAAAGAAGTGGCTTTAATCTTCAAAAAGGCAGTTCTATTGTGAAGTTTTTGGAGACATTTGAATTTGCAGTATTTTTAGAAAAGCTTCAAAAGCTTTAAAATAGTCTAGGCTTGTGTTAGCATTATTTGTTTTCACGAAATGATCACAATCTAAATACCGATAATTTTTCGAGAATCGAAAATGTAGTGATTAAATATTTTTGGATCCACTGTATCTGTTAAGTGGGGATTCTTATATGTGGATAGGTCAAAAATCGATTTTGGTATTGTGGTTTTTAAAAGTATGGAGCTTTAAAACTACTTTCTAAAAATGCTAAATTTCATCGAAATAACAAAGGAATGACGATGCCAAGAGAATGATGCTTCGGAATTGCTGTGTCAGTGCATAATTTTAAACGCGTTTTTCTCGAAGCCCACTTTGTTCACTTGGCGTAGGTAAATATGCTCAAAAACTACATAGCCGATCGCTCTGAAATTCTGACAAACTGTTGCTTGATTAAAAATTACCGAAAAAGAATGAAATTTCAGAATATGCTATTTAAGCATTCGCCATTTTGCCAATTTTCAAGATAAATAATTTACTTTGGTAGGAGCGATAATGATAAACATATTGATTGATATTAAGAATCACCTTAATTTGTTTGTTTTAATCCACCCTGAGATTTCTACTCATCTACGCTAGCAACCATAGAACCAAGAAACAAATAATTAAAACTGTTAAAAAAAACTCTTCCGTATGACAAAAGAATAGCTAAATCAATTACAAAAAGAAATTATAACCTAAGACGTAAGCTTTGAAAAAAGTTCATGAAAATTGTTAAACTGTGCAGCGTTTACATGAGACTGCCCCCATAAGTGTGACTCATTGACGTTTGGGGTAGTACCGATGGGAAGAAGAGTGGGCCATCTGTACGCGCATACAGAGCAGCATGCGCGTAAAGGATGCACATGCAAGGCTGTGTGTACACGTATCGGTAGTCACTATGTCGGCTGCCAGACCCTCATCCCTGCCTATGTACTATTACAGTGTATATAATCGACGCGGGTCAACACGTCGACAGAGGACGTCCATTACTTCATCAAACCCTGGTCATCGTCGACGGATCCGTCCACCGCCAATTTGCCAACAATAGCGACGCTGTACCGTGTATATAAACAGGTTAACACTTCGGCCATCCCAAATGGGACATCCTGAGGCTGTATCGTCTCCACCAGGTGCGCAGGAAACTCGACGTCCCTGACTTCTCGATTCCTTCGAAATACAGTACCTGCTACCTTAACGACACAAATTAACAGTAACCGTGCCACGACCAGTCAAATGACCGATTTAACATTTTTTATTTTAAGGCAAGGTTGCTTACGTGGCAGCCCATAAGCGAAATCCCGAATAAATTGCAGGATTTATTAAATGAACAGAGATTACTTGTGTTAATCAAAACTCCCGTGAGCCAGCGTCCTAAGTGGTGCCACCTACAGCTCAAAGTCGTACTTACAATTAAAATTACACAAAAATAATGAACCCTATATTTTTCAAGTAATTTATTCAAATACAAATATTTTTATCGTATTAATGTCTTACATTGTAGGCACTGAATCATGTTTTCGTCGATGACCTCTGCACAAATATTACAAAACTAACTCCTTTGACTTCTCTCTGTTTAACTTTAAATGTATCTATCTTTCTTCTTCTAACAGGCTTTTTGTTTTTGTTTTCATATATTATGAATTTTATCTATAATAAATAAAATAAAAACATCATAATCAAAGCAATGTTTTATGCTATTGAATGTATTGTTTTACTTGCACCTATTCTCGGCAGATAAAAGTTAATAACAGAGAGGTTGAGTGAATTCTTAAGTCGAACCAGTACGATTTGAGAATCTCATGTGGGTACGACTTAAGATACAGCAAAAGTTAAGCTTCGTACAGACCTGAACATTTCACCGAACATTGCTCCGTACAGTGCGCTGTACATTGCGCTGTACATTTCGCCGAACGACAAACCGAACGGCGAACGGAGCGGAAATCGACATTAATTTCGGCGAACTGAATGGCGGCGAACCGAATGGCGGCGAACGGAACGGAGAATCGACATTATTTTCGGTGCACAGAACAACGAACGGAACGGATTTGTACTATTCCCAGAATTTCTTGCGAACTATGGAAGCTTCAGCGGCAATCAATTTATATTCATTATTCGTTAGCCAAGAAGAATAATCGAAGAAAATCAAGAAGATGATGGTAAACATAGTTATACAGGGTGTCCCAGCTACCTTGACCACCTTGAATATCTCACTATGTTGGAATTTTAGATTTAAGATTCCAATTGACAAAAATAGATCTTCTAGAATATTCTACTGCTTTTGTCTTTCGAAGGTTCTCGAAGATATCGGAGTATCTATGTACGTTGTTAACGTCATTGAACTCTCAGTTTTTTCTTTGATCGTTTGTTTTTTTCCAGAACGATCCTCATTCGCGTCCTCCCTTTTGTGAAGTAAAGACGTGCCTCTCAACGTGTTTTTTTCTTTAGAAATATTTGATTGAATAAATTCTATTTTGTATTTTTTGTAACCAAGAGTTCGGTCTTTTATTCCCAATAACCAATAGGTTATGGGCCCAGAATACGTTGCAAAAAGTATTACGTTGTGAAATAGTTTTCCGTGTGTTAGATATCGTGCATAGACACAGATAAGACAATGGATAAAAGAAAAAGGAATATCAAACCTTTTGACGGTGAAAAATATAGTGTGTGGAAGTTTAGAATCCGCGCCTTATTAAAATGTTATCATAGAATATTTGTCGGACTCGTTACTTAGTTTAGTAAAGACAAATAAAAGTGCTAAGGAAGTGTTGTGCAGTTTGGACGCTATTTATGAGCGAAAGAGTGTTGCTACACAGTTAGCATTACGGAAAAAACTATTAACTTTAAAATTCAAAAATGACGTGTCGCTGTTAAAACACTTTACGGTCTTCGATGAGATAATTTCGGAACTATTAGGCGCGGGTGCAAAAATGGAAGAAGCTGATAAAGTGTCACACCTGTTGTTAACATTGCCTGTCTCTTATGACGGTGTGATAACCGCGATTGAGACGTTATCGGAAGACAATTTGACTCTTGCATTTGTCAAGACGAGACTTTTGGACCATGAGGTTAAATTGACGAGTGAGAGCCGTGATACCAGCCTAAAGGTGCTTCACGCCGAATTTAAAAAGAAAAAACGAGAATTCAATTTCTCAAAACCACAACAGAAATTTAAACGATATAATAAAACAGATAGAAAACGAGTAATAAAATGCCACCACTGTGGCAGAAAAGGACATATTAAACCAGATTGTATTTATTATAAAAGAGGCATCCAGCAACAAAGTGCTGAAACGAATAAAACTGTGCAAACCGTTCAAATGACTCAACCTTCGACGAGTTCATCAACGTCCACGTCAAGTTTCGCATTTATGGTGGGAGATTATCAATCAGGAATACAGGGCACAAACAAAATCACCTTCCTCTTGGATTCGGGGGCATCGGATCACCTGATCAACAGGGAAGACCTGACCCGAAATTTCAAGGTGTTACAAACGCCAGTACGAATTTCTGTGGCGAAAAATGGGACATACATTGCAGCGACAAAACAAGGATCGCTGTATATTACTACTAACATGGGCAGATGTGCCGTATAATTTACTGTCCGTTCGAAGGATCCAGCAGGCAGGAATGACAGTCGTTTTCGACAAGGAAGGCGTTCAGATAAGTAAGAATGAAAACGTCATAATGTCAGGTAAGCCCCTACACAATCTAACTGGCATAGAATTTATAATAAATGCTTATCCTACTGTCCATGTCTCTAAAACAATAAAAGAAAATTATGAATTGTGGCACCAGCGTTTAGGCCATATCGGAAAGTCAAAATTCTTAGAATTAAAGAATAGAAAAATGTTTGCAGATATAAATCGAGTAGAGAATGTTATGGTGAACGACAATCTTTGCGAAGCTTGTATAAATGGTAAACAAGCACGATTACCATTTCGAAACTCGAAAGATAAGAAATATGTAAAACGACCGTTATTCATTGTACATTCAGATGTTTGTGGTCCAATCAGTCCTACTTCAATTAATGAAAAAAATTATTTTGTATTGTTTGTTGACGAATATACCCACTATTGTGTAACATATTTGATATCACATAAATCAGATGTATTTTCGATGTTTAAAGATTATGCTGCAAAGAGCGAAGCTCATTTTAATTCTAAATTAGTAAACTTGTATAGCGATAATGGCAGGGAATACTTGTCAAACGAAATGAAAGATTATTGTGTTGAAAAAGGCATTACATACCACTTAACAGTTCCACGAACCCCACAGTTAAATGGTGTATCGGAACGTATGGTAAGGACGATAACAGAAAAGGCTCGCACTTTAATTGCTGGAGCTAGTCTGTATAAAGTTTTCTGGGGAGAAGCTGTCCTTACCGCTACGTTTTTAATTAATTTAACACCGACAAAAGCTTTAAAACAATCGAAAACACCATACGAAATGTGGCATAGCAGAAAGCCACAATTAAAATATTTGAAAGTGTTCGGTTCAACAGTATATATACATAATAAAACTAGACAATCAAAATTCGAAGAAAAATCTTCGAAAGGTATTCTAGTTGGTTATGAACCGAACGGTTATAAAGTATGGAATGTGGAAACTGCTAAATTTGTTATTGTGAGAGATGTGATAGTTGATGAAACTAATTTTTTGATATCAAGGCCTGTAATGGTACAGCCTGAAACTGATGCATCTGACGTACAGTCAAAATCAGTGGATAATCACAAATCTGATAGTACTAAATCAGATAAATCTCCACCATTAAAAACTGTAAATGAAAATGTCGAATTAAGTCGCGAACTTAATAAATCTGTAATTGAAGCAGATTCACACAATGATACTTCTATAAATAATCATCGAAAAAGACAAGTACCTTCCGAGTTAAGAAGAAGCGATCGAATTAAATGTCGACCAGCTGTTTCATACAATGAAGATAATATATTAGACGATTACCTTTTATCCGCTCAATCGATTGTTTGTAAAATCCCTACATCATACAAAGACATCGAAAATATGAATGATAAAATTCAGTGGGAACAGGCTGTTAAAGAAGAAATCAATTCACTTTTAACAAATAATACATGGACCTTAGTTTCAAAGCCTGAGAATAAAAATATTGTTGACTGTAAATGGGTGTTCACAATTAAAAACGATGAATTAGGGAACCCATTAAGATATAAAGCTCGGCTTGTTGCTCGAGGGTTCAGTCAACAGTATTTAGAAGATTATAACGAAACCTTTGCACCAGTTGCAAGAATTTCCAGCTTTAGATTTATATTAGCCTTTTCAAACCAGTTTAACTTGTTGATCCATCACATGGACGTCAAAACTGCCTTTCTAAACGGAACGTTAAAAGAAGAGATATACATGAAAGTTCCTGAGGGAGTTAATTGTCAACATAATAAAGTGTGTAAATTAAATAAAGCGTTGTACGGATTAAAGCAAGCAGCCAGATGCTGGTTTGAAATCTTTGAACAAGCTCTTAAAGAAAAAGGTTTTAAAAATTCACCTGTTGATAGATGTATTTATATTTTAGACAAAGGAGATGTATTGGAAAATATATATGTTGTATTGTACGTAGATGACTTAGTGATTGCAACCGCAAAAATCGGCACAATGAATAACTTTAAAAATTATCTAAAGATAAAATTTTGTATGACAGATTTAAACGAAATAAACCATTTCTTAGGTATTAAGATTGAAAGAAATGGAAATAAGATAAGCATGGATCAAAGTGCGTATGTTAAAACTATTTTACATAAATTCAATATGTCAGAATGTAACCCTATTAGTACGCCTCTCGAAAATAAATTAGATTACACGGCATTGAATTCCGATGAGGAGTGTGATGCTCCTTGTCGAAATCTTATCGGATGTTTGATGTACGTAATGCTATGCACGAGGCCTGATTTGTGCACAGCTGTCAATATTCTAAGTAGATATCTAAACAAAAATAATGAACAACTCTGGCAGTGTTTGAAAAGAGTACTTAGATATCTAAAAGGAACCATTAATATTAAATTAACATATGTGAAAGGTGACTTCAATGATCTTTTGATTGGTTATGTTGACTCTGATTGGGGTGGAAACCATAGTAACGATAGAAAAAGTACATCCGGTTATTTGTTTAAGTTGTTCGAAAGATGCACAATATGTTGGTGCACAAGAAGGCAAGTGTCAGTAGCAGCCTCGTCTACTGAGGCTGAGTACATGGCACTATTCGAAGCAGTAAGAGAGACACTGTGGTTAAGATCATTAGCCAGCAGTATCAATATAAACATTTCCAAACCTACAATAATTTATGAGGACAACAATGGATGTATTAGTATTGCTAACAACCCAACTAACCATAAAAGATCAAAGCACATAGACATAAAGTACCATTTTTCTAGAGAACAGGTTGAAAAAGGCACAATTAAATTGATACATATGCCCACAGGTAGTCAGCTGGCCGATATTTTGACCAAGCCGTTGCCAGCAACCAGGTTCCTAGAACTAAGAAATGGACTGGATTTACAATAATTTTCGTTTTGTTTGCATTTAATTAATTTAACTATATATTAATATTGATAATTTTCGTTTTGTTTGCATTTAATTAATTTAACTATATATTAATATTGATAATTTTCGTTTTGTTTGCATTTATTAATTTAATTATATATTAATATTGATAATTTTTGTTTTGTTTGCATTTAATTAATTTAACTATATATTAATATTGATAATTTTCGTTTTGTTTGTATTTAATACAATTATTTTTCTTATATGCGTGTACATGCATGTGTGTGTATGTAATGGTCTGATTAGGTTTTCCTGGGTTTCCCTAATCCTAAGCAACAAATGTTGGACCATATGTAATTAGCCCCAGACGAAGCACAAGGGAGGCATGTCTTAACTAAACAATAGATTTATTTTTGAGGGAGCGTGTTGGAATTTTAGATTTAAGATTCCAATTGACAAAAATAGATCTTCTAGAATATTCTACTGCTTTTGTCTTTCGAAGGTTCTCGAAGATATCGGAGTATCTATGTACGTTGTTAACGTCATTGAACTCTCAGTTTTTTCTTTGATCGTTTGTTTTTTTCCAGAACGATCCTCATTCGCGTCCTCCCTTTTGTGAAGTAAAGACGTGCCTCTCAACGTGTTTTTTTCTTTAGAAATATTTGATTGAATAAATTCTATTTTGTATTTTTTGTAACCAAGAGTTCGGTCTTTTATTCCCAATAACCAATACGCTAAGTGTTAGTAATAGAAAAAAACGTTATAGGACAATATTAACCTAACCAAAGGGGCAATATAATGATTCGGAAAAAACCTTTTTCAAGGTCATTTTTTCTAGATATCAAGAACTATATATTTTTTTTATCGCGATGTAATAGTACGGGTTAAGACCTATTCAATGACATATATTATACACTGACCTTCGTGTGACCATTTCTTTTTATGGGGAACACTTAAGAGTATTGTTTACGAGCATGTTCTAACAACAGCCGAAGATATGAAGATGTGTATTAGAACTGCATGTTCCAATATTAGCAATGAAACTATTAGAAGAGCCAGATTTCCAGCCTGTTCCGGATTTTTTTCAAATTTCAATATGTTGTAGTGTTTATACGGTGACCTACGAACGAACCCCAAAGGATTTTTTGATATCTTAAAAATTGCAATTGTTGTAAATAAATGTTTTCATAGCAAGCGAGTTTTTAAAAACTTGAAAAAAATGAGCATATAGCCCCAAGTTTCCCGTTTACGGACCTGTTTTTTAAAAAGCGGACACTTTAAAACTGAAGAAATTAAAATTATTTGAAGTTAACGCTGCACGACAATGTATAGTCTTGGCCGTGGCCGCACACAGTTGGCTGGATCGAGAAATTTGGTGACATTTTACTATAACTCTTGAACCATAATTAAGAGATATCGGCATGAAATTTGCACTAAAATTAATTAAAACATTATTACAAAAAATATAAGTATATTTATAACGCGATAATTATCAGTAGATAGAAATAATTTTGTCAATGAATTTAGCACGTTCGCATATTCGCCGTTTTTTTTTACATTCCCTTTGATGTATACGAAAAACCGACAAGTGATGGATCGACCGCGCACGAACGCGAACGGGTGGGATTTGCAAATCTGTTCACAGGGCAGATAACATATCCTACATATTCATAATATAAAGAATAAATGTCAAGAAATACAAAGATATCGGTGATTTTAATTATCTGGAAGAAGTACTAAATAAGAAACAAATAAATCATTTTAAATATTATTTTAGGGCAATAAAATGTTAAAAATTAATCAAAAAATTAGTATTAATAATTTTTCTAGTAAGTAATGAAAAAACCGGCAACTGATGGGTCGACGGGACGCACAAACGCACACGACGTTCGTGGCCCCGTCCAAACTGGTGTTCCGTTCACCGTTTGGTTCGTCGTTCGGCGCAATGTTCTACGAAATGTTCAGGTCTGTACGAAGCTTAAGAAAACATTTAATAAAGCTAATACGGTTTTGTTTCTACTAAACAACTATTTAAACACTACAGAATCACTACGTAACAAGAAATATAATTTTATCAATAATTTACTTACTGTATAAACTACCAAACACATATAGAAAATTATAAGAAAACATCATTAACCTCACTTTTTGAGAGAGTTTGTTATTACGCCGTCGGCGGTAACAGATATACACCACGTGAACTAATATGGTTGAATAAAGTGTACATTACTATTTGCCGCTAGGAGAGTTGTTACTGAGGTATTACGTCTAAAATTCAAAAGATACGATTTAGGCAGTGGTACGACTTCAGAAATATTCCCCTATATTTATTGAAATTACTATGATGTTTCCATTCTTCGTCTTGTGATTTTTATGAAACTACGTATAGGTACTGTTAATGCGTCCTCTACCATCGTTTGTGTCGCTGCCAATCTTCACAAGATGAGATACATGGTTAAATTGAATGTATCTCTTTTATCGAATATTAATCCTTTTATATTCGAAGGCTATTTACCTGTAGGGAACTACAGTAACGTTTCGATGTATTTGAAAGAGATAAGCACGCTATTTGCGAGAAATGTATTCCCACTATCGCAAGGTCTGTTGATTTAGTCAATTGAATAATGACTTACAGAAGACAATCACGAAAATACTACCGATATACGAATATATAAAATTTTCCATTATTTTACATAGATATATATTATTTATTAGATGAGCGGATAGCATCTATTGAGTGAAGTATAATAGTTCATATAAAGTGAACCGGATTTAATTTGATTTCAATCGTGAATATCTTCATTTGATTTAGCCTCTATACAAGGTACGTAGGAATTTTATTAAAACCAGGTTAAATTCCAATTTATTCTTCTAAAACGGTTTTGAAAAATACTCATATTATTATTTCGATGAAAGAATTTTATCTTATAGCAACTAATATCAATATTGTCGAAAAAGTAATTTATTCCATCTCAAGTGCAATAAAATAGAAGTTGTCAAGTCTACGAATTTTCATAGAAATTCTAATTTTCAAAGCTTATTTTATAAAAATGAGAAGAATAAAATTACTATCAATTCTCGTTAACATACATGTCATAAAGATCCGCAACTCAATCACAATGCAAAGTGTAAGTGGTCAAACAAATAGAATATATCCGACACTAATCAGGCAAGTATAACATGTTCATCATCTATTCATTATATTAAATGGACCAATTATCTGAAATTTGTCTATTTGGATAATCAATTGATGAAGACCATTGCAGGAATTATGTAGTGCGTGTGTTGATGCAATGATTGGACACTATTTATTCCGAAGTATATATTGAACAAATTCATTTTCTTTAACTAAAAAATAATAAATTCGTATCCCGATGAAATTATTTCATTTTTATGATGTTAATTCGAGTTATTTGAAAATCACGGGATAAATAATGATAGAATTAGTGATACACGTATCCGACAATTTGCCTATAATTAGCAGGCGTTCTTAACTCGAGTGTAATGATGTCCATTATTGTCACATGACAACGCGTAATAGATCGTATAACTCACGTACCAGTAATCGATATTATGTAACACAACAATGCCTGATACTGTCTGGGTAATGAATGCCATTTAATATATTACAATGCCGATGGTGTATGACATATTGACTCTACAATTAACGAACGAATATTTATACGCAAACAAAAGGGGCACATACTCGAACCTTTTTGGAAATATGATTGTTAACACTTCGCCCGTACAAGTTTGTTCTCAGATACGATTAAAATTCCTTTGTTCAAACGAACACAAACTTTTATCTTATTAAACAGTCTTTATTAAAAAGTGCACACGTTTCTTTTTGATCAACATAAAGAGCCGAAGCAGTAGTAACTATACAAAGGAAAGAAAGATGGCGCGCAGGCTATTGAGTGGCCTCGGTGAATTCAATACATGACATCTAATTCCAATAAATTTCATAGAAGGAAAAAGAAAACTTATATTTATTGTATGCCTGCATTAACTGTAGTGCTTAACCTTTTAACCGAGGATGACAAGTTGACGCGCTATTCATATTAACTGTCACTTATCGAGAATTTTTAATTTTTTTATTTATTCGTAGTGTATAATGTATAAACTACGTCATACTTATATTGATTGCGACAAAATTCGTGTTATATCAATTTTACTCGTTTTACGTTACGTCTTCTTAAATGTTCATAGTTGAACACTCACTCGGTGAAAAGGATAAATATTAATAACAGAAGAGTAGAATTGCGTTTTGGCTGTAAAAAGTGACACTCCTAGTGTCCTACTCCTGCAGCAATATATTATACATATAGCAGGAGGTTAACCACCATTAAAAATTCGAAAATCCAATTAGCTTAAATTTGATTTTGGAGCCTCTAAAATGCACTTTAATTTGAGAGTTCTACATACTGGGTGTTTCAAAAATGTTGCACTTTCTTGAATGGAGTGATTCCTGAGGTCATTTAAAGTAACTTTTTCCTTTGCGAAAATGTTCTCCGATGCTTTGTTAAGGAGCTATTAACGAAAATCACGGACCAATCAGAGCGCGACTTCTGCGGACGGAGCCCGACTCGGCCAATGCCGACGCGACCTCCTTGTTTTTCACTAATAACTCCTCAACAAAGCCGTGGAGAACATTTTCGCAAAGGAAAAAGTTACTTCAAATGACGTCCGGAACACTCCCTTCAAGGAAGTAATTAAAATACATTTACATATCTCGAAAAAGTTTATATGATGTCTCAATCTGTATTGTTGCGATTACAATAAAAATTGGAAGATATTTTTATTATTATATTCTCTAAGCATTAACGGAATTTGTGCATTTAAAAAAAAAATAGAATTTACAGTAGGGCGGCGTTAAGCTATACTTGGAGCAAAATTTTTATCGAGATACAATGCACGAGGCCCCCCCAGAATTGTGCCTTTAGGTGAGAAAAAAATTTGTGCAAAGTTTGAGATCGATCGGATAAAAGGATCACGTGGCGCATTTGAATTGAAAATTTGGAAAATTTTGAAATTCACCTTAACTATGGAATATGACATGTCGTTGGATTTGTTTTTTTTCGAAATAGGAATATGGAAAAATTATATGAATTATATGAGAATCCTATCAAATCGCTACAGCCATTATATTTACCTTTTTGAACAGTGCAATTTTCTCCTCTGGTATTTTTTCGTATAATCACAAATAACAGTGATATTTAAATACCTACATTAAAATGTAACAAATTTTAATTGATGATAGGACATACGTATTATCCTGTATAAGTAAAATAACATATTAGCAGTTGTAGTTTTGTAATGAAGTCTATTTCTATTTGATCTATTTCTTATATTCTAAAGAACTTATACAGGGTGTTAGAAAAGTCTGGCAACGGTCGAATATCTAAAAAAAAGCATTTTAGAGAAAAAGGGTTCAGACATGTATTTATGGTTTCGCAAGAGCTATTAGGTGGTGCCATTGGTTTGACCTTGAAGAGTCATTTGAAGGTCATGTGAAGGTCACCTCAATTTTTTTAAATGGCACCCCCTATTTTTTATTACACATTCTTGTAGCTGATCTCAAGAGCTTTCCAAAACACTATAATAAAATGTTTTTTCATTAATTATTTTTCGAGTTATAAGGCTTCAAAGGTACAATACCGCCGGCATTAGCGTTAACCGAGATGTACCACGTGGAGGTTGCACGGTCGGATTTACATCTCTTGTGTGTGCGTATGTCTCTGTGTGTGTGTGTGTGTTTGTGTGTGTGCGTGCGTGTGCGTGTGTAAACGGGTTTTTACTGAATTAAATGTTCAAATTGTCTTTCGTCTGCTGCTTGACAATGACCTAATCGTTGATAAAATTCATTTAAAACGTTTCGTCTCATTTCTGGTGAGATAAGATTTACTTGCTGCAGTATGCGTTCCCTAAGGTCTGCCAAATTAGCAGGTTTCGTTACGTATACATTGTTTTTAACATACTCCCATAAAAAGTAGTCCAATGGAGAAAGATCTGGTGATCTAGAGGGCCACTCTATTCCTCCACGTCTTCCTATCCATCGGTTTAGGAAAGTATTAGTTAAATATTGACGCACTATTACTGCATAGTGTGGCGGTGCACCATCTTGTTGAAACCAAATATTTTGTATATCTCCGTCAAACAAATTGTCAATAGCAGGAAGTATTTGATTTTGCAATAAATCTAAATAAATGATTGCATTTAAGTTTCCTTCAATAAAGAAGGGCCCGATAATACCACGTTTGCAAAAACCCGCCCATACGTTTAGTTTCTGGGGATATTGTGTGTGGAGATCACGCATCCAGTGAGGATTCTCGTCACTCCAATAGCAGCAATTCTGACGATTTACCGTACCATTTAATTCGAAAGAAGCTTCGTCGGAAAAAATGATGTTATCAGGAAAAGTGTTATCATTATCGCAACGACGCATCATTTAATCGCAAAACTCAATTCTTCTATCGAAATCACATTCCGCTAGCTCCTGAGCAAATTTTATTTTGAAAAGATGCCATTTTTCTTTCATCATAATTTTATGAACGGAAAATGGGTAAAACTTACGTTTAGGGGAGGCAGCTCCGATGACCTTGACCTTGACATATGTTGTCGAGGACAACATTCTGAACAACTTTTGTCATTACAACTACCCGGTGCTCGGTCTTAGTTTTCGAGATATTTGCGAAAAACTATTGCTAATACTGTATTGAAATATTCACAATTTCAACTGCGTGGTCGGGCCGGCCTAACCGGCCCTCTCCGCCCCCCCCCCCCCCGCCGCGCCGCCTAACCCTAACTAATTCTGATTGCATGATTTTTCCATTACTAGTTCAAATTCTGTATGAAGGCTATATAGAATGCAAAAAATATGCGATCAGAATTACTTAGGGTTAGTTGGCGGGGGGTGGAGAGGGCCGGCCATCAGCCGGCCCGACCACGTATGCGAAAGTCCAGAAGTAGTCTTTGAAAATTGAAAGCTCACCCTATATAGAGTGACACTCTGTTCTGATCCCCACAACGGGTTTACAAACAGAAAATAAACAGATGCCGCCCCGGAACATGCTTACGTTGCCACGGAGCATGCAAGAATACGTAAAATTCAATACAGTATGTATTTGCAATAGTTTTTCGCAAATATCTCGAAAACTAAGACCGAGCACCGGGTAGTTGTAATGACAAAAGTTGTTCAGAATGTTGTCCTCGATAACATATGTGAAAGTCAAGGTCATCGGAGTTGCCTCCCCTAAACGTAAGGTTTCCCGGAAAATGTACTAACATCAGTCGCCTGTGATACCTTCCTTGTCGAAGAATGAGGATTTTCTACAAATGATTTCATTATATCCAAACTTTTATCAAAATTTGTAGCTGATTTTGGTCTACCACTCCGCAGGCGGTCCTTGACAGATTTCGTTTCCTCGAATCGTCTGACAGTTCTTTGAACTCTAGACTTTGAAAGGGGTTCACGATCTGGGTAAGTATCGTTAAACAAAGTCGCTACTTGTTCGAAGGACCTAACGCGGTCACCATATCCTCGCATCATTAATAATGTAATTCTTTCCGTTTCAGTCAATACCATTTTGGCGACTACCGAAGGTCTTTCTTACTTTGCAAAAGGAATTACTTTGACTTGATATACAAACAAGTCATTTACTACTTGTATGACGAATACAATCTGCATCTAGTATTGTTCGCGCCGTTCGACGGCCGTTGTCAAGCATCAGACGGAAGACAACATTTGAACATTTAATTCAGTAAAAACCCGTTTACACACGCACACGCACGCACATACACAAACACACACACAGACACACGCGCACACAAGAGATGCAATCTCCACGTGGTACATCTCGGTTAACGCTAATGCCGGCGGTATTGTACCTTTGAAGCCTTATAACTCGAAAAATAATGAATGAAAAAACATTTTATTATAGTGTTTTAGAAAGCTCTTGAGATCAGCTACAAGAATATGTAATAAAAAATAGGGGGTGCCATTTAAAAAAATTGAGGTGACCTTCACATGACCTTCAAATGACTCTTCAAGGTCAAACCAATGGCACCACAAAATAGCTCTTGCGAAACCATAAATACATGTCTGAACCATTTTTCTCTAAAATGCTTTTTTTAGATATTCGACCGTTGCCGACTTTTCTAACACCCTGTATTTAATATATACACATTTTTTGCTAATGTAGCTTTCTTTACATCAGGATATTGCTGGCGGTAATCTTTTACAATTCGTTGTATCATTTGTTTTTCTTCCTCATTACGCGCTAAAATGTGATTAAAATCCTGCATTAACTTAACGGCTCTTTCTGCCGAATCGTTAACCACCGGTAAAGACTTAATTATATCTAAACGTATTTCATAAGATAGTTCATCCTGCCAAACTATAGGATATATTTCTAAACATCCTGTCAATATCCAGAATCTACTAAAGAATTTCCGACTTTCGTCTGATATAAAATCTGAAATATCCTTCTGCATGTGGTCGGCTACATTACTTGGTAGAATGACAAAATTTTTATAATAAACGCCGCAAGTATTAATATTATTTAACGCCTGCACTATTTGTTTCTTTGTTTCTATCGAAATGTCACTATCCAAGGACGATAACGCCGCATTTTCGTGTCAAATACCACAAGTGCCTGCAAAATATGTCTAACGTTACATACCTAATGTCTTTATCTATTTCCTTATATTCATATAAGGATTTAATAAAAGTAAAATCCTGCTCTGTGGAGCTCTCGTCGAAAGAGGAGTTTCTTCCCATGCTTTTAAATATCAAATTTTCATAATTTCAGGGTTATAGTTATTTTTATTTATAGAAGGTCATATAATTTTACCATTTTCCTATTTCGAAAAAAAGACAAATCCAACGACATGTCATATTCCATAGTTAAGGTGAATTTCAAAATTTTCCAAATTTTCAATTCAAATGTGCCACGTGATCCTTTTATCCGATCGATCTCAAACTTCGCACAAATTTTTTTTTCACCTAAAGGAACAAGTCTGGTGGGCGTGGTAAAAAAAATTCGTTGGTAAAAAAATAAGATCCACCCTAATTTACAGTTATAAACAAACGTATTAGCACAGCCAAAAACTAGCTTACAATTAGATTTTATAAAGTACCGATAGTTGCGTGTAAATGTAAGGAGTACAGTGATACCTAGCGAATTTGTGTAAAAATTAATAATGATTATGTTTGTAACGGACTATATGGAAAATATTGAATAAATTCATTCAATAACATTACTCTATTATGTTATAAGATATAAAAATTTACAACCATTGTGTACAACCTTTTGTACAACCGTTCTGTACAACCCTTACTGTCGTACACCTGAAGACATCTGTGCAGTTCGTCACCGAATGACCCAGTGACAGTGACTCGCATTTCGAAGCAGCAAATGGATTTACGGCTGAATAAGTGAGTTTTTAATGCAATCAGTTTCTGCTTCTTCTCTCGTTCGGGTAAAGTTGCCGTAAGTCGGGTAAAGATAATGTGGATCCTAACCGATTTCAATGACCTTGAAATATGTTATAAAACTCGACGTTTGAAATAGTTGGCGGTCGGTTTTACTTTCGGAGATATTAGCAAGCCGTATCCGCTATCATGAATACCGATATGAATTGACAAGTAAAGTCCTTCACGATCATCTCGTAAACTAAAGACGCGAGGCAAAAAGTCTAAAGGGAAATGTTGTTTAGAATCATGGTCTTTACAACATATCCAAAGCTCATCGAAATCGGGGACATAATCGAGAAACTGTTGTTTGTTACGACATCGCGGCGTACCGACAACACTCTCCTCCCCCGGCTCGACACGCTGACCGTGCCACCGAGCAACTAGGCGCGCTCTGGTTGGTCCGTGTTTTTCGTTAATAACTCCTAAACAAAGCCGCGGACGCCACTTTTGTTAAGGAAAATGTCGTTTCAAATGACCCAAGGAACCTCCCATTTCCCGGAGTTGAAGTATTTTTGGGACACCCTGTATATACATATACAGGGTGGGGCATTTTAAACAGGTCACCTGAATAACTCGCTTGCTTTTGAAGATAGAAAAAAAAGGATCAGACCAAACTTACTTGATATCGGGGGGCTCGTAATCTGATGTCATTAATTTTTTTATAGGTGGAGACGTCAAGGAGATATGAAGGTCAACTCTGTTTTTTTAAATGGAACAGTATGGTTTTTTATTTACATTCTGTTAGTGTATTTCAAGACGAATACAATGACCTATTATGAAGGTCATTTAAGGTCACGCAAGGTCAACTGCAATAGAAAATAAAATGTCTCAAAGCACTCTTCAAATACTTTTGTGTCTTCTCTGGTTGTTGGCATACTGCACTTCTAAGTATTGGTAAGGGTCGCAGAACATAAATAAACATACCATCACATTGTATGCTTACCTGTATCCAGAAATGTTATTAGTAGTTTGACTATCGACTAGAGTACGGCTTCGAAATATTCAATCTGAGTGTTCAATTTTCAAGAATGCGTTACACAATAGCAGAGAAAGTGGAAATGGTTATCATTTATGGTGAATGTCATAGAATTATGAGGAAAGCGGTACGCGTGTATGGCGAAAGAAGTACCGCGAAAAACCATCAACCACAGTTGATATGCAAGAACGTATAAAAAGAGCTTGCTCTGTAATAGATACAACTGAAATTTGTCAGGCAGTATCATCAGTATTGCAACGTTTTAGATTATGTCTCAGTGTTCAAGGTCGACATTTTGAACACTTGAAGTAGCAGTGAATACGTACATAACATGTTACATGTAAATCGTCGTAGTGTTCGAAGAGTGCTTTGAGACATTTTATTTTCTATTGCAGTTGACCTTGCGTGACCTTGAATGACCTTCATAATAGGTCATTGTATTCGTCTTGAAACACTCTATCAGAATGTAAGCAAAAAAATATACTGTTCCGTTTAAAAAATCAGAGTTGACCTTTATATTACCTTGATGCCTCCACCTACAGAAAAATTGGTAATACCAGATTATGAGCCCCCCGATACCAAGTAAGTTTGGTCTAATGCATTTTCTCCTATCTTCAAAAACAAGCAAGTTATTCAGGTGACCTGTTTAAAATTCCCCACCCTGTATATTATGTTCTACATATGTATAATGTATAGACAGTTAGTTAATTAGTGTCTCCCGAAATAATATCATGGCAATACAAATCGGCTGCTTCACAATCAGAGGTACCATCATATTGTTCAGTTTGAATATATCGATCCCCGAATTAAAAGCATATATACATATTACCGAACCTATCATTATTATCTCTCTTTATGTTCCCCGCAAATTGTAATTAACAGAGCTAGTATATAGTGCTCTTCAGCAATCAAACTGTGATGTGCTCATTTTGTAATCACAGGATAGGGTCCAACAGGGTGTTACGAATGGCGAACAGATATCCGAGATCCTCTCTGGCAGGAATTGTGGGCTAGATAAACCCACAAACCTAGCTGTTTAGTTAAGAACCAAACATGCACCCCTTCTAACTACAATAGATAACGGCAAAACGAATGTGACCCAGGGTTCATGACAGACTCCACCTGTTCATAACAGACATTACCCGTCCACGATAGATTCCATACGTTCATGACAAACTTCACCTGTTCATAACAGTTACTATACGCTCATGATAGATTCCATACTCTCATCTGCAGGAGTATGTAAACCCCTGCATTTTTACTCTCTTCGGTTAGTACTTGTCTAGACACGAGTAGTCACGTCGTGTTGCATTCGTTTGAATCTACGTCTAGTGGGATCGGGCTAAAGTTCCCTTTCGATCAAAGTTAACCTGACAGACTTCGCGAGTCCGGTTTAAAATCTGTTTGGCAGTTATAAGTACTATCAGACCCCGCATTGGCAGTGCGTTAACACCGAGCATTGTAATAGTAATTCCAATTATACACCTTTAATCCACAAATTCAATCGCGACATTAACACTTGTACAACACTTCTTTATCAAGAATATATTTGTGTCTGTTAACTCGTACAATTCTTAAACCTTTAATTATCGACCAAAATCCACATCTAGTAATTGAACGTTCCCACACGATGCAATCTTACCGCTCGGATTGTATCAATTAAATTATACTAGTTACGAGGCTTACTAACAATCCTAGCGTCTCCCTGATCTCGCATCAGGTTCGTTCGCAACACATCAATAGTCCAATCAGAGATTTATCCAACATTTTTTTTTTTGTTTAAAGTGTGGGGAAATCCTCCTTATGGATACCCCCTCGTCCTCGCCTGAGAGGAGGGGACGGTTATGTTGGCCTGTTTCGGCTGAAGGCCGAGCATACCAACTAAACCCACACTAATACGTCGCTGGGCTTAATGGGGATGGGCCGGGATCACCAATAGTTGAAGCTTCCCTTCCCACAGCTGAAACCCTCCGGAGTGATCCCCCTCCCGGTGGGCGTGGCCAAGACCACACCCACGCCCCCCTCCAGCGATCCGGCTAAGCCGGATCGTGGGTGGGGGGTTTCTTCCCCTTCTTCTTGGGATCCGCCTGCTTGGGCGGCCCCATCTCCCCCGCGGCCGTCACCTCCATGGGTGACGGCCCTCCCTCAGCGACGACCTTAGCCGCCGCCGCATCGCTTTTCGCCCGCTCGCCCAACTTTCCGCCCCCTGGGCGGAACATTGGGTAAGCCTGAGATCCCAAGCGATGCTCGGCGGGCTTACCAAGGTCCCTGCAAAAGGGGCACCAGGGCGACTGCGTACACGCAGCCACCCTATGACCCTCATCCCCGCGCCGGTAGCAGCGACCGCTCCGATCCGCCTCCTCGTTGTGGGGGCACTGGGCCCACACATGCCCCGCCTAAGGCATCGGGCCGCTGCTCCAGCACCTCGACACTTCGGCCCGCGCGCCGGACGCCCCCGACCCGGATCGCGGCCTCCTCACACGGACTGATCCAGTCCCCTGAGGCGAAGGTCCGCCCTCTTCGTTGGCCGGTTGACCAGGTAGCTAATACCGGCCAACACGGCGCCCATCCGGCACGCCAGCGATGCTGCCTTTTCGGGGGCATCCTTCCCCCGAATTTGCAGCATCAGCGCGCCCGTCTGGGTCGCCGCCACGCCCAAGTCCTCGATGCCCAGATCAGTGAGGCTGATCTGGGCCCTCGCGCGCTGGATCGCGTCGGCAAAACTTGCCGCCGCGCCCACCTCCCTCGTAACCACCACGGCAGCCGTGCCCGGCTACCGCAGCAGCCTCGGGTCCACCCTCGTGGGTTGAGGGGGGGACCGGTCCCCTTCCCCTTGCCCGAGGGGCCCGGGGCCTCGGTCGGGGTCGGAGCGGCCGAAGGCCGACCCTTCCCCTTCCAGAACACCCGGACCAGTGGGTCCTCGAACCCCACCACCGGGCTCTTCCCTTTGGCGGGGGCCGGCTGGGTCTCGGCCTTCTTCGCCACCGACGGCCTCCTCCTGGAGGAGTCCGTCCTCCTCCCCCTTCCCTGAGGGGCGGCTGCAGCCGCCGCCTCCGCCTCCGCTAAGGGCAGGATGGCCCGCATAATGCGGTCCTCCTGCGCCTTCATCCTGTCATCGATGAGGCGCCCAACCTGGGCGAGGATGCCCTCGTCGACGGCAGGGCCCTCCCCGGAACCCGTCCGCACTGGCGCCGGAGACGGGGCGAGGTCCATCCTGGCCAACTTACTGGTCGGCGGACCCTCGAGCTGCTCCCGCAGCTCGGAACACTCTGCCTCGAGCTTCCGTGCTCGGGCCAGAGCTACCATCAGCTCATTTCTGAGCTCCTGGAGCCCATCCGCTTCGGGGGCATCCCCCACCCTCCCCGCGCGCTCGGTCAGCGCGAACGCAGCCACCTTGATCGAGCGGACGGCCCTCCTCAGGTCGGACTTAAGGTTCGCCTTGAGACCGCGCGATACCAAAGACACACTGTCGACCGCATCGCACATGTCTTGGACCTGTGTGAGGAGCTGGTACAAGGACGACGTCCTTGCAGACGCCGTCAGCTCCTCCACAGAGGTCATGGCCGCCCTCGACTCGTGGCTGAACTGCGAGGCGTGCCGACCCTCAAGCGCGTCCCGCGGTGCCGGCGGCCGACGAGCGCTAGCTCGCGTCGACATCGCGGGGCCCGGACGCTTGGTGGCTCCCTTACCTCGCAAGCTGCCGGAGGAGATGGAGACTACGGAGCCTGCGTCCGATTCGCCTTCACCCCCGCACGGCTGCGCCCCCGGGATTGAGGACTGCCCGCCCCCCGCTCGGCCCCGCCGAGCCCTCCTTCCCGCGCCATTCCCCCCCCCCCGTTCCCCAAAAATTTTACTGAAATCCCTAAAATTCCCACGAGCGTGGTAGGAACGTGGTCCGTCCCGGCAGAGCCTCGTTACCGAGATAAACCCTGCATACTCCCGGGGGAGGGCAGGTACCCCGGAGGTAGTGCGCTAAAGCCCGACACATCCATCAGCCCACCCCCGGCGTTTAAACCGGGGGTGCTTCCTCGCCGCGCACCAAAACTTGAAGTTGAAGACTGTTTTATAGAGGTCTATCCTCCTCACAGACCGGCCGATTAAGGCAAGCCCCCTGTTCCGGCAACCCGATTTACGGTATGGGGCCCTGGACAAACAACTTGTCGCCCAGGACACACTACGGATAGGACACTGCCTTACTGCGCAGAAGGCGCAGTAAAAAGCGACAGGCAGTGTCCGCCCGTACACCTGGCTCCGTTAGCACACACTGAAGTGTGTCCCAGGATCCACCACGAGGAGGTGAAGCTAGAGGCTTTAGATGTGTGACATCTCTCAAATAGAGAGAACGGCTCGACAGTGGATCCGAATCACCACTGTAGAGGCCACACACCCTCGGATCCCAGATTTATCCAACCTAGTGGCTCCCTGGTTTCGCACTAGGTTCGTCCATGAAAACTATACCATCCTTGGGGCTCCCTGGTCAACGCGCCAGGTTCATCCGTATCCTAGCAGCTCCCTGATTTCGTGACTACGCATCAGGTTCGTCTGCATTTCATCCAGGGACTTAATACCGGTAAAATTTTTATACCGGTATTACGCCAGGGTTTTAATGCCGGTAAAATTTTCATACCGGTATTTCACCCAGGGACTTAATACCGGTAAAATTTTCATATCGGTATTACGCCTGAGACTTAATACCGGTATAATCTTGATACCGGTATTGGGCCAACAGAGTTATACCGGTAACCGTTACTCATATCGGTATTATACCGGTAAAAATCGGTATTATACCAATAAATATCGGTTGTACTATCATCACCCTTACAGGAACAAAAACCGAGCGAGGGGCTTATTTCGAGACAAGACTGTAACGCTTCAATGAAATGTTAAGACATATATTTCTCTTGCAATAATTATATTATAATAAATTTTACATATGTACATTGTTGTTTGCACGTAAAATTAATATATCGTTAAGGATGTCGTCATTTAAATTATACCGTAACGGAGAAAGTATATATTTGAGGGATGAGAATAGTCTTTCCACACTAACTTGTGTTGGCGGAACAGCCAGAGTCACTTGAGCTAAGGAAAATAGTTCCGGAAAGTTCTTCTTCTTCTTCTTTTCTTGACACCAGAATTTTAGAATACTATCTTTGGATTGTAATCTAGGATAGTCGGCAAGTTTTCGTAACATCGATATAATGTCCAAAGTATGCAAACTATTGTGGGTTGCATAACTACGTTTGTTATTGTCTATTTCTATCATCATTCTCTCTACATCGTCTATTTCATCTTCAACATTTTCTACAACTGTGTTTGAGGTACTTGGTGTACATGTTGTACGCAATTCTTTCTCTTCTTTTAAAAGTTTTTCTTTATATGTCCAAGTACGTACTAAGTGATTAATGGCTCGTACATTTTGTTCATGATTTAGCATTACATTAAACCGCGTGTCCATAAACATTCATACATAAAAAATACAATTATGTTTATTAGATCATATAACACATTTCAAACGTTAAACTATGTTCGATTCTATACTAAAAAATTTACCTGCTAAAAAAACGTCATTATCAAATAACTTCTTTTCCCGAATTTTCATTGTTATAATTAGTTTATCAGCTAATGGTGTTGTAATATCCGGTCTTGGGAGTGCTGCCGGCCCAGCCGGCTGTCTAGGGTTCGCGGACCACGAAATGAGTAGACACTTGTGGGTGAATAAATAAATACTAATTGTATATTTCCTGACGTAGGAAGTGTCTGTACAGTGGGGGCCGCTTCGGCCGATTTACAGGGTGTACAGCGTGGTGCGGAGACGGTGATGCTAAACGCGGTGGTTTTAGCCTAAGTACGGCGCGGAGACGGCGATCTTAACCTAAACGCGGATACGGCGATCTTAACCTAAACGCGGATACGGCGATCTTAAACTACATACGGTACGGAGACGGCGATCTTAACCTAAACGCGGATACGTGACGGAGACGCGGTGGTTCGCGGCGCGGTCCGGCGAGCGGTAGCGATCGGAGCGAGTGCGAGTCAGGTGAGGATGGTCGTAGGATCGCAGTGCGAGGGCGTATGCTACGGGCACGGTAAAACGTTTGGTTGGAGGACTCCCTGGGTGTGTACCACGGGGAGCGGAGAGCGCTACGTAAACGGGCGTGTGCCACGGCTACGGGGTAGACGCACGGATGGGATCCCAGGGCGTGTGCCACGGGGAGCAGGACGGGTGACGTAATCGGGCGTGTGCCACGGATACGTTTGGCGGCGGTGCGGATCGGAATCCCAAGGCGTGTGCCACGGGGATGCGGAAAGCGGGAACGGCGGAAGGCGGATGGCGGTCAGGATGCGTCGAGATCTTGGAAGCGGTTTTACACGGCTTTCGTAGAGTAGCCACTAGTCGCTGTTACCGGTGGTCCGGAGATCTCTGACCCCGATTCCCGGTCCGCGACGGGTATTTATTTCCCGCGGAGTTACTTTCGCGAGCGGGCGCGGTGGCCACCTCGCGGCCGTCGCGGAAGCTTGACTCGCGGCCGCGCTCACGTTCTCTCTTGCTCTCGCGGCGTCTGTTCACCGGTGCGAGAGGGAGGTCTCGCGCCTGTAATATATTCGTTACAGTGTTTTTATTTTGGTCGTATCTAGTATGCACTGTGACCATACTTTATAAAAATCTCCAAGAAGAAGCTGCTCCTCCTGTAATTTTTTGTGTTGCTATTCGCGATGGAATCAGAGATTTTACTATATTATCTATTTCGATCCAAGTTTCTGGATTTAACAATAATCTTTATCGTTACAGAATTCTTTCAATTCTTGTAAACGTTGTAGCATATCCAACGTTGAATGCCAACTAGTAGAACAATCTATTATGGGTTTTTTTTTTATTTGAAGCTATTAAAATACTTTTTACAACAGGCGATCGCAGTTTTTTGCATACAGTCCAAGCCTCTATTATAATTGCTCTAATTTTTTCATCTCTTAACACGTCTGTTATTGCTAGCTGCATTGTGTGGGCAGCACAGCGGACTGATCTCATTTGAAATTTTTCTCCATTTTTATTGGTTAAATCTCCTTCATCTTCTTCATTTGATAATGAAAATTGGAGGACTTCATTATTACTCTCTTCACTGTTCTTATCTATATATGATAAATTTAAACTGTCCGAGTCACTATCATTTTCATCACGGTCTAATTCTGTTTTATCTTGATCATCTCCAATCAATTTTACTAATTTAATCATATTAGATCCACTGTCGGTAGTTAAGGAATATATTTGTTTTTCAGATATTTCATATTTAAGAAGTACCTTTCTCAATACGTCCTTTATATTTGCAGCCGTGTGTCGATTAAAGATCTCCGTAACTGCCAAAGTATTTAAAAATATCTTATCTCCATCGATATATTGGGCATTAACTCCAATGTAGGACCGGTCCATGCATGTCGCTGCATCAATTTTTAACGATATCAATCTGCCTCGTAATTTAGTACTTAGCTCTTTCCTGAACAATGTCGCCTTCAACGTAACTGCATTTCGAACTTCAACTGCAGAAATGCTGATGTCTGAAGTCGTAGGTATCAGATGAATGATAGTTTGGAATGCCAGATCATTTATTAAACTAAAAGGGCGGCCATGCACTGTAACCATATTGACACACTCTTCTAAAATTCTGTTCTGCATCTTTTGATTTTTGGCCATATTCTTAGTCTTAGACTCTGAGTGTGACACTTCTCCTTCGTGTTTGCGTTTCTTATTTTGTAGCACAACTGATGTAAATTCATTGGGGTGCGTCGTTGACAGATGCGAGAGTAAATTACTACCGTGATTTCCCTAAAAAAAAGTATACCAAAACTTTAAGGGTTTATACTGTTTAAGAATTATACTATGTTTCAAGATTGAAGCATAGTGAAAGAATAAGTGTTTTCGTTTACTGTTATTAAATAAATCAGTCACGTGTTCTATTCCTGGGCAAGGTTAAACGTTTATTCTTTTGGTATACAATGTCTTAATCGCTTGAGACCCTGCTCGTAGCCTGACTCGGACTCGACTGAAGTCTCCCCGCTCGTCCTACACCTAAGGATCTTCTTCATACCTAAATGTCCTGATTGGTTAAGCCTGAACTAGCCTTTTCCACCAATCAGGACATTTTTCAGGTATTCTTTGCGCCCCCCATTCCTTGTGCCCTTAGCGCGACTTCTAGAACGTGGGGGCGAATCCCGGTAATTAAGGGTGTAGCGGGATTTCCTACGGGCCCACGGTGCATGACGCGATCAGCTGTCGCTTACCTGCTTAGCCTCGCTGTCCCTTTGGAAACTCAAGGTTTATGGTACCCGCACTAGCTGTTGAGACCGAAGGCAAAAAGGTCTAATGGCCAAAACGTGCCAACACAAAAGCTCGCTAAAACGCTTGCTAAAACTAGTAACGGTTTACTCAAAAACAGCTGTGAGACAACGCGTTCCATAAACTCCCTTGACCATTTGCACGCCAAATGTTGCTAAATGTACGTGCCGATGGCCGCTACATCACCCCCTTGCCAGTGGAAACGTCTTATTGCGATTACCTAAACTAACTAGCAACTATACTTACTAATTAACTTATCACTAACTTAACTAACCGCTTAGCTATATACACTACGCTACGAATTATTTCGATATATACATTGCTTAACTATTTACACTACAATCGACTACCGACCAACCTGTAAACGCGATGGGAACCTAACGCGCCTACCTGAACGCGTCGTAGTCGACTCTTGCGCGGAAGTAGGTCTATTGTCCCCTGCAATAAATTGATCGGTAGGCAATGACGTCTGCTCTTGGGTCTGTCTTGACCCTTCGTCAAATTCTAACATATACGCCGGTTTTAGCCTATCAATAGAAATCGTTACGTCTCTACTTCTAACCCGAACGACGTACGTCTTTTCTGAACGAGAAACAACAGGGAACGGTCCCTCATACGGATTCTCTAACGGCGACTTTACCGAGTCGACTCTCACGAACACGTGTGATGCCGTGGACAGATCTTTAAAAACAAAAATCTTCTTCTGTCCATGACGCGATCCCGCAACCGGTCTTACATCACGAAAATGCTCGCGGAGTTGTCTAACTAATTCTACCGGTTCCGTATTATTTCTCGCTATGCTACTGAAAAATTCAGCTGGCAGGCTTAAGCTCTCGCCGTACACTAATTCCGCGACCGATGCCTCCAAATCCTTGCGATACGCTGCTCTAATGCCTAATAAAATTATCGGAAGAACATCAGACCAACGCTCATCGCCGTGGCACTTAATCGCTGCTTTCAACTGCCTATGGAATCGTTCTACTAAGCCGTTTGCTGCTGGATGATACGCTGTCGTACGTAAATGTGTTGACCCAAGTAGTATATTGAGCTGTTTAAACAAATGAGACTCAAACTGCCTCCCTTGGTCGGTAGTAACCCTTAAAGGCGTACCGAAACGCGCAACCCATCCAGCCACGAACGCCCTCGCGACTGTCTCGGCCTCTATGTTTTCTATCGGGAAAACTTCTGGCCACCGCGTAAAACGATCCACGCACGTTAAACAATACTTGTTCCCGCGGGACATCGGCAACGGCCCCACTAGGTCGATGTGCACGTGATCGAACCTAGCGGACGGCAATGCGAATGTCCCGACAGGACTTGTTACGTGCCTACTTATTTTAGCACGCTGACATTCTAAACAACTACGGGACCATTCGCGACAATCCTTTTCGATCGACGGCCACACGAAACGCTCTTTAACTAATCGCACCGTGGCTTTAATTCCGGGATGCGAAAGCGCGTGTGCGGACAAAAATGCCTGATGACGAAAAGGCTTTGTGACGAATGGTCTAGCATTTCCCGTCGAAATGTCACTATAAATATAAACGTCGCTATCTATTAACTTAACGCGTTTCAACTGCAATGAGGTGCCAGACGCATTCAGGAGTTCCTTTAACTCTTGATCTGCTTCTTGTGACTGCGCTAAATCGTCGTAATTTAACGATGCAGTCACAGACTCGATCCTAGACAAAGCATCTGCCACCTCATTATCTTTTCCGCTAATATGCCTTAGGTCGGTTGTGAACTGACCTATGTAGTTCAGATATCTGAACTGCCGAGGTGTACACTTGTCCGACTTTTGTTTGAACGCAAACACTAGAGGTTTGTGATCGGTGTATATCGTGAACGTTCGGCCCTCTACAGCATGACGAAATTGCTTTACCGCAGCATAAACAGCTAATAACTCGCGATCGTACGCGCTATAGTTTCGTTGCGCAGGAGACAAGGCTTTTGTATGGAAAGCTAAAGGCTTCCATGAACCTTCTTCTCGCTGCTGCAACGTTGCGCCTAACGCAAAATCTGACGCGTCTACCATAATCGCGAGATGCGCGTGATTCGACGGATGCGCTAACAATGCCGCGTTTGCCAAAGCTTCCTTCGATGCCTGAAAGGCTTTTTCCGCGTCCGCGGACCACTCAATCGGAGTGTTTCCCTTTACTTTGCGACCGCAAAGCAACTGATTGAGCGGGGACTGGACTTCTGCTGCGTTAGGAATAAATCTCCGATAAAAATTAATCTTTATTCGCTAACGGCCTAGTGCCTTCTTTATTCACGATATACCCGAGAAACTTTACCTCTGTCGCGGCGAAAACACACTTGCTCGGATTGATTACGATGCCATAGTCATCGAGTCGTGAGAAAAGTTGCTTTAAATGTTCCATATGCTGTGTTTCATTCTTTGACGCTACTAAAATATCATCTAAATACACATAACAAAAATCTAAACCTCTTAAAAGGGAATCTATAAAGCGTTGGAACGTTTGCGCAGCATTCCTCAGACCGAACGGCATTACGGTATATTCAAACAATCCGAACGGGGTGGTTATCGCTGTTTTCGGAATATCGTCCGCGTGTACCGGAATCTGGTGGTATGCTCTCACCAGATCTATTGTCGAAAAAATCGTCATTCCCGACAGCAAACGCGAAAAATCCTCTATATGAGGAATTGGGTACCGGTCTGGGATCGTGCGCGCGTTGAGAGCTCGATAGTCGCCGCATGGTCGCCATCCGTTATCCTTCTTAGGCACCATGTGTAGGGCCGAAGCCCACTGGCTCTTGGATGGACGAATGTGACCTTGACTCATCAGCTCCTCGAACTCCGTACGCGCGACCTGGTACATTTCCGCCGATAACCTACGCGTTTTACAGTATATCGGAGCGCCGGAAGTCGTGGTAATGTGATGCACTACATCATGTTTTACCTTGCGTTGAATCGCTGTTGGTCGCGTGACGTCTGGAAACTGCGCCAAAAGCTGATGATATGGCGAATCTCCCACGATGGTCTTGATTGACCCGACCTCATCTACCGCGACCCTGCCAGTTGAAAACAACGACGTAGTCTGGTCCAGGAGGCGACGGTTCCGAAGATCCACTAGTAGACCATAGTGGCTCAGGAAATCAGTGCCGATGGCCGCTACAATAGTATGCAAAGACATACTTGCGTGGTACAAATGTCGACTACGCATAGCGACGGCCCTGGCGAGTCGAGAAGAGGTTACAATGGCCGCGTGGCGCAAACGCGTCGCGCACAAGCTGTCAACGAACATTTTCTTGACCTGCTCATATACTAACCGTACCAATTAATTAGTGTGAATGGTTTCTTTACCAGAACTGTCTGTAGAATTTAATGCTGTATAGTAAATTCCTGCTAGATAAAGGATTTTTCTCATAAATACAAAAATAGATCGTATAAAGTCCCCGCGTCAGCTCTTTTCTAAACTTCAACAAGCATTTACAACAATTAGAAAATTCATAAAAACTATAAATGACCATATGGATATGTAGAGGAGAGTCCCCTCTTTCTTTTGACACAAACCTGAACTTCATCGCATGTTTAGTTTTTGCATAAAATCTCGATTTTTATCGAAATCATGCATTTTTACAAAAATCAATGTTCCTCGAAAACGTTGCGTGATAGAGCAATTATGCTTTCGGATTCGGTTTTAGGACGACAATGTCTACAAGAATCATCCAACAGTAATGAAAGTACAAATTTGGTGTTGTACGGTGTAATCAGAATTAGGTACTTACACTCACTTTATGACCACACTCATAATTAAACATACTGATTGTTTAAGCAGTAAATCGTACTGAAAATATTTGTAAACAACATTTACTCTCCTTCTACCCATTTTCGCTTCGTAGAATACTTAAATTTAAAATACACTTGCTCTAATACTTATAATAACTATAACTAATACTATGTATTTATTCCAATACAACTGAAGCTATAAAGTACTGAACAATATGTACAAAAATCGTTTTCTGTAGTCACGTATAGTGCTTTGTGGAAGTTTGATCATTTAGAATCTAGATCGAGAATCGGACTGACGAGCGTGACGTAACAACATGGCAGCCGCTGACTGATGCCGCTTACTTCAGATACCTCGTGACAGGCAGTATGCTGCCCAATATTACAAATAACTCTGCAATAATGTACAAAATCGGCATTTTCAAGACCGAAACGATACAGATTGGACTTTTAGGGAATACAATTGACCACTTTTGAACTCCTCATTCAGTGTATGCGGATCTAACAATGTGTGAGTGTGTCACCACACTCTCGATCGACCGCACGGCCTCCCTTAACGCGTTCCCCGGAATCCGAAACCGCGTTGCAAAAAAAAACCAGAAAAATTATTTTTCTATTATATAAAATAGTTTTGTGGTTTCTGTCGCCCTAAAACGCCAAGCGGGTTGCCTTCTGAAGGGAAACCGAAAATTGAGAAGCCGGTTGCCTTCCGAAGGGGAACTGAAAATTGAGCACCGCGACAGTAGTTTTCAGAGATAGAGAGAGCGAGAGAGAAAGGGAGAGAGAGAGAGTGAGAGAGCGAGAGCGGGAGAGAGAGAAAGCGGGAAAGAGAGAGAGCGGGAGAGAGCGGGTGCGGGAGAGAGAGTCAGAAAGCGGGAGAGAGAGAGAGCGAGAGAGAGAGAGCGAGAGAGAGAAAGAGAGAGAGAGTTACAGAGAGAGGGAGAGAGAGAGGGAGAGAGAGAGCGGGGAAGAGAGCAGGTGAGAGAGTGCGGGAGAGAGAGACAGAAAGAGAGAGGGAGAGAGAGAGCGAGAGAGAGAGCGATAGAGAGAGCGGGAGAGAGTGAAAGAGAGAGCGGGAGAGAGAGAGAGAGAGAGAGAGAGAGAGAGAGAGAGAGCGGGAAAGAGAAAGAGTGAAAGAGAGCGAGAGGGAGAGCGAGTGAGAAATTCCATCATGGAGCCCCCTAGTGTAATATGTAATAATGTGTTTATGATATATAATTTGTTTAGAAGTAATTCTTTTTTGGCCCGCGATAGTCGGACAGTGTTTGCAGTAATTATTTCTCTGAATGTATTCTATACATTGGGAAAACCGAAAATGTTACAGATCAATATAGGTAAATGTACCGGTAATTTTATATAGCGGTATGACGTCATACCGGTATTTAGGTATTTCTGTTTCTGTAAAGGTATAAAGGTACAACCGAAAAATACCGGTATGATACCGGTATTTCGTATACCGGTATAAGTCCCTGGTATCCCATTCATTGGGAAAACCGAAAATGTTACCGATAAATATAGGTAAATATACCGGTAATTTTATATAGCGGTATGACGTCATACCGGTATTTCGGTATTTCGGTTTCTATAAAGGTATAAAGGTACAACCGAAAAATACCGGTATAATACCGGTATTTCGTATACCGGTATAAGTCCCTGATTTCATCCAACCTCCCAGCGGCTCCTCGATCTCGCATCGGGTCCGTCCGCGCTGTTCTACAACCTCCTAGCAGCTCCCCGATTTCGCATCGGGTTTGTCTGCCCGTCTCTCCCAGTGACTCGCCAATTTCGTATTGGGTTCGTTCACGAAGTTACACCATCCAAGCAGCTCCCTGATTATGTGACTACGTATCAGGTTCGTCTGCAGTTGACTCCATTCCTAGAGGCTCCGTCCTCAACTTCTATAATCCTAGTGGCTCCTTGATTTCGTGACTACGCATCAGGTTCGTCCGCGCACCTAACTAACAAATTGTAACCATATTCAAAGGGTAACAACTCTTCGCCAGGCACTCGCACTGCTCGTAGCAATAGCTCGTAACAAAGGTAAGCATGGACCAGCGTCCTCCGCGACAATTTTTATTGATATCGTGTGCAAAACAATGCTTTTAGGTTGAAAGATAATACTTCAAAATTTTAAGTCGCTACCCCTCCACTAAGGGTAATATGAAGACAAACACCCTAACCCAGACCATTTTTCCTCGGTTGTTAATTAAGGTATTAAGACGGAAAAACTCGAAAATACTCCAACTTACATCCTGCATTTCATATATTTTTTTCAGAATTGCGAGCAAATGATGATGGGTAGAAATAAAATATTCATTTTTTTAGGGGCGGGGTTGCAAACAACCCTTTAAGTGACATCTACTAAAAAATTCAAAAAAAATGTTCTGTTACCACTCTAATATATCTGAAAGTTTCAAGATGATCGGATTGGTGGAACGTAGTTAAATAATTGAAAAACAAATGAAATTACGCCATTATAATATTATAATGTATAGTGCAGTGTTTCTTACGACTCTAATTAGCATTAAACCTACCACCACAGGTCAAAATGACCGGTTCCAGATTTTTTATTTTGCAATATTGAAATAATAAAAATGATTTCATAAGAAATGATTGTATAGATATCTCTAGTAGAACACATATTACAATAAAAGCCGCATAAAGTCTAAATAAAGTCAATCTTGTCATTTTTATAAGAGAACATGTACCTGTTACTTTTAAGGCTTGGTAGCAGTATAGTGTTAATGATCCTTATCAGGAGATTGAGTCTCTTCTTGATCAATAATCGCTTTTCCAACGCAACACATCGTATTACATTCTGTTCTTATCTTCCTGAATTTATAAACGAAACGCATAAACACATCTCAGCTCGATTTTTAGGGGTGTCCCAATGTAATAGAATAGAAGAAGTTGCTAATCAGTCTTGCTCCGATGTCACTTAAAGGGTTGCTTGCAATCGCCGCCCCTAAAAAAATGAATATTTTGTTTCTACCCTTCATCATTTGCTCATAATTGTGAAAAAAATATATGAAATGCAGAAGGTAAATCGGAGTATTTTCGTTTTTTCCCTTAATATCTTAATTAGCAACCGAGAAAAAAAATGGTAAAGTTTAGGGTGTTTACCCCCATATTACCCTTAATTGAGGGGTTAGCGATTTACAATTTTGGGGGATTATCTTTCAAACTACAGGCATTGCTTTGCGCACAATATCAATAAAAATTGTCGCTGGGGCCACTGGACCATGCTTACCCTGCTAGACCCTTTCGCGACATGTGCCTGTTAAAATAGAATATGATAGTTTAAAGTTTAAAGAACAGAACAAGTTGTAGATCGCATGGTAGAAAAAAGATGGTGTCAACTGATCCATTGATAAAATCAAACGAATCGTATTACCAAATCTCGATAAAGTTGTAAAATGCAAAATTTTGTGTTCAATCCAACTTGTATTTTTAATTTATTAGAAGTATTGGTGAAAGAATGAAAATATATTATATATATCTCTGTTTCAATTTATGAAAATCTGACTGTGATAATTTAGAACATAAACTTCATATGGAATAAAACGTTTCACTGATGCCTCGCAAACAATTAATTTTAATCACCATGTGATGTAATTATTGTTGCGCAGAATTCGGTGATTTATTGAAATTTAGGAGAGAGTATTAGATATCTGTTGAAATGTGCGCTCTGTTCATGGCGACTATGGCGGACTAGGTCTGCATGGGAGTTCTCATGGTATAGGTGACGCCTATGACAGACTAGATTCACATGGGAGTTCTCATCTAGCGATGATGCGCCGTGACAGGACTGGTCGTCGTGCATTTTGTCTTCTTCCCGCCAAGAAGAAATACATTCGTTCCGTTTCTTATATTAAATATCATTAATACACCATACAATGAAATTAGTTTAGTTTCCAACACGATCCACGTCCCAGCAATATCCAATTTCAAAATCTGAAGGTGACTTTCACATCTCGATAAAAATAAAGAATAGTACAAAATGAATTGTTTTATCATGTGGTATCATTGACAATATGTGTAGAACTTTTGTTCGTCCATAAAAGTGTAATGAAAGAATCGCCCATAAAAGGGGCGATTCCTGAAGTCATTTCAAGTAAGTTTTTCCTTTGCGAAAATGTTCTACGCGGCTTTGTTCAGGAGTTATTAACGGAAAACACGAACCAATCAGACCGCGGCTACAGCTGAGCGTGGCGTTGTCATTGGCCGAGCCGAACTCCGTAAGTAGAACCCGCGCTCTGGTTGGTCTGTGTTTTTCGTTAATAACTCCTTAACAAAGCCACGGAGAATATTTTCGCAAAGGAAAAATTTACTTGAAATGTCCCAAGGAATCACCCCTTTCAAGGAAATACAACATTTTTGGGACACCCTGTACGAGCGAAGTTAATCGTAAAAAGATGATCGAGTTCGTAAATGAGTTTCCTCGCAAAGAATTTTGGTAAGCCAATTATAATTATTCCTGAAAGTTTAAATATAAATTTACGTATTAGTAGCACAACAAGTTTGTGGTTTAGGGTTTCATTTCAATACTACAACAGAAAGCCCTCTTATGATCAAAAACTAGTTTCTTGACCCTATGTACGATTTTCACTGTGAGTGACTGTATTTTTTGAGAAATTATAGATAGCACATATGTGCTATCATTTTCTCCACGAGTATAAGTGATTCGATTGAATATATCCAATTTCGTTGGAGATCTTACCGCTCCATTTTTGTGCCACCCGAAGAACAGTTGGATTGGATAGACTTTCCATGAAATTTCAATGGTCGTGCCTGCGGACGTAGCTGATCGCCGGACGTCGCAGATGGCACGTAGCTGCACGGAGAAAGTCACTGGCCCGTGGCTCGACAGTCTTCGGTCAAGTAAACCCAGGGATCGGTTTAATCGCGTCGTTTAATCGCGGCAGGTGGGCCGCCGGATTAATTATTTAAAGCCCCTTAGGCTAACGTCGAATTAATGGACACAGCGCCGCAATACCACCGCGGCATCGATAATTCTGCAGTTCTGTGGCCTCTCCCATTGGTTCCGGGGCGCGTGCCATTCGCAGACTGTAGCACGGCACTACGTAGATACGTTCCTCCTCGAGGTACCGTACAATTTCGTTGTTGTTCGGACTTCCCAGTGATTAGTTTGCCCGGTAACTCCGTGGTCGAGTCAGGCCAACCCGGTGAAATTCGAACGGTTTTGATGGTAGCCGCGATGACGTCCACCAACCCATCGAATTAATCGGACACCTTGGCAATTCGCAGATATTACCGATGATTCCAGGCGTACACTACGGTCGAGGAATAAATCTGTTCTATGAGCGTAACTTAATAAGAAATTTTAGTGACACTCCGCCTTTAAGTTTGGTTTCGAGAGAGGTAGAGTTAGGGGCAAACTTTTTCCGAGACATGTAAGATTTTTTTTTGTAAGTGGACGCGTGGAAACAGAGGACATATGAAGATCAACTTCGTTTTTTAAAGTAGCATAATATACTTTTCTTTGTATGTACTATCTAATAGGACGTTCTACGACGCGTACAGTGACCTACGACTCAAGGTCATTCAAGTTCGTTGAAGGTCAACTGCGATGGAAAATATTTTACTTACTAAATATTACTTATTAAATATTTGACACATTTTTTCTATCACCAACAGCAACCGAGTTATTCAGGTATCCTGTTGTAGGTGACTCACCCTGTACAAAAGCAGTATTAATGTTGACGCATTGCAAGTTTCAAAACTCGATTGCATCAGTGAGTCGTACGCTATGCCATAGTAACCATGGAGCATTGTACAACAAATGGGTTCAAGTTTAAAATTGGTCTTATTTTGCGCGATATTCAATAATAATATTGTTATGGCTATTCTCGAATGGTTTGCACCATTTAATGACCGCTAGGTGACTTACTAGGGCAATTTGTCGACACATGCACAACACTTGTTAGTAACAGCACGAATTTCAAACGTAGAAGGCATTTGTTATACGACGCCCTATAGTTGTTATGACATAAAATACGATTGACTGATGAAATCGAGTTGAAATTTACGATACATCAACACTAATACTGCTTTTTTATAGCCGCTTACCCGATAGAGATATACCGTTCTCAAAATAGAAGTTAGGGGAAGGATATAACTTATTGACTGACCCCCGTATTTTGATATCGAACGATAAAAGCATTCTACCTGTTTTGCTGCGTCCCACCTGCGTCTGACATATAACGAACCCTATCTACTTTTTCTTACGTTCAGGAACTTTCCTGCTTCGCTTAACACTTTACCTACTGGAAACCTAATAATAGGTTGCATCATATCTTCAAATAATCCAAAAAGAAATTAACTCCAGAAAGATTGAGGCTTGAGCCAATGTAGATAGTAAGATAGAAAGAAGATATAGTAAACTTGTCAATGTGCTACTGATTTCAATGAGCTTTAAATATGTTGTCAAGGTCATCATTCTGAACAAAATTTACATTTAAATTTTTTGGCGGTCGGCTTTAGTTTACGAAATATTCGCAGAAAACTTTACTTGTAGATCCATGGGGTCAATGTGCTACCTCCTTTCCGGTTTCAATGACCTTACTGTTAACGAACTGTTAAGATTCGGTGGACGTGGATCACTGGTTAGAAAACTGTTTACAATAACCAAATTGTAACTTTATTTCGCGATACATACCTTCGCGTGCCCTAAATAAATGTAACCTAAAAAAGCGACGGAAAGGCCAAATGAGAGAAAACGATCGGCACGATTTATCGTGCATCCCACATTGATATGTAAATGGTGCGGAGACACAAAAGTCAAGTATTAATTCTCAACAGTAACCATAAGGGCCATCATGGAGCATATTATGACAGTAATAACCTCAAAAAAGTGATACATTTTACCACAGACGAGGTATAAGAGTAGACCAATCACCATATGAGGTTTCCTGTCTCACACAATTTATAACAACTGGTTTTCTTAGGTACTCTACGCTGACGAACGATAAATGTTGGAACTAGATCCACGAAAACGATCAAATACAAATGGCTGACGAGTTGTGTCTGTAATGTTGTGACTACATGTTCAAATTAAATTTTTTTTATTTCATGTCATTATGTTATATAATTACATAATATGTTATAATTTATTGTGACCATGAAGATAATGGCACGGCCAGGGGTTAATTGCAAGTATACCAAACAGACTACATATAAGATGTAATAAACAGCATCGGAGGTCCTACAATAAAACTAACAAAATGTTTGAATATCACAATCGTAATCACAAAAACGTAGAATGAAACTTAATTTGTCCACCCTGTGTCTTGTTTCATTGTTTTAAATAAACTATCAATTATCTGTTTCCCTTTGTAGTTTTCCCGCTTCCATTTTATTATAAGATATAGACATTTATATATATAAGAATTCATTGCTGTTTTGAAAGAAAATTTCAAAATTCTGTTTGTAAAAATTGTGGTAGTTATCGTATAGATTACTATTTAAACTTTTTTTTGCCCGCCACTATATCTCGAATACAAAAAAAAGGAAAAACGTGACAGAATACTGAAATCATTAATTAAGGTGGGATTCTTTATGCAAAACATGAAATCGTAGTTTTCAGATGCGTATAATGTTGATAGCGCACATGTTAATACAATTTTATTATCTTTGTAAATACCTTGTTAACCATGAAATCTATTGTTTATCTAACACGTATATATTACTATTTAAACTTTCTTTTGTCCGCCACTGTATTACCTTTTTCGATGTCGTGTAATGTTTTCGTTAAAGATTGTTTTATACACTTAAATAAGATCCTCCGTGGATCCAAATGCTTACAATTAGTGCAGAACGTCCGGGAAACGTTTCGAAATCTGTTCTCACATTTCGCCGTCTCCCTGACCGTTGAAATTCAGAGGACCGAGCAGTAGAAGTTTAATCGTGGCCATTTCTTGTCCAACCGTAACTCGGTTTCCGAGTGGACGAGCCGTAAAACTTTTATACCGAGCCCACGGAGGTTTTGATTACGTACCGGGCAAGAATTTTTTCACGGCCATTTACGGACAATAACGAATCTTCAGCAATGAGAACCGTCGGTATACGTCTTGATAAAATTATAGCCCCTGTGGTTTACGGCTGAGTGAAAGAATAATGTTTACTGTTAAAACAGAACTACGTCTGGCCATTCTATTCGAGGAGAAATAAAAGAATGGAGTTAGACATATAGAGGTGCGCTTCAAGAAATAATTTAAATGTTTTTGTTATGAATCGTGGTGAAGGATCGCCGAAATAAATGATTGTAACCACTTCTCATTACTTTAGTAATGACAAAAGAGAAACTTTTAATTCGTCTGATTTACGATTGTTCTGATAATCGTCGATATACATTATATATTATTACTTTCACAATACGCACTACTGTCGCCATACTGGTACCGATCAGGAAGGAGCTCTTCCTTTTGTTATTACGCGGTGCTGCGCGCGCATGTACTTTCCGTAACGTACATCTTGTTCGGCGTAGCGCACAAAATTGCGATATATTTTAATAGTTTTAAACGATCGAAACAACGCAAAAGAATACTTTTATACTATTACGATTACGTATAATTTTTTAGAAATATACGTAATAGGGTAAACTGTACTATTCCTGGCACTGCAGTAGTTATTGGCACTTTTGATTTAAATGGCAAATATTAAGAATTCTTGGTATAGAAAATAATTTTTTATTGCTCCTTATTTATATTTCAAAGCAACGTTATAAGTTTTCATAACAGAGTTCCACATATGACTGTTAGTAACGCTGGAGGACATCCAGTAAGACCTATACGGATGACTACAGTGCAGTGTAAATAGAGATTCGTTAAAATTTTCGTTACGAGTAAGTATACTTTATCGCTTTATAAGTTAATTTCGGACTGTACTACAGATGTAATAAGTGCGTATATGTTTAATTAAAAAAGGTATTACCTTTTCAACGTTTACTTCTTACTGTTTGTCAGATATAATCTCAGATTTAAAGGTGCCAACGAATGGTTCATTTATTTGTATGGAAGTTTAATTACTTGGCACCTATGGCAATTACTAGATATTAGGCATGTGCGGGCCGCCCGATATTCGGGCTCGGGTCGGGTCGCAGACAGTCGGGCGGGCTCGATTCGGGCGCCCGATACTTCATGCCACATCGGGCAGCCCGAGAGTTTCGGGCAACCTGAGCGTTTCGGGCTACCCGAGAGTTTCGGGCTACCCGAGATTTTCGGGCCGCCCGAGACAGTGACTCAACTTCGTTGGGCGGGTTCGGAAAGAATCGGACAAGTTCGGGCGAGCGAGTTATCGCGATACCCGAGACTCATAGAGAACTTTATATACTTGGTTTCTTTTTATAATTACAGTAGGTGTATTTGGGGAACATGTGCATAATCTATATTTGTATTAAATTTTGAAATAACGCACGTACATGTGAAAAATTTAAAAGACAATATTTCTGGCATTCTGACGAATTTGTTCATACAAATAAAGATTATGCACATGTTCCCCAAATACACCTACTGTAATTATAAAAAGAAACCAAGTATATAACGTTCTCTATGAGTCTCGGGTATCGCGATAACTCGCTCGCCCGAACTTGTCCGATTCTTTCCGAACCCGCCCGACGAAGTCGAGTCACTGTCTCGGGCGGCCCGAAACTCTCGAGCGGCCCGAAACTCTCGAGCGGCCCGAAACTCTCGGGTAGCCCGAAACGCTCGGGTAGCCCGAAACTCTCGGGCTGCCCGATGTGTCATGAAGTATCGGGCGCCCGAATCGAGCCCGCCCGACAGTCTGCGACCCGACCCGACGATTCGGGCGGCCCGCACATGCCTACTAGATATACAGTTTTGGATTTTTTTTTAATATTTGAAAGATTAATGCTTTGGATCTTTAAAACAAATAAGAAATATAGAAATAAAAAAGGATAGATGTCAACAACAATACTGAAAATACTGTTGTTAATCTCAACACGGAGAAAAAGTAAGAAAATTCAAAAAAGACTGCAGTAGAAAAAAAGAAGCCAGAGATCGTATCACCAAAAAGGAAGAGTTGAATCGGATGCCTCATGTAAACCTTAAAATATTTTTCTTTTTTCTTTGAGTTAAGTAGTAAGTTATTTCTATATATTAAGCTGAAGATATTAGTTCAGACGTAATTTATACATTATGTAGAATTTACGCCTACATGCAGTACAAACTATTTTCATTATTTGTCTTTATTAAGTTAATAATTCCTATTCAGTTCTTCAGTGTTAATAACTGATACATGTTGTGTCAATAATTGTACCCAACGTGCCAATGACTGTACTATTTGACTTACGATTGTTATTCAATGAATATATTTTATAATAAAAGATTTATGACTCGTAAAACTGTTTGCTTTTGCTGATAAATCTCTACTAGCTTATAATAATAGCAAGTTAAGCTCGTATGAACATTTCAAAAAATGATAAAAAGATTTTTACTACGATTTTGGCATAGGGTGCCAATCATTATTGTACAGTTTACCCTGAATGTATACAGTGAATCGCAGAAACATTTCGGACACTTTTAAAGAAACTTTTTTAACATCGACAATACAAATTGTATATTTTTGAGAAGTTAGAACAATTAGTTTACTGCAAAATGTGAAGAAATTTTTGAAAAAATTACAATTGGTCGGAATTGCAGAGAAAATACTAGCACCTGTTGTTTACAACCTTTTTATGTGTGTCTATATCGAAAATTTAAAAAATACGTTTTGTAGATCTGTGTCAATTATACATATTCTGAAAACTTCATCGTATTTTTTAAATTTTCAATATTGGCCCACATAAAAAAGAAGTAAACAACAACTTTTAGTATTTTCTTTGCAATTCCGAACAATTGAATTTTTTTCAAAATTTCTTTTACACGTCATGTAGTAAACTAATTGTTCTAACTTTTCAAAAAAAACCAAGTGGTATGGTCCAATATTAAAAAAGTTATCGTCCTTTTAAGAATGACCGAATATTACTGTAATTCACTGTACATACATGGTTCTCAGCTCGTTATTCAATAATTTACGAGACCACGAAATTATAAATCTTGAGTGTCCATTTTGGTGGTCGTAAAAGACCCAAACATGTATATCTTTTTTGCAATAAACTTCTTTTTTATCTTTGCCTTAAATTCTTATTTGTCAGAAGATTTTCTTGGATGTTCGTTAAAGAAATTATTACTGTACCAATTGTATACGTCAATCAGCTATTATCGTTTACGAGAATATCAGTAGTTGATGTATTAGTTTCCTAATTTTACAATTATTGTATTTATGTTCGCTCTCTGATCTAGTCTTACTTTATACTGTTTTTGATTAGTAGAAGAAAATTATCAAATATACAGGACGTCCCAAAAATGTTGTACTTCGTTGAAGGGAGTGATTCCTAAGGTAATTTGAAATAACTTTTTCCTTTGCGAAAATGTTCTCCGCGGCTTTGTTAAGGAGTTATTGACGAAAACCGCGGACCAATCATAGCACGGTTGCAGGGGACGGATTGCAGCTCGGTTAATGCTAACGCCAGGCTCAGCGCTAGTCGTTATAGCCGCGCTCTGATTGGTTTGTGTTTTTCGTTAATAACTCCTTTACAAAACCGCGAAGAACATTTTCGTAAAGGAAAATGTTGTTTCAAATGACCTCAGAAGTCACCCTTTTCCAGAAAATACAACATTTTTGGGCTCTTGCAAATCGGCAATTTAATGTTCAAATACTTTTCGGATCCACTGTGCATAATAATCGAATCCGTGCGTGAAGATTCGATATATCACGCGGTATTATATACATATAAGTATATATAAACACTGCATTGATTAAATTGTTTATAACGTTACCGACCAACTCACGTCGCGATAGTGTATTATAATTAAAGTCGTTTCAGCCGTTTAAACTACCCGCAGCGCCACGCTGAGGAAAAATGTTTTTATTCTGGTCAAACTCACGGTGCTCAACGGAACTTTAAGCTTTCTTAGGAAACTGTTCTTAAGGGAAATCGCTACACGGGAACCCTGGATGGAGTTGCTTAAGTAACTAAAGAAAATTCTCGGCCGGTACGGCAAGCATTCTGATGTAGTTACAATTCCAGCGCAGTTAATCCTAAATAGGTAGTTCTATAAGCAGACATTTTAAAAAGAAATGAAATCAATGGGAACGGTCCCGGACATGACGGTTCCTCGGCGCGGTGGAATTCAAAGAAACGCGAAACGGTAAGTGTTATTGTCACTGTAAAAGCTACGAACATTCAGCCGATAAACCACTGAAAATTAAATAGCCATTAACAATACCCAACAGTTATCCAAATCGTGGACATTTCTACAAACCTCATCTGCGACAATGTATGAAATAAGATGGTTTAATGCTACTGAAGCAGGTACTCGCTGCTCCCCCCAATAAAGTTAATAAATACCATTGTCAGACTCGAGATCTTTATGAACTCACAGTTAGTGTGGAGAAAATTTTTTAGACAAATCGGTTTAAATACTACTACAAGTTATCGTTATTCTAGCTATTGTACTGTATATACAGAGTGTCCTAAAAATGTTGTACTTTCTTGAAAGGGCAGATTCTAAGGGTTGGGCGGGTACACGAAAATTCGTGATACTTGGGTACCAGAACTTGAAATCGGGTCGGATAGTGATCGGATCGGGTCGGGAACCCGAAAATCTATGACATTTGGGTATCCAAACAGTATAAATTTTCGGGTTCCCGACCCTACCCGATTTCGACTTCGTGTACCCGAAATGGGTAAGCGCATATTTCGAATTTCCAGGTTCTGAACCCGGGGAAAATACTCCACCCGAACCGAACCCAAATTTCCGTGTACCCGCCCACCCTTAGGAGATTCGTGATGTCATTTGAAATAACTTTTTCCAGTGCGAAAATGTTCTTCGCGTCTATGCTAAGGAGTTATTAACGAAAAACACGGATCAATCAGAGCACGGCTACTGCGGACGGATGCCAGCTCGGCCAATTCTAACGCCCCGCTTAGCGAGACCTGTGCTCTGATTGACCCGTGTTTTTCGTTAATAACGCCTGAATGAAGCCGGGAAAACATTTTCCCAAAGGAAAAAGTTACTTCAAATGACCTCGAGGATCACCCCTTTCAAGATACTACAACATTCGATATACCCTATTGTATACAGGGTGTCCCAAAACGACTGAGTTAAATTGAAATGGGAGATTCCTTGGGTCATTTGAAGCAACGTCTTCCTTAACAGAAATGGCGCCCGCGGCTTTGTTTAGGAATTATTAACGAAAAACACGGACCAACCAGAGCGCGACTTCTACGGACGGAGTTCGGCTCGGCCAATGCCAACGCTACGCTCAGCTGTAGCCGCGCTCTGATTGGTTCTTGTTTTCCGTTAATAACTCCTGAACAAAGCCGCGGGCGCCATTTTTGTTAAGGAAAATGTAGTCTCCAATGACCCAAGGAACCTCCCATTTCAATTTAACGCAGTCGTTTTGGGACACCTTGTATATCTTACATTCTATTACTCTACACTCTACACTCTACGACAGACCTCGGAATTATGTGCTCCCGACGGCCGGTTATCGAAGGCTACGCCCCCTTGTCCCGGCCGAGCGTCTCGCTCCCCGTGGCGGCCAAAGAGTTCGGAATTCGTCAGGCGCGTACCATAGAAGGTATTTGTGGTGCATTAGTGCGACACCTGTATCAATAGGTTTCCAAGTTACCGTCGAGGTACTATTGTCAATGCGCTTTTTTTGTCAGTGGTATCCATTGTAGGCCTATTCCATTGTGTCGTACGATAATTTCGGACAACAGCTGCAGAAAATAAATTTAGAAAATAAATTCGGAAGATAAATTTTTTAAGTAGTTTTTAATTGTATTAACATATGGGATAACATGATTTTCGCGCAAGTTTAAACGTGCTTGGCAAATTGGTAAGATGTACGGGAAGTTTAGACGTAGCTGTTCGCATCGTCAACACTTACATTGTAACACTCTATGATACGCGCCTGAGCTGCCTCTAGAACTAGGGTCGCAACGGGGAGTGAGACGCGCGGCCGGGTCGACGCGACGCGACGGGGCGTTGCCTTCGAAAACCGGCCGTCGCAAGCACATAATTCCGAGGCCTGCTCTACGACAATAAAATAAAGGTCATACCAACAGCATGAAAAGTTATTTATACCAAAAGGAAAGGAAACATTGAAATATTTCGAAAAATAATGTTCCACAGTTGAGATTAAGGAAAAATGTATTCAGATAAAATAAACATTTGGTCAAACTTACGTTTAGGGGAGGCAGCTCTGATGAACTTGACCTTGACATATGTTGTCGAAGACAACATTCTGAACAACTTTTGTCATTACAACTACCCGATGCTCGGTCTTAGTTTTCGAGATATTTGCGAAAAACTATTGCTAATACTGTATTGAAATATTCACAAGTTCGTCTGCGAGATCGGGCCGGCCTACCGGCCGGCCTTCTCCGCCCCCCCCCCCCGCCACCTGGCCCTAACTAATTCTGATTGTATGATTTTTCCATTACTAGTTCAAATTCTATATAAAGACTACAGTATTTTATCGATAAATGTCTCAAATGTCTGGCGGATAAATGTGGCTGAACTATCCCCACTCCTGCGGGGTATACCCCGTGAGGGGCCTCGAAGCTCGAGCGGTCTCGGCCGCCGAGAAGTGTAACATGATACGGGTCGAGTATATCGGTGTGAGACCAGGAGACCACTACTAATCCAATGACAAAACTTCTTTATTTTTCATTATTTTTTTATGGGACTTTGACCAAATTATTCGAGGCATTTTTCTAATTAAAATGATACCAAACACGATATAATTCGGATCATATTGTATAATAATATAAATATAAAAGGCAGGTATGTACATCGGTGAACCAATAGTAATTCAATGACGACACTTTTACATTTCTTATTAGTCTTATATGAGACTTCTATCATTATTTACATAGATATTTCTCCGATTAAAATTTTTCTGATTATACATACATACATATCTATTTTTTTAAATGACGATGGAGTAAGTTTTGGTGACAGACAAAGAGAGTAACTAATTTATTGTTTCTCGATCGTAGATGTTTAATAAATTGAAAAATGCTCTCGGCGCACGGTTTCGATCAATAATAAAAAACTAAGCAATTTTGCAATATTTAAATTCTCAACGTTTCGATCCGAATTTGGATCATCCTCAAGAGAGATGCGTCTGAAATTATATATATAATTAATATTTTGTAAATTTAACAGGGGGGACAAACTGATTATAATTAAATTTTTAAATCACATACTTGCAAAGTATCAAAACATGTTAATTAGCTATTATACACTGACTGAGTTTCATGCTGGTCTGCATTCAACCAGTGTCGCCAGATGAGTCCGAATTCGGACTCATTTAATCCCCTACTTTTCCCCTTCCACTATCCCATTCCAGCACCACGTCCCACTCAATCCCCGTCGCGCACGCGCAACGTGTCGCATATTACGACTCTGGTCATCAGAGAGGGGGTACCTGTATTCCCCTCGATTTTCTTGACCTGGCGACACTGCATTCAACTGAGGTACCGGCCGTTAAGTTAGAGCGAACACATAAATTGAAAACGACGTATATTGACACTCAACCAATCAGACACCATGATCGACAAGTTGTTGAATCGATTCTTGGCGGTAAATTCAAATTGACAAAATATCGATCCTAACGCAATCGTTATTGACATTAACATAATCAGGGATGGCAGCAATTTAAAAACTGATTGGTTTCATAAGTCCAGTTGGTCTGGCAGATATTTAAATTACTATTCTTTTCATCCTTCACAGCATAAGTTAGGTCTCATCAAAGGCTTAATTGATCGAGCCATACTCTTGTCGAATCCAGAATTCAGGGAAAAAAATTTATCTTTGATTAGAAATGTTTTACAACAGAATAATTACCCCAGTATTCTTATTTCTAAAGTCATCAAAGAAAGGGTCTTTGAAATATATAACCCTCTTGTCATCGAGAAACGAAAAGAGGAAAAATTTAAAGAAACTGGTCCAATTAATTGGAAAAACACTGTGGTAATTCCATATGTTAAAAACATTGCTGATGATATAAAAAGAATTTTCAGAAAAGCTGGTATTCACACTATTTACAAAATACCTTCTTGTTTAAAAAATTGGTTTCCACCAGTTAAAGACAAATTACCACTTTCAAAAAATTGCAATATAGTTTATTCAATACCATGTAAAGGTTGCAGCAGCACATATATTGGACAGACGTCAAGGCATTTAGACACAAGAATTAAAGAACATAAAAGAAATATTTTTTTACCTCCTACACAACATACCGCTTTGACGAAGCATTCTTTCGAGTTTGATCACGCATTTGACTTTGAAAATGCAAAAATTGTGGACAGAGAACCCAATTTAGAACGTAGAATACTTCTTGAAACTATTCACATGATTAAACATCAAAGCGTAAATCTTAGGTATGAAACACCAAAGATTCATGAATATTACGCAACATTACTAAACCAGTAATGTAGGTTATGATGAAGTTTCTACGTATATACGAAGTATTGTTTATGTGAAAATATGTTTTCATAACATCTGTGATCAAAACTATTGAATGTTAATTTTCTTACCATGTTAAATGGTACCCTACTGGTTATGTTGCGTTAGGATCGATATTTTGTCAATTTGAATTTACCGCCAAGAATCGATTCAACAACTTGTCGATCATGGTGTCTGATTGGTTGAGTGTCAATATACGTCGTTTTCAATTTATGTGTTCGCTCTATCTTAACGGCCGGTACCTCAGTTGAATGCAGACCAGCATGAAACTCAGTCAGTGTATAATAGCTAATTAACATGTTTTGATACTTTGCAAGTATGTGATTTAAAAATTTAATTATAATCAGTTTGTCCCCCCTGTTAAATTTACAAAATATTAATTATATATATAATTTCAGACGCATCTCTCTTGAGGATGATCCAAATTCGGATCGAAACGTTGAGAATTTAAATATTGCAAAATTGCTTAGTTTTTTATTATTGATCGAAACCGTGCGCCGAGAGCATTTTTCAATTTATTAAAGAGAGTAACTGATAAAGAAAGAGACACGACAAGTCGCATCGTCTTGTTGAAAATGTATTTGATAATATGAATAATGTTTATAAAATGTGTCCGGTCAAATAAATTCATCGTACAACAGTCCGTCGCAAATTGCATCTACGTGCCTAAATTCTAGCACCCGAATTATGCCTCCTAATAAATCACGAAGAAACTCCTAAAAAATCACGTTCCTGACTGTCTTCAAACGTTCACCACCATAAATTCGTCACGAAGATTAATGTGGATGATTACTGTAGCTGAGCTTCTACCTGTTTTCTAAGTTTAAAAGTCGCGAAATGTCCTAGTCAAGAGAGTGTCTTGCAGGGACAAGTTGCCTCACCGATGTACCTGACCATTAATGTCCATTAATATGTTCCGAATTATATCGTGTTTGGTATCATTTTAATTAGAAAAATGCCACAAATATATTGGTGAAAGTCCCATACAAAAGTAAGTAATAATAAAAAAGTTTTTCATTGTGATTACATTGTGAAGACGCGGCGGGCCTTTGAACTGTGCCGGCGGCTGCTACTCTCCGCGTCTCTTTCTTTCCCATACGCCATCGATCCTTGCGCTCGACACTTTGATCGCCCATTACACAAGTAAATATAATCGGAATTATATCATATTTGGTATCATTTTCATTAGAAAAATGCCCTGAATAATTTGGTCAAAGTCCCATAAAAAAATAATGAAAAATAAAGAAGTTTTGTCATTGGATTAGTAGTGGTCTCACACCGATATACCCGACCCGTATCATGTTTACATTTCTCGGCGACCGAGGCCCCTCGAGGTTCCCATTCCATTTCTACGTTCGGCATAATTCAAAGAATAGTATCCCTGACGGATAAACGTCGCTGGCCGGACCCGTGGTTGCGACAATTATCGATAAAATACTGTATATAGAATTCAAAAATTATGCGATCAGAATTAGTTAGGGTGAGTTGGCGGAGGCGAAGAGGGCCGGCCTAACGGCCGGCCCGACCACGCATGCGAAAATCCAGAAGTACTCTGTTCTGATCCCTACGTGTTTACAAACAGAAAATAAACAGATGCCGCCCCGGAACATGCTTACGTTGCCACGGAGCATGCAAGAATACGTAAAATTCAATACAGTATGTATTTGCAATAGTTTTTCGCAAATATCTCGAAAACCAAGACCGAGCACCGGGTAGTTGTAATGGTAAAAGCTGTTCAGAATGGTGTCCTCGATAACATATGTGAAGGTCAAGGTCATTAGAGTTGCCTCCCCTAAACGTAAGGTTTACCGTTTTGATAAATATTTGATACTTCGTATAGTAAAAGAGTCACGTAGAAAAGTGGAATTGTTTAATAATAACCAAATACTTAAAGAGGCCTCATTTGTATCATTAAATTCCCGATCCCTTAGATTGGATGTGCCACAATTAAAGTATATTTTTATCTTATTAAATGTGAGATGAAGTCTGACAAAACTATGATTTATACAAAAACGTCTAATTTTTCATCATAAACTAAAGATTACGAAGAAGAATGTATTTGTCCATACGAAAAAAGAAAGTTAACCTTGAAGCGTCTAAGTCTAACAAATACGAAATTGTTGGAAATCAGCCTTATGGGTTAGTGAAATCATTGCGCTCTCATATTAGTTCTCGGCCGCGTGATTGGTGCGTGCGTTATTACGACACGTTTGTCGCACCGCATATTTTTCTTTTCAATAAATAAAATACATTTTGTTTGTTATTCCGCGTATAATTACATCATACTAATCACGACCTATTAATCTCAGTAATAAATAGAGCAGTGATATTTTTCCTTTCTAATATTAGAATTTAATTCTAAATAATAAACTCATGTCCCACATAAAACGAATATTGGCAGTGGTTAGTACACTCGTTATAATCTACCATTGTATAGCTGAAGTGAAATTAGGTCTGGTTTATGTCGTCTTTATTAATACAACAAATAAGATTCTAAAAAGTATAAAAAGGAAATGTATAATAAAGTATTTTATTAAAAGATTGCAAGGTGAATTTATTATTTGAAAGCGTCACCACCATAAAAAAGGGACACACGATATTATATTGGACATAAAACAGTGTAAAACTGTCTGCTCTTTCATTTTTTCATGCACTTAGTATTTCCATAAAAAACGCTGACTAATAATAACGCGGATGCCGCACAGTGGGTCGTTTCTATAAAATAGGTGGAATTAATTCAAAAAGTTTCATGTCGTGAAGTAGGTTAAAAGTAAAGGTACGGACATATTACTATCACGACACGTGAAATCGTGTGCTATCACGTTACTTACAGAGGAAATAATAATAACGGTCTTCCATTAAGAAGTGTTATTTCATATTACAAAAAAAGCTGTTATTTTACAATTAACGATTTTTTACAATTTGCTACTTTTACAATTTTATTAACCACGTGTCGACGATTGACAACTCTAATCTTCACAAATAAAAAATTAAAATGACACCTCTTAATGGAAGACCCTTTACATACAGTAATTACATAAAGTAATTTTTCCATTTCCGAAAATGTTCTCAGAGAGTTTGTTAAGGAGCTATTAACGAAAAACACGGATCAACCAAAGCGCGGCTTCTACGGACGAAGTTTGGCTCTGCCAATGCCAACGCCGCGCTCTGATTTGTCCACGTTTTCCATTTATAACTCCTGAACAAACCTCAGAAATCGCTCCTTTCAAGGAACTGCAACATTTTTGGGACACCCTGTATATTCATAAATCTATTGGCTCACTCACGCTGTTATGAAATGGCTTGTTTTTATGACATGATAGTAATGTATCCGTACCCTTAGTAGGCATGCCAAACTCACGAACAATAAAAATCATAACTTTCCTTAACATTAACTCTTTAACTATTTATTTTCGAGGGTATGTTCATAAGACATTAATTGTTTGAAATCACATTCGAAATCAACTAGGAAAGTTTCTGTGACGTATCGACATTGATCACAAATGTCAGCATTGGGAAAACAGAGGTCATGTTCAGTTTTTAGTTATAAGAATGATCAAATGTATCAAACTAGTCTCATCATACTAGTTTCAATTTCTTAAATTGAGACATTAGCTATAAGAGTAGTTTTATCAAGACAGTTACGCAAAATAAAAACTTGCGATCTGTATTGCAACAAACTGGGCTGAAATAAAAATGTAATTTCTTTCTTAATATGTTTAATAGATCGAAAATAATATAACGGTAGCTTTAAATTCGTCGAATGTTTTTGCTATTTTAAATTACATGTACTTATTTTTGTCATAAATGCATAAAATACGCAGTCTAGTAATTAATATCGTATAATTAACAGAGACATGAATTTTGTCCACCTTTTTGCGACTCTAGCCCATTGTCCGCCAAGCAGAAATTTCTTTAAAATTGGAGAATTTCGTGCGAACGATGTTCCTTGTAAATTTGATTAATCAAGTCGAGGGATGGATACAGGTTGTTACTTGCCTTCCACATTTCCAATGATTCGACTTGTTCCTTCCCCTTCGTTCGGTGTCTTCTTTTGATGATCGAATCCAACGGCGATTGCGCTACGATTTCGTATCGTTTAATCGTGCTAAAATCCAGGTCACAGCTTGAACGATGCAGCACTATATGTATACGATACGCATGGCTCCGTCAATCCGTCGAATGACAGATGCTACAGTGGAAAGAAAAAATACGGATTGACAGACATCTGCTCTGCCATGTTTTTAATTACTGTAAAATAGTTTCCGTCAAACACGGTTGTTGCAATGCAAAATTCTTCAGAGACCCGGAGAATTAACTCTCGCGCATTGCTCAGGTCAATTTTCTGCCCGAAAGTAGATCGTTGCTTTTAATTCTAACTTCTCTTGCTGAAATATATCAGGTAATTTAACACCAACAATTTGTGTTGTATACAGGGTGAGGCAGTAACTTTTTCCACCTACAATAACTCCGAAAGTATGATAGTAGTAGAAAAGTTTTCGAAACAAAAGATACATGGGACAACAGGGGCTGTAATATGGCGTTAATCTTTTTTTCCTAGGTGGAGTCGCTACAGAGATGTGAAGGTCACCTATGTTTTTTTGAATAGAATGTTATGTTTTGGTACCTCTTTTCTAATAGCGGCTATTGAGACGAATCCAATGAGGTGCAACATAAAGGTCTTTGAAGGTCAGCAAAGGTCATTTATGACAAAAAAGGTGAAATATACTTGCATTTACAGAAGGTGTTCAAAGTGATTGCCATTGGTATCAATGCAATGCTGCAATCTTCTCATCACGGATTGAGTAGTATTTCTTATCACTTCGGCACTTATCGAATCACATGCTGTAACAATTTATTGTATAAATGTATTCAATTGTATAGAATGTAGGGTGAGAACGTTGAGGGCATCTTTCAGCGTATTTACTAAACCTAGCAATGACAAATAAACACTTCTGGACGATACCGCAGGACATCAATAAGAATGGTAAGACTAGTATCATTAAATCAAGCGATTGTAAACGATGTATACTTTCGAAGAACAAACCGATATGCTTCTTATTTACAGAAAATGCCAGCAAAAGCGCCAAAGTGATAAGAAATACTACTCAATCCGTGATAAGAAGATTGCAGCATTGCATTGATACCAATGGCAATCACTTTGAACACCTTCTGTAAATGCAAGTTTATTTCGCCTTTCTCGTCATAAATGACCTTTGCTGACCTTCAAAGACCTTAATGATGCACCTCGTTGGATTCGTCTCAATAGCCGCTATCAGAAAACAGGTACCAAAACATAGCATTCTATTTAAAAAAACAAAGGTGTCCTTCAGATCTCTGTAGCGACTCCACCTAGGAAAAAAAGATTAACGCCATGTAATATGTAATAGCCCCTGTTGTCCCATGCATCTTTTGTTTCGAAAACTTTTCTACTACTAACATACTTTCGGAGTTACTGTAGGTGGCAATAGTTACAGCCTCAACTTGTATATTGCGCGCGACTTAAACATTAGATTTTATCGAGAAGTGATTGTCAATTGTTATTCAATTTAATTTTCAAAATATAAATCTCTCAATTTTCTAAACAATGCACAAAGGTTATAAAGATTATAGAATTATTATATATGTATATGAAATTATATATGATTATATGTATATGTGTATGAAATTTTCGGGGACGAAATGTGACTTATATTGTGTCCAGATTCTTTAGTTTCTTGCCACTACCGTCAAACGTACAATAGAAAAGGATAGCGAATAATAAAGACATCAGCATATTGACAAAATTCTCTTAAGTTTAATTATTTCTTCGTGAAACTTTGACCAACACATATCTAACACTTCTCTAATTGAAATGACACCAAACACGACACAATTTTGGTCATATCTACTTATTTAATCCACGAAACAGTAGAACCTCAATTATCCGAACTAATTAAATAGGCGTAACTGTTCGGGTAATAGAATGGTTGCCTAGCTACAGTATTATATTTGATCTTTCCTAATTTGTACAATGAATCATGTTGTATATCGCATATTCAGATATCATCAGTTCGGATAATCGAGGTTCAATGGAATCGTTAATTGAATAAGCAAATATTCTCCGAATTACGTCGTGTTTGGTCTCATTTTTATCAGAAAAACGCCATAAATATGGCGGTAAAACTTTCATCTCATATGGCAGTGATATTATTAGTAAATGTTCTATTTAATAGTGGATTGAAAGGTTCAGTACAATGATCAGAATTTGGAACACATTGAGATACAATTTGTCAAAATATACAATCTGTGCGAAACGATTGTGCGTGAAAATTAATGAACGTTTACCGTGAATCTTTATCCCTCTTGTAAACTATTTTTGAATAAACTTGTAGTATGATAACTGATATTTGCAAAATGTTTATTCGGGAGCGTTTTGTATTCAATACTCTTTGGAATTGCTTTACCTACAGGAAAATGGCGCCGGTTGAGACTTAAAGCATCGATATTCGACTGTAGTATCGCTGGTGTTTCACCTGCGAAATGAAAACTGAGCGCCAGAGCAAAAAAAGTCTCTGTTGGGTTTTAGATTTTTGTCTCTAAAACAATCCCGTGAGGTTCGAAATAAATCGATCCTGTTGCCTTTCAAATATTATGGTTGCGGATTTTTAAAAATAAACGATTACAGCTTCGTGTATAGTTTCCACCTACATATACAGTGTGTCCCAAAAATGTTGTGTTTCCTTGAAAGCGGTGATTCCTGATGTCATTTGAAATAACTTTTTCCTTTGCGGAAATGTTTTCCGCGGCGTTGTTAAAGAATTATTAATGAAAAACACGGACCAATCAGAGCTCGGCTACAGCGGTCAGATGCCGGCGCGCGGTGCGGCGAGAGGTCCCGCTAAGCGTGACATTGGCATTGGCCGAGTCGTATTGCAGTCAGCCGACGTTTAGCACAAATTAGCAAATAAAGCAAAGTATAATAGCTTTGAAATCCAAGAACGAAAACCGCTATTATTTTTGCACAAACCTAATATAATAGTTCTTCCGCCGCAACTGTCCCCTAATAAACTGCACCGAACATGGTTATCTGTAATCAACGATGTCATACAAATGGAGAATATGGTCGCGCAGGGATCTGGACCGTTGGCCAATGCACCTATATAAATGCGGAAGGCAGTAGTCGGACCTGATATTCTCCGCTGAACGTAGAGGTAACAAACTATACAAACGTATAGTTACACATAACTACATACATTAATATATTTTAATATACTAATTAATAAACCTATTCATATAATTGTTATTAAACTCGTTTTCAAATTTATGTATTTACTCACACATGAAAAATTGTTTATCAATAAAAAGAAATCAATTACAACGTTTGCAACACGCATTTTATAACCAGGATACTTGAGTACTCACACACAGAAGTTATTAATAAAGATTTAATAAAGCTATGATAAAGGATTGTGAAATGCCATCAAATTAACATAAAGTACGCTATTACATATTAAATAAACTTATTAATAAGTAGACAGTAATGGTAATATAGTCAAGCCTCGATAACTCGACCCTTTTTAACTCGAAAACCTCGATAAGACAAAAATTTTGTTCATTCCCTTCCGCTGCACTTTAAAAACCTCTATAAATCGAAATAAAACAACCTTTAACTCGAATTATTTTCCACGAGTTCAAATGCATTCTTTTACCTAAGTTATAGCTGTATGTCGCGTGTAATCAATTGATTGATATTGCCATCTTTTTTTCAACTGTTAGAATTCTTTCGAATGCTTAAAAACAAAAAACTAGATTATATTTACTATATGTATATAACAAATAACTAGTCTCCAAAAATGGAACTTTTCTTTCTTTAAAACTATTACAATCAGCAAATTATTAACTCTTGTACAAACCCCCTGTAAGTCGAATTTTCCTATGGTAAACCTCTGTTACTCGAAGACTCTAATAATAAGTCGAAACCTCTATAACTCAAAGATTGTAGTTCTTCCCTTGAGATTTGTGTTATCGTGGTTCGAGTGTAGTACAAAAATTGTAAAAATGCTTCAACTGTTGTTGAATTCTTCACATTTTGTGATTTTTTGGGAATGTTCAATGTTTCTAGAACCACCGTTGTTAGAACAAATATAACATTATTCTAAACACTACTTTTATTCTTCCCGTTGAATCACGTGGAATTTGTGGACTAATTTGAGAAGTGGATGGTATTATATTAATTAATTGGTAGAGTCTGTGTAACATAGACTCTGTAGCAGGCGTGGGCAACTAATATTTGGAGAGTCGATGACGTAGAATCGGCTACCCCCACTATCGCGTTTTGGGTCGCCCGTCCGATTCGCGTTGGCGCGGGGGGGGGGGGGGGTTATCCGATGCTACGTTATCAACTCTCGGAGCACGTCGACGGAGCACCTATTCTACACTTTCTTAATAAAGTTTGTTTTTTTTATTCAAAGAGTACAACATGCATATATTTCAGATAGAAAGAGAAAGTTGAAATTAGGTAAAGGATTTTACATAATGGTTATTGGTGCGTGGGTACTAGGGAACCCTGATCGTGAAACAGTGAGAAATTTTTCGATTATGTCCACCACCAAATTTGTGTCCGAATTTCTGTTGGGTCCTTCTTATAGAGTTTTTTTTGCTGATTCCGAATCTGCCCTTAATTTTTTTCCTATACGCACAGTTTGTGAGAAACATGGCTTTGAAACAAAAACATATTTTTCAACTTTAAACAAATATTGTGATGTTATTATAAAAGATATTGAATTGTTCTTTACAGGAAAAGATTCTGTAGACTTTCCCGAATACAGTGATATCAAATATTAATACATTATGATTGTTTAAACATGTTTAAACAATCATTAAAGACGGAGAGACACCACTTTTGCACCAATTTTTGAGAATATTTTTGAATTTATCTCAAAAAATAAGGGTCCAGCGGAAAATCAAACTATATCACGCGATAGAGCAGACTTTTATCTTGAGAAACCCCCCTTTGAAGTTTGCAACATCGACGTTTTTATCGAACCAGAAAGCAAAATATCTTCGCCCGACATGAGTTGCCGCCAGTGGTGCTCTTCGACTAGCGCGGTCGTTCGTCGGGATACGGAGCAGCACGGCGCGCCGCGGTGTAACGGCGCGGCGATGCAGTGGATATAAGCGCGCAATTATGTCAGCTTATTTAAATGTTATACTATTGTTATTTATTATTTATTACTATATTTATTCTGTATAAATTATTTTATGTATTTTTTTAATGTCAGTCTCTTGTTTATAGTATATTTCATACAAAAAAGACTTTTTGTAACAAAAAAATAATTTATACAAAAAGCGGTAGCTATGCGGAGTCGACATGTGTACCACTCAAATATGTTTTATTTAACATGCTTCAATTTCGTAAATTGTTTTTTCTTTTTGGGTGCCGATCATTACACAGAATTATAAAATACAAAATATATTCACATTTTATTGTGGAAATGCTTAATAAATATTACTAAATACAAAAGAAAAACTTACCTATTTTTTATATAAACAAGTTTAAAAATGGTTCCGCCTTGCTTGCCGCTTATACGTAGTATCCTGATTTTCACTGATAAGTGTCCAACAATAGTCTGCAAGCATCGCACATAAGTCTTTTCCTTGATAACGTTTTTCAATTACTGAAATATCTTGATGAAAGCGTTCTCCATGCTCATCACTCACGTCACCAAGATTCGCAGGAAAAAAGTCTAAATGCGAATGCAAGAAATGTATCTTCAATGACATATTGCATCCTAGTTTTTGGCAATTTTTTAAAAGTTTATTAACTATGAACACATAGTTTTTCGATTTATTGTTCCCAAGAAAATTGTCAATTGTTTCCAAAAATGAAGTCCACACTTGTTTTTCTAATTTATTTAATTTTTCACTAAAATTACTGTCTTTAATTAAATGTCGTATTTGCGGACCGATAAATATACCTTCTTTTATTTTGGCATCAGAAATTCCAGGAAATTTGGTTTTCAAATATTCAAATCCGGGTCCAGTTTTGTCCATAGCTTTTACAAAATTTTTCATTATGCCTAACTTTATATGCAATGGTGGCAAAATAACGTTCTCTGCATTAATCGGATTTTCATATTTTATATTTTTTGATCCGGGAGTTAAATGTTTTCGTTTTGGCCAATCTTTTCGCAGGTAATGCTGATTTCTTGCTCTGCTATCCCACTCGCAAAGAAAGCAGCAATATTTCGTGTATCCCGCTTGAAGACCGAGCAATATGGCTATTACTTTTAAATCTGCAGAAATTTTCCACTTATATTTACTATAGTTAATTTTGCATAACACAGTCTTTATGGATTCGTAGCATTCTTTCATTTTCACTGAATATGCAATGGGGATGGACGGATATACATTAGTAATATGAAGTAATACTACTTTCAGACTTGTTTTTGATGCATCGATAAATAGCCGCCATTCGGTTGCAATATGTTCAAAACCAAGTGTTCTTGCGAGTGAATCAATGTCAGTACAAATGCATACGTCATCGGACATCAAGAAATACTGCTGGAATGTATGCTGCCGGGTTCTAAAGTGCGTGACTTTCGTTGTACTGTCTAATAAATTCCGCCCTTGTAGGCGCGATCCTAATACCTCTGCTTGCTCCTTCGTTAAATTTAAATCTCTTACGAGATCATTGAGGTCCGGCTGTGTTAATAAATGAGGCTCTTCCGAATGTGGTAAAGTATATTCTTCAGTTTCTTCTTTTTTTTCTTCGGTTGCGTCAAATGCCTCAGGTATTTCTGCAGGAGGTTTAGGCACAGGGAATTCTCCCGAATGCATAACTGGCCGAATAGCGGAAGGCACATTAGCATACACAATTTTGTTTTTACATTTTCTATTGAACCCACATATTTTTGTCAAACAAAAATAGCAGTCCGTCGTATGATTTGTGGGCTCCCTCCATACCATTGGTATTGCGAAGGGCATTTTTCTAGTTTCACCCCTCATCCACCCTAGAAGAACCGCGGCACAACTCCGGCAGGAAATATGAGGAGCCCAATCCTTATCCTGATCTCCAAGTTTGCATCGAAAATAATTTTCATATGCAAATTTTAAAGTAGGAGATATGACCTTGCATTTGGACTTTAAAACAATTTCACCACAAATATAACAAAAAGAGTTCGGTGGATTTACACACTTTCGCGACATTATATTATATTATATAAAACAATATTAATATATACACACACTGCACTACACTAAAATACATATATTATATACACAACAACTAAAATACTATAAATGTTTTTTATGAGGTTTTATAGAGTAGCAATGCAGATTTGAAATGCTTGAAACGACTGATTTCAACAAATTCAAAGCTAAAACTGAGCTCTGACATGAGTTTTATTGGGAACCAATACGGTATTTTGAAACAAACGACGGCCTACGGACAACGGAATACATTCAATGTAAGGAAAGTTTGCAATGCGGTGATTGAAAAATTTTATTTTCGACATTCGAGATTCTTCCGAGTAAAATAAGTCCAAACACAATATAAATGAGACTAATTTTATCGACTTAAATACATACTTAAAATAGTTTACTCCATATTAAATCGATATGTATTTTAGTAGTGTATTATATCTGAATAGTGTTATTGAATATATATTAGCATTGTAAATAGTATAATAGTGTAGTGTGTGAATAAATTATTTTTTTGTTACAAAAGGTCTTTTTTGTATGAAATATACTATAAACAAGAGACTGACATTAAAAAAATACATAAAATAATTTATACAGAATAAATATAGTAATAAATAATAAATAACAATACTATAACATTTAAATAAGCTGACATAATTGCGCGCTTATATCCACTGCATCGCCGTTTCACCGCGGCTCGCCGTGCTGCTCCGTATTCCGACGAACGACCGCGCTAGTCGAAGAGCACCACTGGCGGCAACTCATGTCGGGCGAAGATATTTTGCTTTCTGGTTCGGTAAAAACGTCGATGTTGCAAACTTCAAAGGGGGGTTTCTCAAGATAAAAGTCTGCTCTATCGCGTGATATAGTTTGATTTTCCGCTGGACCCTTATTTTTTGAGATAAATTCAAAAATATTCTCAAAAATTGGTGCAAAAGTGGTGTCTCTCCGTCTTTAATGATTGTTTAAACATGTTTAAACAATCATAATGTATTAATATTTGATATCACTGTATTCGGGAAAGTCTACAGAATCTTTTTCTGTAAAGAACAATTCAATATCTTTTATAATAACATCACAATATTTGTTTAAAGTTGAAAAATATGTTTTTTTTTCAAAGCCATGTTTCTCAAAAACTGTGCGTATAGGAAAAAAATTAAGGGCAGATTCGGAATCAGCGAAAAACACTCTATAAGAAGGACCCAACAGAAATTCGGACACAAAAAAAAAGTTGAAATTTGTTAGACAGTGTTATGAACATGAGAGTTAACCAGGGCTCGAAAGAGTTCTGAAACATTTTTAATTAGCAATGTTGAAGTTCATTATATATGAAACTTTTTCGAAAAGTTCTCATATTATAAATTCCGATGAGAACAGATAAAGAAATATTCTGGAAAATAAAAGTTTTAATTTGATAAAATATTAAAATATGATTTTTAGAAAGTTCTCAAACATAATAAATACCGAATGCGATGTAATAAATAGATTTACAACAATATTAACCCTTTCCCGTGTAATAATGAGACAGACTCGTGGTGCAGCTATTAAACGAAATAAATATATGTTACTCATTTTTTTAAAGCCAAATGAAAATTTCATTCCTCCGATATTAATATTTAATCCTTAAGTGAACTGTTGGATCCCAATGCTACCTCACTCTTTATGCTAATAATTATTGACGTTGACGTTTTACTATTTCACTACGTTTCAATATACCATTTCGATAGAAATGAATATTAAATACGAGTAAAATACGAATTTCATTTTTCGCAAACTCCTAATGATACAATTTTTATTTTTAGAAGTTTTGCGGTAAACATTCTTTTGTCTAACTATCAGGAATGCTGCAAACATCGTGGGGACTAAATTTTAAACCAACCCGTATATTAGTTTATTTAGAAGCTTGTTCAGAATTACTTTATGTGTAAATAACATCTGTATAGTGTTTACTGGGGGAAGCAGTTTCCAGAATCGAATTTAACACGCGAAAATCAAGAAAAATCACATACCGATTGTTAGACCGCATGAAAAAAAGTTAAAATTTGCTGGAAAGTTTAATTAACAACATAATTACTTAATGAAATGAGCAGATTGTTATCTACTTCATTTTATATTAAACCACGAATTTGAGTGGACTATATTTACGAGCGTCCAAGAGAATAGAAACCAATAAATTCTTGTTCCACCAATAGAATAGAGTTAATGGTTAGTTAGGCGAGTGGAGAGTAACCAATAACTCATCGGCTAAATACTGGAGATACCATCATCGGACAAAGAGATGAAGCAATCAATCGAATCTCGTTTTCGCCGGATAAAGAGAATAGAATTAATGGTTGATCAAATTTAGAAAATGTAATCGCGTTATTCTATATATATTATTTAATTTGTAAGCGACTTTAATGCACTATTGACGACATATCGCAAGATTATTTTGAGGAAGATTATACAACAATGAAAGAAAATTCATTGGCACTAAGACAATGTGCAAACATAATATAATATAGATAAAATTACAATATTAAGATATATGTACTAATAAAGAAAATATATTCATAAAAAATAGAGATGTATCAAATAAACAGTTTATCACTGATTTTGTACGTATTTTTCTCATAGATATCCTTACAATATGTAAAGAGGAAGGTTCAAAGAATATATACCATACCTTTTTTTTACGAAATTAATTCAAACCAAAATTGCAGAAATGAAAAACTCAGAAATGTATCAACTTTCCCCGGTCTCCCCTACGTGATATCCACTGCACTCCATAAATAAATACACTACATTTAATAAACAGAATTGTACACTGAATTAAAAATATACTGTTAGCTTTATTTATTGTCTTCTTTGCAGTCTCGTATATCTTTCATTCCTCACTACTTTCAATAAACATTGAACTTACAATCGATACAAATACTATAATAATCAAGTTCCAATAAATTATTAGTTAGTTATTAAAAATTCCTCCTACGTGAAGATTCTAGAAGATCTTTACACAATGTATAGAGTGTCTCATTTGAGATTTATTAAACTTGCATTCGGAAAGGTGTTGCGAATAAACTAAGAGTTGAGATAAAACTTTGTTTCTCAAATGGACCTGTATGTTTTCATTCTGCATTATTAACGTAAATGTTAGTATATCAAGATTATTTACTTCTACAATTATTTATTTCTTCATTCATTGTTTATTGCTATTTAAATCTTGCTTTCGTTAAATATATAAAACTTGTTCCTCAAAACCCCAAAGCCAAAATCGCAATTTTTTATTCTTGATTTTCAACATAAACTATCAATAGACTACGCATTTTATGCCTTTTTTTTACAAAAATGTGCAGATGCAATGTAAAAGTGTAGAAAAGATTCAAAGCATTGAAGAATATCGATATATTATTTTCAGCTTATTGAAGTCATTAAAGAATGAACGAAATTTCCACTTGGTTCTCATTTCTTTCAATTCATGAAGAAAAGTTTTTTTGGTAAATGTTACGTTTAGGGGAGGCAGCTCGGATGACCTTGACCTTGACATATGTTGTCAAAGTCACCTTTCTGAGTAGCCCCCAAGAGGTTTTAGCCGACGCTCGTTTTTTATTAAAAAGTTATGTACAAAAAAAGTTTGAGAAATATAGCAGTCATTTTAAGTATTGAAGGCTAAAACGACTAATATGAGCGTCGTAATGAAGCAAGTATTAAGGATAAAAGTTAATTGGGACAGTAAAACAATAATGGACAGAAGATTATCATATAAAACATAGTCAATGAGCATGAGTAATGAGAATTTTAATCGTATGCAAGCATGTTGGTCTGGGTTAGGATTGGTAATCTGGCAACGTACGTGGGAAATAATAACACATTTACGAAATCAAAATGCAGAACATTGTAAGCGTAGTTGGGCCGGCCGTCAGGCCAGCCCTCTCCGCCCCTCCGCCAAACTAAGCATCAGGGGTTTGCGAGAACCCGAAATACCGAAAATTTCGAGATTCTCGAATAGAAGCCAAAAAATTCTGGTTATGCAAGGTACAGTGCTGCCGTCATGTTTAAACTAATCACTAGACTGTCGATTTCTATGCAAAATAAAAGATGGCTGCTGCTATTGCAAGGGACAGGATCCAGACAGATATTCGATTCTTACTTGAAAATAATGCATTGATGTTTTTAAATTATTTTAATCTCTCTACTGTTTTGGAATTCACCTATTTTTGATGCCAAATGAGAAGGAACCTGACAAATTACGACTTTAAGACATATAATTCAAGTATACTCATTTTTGCTACGAATGCATGAAATCCGCAGTCTAGCGATCACATTACCTGATTATTCTGACTTGAGCTTCAATACATGTAATATTGCAATTGTTATTAATTCGTAGCTATGCGTTGACAAATGTGAACAATGATCGTGAGTGTGGTAAAATTTCACGGCATCTGTGTGAAATAAACATACGATTAATTTATCGATAAGAAAGTGAAAGTCCGGATCGTTGACTTGACTGCACATCCGTCAGCTTGTCGTATACCTACCATTTACCACCGGCTGTGCAATTCGATGAATTGCCTGACCGTACTGAATGATTGACCTGACCGTGCGTACGTCCCTTAGCTTTTAGTCACCTCAGGATCAGCCTCTTTCAAGGAAATCGAGCATTTTTGGGACACCCTGTATAGGCATACGTATGTACTTTTGGCTATTGAATATATCAATGAAATTGGGCAACGTTGCCACGAGTAATAAGTGGTTAAATATAGTGAAAATGGCAGTACTTCGCGATTTTCAGTCTATAAAAAATAAGGCACAAATAAAAATAATTGTAGAAAATGTTTACTACTTCTTTCCGGACCCTGTCTAAACACAAGTTTCTCGAAGATTTGTTTATATATCAACTAGTAAACTAATCCTTCCAACATATAAAAAATCTCAGTTCGTTAGAATCAATTTTAAAAAAGTTATTTTTAGAAAGTATGCAGAGCCTTTTTTGACAGACTGTATTTATACCAAATAAAAGTGTAAGTATATACGACAATTACTTTAATAATGTTCTATAATGTGTCACAATGTATTGAAGTGTATTGACACTATTGAAAGAGAAAATCTATAATATTATATAATATGCTATATACCATTTACGTACATTTAATAATTTCCAGTAAACTCAAAGTTTTTATTCATTTCCAATTTTAATTCTTGTATTCTTATTACAAAACTGTTTTGCGTTGATGCACTTGTGAATTTTTTGCATCACTACGTATAAAATATTACTTGAAAATATTCAATATAAATATCCATGGCATGTCTCATATAAACTTATTAATTCCATAATTATTAATAATTACGATTATATGCCAATTCTAAAACGATTGAATGTGTCATTTTTCATTATTTCTAAACAAAAGAAATAATCTCCGGAGAAATCATTCAATGTTTTATACAACATTGCTGATATTGCGGTTATGAAACATTGACCTACTTCCGAAAGATTGTAAATCAATCTTTGCATGCTGAAATTGATTTAGTCATGGCTCTCTAAAAGTGTTTTATTCTAATTTAAACTTTAATATTATGTGCGGTGATAGTACAAATACGTATACGTATGCAAAAAATATTTGCTACGTAATGTGCATGGTGTAAATGGACCAAATATCTGACACGAATATTTTTTTCCGAAGGTCAATTTTTTCGGAGTTATCAAGGTCATCGATGTTTTTTGTTACTTAGAGTGGAAGTGTTTTCTCAGGAGAGATCAAAAACGTAATACTGAAGATATGATTTATTTCTCTGTTACATGTATGCTCTGTCGAGTGTGAACGTTAACTGCTTCTTCAAAAAGTCTTTATTCGCAATTGTGTCCTTCGAGCGCGAGTCGTCGTCCGTCAGCTGTTGTCCTGTGACGAAATAAAGGGCGACGACCGCGCGTCATATTATGGTTTGAGGAACGATACTTTTTCCTCGCGTAACGGACATATATGTATATTCGGTATATGTCAGCGCTTTGTGTTTCTTTTACAATATATAACTATATTTTTTTTTTTATTGCATCGTGTAACTGATGGAAAAATACATACAGATATGTATAATTACATGACCTTGAAATGACCTTGATCTTCGAAAATTAAAGTTTTACCTAAAACTGATGTCGAATATCTTCGGCCACGACTCCTGAACCTATGAATGCGAATAAAATATTTTTTATCACACTAAGAATATCGATCAACAGATGCGTGTATGTGTTAACTGTTAAAACAACATTCACGTTCTCTTAAGTTATCATCGGAGATGTTCAAAATGGTGTCCTTCTACATTCTACGTTGATACATTTTCTGAAACGTGCAATGACCGACTGTACAGACCTTTCAATTGTTTCGGAATTAATATCAGCACAAGCTCTAACTATGCGGTTCTTTATATCCTCTGGTGTAGTTGGTCGTTCATTATAAACTGATTGTTTCAATTTTCCCCACAAAAAAAAGTCCATTGGTGTGAGGTCTCATGAACGCGGTGGCCATCCTACAACTCAGGTACGACCAATCCATCGATTTGGAAATTTTAAATCCAAAATTTGTTTGACAAGGCGTGTAAAATGAGCCGGACAACCGTCATGCTAATACCACATTCTTAAACGGATATATAGTGGCACATCATGTACAAGCATTTGTAGCTCATTTTCCAAGAATGTTGCATACTTTTCTTCATTTAAAGTAACGTTTATGAAATAAGGACCAATTATTTGATTATTTAACATGTCACACCAGACATTTACACTCCACGGTCCTTGTTTATCCACTGATCTTAGCCAGTGTGGATTGTCAATTTACCAATAATGCATGTTTCTTAGATTTAGCTGTCCATGGTTGATGAAAGATGCTTCATCAGTAAATAGTACTCTTTTAAAAAATGATTCATCATTTCAGTATTGCTGCAAACCCCACCGAGAAAAATTCATACGATTTACAAAATCCGTTCCGTGAAGGTCCTGATGTAACGATGGATGATAGGAATGAAATTTTTCTTCTTTAAATATCCGTATTATGCTTGTTTCGGAAATGCCAGTTTCACGCTCGAGTTGTCTTAAACTCACATGTGGATTTTCGTTAACTTTATCTAGAATAATTATTTTGCTTCTTTCGTTCGTAACAATTCTGGTTCTTACACGCTTTTTCACAACCGAACCAGTTTCACGGAAATTACTGATCACCTTTGCATAAGTACAACGTGATGGACAATTACGGTCTGGAAAATCTTTGTACATTCGAACTGCTTCCCGTAAACAATGATCAGCTTTACTGTAAATGAATACCATATCAACTTTCTCTTGCATTGAGTAATTCATTTCAAAGAGCACGTCGATACACGGATAAATAAATTGAAACTGATCGGGATTTCAAACCGTTAGGTATCATCAGTATTGCGACAGTAAACATGTTTATTTACATTCACGATCTTGATGTAGAGTCTTGGTCAAAGCCTACGATCTCGATAGACATCAGTTCTAGGTAAAACTTTAATTTTCGAAGATCAAGGTTATTTTAAGGTCATGTTATTATACATATCTGAATATATTTTTTCATCAGTTACACGATGCAATAAAAAAAATGTAATTATTTATCAAAAAACATCGATGACCTTGATAACTCCGAAAAAATTGACTTTTGGAAAAAAATATTCGTGCCAGATATTTGGTCCATTGACACTATGCACATTACGTAACAAATATTTTTTGCTTCACAATAACCTGAGGAGATATTTAGGTGGTCTTAATTAAACGGACCACCCTGTATATTTTTAATGTAAGTATAATTTAATATTGATTAAAAAGTATGAGCTACAGATAAAGTTTTACAAAACTTCCTATTCACTGATAAAGCTACGTTAAAAATTGCGAAAAGTTACTTGAAGGTATATGCGTTGTAGGTCAACAGAAAGCCCTTATTGGCATCAGGAGATTGATCACCAACGTCAGTGGAAACTGAATGCTTGATGTGGCCTCATTGGCCATCGTATCATTGGATCGTATTGTACTAATTGATCATTAACAGCAAAATGAGTTGAAGTTCCCTGTCTAAAACACTACCATGTTCAATTTATTTAACTAGACGATATTAAAAAGTGATGCTTATGTTGTCAAAAGTTCGAAAAAATCAAACGTTTGAAACATTTATTTTGCCTACCTCGTATCAGATTATTTAATACAAAAGCTTCATACTTCATCAAAATTCAAAGAGAAGTATTGAGGTATCTTTTTAAAAAACCCCACGTGTTTTACTCATTTTTTAAATGAAAATGGTAGCTACTTAGAAAAGAATTATTATCTTGTACAGTAATGTGCAAAATTCGGAGGCCATTTTTAGTGTTTTGTATCAAAACTTTGTGGCGAATTAAATGGAAAATTAATTAGGAAATAGGAAATAGGAAAAACTAATAGTTTAAATCAAGTTTTAATTTAGTTTTGACGAAGTTAATAGGAAAAATAGTCGTGTATTGTTTAATTAAAATAAGTATTTATAGCTTTTTATATCTTCAATTATGTATGTTTACTCCTATTTAGATCTTTGTTGTGTTTTAAGATAAATAAATGAATACAGAATTAACTTTACAAAAGAAGGGTGCAAAGAAAGAAAATTTTCGTCTTAGAGGGGCTTTCGAATTATCGAGGTTCTGTTGATTATAAGTGCCCCTTTTTCTAACAATTTGGAATGCAGCTATTCTAATTGTTGGGAATACAAGTCTGCAGTAACTGTTTCTCCATGTTTCAATAACTCGAAGTGAACTGCTGTACTACTACGATCCCACCAAACACACAATAAAATCTTTCTCAGAGATAAGGTTGATTTAGGTGTTGGTTTTGGTGTCTGGTGTAGAGATAGCCATTGTTTGGTACTCCTTATGTTATCATGGAGGATCCATTTCTCGTCTTCGGTGACGATTCAGGTTAGAAATGGAACACTACGCAATCTGGTGAGCAATGAAGTGCAAGCTGTTCGTCAGAAATCTTTGTTGGCCTTGGATAGTTGGTGTGGAATCCATGTTCCTTGTCTATGTACCTTGCCGAGTCCATGTAGGTACGTTTGTACAGTTGACCAGATGGACACAAGGCTTCTTGATAATTTCTGTACACTTAACCTTGGATCAGACTCCACTAGAGATTTCAAAGCGTCATCATCAAATTTCACTGGTTGTCCATTTCGAGAACTGCCAGACAGGTCATAGTCACCAGCAGCAAACATCCTGAACTAACACTGACATTTGTTGACCGTCAACACATCTCCATAGGAATCACAAATTTTCCTCGTTGTTTCCTCAATACTTATTGTTAGCTAACAGGATGCCCCTATCGAAACTATAAATAAAAATGTTCTTTCGCTTGTACGGTCGATGCAGCACCAATGACAAATGTGCTCCTTAAACAGAATTGATCACTTATGGGTACTCCCAACACAATGACATTCCGGATTTACCTCGACGACCCTGCATGGTGGATGATTACAATATTCTACAATAACAGGACAAAGAAGGAAGAAAGCTCCTTAGTAAATGTCACTGGTGCTTCAGAAATGATTCGCATCGGAAAGGCAATTTTCTTAAGGACGGGAAGAAGGCTGGCTCCTTTCGCTTTTCGCTTTCGCTCGTCGTCGTCGTCGGACCCGGTGCTTCGATATTCACAAGGAACTCCGGGCGTGAGCTTCTGTCTTTTCGCTTAATGAGATCGAATCAGGCCAAGGCGACTTCCCTGAAGGCAGACCGATTGCCGCCGGGTTCGACCGGGGTCTCGGTAAGTTCGTTATCCCCCGGCCCGAAGCATATATCCGACAGATCGCGTCCGTGACAAACTTCTTGATTATTCATGGCCGTCCTCCTTTGGGAAATGCATGGCACACGTTTAGAGAAAGAGAAACGCTGCTGACGCGAAATTAATGACCTACCTACGTCGATACGGGAAGTTCCCTTTCGAAGGAACTTTTCCCTTTTCAGAATCGACAGATGGATCAAAGAGAAACACTATACTGTAGAACCTCGAGACCGAAAATGCGTGCACAAATCGAATGCAACGAAAGAAGTAACCAATCACAGTGATTCGTACAGTCAATCTTCTTTTGTTTCTACGCAGTCGCCGCAATCCCCACCACAAGTTCCTGAACCATGTTCTGAAACTTCCAATGCAATAAACGAGATTGCAACTATCGAAGTTCTACCCGTAAATAAATTTTTAAATATTCGAGAACTTTGCTTCAATGGAGATCCATTATGCTTGGGAAGGATTCCCGGAAACTGTGATGTAAGAAAGCATAACTGTTCTGGAAGCTGGATTGCGCCCTTCAAAGCAAGAATCGTAAAGAATACTGTCAAGTTGCGCAAAATAGATTTTTATACGACTACACTTCACTTTAGGGACTCAGAAATTTTAACTATTTTTATAGAATCCTGTAAGTTTTGACGAGAAAATACCACAAATCCAAGTTTTAATGTTAGGAATTTACGGGTTCATAAGTTATGGGTGTTTAAAGTTGAACGACTTTAAGCGTCCATGACAGGTAAGGGCGCCGCCATCTTGGTATATACTCAGCGTCGCGCGTCATCTGACGAGCGGAGCCGCTAGATGACACCACGAGCACGCGATGATGCCAACATGGCGGCGCCCTTATCAAGTATTATCATTATCTGATATTTCATTTTTAAGTCTAACAAATACAATTGTTATGCCATTCTTTTAAGACGAAATAAAATGTTATTCTTTTGAATGAAGCCATACAAAAAATATAAATTTTCTTCTCTCTTCTGTGACATTTTTCGGGATAAAGTCGTTCCAATCATGAAAATATTCTTCTCCTGCAGTAAAGTTCACATACTTGTTGAATGCAATACTTAATTCCCACCTCCGCTTATCACTCCATCGTGTGTTGTGTTACACATGGTTTTGTCTAATTGTCTAACCGCGTTAAAACGAAACTGTGTTACATATGTGGACACCGTGTTACACAGAGGTTGTTGGTATTTTGTTTTTTAACATGTGTCCGACTAGGCTCGGGGGATTTACCGTAATTTGCTTTTGGACTTAGAAGATTGTACAAGGACGTCGTTTATTTCTTGAAAAGCTACCAAAATTATAGTTTTGAGAGACTGCTGGTTTATGGAAGTAGTTTATTTACGCGTAAAAATATAAAAATTATCATTGCCCATTAAGATGTACGTTAAGATGAACAATATGTGAAAACCGGGGATTATACGATAATGTTTTGAAAATATTTAAAACCACTTAATCTTCAAAAAGAAATTTACAATAATTTGTTTAGTGTTTTTTTCAGACATTTAAAATATGCATCTTGTTGATATGTGTTAGTTATACACATGCTTCTAGTTTTATCGAAATCGAGCTACAAGCCGTTGAACGTTCAAATTTCAATTTTTCACAATTTTATACATTTTCATTACGGGCTCAAATGAAAAAATTTTCGAAACTCCTTTTTTTATTATTTCATGTAATTCCTACACGTCGAAATTTTTTAAAAATCTTTTTCGCACGTCATTCACTAAATCAATGCCAAAGACTTTAAAGGGAAATGTTGTTCTGAATGGTGATCTCGACAACATGTTCAAGATCATTAAAATCGAAGTGGAGGATCCTTTTCTACAAGTTCGAATACTTTCGTGGGCCACTGGAGATTTGTATGGTTTTGTATAGTGTCCTATAGTATTGTCGCGCAGTGTATGAACACCTTGTTTAGTGAGAAAAACACTTGATAAGTATTATATCGTTCAGAATAGATTTTTCGTGCTTGCGAAGGAAATCAGGTCACTGGAGGATTACCGGGTCAGTAAGGATAATAAGTCGAAAAGAACGAAAAGAGGGGGGAGGGAGTGGCAAGCGAGCGCGGGAGCAATAAAAAATGAACTAGAATGCGAGAGGCTGGGAAAAACAGTGTCTCCGGGTTCGGGATTTTTAAATTACCTATCTTCCGGCGTGGCCGGCAGCCTGATAAAGAGGACGGCCTGAAACTCTCGTTAACGCATTAATCTCCTCTGGTTCCCTCCTTCCTGGCCATTTTTTGTCCTCCCTCGACGGTCACAGGGCATAGGAAAGAATGATTTTCAGGTGTGTACGCGTCCAACCTGACGGTTCTTTGCAAGCTGGCGAACTAATTGCAACGTTATAGCATTAATTGTTGAAGCCTGAAATTGGGCTATGCTCAGTGGACAGGTGAATTCGATTAAATAAAGTTATTGTGTGCTCTGTATTTAACGACTTTATATGAAGATAACATTCGGACTGAAAGGACGCGTGTCAACCGTAAACACGACAGGCAATACAAAGCGCATTTGCCCGCGTCTACTCGGTTTTGCTCGCGTTCGCTCGCGCTCGCTCGCGTTCGATCGGTTTGGTGTACACACATACGTACACTCATTCCAACATTAATAAATCGAGTTAATTTTATTCAAACTAGTTCAAACTAGTTTTCACCTACAAACGACCGAGAATCGACCTCGAAGGTCATTTTGAGAAAACGCCTGGGACTTCTCATTAAAATAAATAATTTAATACGTATGTTTCTATCAAATCAACATAATTTATTCGTCATTCAAATCCTACACTATAAAGAAGTTATTTTCTAAAACTAAATAATAACCCAATAAAACAACAATTCTTCTCATTGGAAATAGATGCATGAACAGGGTGTCAAGAAATGATGTGTAAAAACTGTTACAACGTGATCCTACACCTTAGGGTCGGTAAAAATCTGTTTAAACAAGTTTGATGCAAAATTGACCTTGACCGACTATTTCAAGGTCAAATATTTTTATGATTGTATCGTATTCTACTCATCGAGAGGAAGGAACTTCTCAAAGAAATCGTGGGTCAGAAATAAACCGTTCTCTTGAAAATTCACGTTAAAGTTTCATTTGTTCAATTTTGCGCTTCACTGTACTCGAAATAAATAAATATGTAAAGTTTCTTATTATTTCGTTCAACACACTAGGTTATTTACACGTTGAACTATTCGGTTCGATACTAGCTAAGATAACGCTTTCCAGTCAACTGCCTACAGAACTCCTTTATCGCGACTTGGCGATAGTAATGATCCAAATCCCGTGGACCTCTTGGAACACGTCTCTGTGAATTCGTTTGCCTTTGCCTGAGACTCGGACGACACTGTCCAGCGAGTACGAACGTATCGATGAGACGCGAGAATATTCTACGACTGAACGAAGCGACGCGACGGCACATGTAGCTTCTCTATCCAAGGGACTGAAAGAGTAAGGAGGTAGCCGGAAAGGACGGTCACGACTCTTTCCATTTGCAAATTAAACGGCCACGTCCTTGATTTCAATCCGTGAAACCCAATCTCAGTTTTTCCATTGTGCCCTAACTTAAGCGCAGCAACTAGGCGTTTAATCTTAATCGATCTATACGGGGGGGGGAGGGGGGGAGGTGGTCTAGATATATATCCGCGTCCTTTTCTGGTTCTGCTCCTCTCCTAAAACCCCTTCCATAATCTTGGCTCCCTTTCAGGAGGACCGCCTCGTTCCACTTCCTTTTTCCGACACCTTCTTTCCCAATCTCGCCCCGGTCTCTCTGTTCTCCATTTACCATCGGGGTTGTCCCTCTTCAACCCCACCCCTCCCCCTGGCATCGTCTGTAGTTCTCGTCTCCCTCAAATGTTGCTGTGCCACTCCCGCAGTCGCCCCTCCCCCCACCGTCCAACCCCTCCGGCCCGCTCCTTAAAGCCCCAACCGTTCCGTTTTGCCGTCTTATCTTAATGGTTCGCCCCGGCAATCGAAAGTTTAGTTATTATCGCGCAGCCGTTGTCGCTACGGTTTGCGATGCTGTGCTGCCCCGCAGATCCCATGAAAATATGGCGGTAGATAGGGTGAAGGAAATTGCCAGTACGCCTCCCGGTACTCGCCGATCTTAGCCAAGATTTCAACGGGAACAATCCGCGTTGAAAGGGAAAGTTGTATTGCGTACAGCCCTGGTAATGGAGTTCCACGGGGCTTCCGGGGGATTCTATCGGCAACCGGAACTCTGTTACACCGGGTCAGGGACAGGAGGTTATCATACAGTGCGTTCCCGGCTAACCAGAATATCTGTTGTCAGCCGCGAATCAAGCGTGCTGATGCACTGTGGACGGTTTCAGGGATTCATATGGACGGAAAGGTGGATATCCAACGTTTACGATATTTGCTTTCTAGGTAATCAGTGGATCGGTTGAAATTGTGTCAGCCGTCCCCTGTCGACATCAGCGAACCCCTTGCGTACCATTCATTTTACGGTTACAGTGGTCGTTTTGACGTTCTGTCTTCGTTACCCTGACCTCACCGATAATCATCACCACTGAATTTCACCGACAGTATCTGCTCATCGACACCTTCAGATCACCGACAACGCTTTCATCGACACGTTAACAGTATTTTCATTATTCAGTTTTCTTTTTATAGAAGACGGCAATGCTTTTTTCGCAACAAGAAAATCGCTATTCCCTATTCATGTTTTGAAGTTGTCCACCTGACCCCGCTTACAAGGGAACACCGGTGACTGATATACGCCGATTTTAACGAAACCTTGCACAAGTATTCATTAGACGGATATCCCTTCATTAAGGGATATCAATTAACCCTTCTATCCTTCTAGGTAAGTGCCCCTAAATCGCAAACGACAGAAGATATCTAAAAATGGTTGAAGTAAAAGTTATATGCAATTTTTGGGCCCACAAATCTGTCCAATACATTTTTTGAAAAAATCATTTTTTTGTTAATAAAAATGTTGAAAATGCTTTTTTCAAAAAAATTTTCTCACTGATTTATACTCCAAAAGATACGATATAACTTTTATTTCTACCATTTGTTAATACCTTTTGTCGTTTGCGATTTATAAGCATTTATTATTTGATCATATATGATTTGTCCCTTAAAGGAGAAAACGTGCACAGACGAAATACATTGTTAGGTAGGTCTAATGAACCCTTTGCAAGGTCTCCTAAAAATTGTCGTGTATTAGTGGCGGATATTACCGAAGTTCCCTTGTTAGTGCCAGAACGAGAGGGTATGTCACATTCTATCCTTCTCCAACGAAAGATATTGCTGCACGGTCGACCACCTTATGGTCTTTCAGACAACTTAATGGGACTCATAATCTCTTGGCGCACTCGAGAACAATGTCAAGTGAAGTAGGTACCCTCGTCCGCAATACGTCGAACGCCGTCCCGAGCCATCGTCTTATACCGAAAGAAAACTGTACGCAATACAAGTCGACCACCGGATGTGAATGTTGACATTGTGGACGAAACTTGGTGACGATGAGGATATTGCTGATAATCTCGAGGTGTCAATGTGTAGATATTTTCGGCGAAATTGGGTGTCGGTGACGTTAAGGTAATCCCATAATTTCCTAGAAGAAGAAGAACAATATCTATTGTACGCTTAGACCATATATACGAATAGACCCGGCATAGGTATAGTATGTGTATAGGAAAACCGAGAATTCAGTGTCCGAAAGATGATGGGACACTGTGACGTCACAAGATAAGTCTTAAGATAATTTCTTTCCATGTATGTGTACATGGCGCACCCGCTGACCCCCCTCTCCCCATGTAAGCTAAGCGTATATAGGCACTGTCGATGGGCATAGCTTGTACATCTTTTGAAAATGTGACGTCACAGTGTCTTTCAGCTGATTTCATCTTTCGGACACGGAAAATTATCTACGCCGTGTCTATAGGTATATATGGTCTAAGATTGTACGTATGCGTACTACCCGTCTACCAAATAGCGTGTGTACAAAGTGTTTACGTTCTCATTCTCACACGCATTGCTGCTATTGGCCGAAGACGATGACGAAGAACGACAGCAGTCATGTCGAGACCGAATGGAATCGAACAATGACTAATGCCGGTTCTGGGCAAACATACTACATACTTCACTCAGTCTCGGTATGACTCGCTGTTATTCAACGGTTGGGGAATATTTCGTTCAGTGGACGTTCTTTCGGACCAACTTTAGAAAGGTGAGTGTTAAGATCTGTACAGTACTAACTCCAGTACTCAATATTAAAATCAAAATATCTTCTAAACTAATGATTTTTCGCCATAAGTGACTTTTAAAAAATATACGATCCGTTTAAAAAAACATAGTTGACCTTCGTATGAACTCTACGCGTTTAACTTTTGTTTCGAACATTGTTTAGTATCATCAACTGTTTCGGACAAAGAGTCTTTATGCGGAACACTGAATTTCTATCTGTTTGGATTGTAAACATAACATTGAGAATAGTTGTTAATCCACAAATTGTTTTGTCAACAATTTAGATAACGTATAAATTAGATTTTCTATACATTAAATCAGTAGAAAGAGTGAATATATAATTTAATGCACAATTTTTTGCTACTGTGTTATTGTCTTTTAAATAAAATTTATTAATGTAACGTAATCGCAATGATATATCGATTATTAGAGTAAAATAAACATTTTCTTACGTTCGATTGTTCAATATTCCAGTACCAATGCTATTACGTAATTTATTTTTGTGTATTTAAATTTAAATTATATATAATTAGCAGAGATAATAATTATGTATTTGGACTTATTTCGATGTGTAAAAGCTCACTAACATTATTACGTTTTCGTGTCTCGCATCTCCTCTCTCGGTATTATTATGAAATTAAATAATTATAACACGGTACTTACAGTTTATTTGCAACGTGAATACATTTTAGATTATTTATGTCACTGAGGTCGTGGAACGTCCACTCATTCCAGGATTTCCAATTCAAATCTGCGTAATCGATCCGTTAGGCAAGTATGATTAAATTTTTGTTGGAGCGTAATTCATTCTGTAAGCAGGATTCTCCATGTAAAATAAATCATTTAAACATCTTCAGTTAAGGTATTAGCAAACATATTTCACAGGCAATTTAAACGAATTTAAAGGAGAAATACATTTCAAAAAATTATATCACTTTCATAATCAACTTTTATGCAAATTTTCAGAAGCAACTGTTTAGTCACTTAAAAATTCACTTCATACATGGAATTTCTGTAATAAATTATATAGACTTGTTTTTATTTACTCTATTTTTTTTATTATCAAAAATTTGTTACTTTGTCAAAATTAAAAGAGATATTCTGGGGGTCACACTTAAGTGAGACACCCTGTATAAAGCTGAATAGAATAGAATTTTCTTTCAATTTAAAAATTAGAACTATTTCTCTAATTTGTCGAATAGAACTCAATGCGATTAATTTTTGTAAATTCTATGTGTATTCGAATCTCCAAAAGTATCATATCACATTTTCATAGCATTAGCATATGTACTTATTATTAGATTAGTGATTTTAAATATTTTAAAACTAACCCAGACCTATGTAGACTTATCGCACTATACAGACTAATACAGAGTATTTCACCTAACGTGACGAGTTGAAGGTTCCGTGAAGGTCAATATGTCGCACATCGTTGAATTTGTTTTTTCGTGAGCTATAAGATTGTTGTAATGAAAATATGTAGTCCCATTTAGAAAAACTTCGATGACCTTGAAATCTCAAAAAAGTGACCTTAAGAACATTTTTTTACCTATCACCGCATTTGCCCCTTCGAATTCTATCATAAAAAATAAGCGAGATATTTAAGATATGGTACAGTTAATCAGTAAAAGGTACAAACAATAGTAGGTAGAGTATGTCGATTCTGGATCAAGTTCATTGACCTTTCGAGGCAGACCTAACCCGGGCGGGGGGAGAGCTCCCCCCCTCCCGTTGGGAGGGGGCTTGCCCCCCTCCCTTCCCCCCTTCCCCCTTCCCCTCTGCGGAGGGGTTTTTCGGGGGTCACCCCCTTCCCCCCCCTCCCCTCTGGGGAGGGGTTTTTTCGGGGGTCACCCCCAGACCTAACCGGGCGGTCTTTTTCGGGGGTCACCCCCAGACCTAATCGGGCGGTCTTTTTCGGGGGGCCACCCCCAGACGCAGTCTTTTTCGGGGGGTCACCCGCGGTCTTTTTCGGTGGGGGGTCCGCGGATTTTTGGGGGATTGCGAATTTTTTGGGGGGTCAAGGCCAGATTTTTTCGCGAATGTTTTTCGGGAGAGTGACGTCACAAAGGATAGGAGTGGAGGTCGGAGGTCCTCTCGCACACGAACCGCATACTTTAACGATCTAACCGAGAATGATGGAACAGACGCCTCTCAGACCCCGCCCTTTCTTTCCTGCAGTGGTGGGGGAACAGGTCGTTTTGCTGAGTAATCAGTTTGTTGTAACGTTATGCCCCTTTGACATCAGGGAATCTCGCATTTTGCAACTGAACACTTTGCTGAGTAATCAGTTTGTTGTAATGTTATACCCCCCTTTGGAACCTCGACAAACACATCGGGTTAAATATTATAACTTCTTTTAAGACGAAGAAATAAGTTTGCTGAGTAATCAGTTTTTTTTGTAATGATAGGAGTCAGGGAATCCCTACACATCCGGCGAAATATTATAACTTCTTTTAAGACGCTATTTGATTGACCCTGACATTTTTTTATGTAATATGATACCCCTTGGGAACGAACAGGAATCTCGGGGACAGGAAATGTAAATCATGCATTAAATATCAGAGAAATATCCTTTTGATTTTATTTTATTAGCATTACATCTAAGCCTAAAGCTAACAATTCAGTGTCTATTAATGAATTGCGGTCAAAATCGTCATGTTCTGCAATGGCTTTTGCAAAATCATCGGTAACATTAGATATTATTTGCATAAACTTACAATATTTAGCCAAGAGTACATGTGATCGATACAAAATTCTAAATCAAACAATCTTCTCATCGTTTTCTGAGCAATCTGTATGCACTTAGACGAATTTGATAATTTTACAAGCTTTACATCATCGTTTAACTGACAGAACTCCACAGTTATATCACCAACATGCACAGCATTCCCTGAGCTGGTAATGTTCTGCAGAATGTCTTCCTTCTTTCGAAGAAGATCTTTCCAGGTAGCCATAGACAGTTGAATTTCATTGCCGTGATTGTCTCCTATAGCCAACTCGACGTGACAGCAACCACCAATTCGAACTCCAATGTCAAGGTATTTGTAGAATGTATTCGTCAAGGGATATCTCCTGCCTAATATACGCACCGCGCGCACGATCCTCTGTTCCGAATTATCAGCGCTGATAAGAAATGAAACAATTAGGAAAGACAATTTTTTCAGTTGCAAAGAAACAATACTGAATAGCATTTTTAGCGGTAGCCAGAGTACTTACTGTGTGTGTAATTGCGGAGGATTGAATTCATTATTCTGCAGCGTAGCGCGAGAATTGACGGTTGCGGACCACATAGATGATACTTTGTCGATCCAACCAACAATGGCGTTTTATAGCCTCTCTCTACCCCCCCCCCCCCCGACCCTTCCCCTTTTGAAAAAATGCAAACACAGCAAGGAATCTCGGCAAACACATCCGGTGAAATATGATACCAAAAAATTCTTAGAAATAAGTTTGCTGAGTAATCATTTTTTTGTAATGTTATACCCCTTTGGAGTCAGGAACGAACAGGAATCTCGGCAAACAAATCCCATGAAATATGATACGAAAAAATTCTTAGAAATAAGTTTGCTGAGTAATCATTTTTTTGTAATGTTATACCACAAACTGCGCATTTTGTCGGCAACATCGGGTGAAATATTATACCATTTTAAGAAATACGGAAAAAACTTTGTTAAATAATATACTTTATTCAAAATATGATTCTTGTTGATCATTATATATTTTACACAGTTTAAATACATTTTCGACGGCACATACGCCAGTATGGAATGCACATCTATGCAGCCCCTTTTGCAACATCGACAATCTTGGAACATCCTCTAGATCCACATCAAGAGCCTCGATTCCAGTTAATTTCCACAGCCATTTTTTCTTTTCCAATCCCTTAACAACGATCTGCTGCGTATTTTCCAGAGCTAGTTTCAAACAGCTTCCAGCTTCTTTGTATGGAACATATCCGTCCATCCAGCCGATTCCATGATGTTTTCTAGTTAGCCATCGAACCTGACGTGCTTCGGCAGCAGTCAATCGGTGGAACCCAAATGGTGGCTCGAATATCCAGTGCAATAGTTTATTTCCATCCCGTAAAATGGCCGCTTCTTTTACAATGAATTCGTTTGACCCGATCTTGAAGCCTTGTAGATCGACAAACGTTAGATGAACCATCGCCGCTTCTGCGCACTACGTTGGTCAACGAGCTGTACTCGACTATAGCCTTGGAGATCGACAAACGTTAGATGAACCATCACCGCTTGTTAAAGTATTCTGTGCACTACGATCATGTATAATCAAGCAGTATGCAGCTGTGTTGACTGGCACATTATCTCTGCATTCGAAATCTATGCGGACATCAATTGTAGCACTTTTAACAGACTCGTTTTGACGAGAGCAGTCTATGACCACAAATGGACCACGTGATAAGAACTCTAATTCATCCAATAGCGGCTCACTGCATCGATCACCATAATACGAGTTTTGAAATTTTGCGTACATATCGTAAAGTACCGCATACTTATTTTTTTCAAAGTCCAAGTTTAGGTCATCGTATGGGTATGATTCCGAATTTAGATACAAACGTATGTTTGACAGTTTACAATCGTCGAATTGATTAGCAGTCTTATGCAATTGATTCTTCCTATCATTCTGCAATGCGAATATGATGAAGCGAGGTTTCTCCAGTTGTGTTACAGTCTTGATCGCCCACGTATGCATCGTAGTTGTTTGTAAATGTGGATATTCGTATAGATCCCAAGAGCGAAAATTCATAGGTATCATTTGTCCTCTCTCGAGAATGCGTAGTAACGACAATTTGGTTACTTCTTCAAGACTTATGTGCGGCATTCGCCACTGAACTTTGAATAATTCGATTTTAGGTCTTAAAATACTAGAACCATTCAACGCGTTTAGATCGTTTCGTGATCGAATTAAGACCAACTCTTGACGCACATTAACGGTTATCTTGTTATAATCTTCACCGAAGCCAAAGAGCATATTGAATGGTATGCAGAAATTGAAATCTGCGCCATCCAGTTTACGATACCAGCCAGCGGTGGCCAATGCTTTAGTTCTTCCGGGGGAGATGGACACGTGTGTTTTTAACGCAGTCGTTATTCCAGGATTTTTACAGCGATCTATTTCAACGCCATTTAGTTCATATCGAATTTCATCAAACATGAAAGCAGCGCAATTGGTATCGAGAGTAACATTGTTGCTTGTTCCTTCAGGTGGAGCCTCTGCTAAAATAACTTTTCCTTCAATGTACAAGAAACTCTCGCACGGTAGCGTATACAGATCTTGCTGCTGTATCGGTATTCTTATTTCATCGCTATTTCCGAGAGTAATCTTGGTTATACGATTATCGGAGGTCGGCGTATTGCCAATGGCCAGAATGTCAGACATTATTGCTTTACAACAAATCCCAATGATTGTAGAAAACGCACGTTCTGCAAGCTCAGCAGGTTCTTCCTCGACGATGGTGTGGCACGATAATTTGCCCGACTTACTGTGTCGATGAATGTATTTGTTGCAGCAGTCGGAATTAGAGGTTCGTTCGCTTTGTTATACACAAGCATAATACAACACTTATTCGTAGGAGCGGGGATCTCGCCGTCTTACATGTAGTCTAACAGTGATTTCTTCTCCACGAAAATCGATCAGACGATTATTTTGGTCAAGCAGACGTATTTCTAAATCGTCTATTATCCGCACGACGATAGGATTGTAAATGACTCGCGGCGGCGTTTCTGAGCTCTTATATCCTGGAGGAACCCTAGGTGAAAATTCGTGAATAATGTGTACAGATTTGTCATTACTGTACGAACCAGCTGTTATGCTGCATTCCACTCTGATCACGTTGATGCTTATGATGTTCACAGGAGCGTTAGACTCATGCCACATTTTACGTGGGAGAATACGGTTTGCAGAAAATCCAAGTAGCGATCCTATGTTATTAGGTTTCTCAAAATTAATCTTATAGGAGCAGTATATTTCACTCTTCATCGTATTATTGTTAGCACGTATGACGAGAGGGTATTCATCGTTCCCCGAATCATGCCTGTTGGGATATCTTCGCAGTATTTCCCGTTTCAAGTACTTACCGATTGCATCCAGTTCGTAAGATCCTTCGGGAATGACAATTTCTTCGTCATTTTCACCAAAATAAAATTTATTGTTGCGAGCATCGACGTTCGCTATCGTGTTAAACGTTTCAAAATCCACGAGACCTAGTTCGTATTCATGACCACTCAAATCTATCGCGGGAAAGTATTGGACTGCGAGCATGCTGCTCTTACCCGTTAACGTCAGTGTCAACGACGAGGGCGTCATGTTTATGCGAAAGGGGTAAAGAATGTAATGAAATTGTACTTGTCGGTAATGTGCATTTATAATGAGTTTTCCTCGAGAAATTTTACACACAGTTGCCCGCATATGGTTTGATCGAAATTTTGAAAACGTGCATGATTGTAAGTAATTTTTGCGGATGATCCAAAGTATGCAATAAGTTCCACAGGTGGACGTAGATTACCAAAGCTATCAAAATATTTTACGATACAATTGCGTTTCACGTATGCGATCCAATGTGTGCCTGGACCGATACTATCGTCCAAGTTTACTATACCGCTCTCATTTACATTTGCTCTCGCCGGAAGACTATCGCGCATGTATACTCCGCGAAAATGTGGTATATTCTTTCTTCCTATATCCTCAAGCTGAACATTTGTCATCGGCAGTGTCCCTAGTTTTTCATGGATTGAACTTTTTTTTTTCCTTAAACCGGCACCCTTCTTGTAGGGTGCGAGATAAATTCCGCGACCTTCCATAGCATGTTTATGACGTTGCAATTCCTCCAACTGTTTTCGCGCAGCCTTGGCATCGTTCACAGACTTCGCTACACCAGCAGCACCGCCCGTCAACGCCCCTATAGCTGACAATGCAGGTAAGAGGAACGGTAGGAAACCATCTCGCTTTGCCATCGGTAGAACTCGCGTCTTCTTCTTCTTACCACTGTTCTTTTTTTTCTTGAGCCCCATCCCAAGCTTCGACTTAGCTTTCATCGCGGCCCAAACAGCTGTCGCAACAGTCTTCTCGCCTAATGTAGCGTCCTTCGCAGTTATGCGCTGACGTGCTCGATCAGCTAAAATTTGATCTGCCTTGTGACGATTCGTCAAATCTTCGTTTTGAGAGTATGCAATGTCGTGTTCTCTACAGGCCGAGTCTAATGGATTTATGCCACGATCGCCGCGAGCCAAGCGTTCCTGCAAACGTGTGCCGGGTCCACAAAATTGATATCCTGGTATATGTAACTCAAACGGCAATTTATTTATTAGGGTATTTAGAAGTCCTGCTCCCTGCCGCCGTATGCGCAAGTAACGATCCTTTTTCATAGGTGGCCCGTCAATGTGTTGCCAGTACGAAAGTCATTTCTGGACTGATTGATATCTCTGGATCGCGTTTGTATAAATATTCCCCATACCCCGCTTACATGTTATTGTTGCAACAGCTGCGATGCGGTTCGTAAGGCAGCCTGTGAAAATTCGAGTGTTTTCAGACAGAAAGTTTGATAATATTATGCATCATGTTCTGAGACATGGACCATTATTACCTAACACTGTACGCGGTATAGTGTGTGGCCCTTCCAATTGTGGGAAAACTAATGTTGTCATTAGCTTGTTGGAAAGCCCTATTGGTATGCGATTCGAGAACGTGTATGTATATTCAAAGTCGCTGCAACAGCCAAAATACCACTATTTGGAAAAGCTGCTCTCATCCGTAGAGAATGTGGGCTACTTTCCTTTTTCAAACAATAGCGACGTCATTCCACCTAATGAAGCTCTACCAAATTCTATATTTATATTTGATGATGTGGCATGCGACAATCAGGATGTGATTAGAGAGTACTTTTCCATGGGTAGACATTCAAAAGTGGACAGTCTGTATCTATGCCAATCGTATGCAAGAATTCCAAAGCACCTGATTCGCGATAATACCAATCTCTTACTACTATTCAAACAGGACAACATGAATTTACGCCATGTGTATGACGATCACGTAAATACCGATATGACGTTTGGGCAATTTAACAAACTGTGTGCAAAATGTTGGCAACAAAACTATGGATTTGTGGTTATAGACAAGGATAGTCCTATGCATAGAGGTCGCTATCGACGAGGATTTAATGACTATGTCGTATTATAACGACATCATTTGGCTGCCAACCTGTGACGTGATTGAACGGATGTCGAACGGGTGTTGAACGGCATTGAACGGGCATTGAACGGTTGTCGAACGGCATTGAATGGACATTGAACGGACATTGAACGGACATTGAACGGGCATCGAACGGTTGTCGAACGGCAATGAACGGGCATTGAACAGGCATTGAACGACATCGAACGGTTGTCGAACGGGGTGTTGAACGTGCACGTTCAACGTAAAACGGTTGTCGAACGGGCATTGAACGACATCGAACGGTTGTCGAACGGTTGTCGAACGAGATCGAACGGTTGTAGAACAGTGTTAAAACGTTTCTAATCGAGCATGGGTCGAAATTCTGTTGAACAAAAGAGGGAAAAAGAAATGTTAACAAAAGAGATTGCCAAGACGAGCGAAGCTATACGAAAAAAATACTTAGCGCTAAAGGTCGGAAAAATGGATACCGATGCGGTGTTGGAACATAGCTTGCAACCTGTGATAAGACCCTTGAAAGAATTGATTGAAAACACAAAACCATTTCCCAGCCCAATTCCTGAAGAGACATCTTCAGAGTCGACATCCAAACAGCAATTGCCCGTGTTTAACGCTACACCTGAATATCATGGAAAGACCTCTTCAGCGTCCCCATTGCATCAGCCGCCCGTGCTTAACGCTGCACTCCAATATTGCGGATTAAAGCCGTCTATGCTAAACGCTACGCCTCGGTATCGCGGATTGAAAAGAGTACGTGCGGAAACACCTTTAAAACCAACACCTCATCGATTATCGAAACAACTTTGCCCAGATTCCGAACCTCCTGCAGAAGTAGTATGGACAGACGAAGCAGAAACACTTGAACAAAATATTCTCGAAACGACAATGCGTGAGTTTGTTGAGAATCCCGAACAGCATGATGAAGCCACTACATATTTGACTCAGAATCTAGGACCGCTGTCGCAGGAATATTTGAACTTATTTATCACGGATAAGAAAAAACAGGTTGACCACGTGTATGGTGTGTACTATGATAAAAATACACTGATGCTTGGGGATAAGAATTTCGACGTAGACATGGAAGATAATATAATCATCGATAATGTAAAATACAGAGGAACGCCTGGCCTTTTCGAACTAATTTTCAAGAGAATGCCCGACGATACGATATACACCGATGCTGACAAACAGAAATATAAGAGTATTCTGCTGACGACAAATGCGCACAGGCGCAACCATAGTGCTGCAAATCCCCCATTGAGTAACAAAGGATACAAGTATAAACATATAATTGCATCACTGCTTGAAATACGACCTCGCACTGGAAGAGGGTTTGCCCCCAAGTCAACTTTGATGAATACATTACCGGAGAACATGATGGTTACCGATAATGCGATTGATTATGTACATTGGGATGATCCCAACGAGTTAGTGGATAGAATAAGATTGCTTGTGTCATCGCGAGCTGCTGGACATACAGGCCATGATAACGAAATCATGTCAATCATAGAGGAGCTCCGAGAAGCGGGTCTGATTATAAATTAAAGATGGTTTTGAACGTGTTCAACAGTTTCACGATGTCAATCAACAAGTTCGGTGTTACGTTGCGAAACGAGTCAAATAAGGATGATGCAACATGCAAGAATTACGTGAGACGGAGTGCGCTTTGTCTCAATGGCGACGCTTTCGACGCGAGAGACCGAAAGCTTGGAGGTTTGGCATACCCGACGAACGATGCCGATGCAGTGAATAAGGCATGCTTGGACAAGGAAATGGCGCATATTCTGAAAACATTAAATCAATTGGAGGAGCGCATCTTCAAGGAAACACATAAAACAATTTTAAAAATGTCTAATGAAGCAGAAAAAAAATGTGACGTCGTGTGTTCGAAGCTGCGGCGAGAAATAATGGCCGAAGTCCATAAATTGCAAGGTTACGTCGAATTAAATTTTATTCGGCAGTGACGCGCGCAAGACCCGAACAATTATATCAATATTTTTACATGATTATATTGTGCATGGTGGAGAAATGACAATTAAGATTTTTAATAAATAATTTGAAAAATATACCATTTTTTTATTCCAAAACCCTCTTACAAACTATGTACATATGAGATTTTTTTATTGTATGTGCCATGGATGGGAATAACAATTAAGTTTTTTAATAGGAGGCGGCACGGTATCCGATTGCGGATAGAATTTTACTGCTCCGGCGGTTTCATGCCCTGTTTCAAATATCGCTTTGGACTGGAGTCATGTGATACTTAGCAGTGTTTGAAAATGCTGCGTTCTAGATCGCGTTATGAATTTTGCTGAGTCAACTGTTTCGGGAGGCTATAAATGCTCAGTCCTTAATTAGTCTCGCTCAATCATTGTTCGCGCAAATAACAAAACAACACAGCCATGGAGGAAATTCAGAAAACTGAACGTCAGTTGTGGGATCAGTCTGATCGCTTAAGATTGCAGGAAGAATACCTTGCCTGGGAGGAAAGGTGCAACAAATGCCTCGAGTTGCTTGAAGAACACAGTCGAGTGAAACGTCCTCGAATATCGATCGGTATTCAACAATCATTGATCACGCGTATCACCGGTCTTGAGAGTTTGAAATATTCTTTGCGAAGACGTTTCGTACGTGAAGGTGCAGGACATGCAAGTACAGAACTCTTGTGGCGTGAAATAGACTCGGCTTTCAAGTGTCGCATATTAACTGGTGCTGTCATAAATTCCAATTACATTGAACCACGCAGCTTCCTCCAGGACGCGAGGGAACTTGTGCTCGAAAAAGTACGGAACGCATTGAAAAAACATAGATCTTTAAAAGTGAACATGGTGTTTAATGGCGAATTTGTGACGGGTGATCAACGCTCCCGCAAAAGTGTTGGCACAAAGAACTGTGAAATCTTTTACACATCCGATCTCGAAGAGTGTACGAGCGGTGCTTCGTGGAGCCAATCCTAACATCGTTGGAAGAATTTCAGGAACGGGATAGCGGATGGGCATTGTCACGAATACTCAATCTTACAGTGTGCATCAACAAGTATAACCCATTGCACGCGGGGTGCCAGATCAACATACCGAGAGAAATAGCGTTGAAGCATGCCACAATTAATGTGCGATTACGGATAATGTATCCAGCGACAACTAACGTAAACCGGCAAAATTCGTACCCGCATTACACAACTGTATTAAAATTCCAAGACATCGAGTTTCCCATGCTGCTGAATCAAATTACACGGTTCGAAAAGTTGAACAATATTTGGATCAATGTGTACGGTTTTGAAGGCATCCGGGAGCAGAAAAATAGGGCAAAATCCATCGTATTTTTTCCACTTCGCCTCACTTATCAGTAGAGGGACCGACACGTCAACTTGCTGTACATACAAGACCCGGCTGGTAGTATGGGACATTATGTGTGTATTAAGAACCTGTCCCGACTCGTTGGTGCACAATTGAGCAAAAACGAGCGCAAGAAATTCATCTGCTATCGGTAGGTACAACATTTTTACAAAGTATCATTGTATATCATAAAAAACGTGTAAAAAATTATGTTTTTGCAGGTGCATGCATTACTTTCATTCCAACGAAAGATTGCACATCCATGAAAGAGACTGTGAAAAAATGAATGACTGCGCTATCGTGCTACCTAGCGAGGACGATAAATGGCTCTCTTTCGACAACTATATCAGGAAAGAACAGCTTCCATTTGTCGTGTACGCTGATCTCGAATGCACTCTGGAGAAGATGGAAGATTGCGAAGAGGAGAAATCACACGCATACCAACATCATAAAGTATTTAGCATTGCATACTATGTGCATGGTGCACACGATGCATCTCTATCGGTGTATCGATGTCGCCGCGATGTGAATTGCGTCTCATGGTTCGTTGAAGAATTAGAAAATTTGGCGCATCGTGTTAAATCCACTCTATCCAGTAATATACATATGACACAGTTAACGAATGAACAGTCTGATGCATTTATCGGCGCAACACATTGTCACATTTGCGAAAAACCATTTGAGGAAAACGATATACGGGTGCGTGATCATTGCCATCTAACGGGGCATTATAGAGGTCCAGCACATCAAGACTGCAATCTAAATTACAAAATTTCGTTTTGTATTCCTATAGTTTTCCACAATTTATCCGGGTACGATTCGCATTTTATTATCGAAGAAATAGCGAATGCGTTTGAAGGTTGTGTCGACGTATTACCCATAACGAAGGAAAAGTATATTTCATTTACAAAAAATGTTGAAGACCGGCAATTAGAGTCGCGTAATTGTATTAAATTACGATTCATCGATTCGTACAAATTTTTGAATACCAGTCTCGACAAATTGGCATCTTTCCTCGATACAGACAAATTAACAATTTTACATTCCGAATTTCAAAATCTTTCCGTTGAAAATTTTAAGTTGTTGACACGAAAGGGTGTCTTTCCATACGAATACCTCAATTGCGTAGATAAATTAGACGATGAATGTTTGCCGCCGCTCGAGTCATTTTACCTTGGGCGAATACAGCGATCTGTATTTGAAAACTGATGTTTTGTTATTGGCTGATGTTTTTGAAAATTTTCGTGATAGCTGCATTAAGAGCTACGGTTTAGATCCAGCATATTATTACACATTACCCGGATTCACGTGGGATGCTATGCTAAAGCATACAAAAATTAGATTTGACTTATTAACTGATATCGATATGGTGATGTTTATTGAACGTGGTATACGCGGTGGTTTGAGCCAATGTTCCAACAGATATGCAGAAGCCAATAACAAGTACATGCAGTCGTACGATCCATCGAAACCATCATCATGCTTAATGTATTTTGATGTAAACAATTTGTACGGATGGGCAATGTGTCAACCTTTGCCATATGCCGAATTTCAATGGGTTAACGACATTGAAAATTTTGACATAGCTTTGATTACCGCTGATTCAGCCATAGGCTACATTCTCGAGGTGGATCTAGAATATCCGCAACGTCTGCACGATATTCACGCCGACCTGCCGTTCTGTCCGACGCGTGTCAAACCACCTGGCAAAAGAGAGGCCGTGATTGCTTGCAACGTTACATGATAAGCAGCGATATGTTATCCACTATTATAGCCTGCAACAATGCCTGCGCCACGGTCTTCGTATTACAAAGATTCATCGCATCCTCCAATTCGCACAATCTCCATGGCTCCGCGAATACATAGAATTAAATACCCTCTTTAGAACACGTGCGACAAACGATTTTGAAAAGAATTTGTACAAATTGATGAACAACGCGGTATTCGGTAAAACTATGGAAAATGTTCGGAATCATGTAGACGTAAAACTCGTAACACATTGGGATGGAAGATATGGTGCAGAGGCAATGATCGCGAAACCAAATTTCCACAGTCGTTGCGTATTTTCTGAAAATTTTGTGGCTGTGGAATTGCGCAAACTCAGGGTGAAATTCAACAAGCCCATCTATGTGGGTATGTGTATATTAGATATATCTAAAACTTGCTTGTATGAATTTCATCGTGAGTTCATGTTTCCTCAATATGGTCAAAATTGCAAAATAATGTACACAGACACAGATAGTTTAATTTATCATATTACGTGTGAGGATATTTACGAAACCATAAGGCGCGACATTAGCCGTTTCGACACGAGCGATTATCCGATAGAGAATAAGTATAATATCCCACTTTTAAATAAAAAGGTCCCCGGCTTGATGAAAGATGAGAACAATGGGATGATAATGACGGACTTTGTCGGGCTGAGAGCAAAAATGTATACATTGCGTGTAGATGGGAAACAAGATACAAAAAAAGCGAAAGGTGTAAAAAATAATGTTGTGAGGACAACAATAACGTTCGATGATTACTTGCAGTGTCTACAAAATGAAATTGTGATGAGTCGTACTCAGACATGCATAAGATCGAAATTACATGAAGTGTATACTGTATCAGAACGAAAAATTGCTCTGAGTCCATACGATGACAAACGGTATATCATACCCAACTCGACGGAAACGCTACCAGGTGGTCATTATCGAATTCCTTTGTAACTATAAAAATTGTTAATATTCAATGTAAATAGAAGATTGTGTTTTTTATTTGAACAGGCTAAGTTGTTTATAATAAATTGTCTTTGTTTATCCACGAATTGTTCACTTTACTCAATCCTAGCCATTTTACATACACCTTATTTCCTTTTCTGCGCAACACTTTCTCCACTAAGTATACATCTGGATCGGCAACGCGATGCAGCTCATATTCGTAGAATCCTCCAGCAACGGGGTTTCCACGGGAATCTTGCAGCAGATAAGTCGCCGGATTAGTTGCTTGTACCTTGACTATCTTGAACACCTCAGTGGTCCAATTTGGTGTGTAACCTTTATCAAAAACGGTTTGAAATTTGCTGACGCGTACAGACTGACCCACACTGAATTTCGCCGGCGCGGCAATGTTTATGTTGTTATATACGGTGTCTAAGAGCCTGTCGGAAATGGCAGGGGTGACATCACGCGGTCGCATTCCAATAGTTCTGTGCTTTTGCGCATTGTACTTTGCAACTAGTTGCGGTAGCGCATCGACCCATTTATAGGTTCCATTAAGTGTAAACTCTTTCCACATGGTATTCTTCAATGTACGATTGAACCGTTCTACAATGGAATCCTTCATAATCGAATACGTAGAATAATGCCTAATACCGTGTTTCGTCAAGAGTTTTTGCACCTCACTGTTATAAAATTCCTTTCCTTGATCGGTTTGCAAATTTTTTGGACATCGATTGCGAAATATCTTTGTGAACGCTTTAGCTACCTCACCTCCACTTTTAGTCTTGAGTGGCATGCCCCAAGCATATTTGGATAGCACATCGATAACCATTAATATGTACTTGTTACCGCCATTTATACGCGCATGAGGCTGCATATCTACGAGATCGGCTTGCCACAGATCGTCATATCCATGCACTAAAACTCGACGTCGTGGAAAAATCCGTCTGGCGTCCTAATTGCGTCTTCTCTTTGCTCATGTTCAGGATTTGAACAAAAGAGATTTAAAATTGTATTAAACAAAATCACGATCCATGAACTGCGATTGGTTTCTCGTGAATGCATTCTCGCTAGAGACTGACATCTTTAAACATATGTAAATATATTTATAACGTCTTAAAAGAAGTTATAATATTTCGCCGGATGTGTCGGGATTCCCTGACTCCTATCATGACAAAAAAAACTGATTACTCAGCAAACTTATTTCTTCGTCTTAAAAGAAGTTATAATATTTAACCCGATGTGTTTGTCGAGGTTCCAAAGGGGGGTATAACATTACAACAAACTGATTACTCAGCAAAGTGTTCAGTTGCAAAATGCGAGATTCCCTGATGTCAAAGGGGCATAACGTTACAACAAACTGATTACTCAGCAAAACGACCTGTTCCCCCACCACTGCAGGAAAGAAAGGGCGGGGTCTGAGAGGCGTCTGTTCCATCATTCTCGGTTAGATCGTTAAAGTATGCGGTTCGTGTGCGAGAGGATACCGCTGTGACGTCACAAAAATCCACCGACCTCCACTCCTATCCTTTGTGACGTCACTCTCCCGAAAAACATTCGCGAAAAAATCAGGCCTTGACCCCCCAAAAAATTCGCAATCCTCCAAAAATCTGCGGACCCCCCACCGAAAAAGACCGCGGGTGACCCCCCGAAAAAGACTGCGTCTGGGGATGGCCCCCCCGAAAAAGACCGCCCGGTTAGGTCTGGGGGTGACCCCCGAAAAAGACCGCCCCGGTTAGGTCTGGGGGTGACACCCGAAAAAGACCACCCCGGTTAGGTCTGGGGGTGACCCCCGAAAAAGACCGCCCCGGTTAGATCTGGGGGTGACTCCCGAAAAAGACCGCCCGGTTAGGTCTGGGGGTGACCCCCGAAAAACCCCTCCGCAGAGGGGAAGGGGGGAAGGGGGGGCAAGCCCCCTCCCCACGGGAGGGGGGGAGCTCTCCCCCCGCCCGGGTTAGGTCTGCCTCGAAAGGTCAATGAACTTGATCCAGAATCGACATACTCTACCTACTAACAATAGTATAAAAATAGTTCAGTGTGCTAACTGGTAGTTGTGAAAAGTGGATACAAACATTACAAACACAGTCTTAATTCTATTTGTAATGAAAATTCCATAAAATTCTGACTGACAATGAGTTAGTGTCAAGTCTAAATGAGTTAATGTGAAACCAACTTCAGAATATTTTATTTGTAAATCTTTGTTGTAAAATAGATCATTGCGTACTGTAGTTGGCATCGAGATGTCTCGAAAACTTGAATTCGAAACGGTCCTCTGACGATCCCAATGAAATCTCCTTTTCGCGGAAGCGGCTTTACAAGAGCATCTGCAAATCGCAATTTAATTCCAAATAGTTGTAGTTCATCCGAGATTTCCAGGTGACTTACACGTCTTAGGCAAGTCAACAGTGCTTTGTACATAGAGACCGTCCTACGATTCCTGAGATCCAGCTTGCGCCGCAAGAGGCAAGAAAACGTTCGACGCCGCCGAATATTCTAGTTGTCAGTAATGAGTTGTTCTTAACGAGTTGATATTCCCAGACTACTATTCTATTCGTTGCGGTAATGGTGGGAACATTTCATTACCGCATTGTTTGCGTACACCGTTTACCTGCTTGCACATGATTTGTACATCCCCCAGTCAGCACACCTATACTGACTTAAAGATTTAGATATTCTGAACCGCTTGGGTAGAACTCATTTCTATTTTTTCCTTTTATTGATAAGTTTAATATAAAACAAATGACTAAAAACCTGATGCTGTTTCTGTGAAATTATAGAGGATGTCTCATTTAAGCGTGACTCCTAAATTTTGAGAAAGTAAACAATTTTTTATACGTACTTTGATTGATATCAAGTGATCAGTATCCAGCAGGGATTGTTTTTTAATGTTGTTTTCAAGATCATTGATGTTTTTTTTTCAATAACTACATATATTTTGGTGTTGCATCGCATAGCTCATAAAACAATATATTCGCATATATATATATATATATATATATATATATATATATATATATACATATACAGTATTCTCGCGATAACTGTCCCAACCACGGGTCCGGCCAGGGACTATTATCCTGTAGGGATACTATTCTTTGACTTGTGCCGAACGTAGAAACTTGACACCGAAGCTCGAGAGGCCTCGGTCGCCGAGAAATGTAAACATAATACCGGTCGGGTATATCGGTGTGAGACTAGGAGACACCACTACTAACCCGATGACAAAACTTCTTTATTTTTCATTATTTTTTTATGGAACTTTCGCCAATGTATTCCTGATATTTTTCTAATGAAAATGATACCAAATATGATATAATTCCGATGATATTTACGTGTGTAATGGACGATAGGAGGCTCGTGTGCAAGGAAACACAGCGTATGGGAAAGAAAGAGACGCGGAGAGTCGCAGTCGCCGGCACAGTTCAAAGGTCCGCGGCGTCCTCACAATGTAATCCCAATATTAAACTTCTTTATTATTACTTATTTTTGTATGAGAATTTCACCAATATATTTGTGGCATTTTTCTAATTAAAATGATACTAAACACGATATAATTCGGATCATATAAAGGTATGTTATATGAACATTTACAAGTCGAGCACATCGGTGAGGCAACTTGTAAATGTTCGTATAACATACCTTTATATGATCCGAATTATATCGTGTTTAGTATCATTTTAATTAGAAAAATGCCATGGTGAAATTCTCATACAAAAATAAGTAATAATAAAGAAGTTTTATATTGGGATTACATTGTGAGGAAGCCGCGGGCCTTTGAACTGTGCCGGCGACTGCGACTCTCCGCGTCTCTTTCTTTCCCATACGCAGTATTTCCTTGCGCAGAACACATCTATCGTCCATTACACACGTAAATATCATCGGAATTATATCATTTTTGGTATCAATTTCATTAGAAAAATATCAGGAATACATTGGCGAAAGTTCCATAAAAAAATAATGAAAAATAAAGAAGTTTTGTCATCGGGTTAATAGTGGTCTCCTGGTCTCACACCGATATACTCGACCCGTATCATGTTTACATTTCTCGGCGGCCGAGACCGCTCGAGCTTCGTGGCCCCTCACGGGGTATACCCCGCAGGAGTGGGGATAGTTCAGGGACACTTATCCTAGAGACTTTTGGGACACTTATCGCGAGAATACTGTATATATATATACATACGAAATTCAAGTTTGACCTTCATCTTCGGAGTTCAAGGTCATTTGAAGGTCATGCATATATATATACTGTGGCATGACCTTCAAATGACCTTGAACTCCGAAGATGAAGGTCAAACTTGAATTTCGTATGTAAGGAGAATGCAGGCTTTGCGAAAAATGAATGAGTTTCAAGATCAATCCATCTCGATATATCATAGTACATACATATTTGACTGTATTTTTTTTTATATAAAACAATTTTTATTATACACATTGCAATTGTAACCAAAATCTATAGATAAAATACAAAGCAGTGAAAATATTTAAAAAACTTATGAATATTGTTATATATTATTCTCAAGTTATTCAAATGATTAAGAGAAAGAATACATTCTTAACTGAACCTCTGTTTCTTGTAATTCTTGCAGATAATCCTTATTTTGCATAAAGATCTGCAGTGTAATTATTACATTGGAAGTATACAGGTGCCTCTCTTAACTTGAGCATCTAAATATCTATTCTCCTAAATATCTTGCTTATTTTTTATAATGGGCAAGGTGTCAAATGGTAAAAATACATGATTCAAGTAGGAAATCCTAACGGAAGAATATATTGAACAAGATAATAATTAATCAATTGCATTTTTTGTATTGAACGCTGCATGAGATGTTAAAATATTTTTTCCTATAAAAAAAAGAAAGATTATCTTTTTGTTGAAATATATTGCTAATAAACAATGTCGTATATAGATCGCCTTGCATTATTTATTAATGAAGACTTCAGATACCATCGATTCGGATAATTGAAGTTTTTACATCATTCCCGTTTAACAAACTGTGAAGAACTTCATTATCATTATCATTATCATTATCATTATCATTATCATTATCATTATCATTATCATTATCATTATCATTATCATTATCATTATCATTATCATTAAAATTATCATTAAAATTATCATTAAAATTATCATTAAAATTATCATTATCATTATCATTATCATTATTATTATCATTATTATTATCATTATTATTATCATTATTATTATCATTATTATCATTATTATTATTATTATTATTATTATTATTATTATTATTATTATTACCAGAGAGGAGACGGCATCATCAGTTTGAGCAGCGTTTTGAAAACAATCGCCGTGCAGTTTCTTGCGTTTCTTGTTACCGGGGAAGAAGCGAAAGTGACAGGTTATTCAACGGAATGAAATAACGAATGGTCTTCTCGGCAAACACGCGAGCATGAAATCGAGGCGACATGAACCGGAGCCTCTCGGCAAACGATTCGGAAAAGTGGATCTCGATCGAGTTGGTAAAGTATACATCAACCGTTGAAACTTCCTGCTTCGTACTTGTATTTCTTCGTTACAACCTCCTTTTCGCAGGGTTTTTTCACGACCCACGGTCGGCGCCTTTCGACACGTACGCCGGAACACCTGTAAAGTTTCGGGAGGGCATCGAGAAGGGCCGTCAACTGCATCCCGGCCCACCCACACCCTTATTCGAGGAGAAATTCACACGAATTTTCAACGGAGAGGCGTTGAATGAACCATGGCGATTCGACGCGAAAGAACGGGTAATCGACCGATACGATTTAGAGGAATTTCTGTCATCTGATTTCTCCAACTTCTAGCACCGATAGACCTGTCAAGTCACCTATTCCTTTCACACCGAACTTTTCTCGATATATGCATACACGTAAACTGACAAACTACGAATCAACACCAGATAGTAATTCAAAGAAATTACAAAAATTGTTCTTTGGGAACTATAATATACTAAAATATACTAGAGTATACTATAATGCACTAGAATATACCAGAATACACAAGAATATACTAAAATATTCTAGAGTATACTATAATGCACTAGAATGTACTAGAATATACTACAATATTCACCAGAATATACTAAAATATTCACTAGAATATACTAGAATATACTAGAACTAGAATACATATACTAGAATACATTAGAATACACTAGAATACACAAGAATGTACTAAAATATACTGGAATATACTAGATTCGAATATACTTGTATCGCTTTGGCAAAATTGCCAATTCCATCTGTTAACTGAAAAGAAATACTTTTACAGTTGCATTTACCGAGCTAAGGGAATCAACCTGATACGACTGTTTCGCAGCTGGATCGCGAAAAGGCGAAAATTGGCGGCCGCCTATTACCACCCTCGCCTGCGAAAAGGCACGCGACTCCAGGCGATTATTATGGGTGCTTCGAGAAAATCAGTCGCTTTAATCCGGCAGTGAGAGAGAAGAAAAAGCACAAACCGGAACTTCCGAATGTGAAGATCAAACCTAATCCCCGAGGAGGACCGGGGTACATTGATATCGGCCTGAGTCCTTTCCCATCTTACTCCCATGAACCGTACGATCACGAAACAAGACTCAAAGGTGGTAAAGTGGATTCTCCTCTTATCATGTTTCACTACAGTTGAAATAAAATCTATTTGCTACTCCTAGCAATAAATTTTTGACTAAACAAAATACGAACTTTACAACAAATACCGATTTCTTTTTACGTAATAGGATATGATGTAAAATCTTATGGTAACGTTACATTGATCTATTATGAAGTAAACATACGAAAAATAATTATGACATTCTTTTATTGATAATTATTAAAATTCCATCATGTCATCATTATGACACTCTGCTTCACATTTTCTCAAATACGTATGCCCAATTAACATGCTCAAATACCTTGAATTTTATCAAAATAGTTGAATATACAAATGAGAAAAGAGCACATTATTCATACCTCAGTTCTTCACTTTGTGTCTTCCTGGGCTTGACTGATTGTTATAATATTCTAACAGATCTGAAAAAATTCTGAAGTAGTTATTATAGTCTCTAATTTAATGTAACGTGCTACCGGTTCGACAATCTCGATTGCATCACTGCGTGAATGCAAGGATACGGCTTTTTACATATACAGGGTGTCTCAGACCACCCGTATCACCCATTTATAATCTAGAAAATAGGTTATTTTCAAAAAGTCAAAACGTATCTTTTATAAATCAGGTGCGGCCTATCAAATGGTGATATTTTTAACTTCCGGTTTCGGCTGGAAATAGTTGATTTAGACCGGAAGTTACATTTTTCAAATGGAACATGGTATTTTTTATTACGGATTCGGATTCTATGTGAAAAAACAAAAAACTTTTGTCTGAAACATTTTTTCGAAAAATGTCATTTTATGTTTTTTAAGTAACCTTCTAAATGAGTCTTGGCGAAATAATGTTTCTACACTATCTGCTCGTAGCATAACCCAGGATATACGACCAGGCCGTGGCAGATATCAGATCCCGTGTGTGTGTGTGTGCGTGTGCGTGCGCGTGTGCGTGCGTGCGTGCGTGCGTGCGTGCGCGCGTGCGTGTGCGCGTGTGTCACACACACATTTCCTTCCATCTCTAATCCTAACGGAGCTATTAAGGTGGCCTGTTTCTCGTGAACTACCCGGTATACACTCCTAATCTTCCCAACCTCCTCCTACACTCCACAGGAGTTTCATGGGGAGGACCCAGGAGTAGGGAGAGGAGTCGGAGGGAAGTTATGAAGAAATGAGAATTCATCTAGAACTCAGCGAACCAGTATTCCGACGATAGACAAATATCAACAATTTGCATGATACATAATAGTAAAATGTTAGAACTTGCAATAAAAATTTGTCCGAACAGCTGCGCGTCATCGAGACAAACTGTTCCCGACACCGCACCGGCGCTAACAAGAAAAGTACAGATGTGTATGTACAATTGCATCGCGAGTTAGGTTCTAATTTTTGCATTTCTCCAGCCCGGTTCCTTTTTTCTCACTTTTTGTTCATTATCCACATTCCAGGAACGGTAAACACGACAGACAATATTGCCAAGCAAAAAAGTAATATAAAGGGGGCTTGGAAAGCGGAAGAAGATTGGAGTCTGTCTGTCTCTCTTTCCACGTTTCCGCTTACTTTTTCGGTAGAATTTTGTTTCGCCAAGCCGGCACAAGTAATTACATTTTTGTCGTAAGGAACGCCCGGAAAATGGAACCTCGCTACACCCGTACAGTATTTAACAACCCACGAACGTTGAATGTGTATGCACGAGCTTTCAAAACTTCACTCGAGACGGATTTCAGCCAGGCAAGAAGGGGTCTTTGAAAACAAACAAAAAAAAGCCGCAATTAAGTGAACTATTTAGTTTTATTGGGCCGTCTGTTACGAGATAAACGCGTTAATTAGGAACGGTTATTCTGTAACGCTGCATAGTAAATGAAAATATGTTCACTCAGGAAATTGTGTTTCATGGTTTGATAAATATGTATGCAGTCGAGCGAATAGTACAAGGGGGGAATGGCAATAACGTTGTCCACCTAGAATGTTTCCGTTACTTGTAATAATATCAAAAAATGATGCATAGAAAAACTGCACGGTATAGAGGGGGAAATATTGTGGTGTAAACACTTCTTATATGTGCGAAGGTGTTTCGGAGATTTCAAGGTCACCTTCATTTCTTTAAACGGAAAGACCTACTTTTTGTACCATGATTCGATAGAGTACCGAAGTCTGCGTAAAAATGTATTGACCTTCATATGTCCTAGATCTAATATTTAACGAGATATTATCGAAATAATTTTCCATATGTACTCATCGTATTCTAGTTGAGGGACATCAGTTCGAGCACCTACTATGTAGCTTACAGGTAGTAAGTACGTATTGAAAATTATTTCGACAATATCTCGTTAACCATTCCCAGAAAGCACAAAGACGTTTTAAAGACGTCTGTTGTCGGATAATCAAGACGACTTAAAGACGTCTGTTGTTCGACATTCAAGACGACTTAAAGACGTCTTGAATGTCCCAGCAACGTCCTCCGAACGCCCTTCGAACGTCTTCTGAACGGCTTATGTTACAAAACTGTACGTCTTAAAGACGACTTTAAGACGACGTTTAGACGAATTGTAGACGACTTTAAGACGACTTTAAGACGACTTTTAAAAGATTAAAAAAAGTAGAGGTGTACCGGGCGCGAACCTAATATACACAGTTTGACAGTCGACCGCCTAACGCACTGACCCAACCGGGCTGTTGTAAACATGGTTAATACTTTCAGATATAATGCGCCGACGTAGTAGAAATACTGATCAAGGTGATTACATTGTTTACTTTATCCTGTGAAATGTTCAAAGTATATCGTGCCTAATGAACCTATAGAATAAATAAAACGTAACAATTTTAAGGTTAGCTTAGTTTTTTGCTCAAAAAACGTTGAAAAAATCAGTTTTTTGTTTTTTTTTAACTACGACGTAGCGGACTTAAAAATCTGGAAAAATTCTATAAATAATGGCTAAAATAGTGTTTTAAAAAATTGTAATTAGTTGGAGTGACAAGAAAAAGAAAAATACTCACGTTTCTTAACTTTTTAATGTGAGACTAGTCTTTTTTTTCACTCCAAACAGTTTCAATTTTTGGAAACCAATTCGTTATTGGTAAAAAATGTTAGAAATCGTGAGAACGCTGCTATTTTCGCGATCTTTAATTGTTTGTAACTCATAACAACGTCGATGCTGATTTCGATGAAATTTTATAAATAAGCTCAGATGACAAAGTTAAAAAAAGTGAGTTTAAAAATTTTTTTTATCATTCCAAGTAATAGCAAAACATAGAAAAAGTTGTTTAGTCACTGTACAGTAAAGAAGTCTCTTTCATAACATCTCTAAAAAATTCAAGTCATTTATTAGCCTGGAAAAAGACGGTTTTAAGACGTCTCATGGGAGACGTTCAAACGACGTTCCGAAAAAGTCGTCTTTAAGTCGTCTCAAATAAGACGTCTTTAAAAGGTCCCGGAAAAGACGTCTTTTTAGGACATAAGACTTTCAGACTTAAAATGGACGTACAATGGACATCTTTAAGACGTCGCGTGCTATCTGGGTTAGGTTCAGAACATATGAAGGTCAATATATTTTTACGTAGAATTTCATACTCTGTCGGGACAAAGAACGGTAAGGGCAATATGAAATAGTTGATAGTGGTGGAATCGATGAAGTGGTACGGGGAGAACCGGTGCACTGGTAGTGGAGGAATCGGTACCCTGTTAGTGCGAGTCGTGAAGCGACAGCGGGAAAGAAGTTTCCCGTGCCAGCTGTAAACTGTCTTTTACTCCAAAAAGGAAGTTTTTCCTTCATTCTGCTATTTATAAAATAATCTATGAAAATGGAAGGTTGTAGTGAGATATATTATTTTTTCATATCTAACCTAATGTTTCTGATTTTGTGTAGGAAAACCTGTTGGTCGATTCTTGTCTGCCAGTGCGCCACTCGATTTTTTCCCACCAAATCCTTACGAGGACCCGGCTACGGGTCCCATATATACACCACCGGAGGATGCTAAAGTACATATGATACCACCCGGCCGAATTTATGTGCCCTTTCCAAAGCGACCAGGCGGTAATCACTCGGGCTGTTTTGAAAAATTTCCGAGCTACTCCAGTGATCCTTACATCAAGGATGCCCGGGAAGCGAAAAAGGAAGCGGGTCGGTTTCTCCTCGGCGCGCCGACGTTACGATCAAAATACACTGATAGCATCATCAATCATGTCACCGCGATTTCCTGTAACGCACAGAATTACAATATCTACCGACCACGTGTTTATCCACTGGGAAAATAACGTTTGTATAATAACTTTTTAATATTTTTCATTTTGGCAATAAAACATCGTAAAGACAATTATTTACACTGAGGGCTTACCATTAAGTGTTATACTTGGAATTTACGTTCATTAATTTTTTACCGTATTCGCTTAATTGCTGGCAAATGGATACGTCGCGCATCGGGAAGAAAAAAGGGGAGAAAGGAGCACGGTTAATACCGCTCCACTAAAATATAACGACGCTTTGTTCTCTTCCATTTTTATTCGCTCAGTATTGTAACCACTTGTGGCTCGGAGTTACAATTTTCTTGTAAAAACGTTTTTTTTTGGTAACAATAACCTCGTGATAGTATATTTAGTTACCCGTGCTCGCAAATACAGGGTGGAGCAATAACTTTGTCCACCTTAAATATGAATCGATTTCTATCGATTCTCGCGTAATAATACCGAATTCTGCGTAAAAATGTGATAATCTTTATATGGCCTAGATCTAATAGTTAACGAGATATTATTGAAATAATTTTCAATACGTACGTACTATCTGGAAGCGGGTTACCCTTAACTCACCGACAATTACTTCAACGACACCACTTCATCGACATCTAACTTTGTTGACAATATTAACTCACCGACATTTTGAGGTCACCGACAATCATATCGATTCTCGTTATCAATGAAAACAGTTGTCGGTGAAATGATTGTCGATGAAATGACTGTAGGAAAAATGACTGTCAGTGATCTCAAAATGTCGGTGAGTTAATATTGTCAACGAAGTTAGATGTCGATGAAGTGGTGTCGGTGAAACGATTGTCGTTGAAGTAATTGTCGGCGAGTTAAGGGTAACCCTTGAAAGCTAGTGGATGCTCGAATGATGTCCCTCAACTAGAACATTGTGAGTACATATGGAAAGTTACAATACATTACATTTTTACACAGAATTTGATACCCTATCGATTCACGATACAAAGAGAGAGTATTCCATTTAAAGAAATGAAGGGGACCTTGAAATCTCCGAAGCACATTTGCGCATATAAAAAGTGTTTACATCACAATATATCACCCTCTACACCTTGCAACTTTTGTATACATCATTTTTTCATATTATTACAAGTAACGGAAATAATCAAGGTGGACAAAGGTTTTGCCCCACCCTGTATTTTATATTCAAGATTACATAACATCGTTGTTTTTGTCTGCAGCATGTATTCGGGACAGATTGCAACAGGCGAGAAAATATGTAAATGTTCTAAAAACTAATTGCTGTTATTTACGGCTGTCACATTTGTCACGCGGATACGAATGTTGCGTCGCGATTAAGAGGGAAATGTAACCAACTATCTGAAGAGATTTTTCATATTGAATGTATGACGCTAGATATTTAAATTAAGCAGTCCTGTGCAAGTAGTAATATCTGACAATTTATTAAGTCGTCAATTATTATGTATACAGGGTGTAACAAAACGTTGTATTTCCTTCCAAGGGATGATTCCTGAGGTCATTTGAAGTAACTTTTTTCTCAGTGAAAATATTTTCCATGGTTTTGTTAAGGAGTCATTAACGAAAATCACGGACCAATCAGAGCGCGCCTTTTGTGGACTGGTCCGGGGTTTTTTGTTAATAACTTCTTAACAAAGCCGCGCACAAAATTTTTGCAAAGGAAAAAGATCAAATGAACTCAAGAATCACCTCTTTCAAGGGATTAGATTTTTGGGACACCCTGTACAAATTAAGTCTTCTCGACTTTGAAAAGTATTTGAATCGTTGATATTTGAATTGTGGTAAGTTGGTTTAAAAAAATAGTACGGCAATAAAACTGGACTCGTTTTAAAGCTTGAAGTTTCTACTTTAGCAATCCATGAGTTGGAAATATGATTTTGTATGTGTGAAGTTGGCAACTTGACTAGCAAAGTATGTGAGAGTACGAGTAGGTAAAGTGTGACCACGTGCAAGGTCTTGTATGGAAATTAATTAATAAAGTTAATACACATTATATATAGAAGTCTACATTTATCTACTCAAGTAATTTAACACCATCATTCATTTTAATCTTAGATACCCTTGCATGATACAGAGACAGCGAAACTGAAGACCCTCTTTCGATCGAAAATATTACAAATTGAAATGTCTATAAAAACATTGAAAAATTTTTCCCGCGACCAAAACCACCGTCGATATAAAAATTGAACCTCCCACTTTGCAATTTTTTTTGGTCGATTTAGTGAGCTTTGAATTTATAAATCATTATGCATGAACAATTGAGAAAAACTAAAATTTTTGCATACACCTGATAACTATATATAATATTTATTATTTTACTTTTAATATCTAGATGCATTTTGTTTACTACTTCATTTTCTTTATAATCCGTTCATCATTATTTTACTCAGCTAGTAACATTCATGACAGCTTTATTATTAAATATTTCAATTCTGCTATTTTTTATAATTTTGGAAATCAAAGCGAATTTTAGAATTTTATCGTTACAATTTTATTGACGACATTGTAGAAAAATCTGACGATCATTTCTTTAGAACCATTCGAATAGTTTCTTGTGGACATGTGAAGAACAAACATTCGGCAAGTTCCATTTCCGGATGGCAATAACACTTAAGAACTCTTTCGTAACGTTGGAGGGAAGAATAACTTTTATTTCTGTTACTAGAAAAATAGGGCTTCGATCGCGTAGCTTTCTACAAACAGTGTTCTAGTACAGTTTGTGTACTGTCGATGTTATTGCGTTAAGTATTCGTGACGCAGGCCATATAAAATGTACCATAAATCATTGAACAGTGTTTACACATTTAGCTTAAACATTTACAACTAATTAACAAGTTAACGGTCCGAATAAACGCATGTCTGGATATGTGAATGTCGTTTTTCAGAACTAGACGAGATTGAAAATTGTTTGATAGTATTGATATGTTTATATTATATATTGACATCTGATGTAATAATCAAACTGCTGATTTATATGCATAATAAAAATTGTCTACAATAATTGCAACAAACAGGAGCCAAATAGAAATTTAGTTTTGTATTTAGTAATTTTGACATGATGGGTATAGTGTATCGATTCTCTTACATTTATTTAATTTTTTACTGTTTTAAATTTCACCCATTCATTTTTGTCATAAACGAATAAAATCCGCTGACTAGTAACAATCTATATCAGACCCGGGCAACTTCTTCCCAGTGTCGTCAGACAGGGGAAATCGAGGGGAATACAGTTATCCTCTCTCTGCGATCACCATGTTAGTAACTTCGCAGACGCAGCGCGAACTGGATGTGCGCATGACGTTCCGTGACCAATCCTAGAATAGCGTCGTAGAAGGGGAAAGGCAGAGTGGGAGAGAAGTCTTAATCTGGTGACACTGCTCATTCTCCGCTGTTGCTTCACGACTTGCACTACCAATGTACAGGTTTCCCCACTATCAACTATTCCACATTGCCTTTACCATGCTTTGCCTCGCGTGACTGCGAGGATATAGCATTCTATACACCTAATGTATTGTATATATACACCTAATCTCTCCAACCTCCACCTACACGCCACAAGAGTTTGGTGGGGAGGACCCAGGAGTAGGGAGAGGAGTCGTCTGCGGCTCGCGAGCCGCAAGTTAACCAGACCTGATTTATACATAGTAAGATTGGGGCTGTTCGAGTACTCGCATAGTGAAATAGGACTCTTAAGACTTGCCCGTTGGATGGCAATTTTGCACCAATAATTTGACTTTCTTCATGGTTCAGTAAAAGTAATTTTTTCCTCGTACCTTCCATTTCAATTTCACTTTCACCACGTATTTCAATGTTACCTCGCTGCACGCTCAGAACGTACTGGCGCAACTATGATTTTCCAGGCCTTCCTTTGCTGAAGGGCTTTCCCCAGGCTGTACTATTTATATCTGACCACGTCGAATTCTAACGGTTTCGGAGGGGTACGAACTCGTGCACAATGGTCCTTCAACGCCCGGTAAATTGTTCAGAATAGACTGATTACCTGACACGGGTACAGCTCCATTTTGAAGGCATTCAAAACTGACATTTTAAAAAATTTAGGATTTAAGTATTTAAGAAACTGTAGTATTAGCAGAAATGCAACTATTACATATTTATGATAAAATTTAAAATGTACCTTAAATACCTACATATGTACTTTTGTTTATCTTTCATGAACCCATCCATGTCATAAACCGTCCCTAATTGCTAGCCTCGACACTGTTTATGCTATATGTATATGTATAGATTCTTAAAGAGAAAAGAAGACAAGATCAACGATATGTCATAACGTCTATTTATGTCAAGATTAAAAAAATTAAAAATTTTAATTTCCCATGATCCAATCGGCCTAAAATTTTTTCCAGATCATTTTCTCAATACTTGTCACATTTCTGGAGTAGGATTAAAAAAAGTTTTTGGTAAAAAAATATGCTCCACCCTAATACATTAAATCGGAGTGTAGATTCACCCCTTAAAGTTAATACCCCCGATGTTTGTATACCCGTGAGATGAGTACGTTCATGCATACAAAAATTAAGTAATAATGCTAATGATAAACTCTTTGCAGATCATATCTACTTATTTACATAAATCTATGATATAGTTGTTATTGTATAACTATCTTCAAGAGGGGTTATACAAATTCTGGATCTACATTATTCAACATTATATCCATTTTACTATCACAATGTATAATAAAACATTCCAAACATTTAGCATTCTCAATATAAGGTAAACTGTACTATTCCTGGCACTGCAGTAGTTATTGGCACTTTTGATTTAAACGGCAAATATTAAGAATAACTGGTATAGAAAATCATTTTTTGTTGTTTCTTATTTATATTTCAAAGCAACGTTATAAGTTTTCATAACAGAGTTCCATGTATGACTGTTAGCAACGCTGGAGGACATCTAGTAAGACCTAAGTACGCATGACCACAGTGCAGTGTAAATAGGGTTTTGTTGAAATTTTCGTTACGAGTCAGTATACTTTATCGCTTTATAACTTAATTTCGGACTGTACTACAGATGTAATAAGTGCGTATATGTTTAATTAAAAACCATATTGCCTGTGTTTTGATCTTTATTTGCTTCCATTGTGCGGAAGTTTGAATTTACGATCACTGTTTATCCCGGAAATGTAAAGAGTCAATTATATTTGTGTTTTGTGGGAGAGCGTTTATTCAGGTTTTTGGCTGTCCACCACCACTCGCGATACAACAGAAATCGGATTCTTAGAAACTACAACAATCGGCTTGTCCTGGGGTGCCATGGGGTCCCGGGGTGGTCCCGTTCCTAACGACTTTTATTTAAAAAAAAAATGGTAAACACGCCATTTAGTAAAATGATCCTTCTAAGTTGTTGAAGAAACTCATCGTCGCTTAGGTTTACTTTGAAGGGTATACGGAGACTTTTTCCGACCATCGATTGTACAGGGTGGGGAAAATTAGTGGTCATCCTTTTGGGAGGTGATAGAACTCGTCGAGATCGCCAACATTGCATTATAAACATGGTGCCGCAAAATTAACTTTCAAGGTCATTTTCAATGTCAAATTTTTTTATTGGCTTAGTCGATTCTACTCGTCGAAATGCACAAAAGTCTCAAAGGGACCATATGCCGGAAATTAATATTTTATAGAGAAATCTTCGTTTGAAGTTTTTTGCCTTAAAAAAAATCGATTTTCATGAAGTCGAAAAATAAATCTGATTCTTATAAAGTTCTTAAAATCATGTTCTGAATATCCTGATCATGATTAGCGAAAATCACCCCCCAAAACTGACCCTGAAAAATTTGTTTTCGCGGTAAAAAATTTGCTTAATCTACTCTTAGCGCTACCCAGGAACAACGAGGAGGCGTAGCCTTCGACTCTCGGCCGCCGCGAGTAAATAAATCCGAGCGCTGCTTTAAGGAACCAATAGACGTTGAAATGTTACTGGATACCAAGAAACCCCGAAGGGAACAAAAATCTACCACGCCCACTTCGTTGTTCCTGGGTAGCGTTTAAGAGTAGATTAAGTAGATTTTACATCCATCACAATTAATTTTACGAAATTTTTTGGCTTCTAAAAACTTCAAGCGAAGATTTCTCTATGAAATATTGATTTCCGGCATATGGTCCATTTGAGACTTTTGAACAGCTCGACGAGTAGAACCGTTTAAGCGAATAAAAAAATTTGACATTGAAAATGACCTTGAAAGTTAATTTTGCGGCACCATGTTTATGATGCAATGTTGGCGATCTCGACGAGTTCTATCACCTCCCAAAAGGATGACCCATCATTTTTCCCCACCCTGTACGTAGCCGTTGCGTCGCGTCGATCTGCGGGTGGCAATAAATCGTTTTTTCGCCGCCAGATATGCCGTTTTGCCTGCGAAGGAAGCAATGTTCTTTGCATCGGTTTGTTCCTCGCCGTTCAAAGGAACATTTTATTGGCAGCATATTTTCTGCGCGTACTCCGTCAACATTTTTCAGAACGGCAAAGAACCAGAACGTTCAGAACCTCCACCGTGTTTAGTTGAGTTGTTTGACAAATTGTTTCACCGCACAGATTCTCCGATGATATTCTTTTTTTTTATTACCATAGTAAAAAATTGTTATTTTATGTTTTAACACCGTATTCCCACCTAATACCACGAATAACTCTAAAAAATTCTAGTTAATAGCTATTTAAAATAAACAACGCCACTTCCCTGACAGAAAAAATAGTCTTGGAGAATACTTGCCAAGCACTAGCCAGGGTTTAGCAAAGGCATTTTGGGAACCCCTAGGGTTTCGGTAGCAGACGTCACGCTGTGCCTATCTTCGTCGAGCATCTCGAACCCTACTTAATTGACCTTCCGGGTCCAAAAAGTGTGTAAGCGTTAGGAAAACGTTAGTTGTCAGGTGTCTCCGTTTTCCCGGAGACTCCAGTATGCGTTGACCTTTAAGCTCGCCGTGCCAGGGTCCGCGGTCGAGCGAGGGAGTCGGTCGGTTCGGGGTGGACAAGGTGAAATAACGCTACGTGATTGTCTGTTTACGCTCGTCGTTCGCACTTTCGCGGGGACGCGGAATCGCGGCGATGTATCGGCGGTACACGGTCGCGAGGAGGCCGGAACGCGGCGCGGTGCTGTGCTCGGTGGCCGTACACGCCGGGTATTCTACGGGGTTCCGACGCGACGCGGAGCTCGAGATCGCCGCGCCGCGCGCCGTCACGACGAAGTCGAGGGTCCGGTGTCGTCGAACGGTCTCGTTGCCACAACGAGGCGACGCGCCGCGCCGAGGCGGAGGACCGACTTCGCCGTCGCGACGAAGTCGGAGCGTGGGAAAATCGGGCAGGAATGGTACTTACACGGGAAGACGGTTCGGCTGACTCTGCGTTCGTTCGCCTAGTTGGCATTCAAGAGAGAGCGGGCGTTGCTCGTAGCGGTATTTATACTCTTTGCTCGGCGGCGAGGGGAAGTGGTGCGGTGAGGTGTCGTGAGTGACGTGGGTTTTCCGGTTCCCGCCAAATGTGCGGAAAATCGGCATCCGGTTCCCGCCAATCATTGGTCTTTGATCGCGACGCGATTGGTTCACGGCGCGCTGCCTTGGAAACGCGGTTCGGCCTTCTTCGCGTTCGGTCGGCGTCGTTCGGCGTCGTTCGGGTTTCTCCGGGCGGAACGCGGTAACATGTCTGCCATGCTGCAGGTCTGTTACAAACATTTCAAAAAATTATAAAAAGATTTTTACTAGGATTTTGGCTTAGGGTGCCAATCACTGTACAGTTTACCCTACTAAAATGTTTGATAATATCGATGTGCCGATCTTCCCGCTATAATTCACACCATGTCACATTACGCTTGAATTTATTTCGAGTCGATACCTTCATACGAGCCGTTCGCTTCGTGCGGGTACTCAAGTCGACTCGAAACGCGAGTCCCGACTCGACTCGAACTCGGCTCGCATATGCAAGCTTGCCTGCAGGCCTAAGTAAGATAAATTCCAAATAATTAGGGAATTATTGAAACAAATATTGTAACAATTACACATGATAACATGATATTCGCAAATTGATCAAGGCATGAGTAGTATTCAAAAAACACCATCTTTTGTTTGTGTTTTCATTTATACAACTCTTGTTCCTTAAATACTCACTTTATTACACGAAACCACTGAAAATAAAATAAATAGTAGTGAATATGTTAAGACTTAACATTTCCCATTTCTCTAGTTTAAAATGTATTGGATTGTAACTTGGCTCTAGTCAGTGGGCCCGGAACGGATTAGCTCTAAATAAATGTACTCCAGTAACACGCTAGAGCAAGCCAGTGCTATAATGATGGGGATTTTATGAGGTTCACCTGAAAGTTCTATCCATTTCCTAATTACCTGAATTTACCGCTACTAGCTATGTTTACGAAAAGCAACAAATGTTTAGCGTCGCAGACTTAAATTTCATGGAATTTAGTGGTGAGAATTAAAGTTTTTCACGATTTTCTGTCTATTCCATTATATTATTTGGAATTTTCATCCTTTGTAATCGTTTATAACTCATGAACCAATTGATCAATTTTGATGAAATTTTTAGCACGTATTACAATTTCGATGAATTTACAAAACGTATTTTTTAAATTTCCGTTGCAGGCCCAAATATAGAGTTGTAAAAATTCCGACTAAACGCGTTTTACCGAAAATTTCCATTACATAAGTATCATCTATTAAACTACTCCATCAAGCTGGATAGAGAAACTGAAGTCGTTTGGTCCATTTATGAACAAGTTATTTTGACTTAAATTGCGTGCCATAAATTATGTGAGTGACTGTGGATATTTAAGGTGCTTGTGTTAGGTGCGATGTTCTGTACATCGTCTATTTATTGAAGATGCAACGTCGGAAAGAACACGTCAGCGACAGTTTGCGAAATGCAGAACTGAGAACGGGATCTTTGCAGATAAACACCATTTAGCAAAGCCATCTAAAGTCTGTATTGATATTCTGTAGACAATTTTGAAGTAAGATTCATTCCGGCGTTCAAGATCGGTAGGTGGAAACGTTAAATGTGGCTCAACAAACAATTTCGGATTACATTCGAAAACTGGGATTTGTCTATAAGTCCTCACAATGAGTCTGACAATATCAACAGTGCTCAGAACTTTCCAGTAGACCAATTAGGACGAATTAGTTAATTGTAGTATACCCCACTGTAATCGCGAGTGAGTTCATATCAAGAGGCATTATACAACAACTAAATCGTCATGCGCTATATCATTCGGAATGGTATTATTATGAGCATCCTCTCGATAAATCAATATTTCAGGCATTCAATTGAAGGGAATATAAGAAAATAAAAAGTTGTGTTGGATGACTACTTATTTGTAGGCTTACAATTAGTAATGCATTTAGGCTAAACTTCACCTTAAAGGACCAAACTTTTTGGACTTTTTAAATATAATCCTGTAGATCTTGGCGGGAAAATTGCATAAATTCAAATTTTAACGTAAGGAATTCACTGGTTCAAAAGTTATGTGTGTTTAAAGTTGAACGATCTTAAGAGTTTTTGGCAGGTCAGGGCGGCGCGGCGTCATGATGGTATGTACCACAGACTTAAAATCAGTACAGAAATTGCAAACAATGAATATTTCTAATGTTGTTAAAGTTATCGATCGTAAATTGTTAAAAACAGGGAAAATGCTTATGCTCTCGGCGCAACGGTTCGATCATTTTTATAAACACGTGTTCGACCAGTCCTTCAGTAACTTCGCAGTTTCAATGCCAAAATTCCTTGATATTGTCGCAAAACAACCTGTGTGTGTTGTGTTGGTTTCTGTTTACGGTTCGGAATTACAAACTCTGTAGAGAATGCCCAAGTACGACAGCGGACTCTATCGAAATGAAACGATCACCTAGTGAACTACATGAGGTTGCAACACAAAAAGTGTGTGTCTAAGGAACCTAGATTTTACTAGTCGAGTAGACCAATCATCCAATGTATTTTTTGTCTCACGTCCGAGAGATTCTAGAGTGTCTGGATAGAATAACCAACTGGTGAATAAGATCACCATTACTAATTTCGTGTCGCGTTCAACGTTACCGATAACTCAAGAATCTAGACATATTAGTAAGAATCGAGTATCTTGTATACATTATTTATATTACGAATGTTTAATATGATTTAGAGATAATAAACGCATAAGGCACGTACAATTGTGACTTCTCGTCATAGAAGCAATCAGTTTTAAAGAAAAAATATTACATCGTGTTAAAAAATCGAAAAAGCACGACCTTCAACTTTGACAAAATTCGCAAGACTCGATCTTCGAATGTATTCCTGCAGAAATTTTTGAACGTTTTGAGGACTCAAACTAAAGATAGAGGATGGTACTTTGTCATACGGCAGGGGTGGCCAACCGGTGGTGCATGCGCCAAACTTGGCGCATTGGATGATTACAAGTGGCACATTGCATCCTTCCGCCTACTTATTCTTTTGAAGTAGGCGCCATAACTAAATCCATCTTGATATTCTCAACACCTGAGTGCTCTCAGTACAAATCATACAGCCTTATTGTTCATCAGTTCGTAGCAATTTTTGGACAGTTTACAATTTTAGGATGTGAATTGCGGAGTCCTCGCAAACAGCGATAGCCCTCTCGGCGAAGAGATGATTCCTCACTATTGTAGATTAGTGATCCAATAAACATGTGTCTTTTGAAAAGGCGGAACTTAATTAATTTAATTGCGCGATTGCCCTTTTTCTCCCTATTTTCCAACCCCAACAATGAACGCAAGAAGGTAGAAAAAGTGCTTGAGTTTTCTTTGGTTACTTGGGTACTTTGGTTTACAAAGAAACACGGGAGCAAATGAGAAAATATAGACTCGATCAAATTTTTTAACTTTGAAGTAGGACCATAAAGGTTTAAAATAAAGTTGGAAATCATGTGGAAGAATTGACTAATTCCGAAAAGTAAGACAAATTGACATAATAGGTCGAAGAAAAAATGTAACTTAACATTTTATATATGAATCGACAATGAATAAATAAAGGCAATGTAATAAAAAAACGTACCTGCGTATATATGTATTTATTGAACCACCAATCTTTCCCGAACGTCCAACTTGTCGTTGAGTACTACTTTTGTATTTGAGTACTATACTGATTTCCGCAAAAATTTACGGCCCCCTAACTTATCATTGAGTTACACTACTGATTTGGAATTGCAAAACTAACGAAACTTCGAAAAACAAAAATGTTCGGATGTCTGACTAGACGTTGAATTGCACTACTGAATTTTTGGTAAATTTTCGGTCGTCTGGTTTGACGTTGAGTTGTACTACTGAATTTTCGTGCCACCTCCTTCGATATCATATTCTCCTAATACAAAATTCAATTTTCGAAGTTTTCGAAAAATTATTGGGATTTTTGAATTATAGATTTTTACAGGGTGGCAAATAAGAACACACAAACTTCTAAAAATATTCTTTATTTATTACCGAATACATTACAATTTTAAACGTGTACATATAGTGTGTGTAAAATTGCGTACCAATTTCTATTCTTTATTTACCGCTATAAAAATCCGCTTGTTGGAACGAAAACCACGTGATTCTACCGGACGACTGTGGACCGTCGTAGCATGAATGTACTCGGCCGAGTTCTTGGGGAATGTACATGTATGATGACAGGTACCAGGCCTAATCGCACAGCATATCTGAGGAGCTCATCCGTCGGCACCGAACGGCAGGTTCGAATACACCTACGGCAGTCAAGACCAAACATTTCTTTACACCCTGTACAAGTGGTTTATTCTCATTCGGCTGGATTCCAACAATCGTGGGAATTGCCAGTTGTTTATTGAAAAGATGTGCCTTTCTTTGGCAGCGAGATGCATTTTGTGCTGGAGAAACACGCGGGACGGATGGAAGGAAGGCCGTATTGTGAATTGTGACGGGGTTCAATGGACGAAAAACGGGAACCAGCGCGAACACAATGGTCCGGGAACGTGCGAGACACGGTACTTTCAAAGCAAATCACTCCGCGACGACCCGAACTTAGTAATGAAATTCTAACAAACGTTCCACACCGCGAAGTCACTGCTGGACGGTCGCAATTAAACGTTTCTGGCAAACACCGCGTACCAAGAGGACAGCCTCGTTACGTCACTTAAAGGCTTGCCACGCTGCTAAGGTCATTTGTATTTGACTGGCGGCAAGTAAGGTCGCGTAATTAACTGCTGGTTTTGCTTGTCGTGAGAAGAACCCACCGATTTCCTCTAACGAGCGACGGATCCCAGGACTGGCAAAAACCTCAATAAATCGGCTGCTGCATGGCTCAAGAACGAGATCAAATTATGCCAAGTTTCGGCTTTAGACGTTGTCGTCTGAATGAGTTGGAAGAACTCGAATGTCGATTTCATGGGTTTATATCGTAAACAACAATCTGTTAGATAATTGGGTATCTGTTACGAATACTCTTCGAATTTGTTTGCCGCTTGTCCAGTGGAATTGCCTGAAATATAATTAGACTTTAGTTTGGTAACCAAATTGGTAATTATTCCGAATAGGGCATTCCTCACCGATTTCAATGATCTTGAAATGTGTCATCAAGCTAATCATTCTGAACAACCCTTTCTTATATGTATATGTATAATATGTTACCGTCAGACGATCTTAGTTTGCGAGATATTTGCGGAGAACTGTTTGGACGACTATATTGCGAATTCTACCTTCTCCCAATTACTAAATTTGCGGCCCCCCTCCTACTTTTTATTTTTATTTTGTTAGGCCCCTCAGGCTGCCGGACGATTCCGAACTGCAAGACAGCAATCGGGCAAGTGTGATGTCCCTTTTCTACCTCTAGAAGTCCCCCAAGCCTAACCCAGACATAACCAAATTTCGTTCTAAACGACTACACAAACCATCGTTAGGTTAACTATTTCAATTTTTCTTGATATTTTGCAAATATCTTGGAAATGAAGCTCGTGCGGCGGTATCATGTATAGGAAAAAGATGTTCAGAATGATGATCTTGATAACATATTTCAAGGTCATTTAAATCCCTGGATCAAGGTCGTGTTGTAGATGAGGAAACGGACTCTGTGCAGTAGCAACAGTATTTTGCAAATATATCGGAAACGAAGGTCGTCCAGCGGTAACATTTATATGAAAAAGTTGTTCAGAATGATGACCTTAATAACATATTTCAAGATCATAACATATTGAATGAGGAATGCCCTATTCGGAATAATTACCACCAAATTTATGAATAAGAATAATAATACTCTTAAGACTATAGTTCAAGTGCAAGCACTTGTTCACAATAATCGTCACCATACAACTCATAATGAGACATGTGTATAAAGTACATTACAGTGTCACCCGATTTTGGAAGAGCAAAGTTACTGTTCTCTACCGGCAAAATTATGAATATAAGTTAATTAAATTTATAAAAACATTCTTATAGTGATAATTACATTTCATAGTAATTTTGAATGGCGTCTTTTTTGTTGCAAGTGTGTGATACATGTACCGATTGAGATAGTGGAGATTCGTCCTTGAAGCTATTGCCACGAATTTACTTCCTCCCTACGCAAACAACAACCTTTACGTTGATGGTAACCTTAGTTCACAAAGGACACTCTGCAAATAACTCACGTGGATTTCAGTTTAACTTTGCGTAATTATTCATTAATGTTAGTTTTGTACTTTAACCCTCACGCCCTTGCTGCATATAATTTCTAAATTTCAAGCTAATAAAATATACGAACCAAGATGAGACGCATTTATACTGCATTGAAATTAGAGGTTGTCACTTCAACTAATTACTCCGACAAATAATAACTAAATTCTACAGCAAAACAGCTGCATTTCATTAACGTATTTATGTTCATATGAACAATTTTTAATTTAACAAGACTTCACACTGCTAGATACTATGTCAGTCATATGTATACTCTCCACTGATGAAATCTATTGCAGATGTTTCCCCAAAAATTAAATTCTGTACATTAAATATTTTTGCTAACCCTTCAAACCAAACATTTGGTGGATATTATTGATTACAACTATTACTCCCACCAATTGTCATAATTATTATACAGACGCATAGGTATACATGAAATTAGCACATGCAGTGGCAGTGGACCATTACAGACCACCAGATAGCACACGACGTCTTAAAGACGTCCATTTTACATCAATTTTAGGTCTGAAAGTGTTACGTCGTAAAAAGACGTCTCTTGGGGACCTTTTAAAGACGTCTTAAAGACGTCTTTTTCAAGGCTTAAAATGACTTTAATTTTTTTGGAGATGTTATGAAAGAGACTACTTTACTGTACAATGACTAAAGTACTATTTCTAAGTTTTCCTATTACTTGGAATGATAGAAAAAAAATTAAAAACTCACTTTTTTTAACTTTGTCATCTGAGCTTATTTATAAAATTTCATCGCAATCAGCATCGACGTTGTTATGAGTTACAAATAATTAAAGATCACGAAAATCGCAGCGTTCTCACGATTTATAACATTATCGACCGATAACGAGTTGGTTTCCAAAAATTGCAATTGTTTGGAGTGACAAAAAAAAAGGGCTGAACTTTCTCTTGGGAACCCAGAAATTTTCGATTATTATATGTCTTATCTTGTTGATTTCTGCGAGAAAACTCCCAATCAGCACACGTCGTCTCAAAGATGTCTGTTTCACGTCGTTTTCCCGTCTGAACGTCTTATGTCCCAAAGATACGTCTTTTAGTCGCCAAAAAGATATCTTTATGGAGACATCGTTTTCACGGCAGAGGGTGAACGTCTTTTAGCTGTCTCATTTCAGTCGTAAAAACAACGTCTCCATAATGGATATCTTTTTGGCGACTGAGAGACGTTTTTCCGGAGACGTTGTTTTTGCGGCTGAAGGTAGCTGTCTTTTAGTACAATGGCTAAAATATACTGGTTTTTAATTTTGCTATATCTTGGAATGATAAAAAACTTAATTTTCAAAACATAATATATTTAGATTTAAAATGAATCTTTATTTAATATTAGAAGTGGAATATTTATTTCCTGATATACAGATAATATTTATTTCATATTATGAAAAAAATATTTTTTTCTCATTATAAAATGAATCTTTATTTAATATTAGAAATGGAATATTTTTTTCCTAATATACAGATAATATTTATTTATTGTTATTTCGTATTATGAAAAAAACATTTTTTCTCATTATAAAGTGAATCTTTATTTAATATTAGAAAAAGAATATTTTTTCCTAATATACAGATAATATTTATTTCATATTATGAAAAAAATATTTTTTTCTCGTTATAAAATGAATCTTTATTTAAAATTAGAAATAGAATATTTTTTTTAAATATGCAGGAAATGCTTTATGTTTATCATGGAAAAATATTTGTTCCAGAATATGGAAGACATACAACTTTCATATTACGAATGAAATATTGGTTTCAAATATAAAATAAATCTTTATTCAATACTGGAAGTAAAATGTTTACTTTTAATTTACTTTGAATTCGTGCGTGTCATTTAATTTTTTAATAGAAGTTTATCTCTTCTAATTATATGATTTCATATGATTTGAACTTTTATAAGAATAAAAAGTAATAAACGTAACAATAGGTTCGCATGGCTCAGCGAGGAAGCACATCATCAAGTAAACGGTAATCCCAAGTTCGAATCCCGCCAACTGCATAAAAATTTCTGAATTGTAATAAGGTCCTTTCGAAGACAAATTGGAATATTTCCTCAAGCAGTGCATAGAAAAGTATATGTATATGGATAGTTTCTAATTTTTGTTATAACTTTTTTTTAAAAGATGCCCAAAAAGACGTCTTTACAAGGTAACTTTCAGACGTCTTTGAAAGATGTCTAAAAGCTGTCTTTGGACGCCCAACAGAGTCGTGAAAGATGTTTGTGAGATGCCTTTGGACGCCTGTGAGGTGTAAAAAATACGTCTCTACAATGCCTGAAAAACGACCAACAGTCATTCTGAAGACGACTTTAAGACGGACAAATTTGTAACGAACGACCTTCCGGAGCCCTTCCAGAGACGGTCCGGAGACATTCGCCGACGTCTTTCGGACATCTGAATGTCTTGCGGCAGACATCTTTCAGCTATCTTTGAGCTGTCTCTGTGCTGATTGGGCTCCTATATGGACGTCTCAGACCGCGGAAACCACTCGTTTTTAAGTTATGAGCATGTAAAGTTGAGTAATTTAACACTAATTTTCATTGTTTCACCTTTTTTACGCGCAAAGAATTTTGAAAAAATCGGTTTTTTGTTTTTTTTAACTACGACGTCGCGGACTTAAAAATCTGAAAAAATTGTATAAACAATGGCTAAAAAATTGTTTTAAAAAAACGCAATTAGTTGGAGTGACAAGAAAAAGAAAAAACTCACGTTTCTTAACTTTTTCATCCGAGACTAATCTTTTTTTGGCTGAACTTTCTCGTGGAAACCCCGAAATTTTGGGTTATTATATGTCTTATCTTGTTGATTTCTGCGAGAAACTCTCTGCATGGAAGTCCTAGACCGCGGAGACCACTTGTTTTTAAGTTGTGAGCTTTAAAGTTGAGTAATTTAACATTAATTTTCACTGTTTTACCTCAGAAAGTGACAGGTATGGGCGCCGCCATATTGGTAAGCAGGGAGCTCCTTGTGTGTAGTGACTCAGTGGCGACGCTAGATGGGAGTACTAGCGCGCTGATGTGGGGACTGGGCTCTCCCATTCCCGTACCGTTCCGTGGTGGGGATGAGCGGCCGCCATGTTGAAGCCGCTTCCCTCCACGCGCTCTCTGGCTCATCGGCTTTCCCAGTGAACGGACGTAAAAATCCAATTCCGTGTTTCATTGAACCCACGTGTTTCCCCGTGTTGATAAAACTCTTAGCGAGTGGACTCGGTGGCCACGGGCTTTATACTAGTGGCGTATATTTCCACACTGATAGTAGCCGGGGTTAGGTCTGGGTTAGGTGTGGGTTAGTTCTGGTTAGATTGTGTATCGGTTTTGTAATTGTAGGCATGAAAAATGTAGGTATTTTGCTTGTGTGTAAATGTATGTTATCGGCATTGCAGAGTTGTGGCGCGATGTGGGGTGCTACGTGCTGCTACGCGATAATGTATTTGTAACGTGTGTGATGTGGTGTCTTGTGGAGATTTGGGCCGGTAATGCGGTAAGCTTATGCACCGCAACGGCTAGTGGTGCCATCTGGCGTCGCCACTGGGTCACTACACGCAAGGAGCTCCCTACGTACCAATATGGCGGCGCCCATACCTGTCATTTTCTAAGGTAAAACAGTGAAAATTAATGTTAAATTACTCAACTTTACAAGCTCACAACTTAAAAACGAGTGGTTTCCGCGGTCTAGGACTTCCATGTAGGGGTTTTCTCGCAGAAATCAACAAGATAAGACATGTAATAACTGAAAATTTCGGGGTTTCCAAGAGAAAGTTTACCCTAAATTTCAGTGGAAAGTGCTTCGAGTGCGGAAAAATCGGGCATCGCGGGAAAGATTGTTATATACGCAAGATACGCGAAAACAAAAAAACGAACGACGCGATGTCGGCTATTGCGTGTAAAGTTGAGCTAAAAAGATCTAACATTTGGTGTTTGGACAGTGCAGCTACGTGTCATATGACGAATGAAAAACAAAAGTTCCGTATAATAGATGAAACTGAACAGTCAAACGTTTTTACAGCTTCCGATCAAGGAATAAAATCACAAGGTGTCGGTGAAATTGAGCTAAATGTAAAACTAAGTGATCAAAATACAAATCGAATAAAATTAATGAACCTGATATTTGTGCCCGAACTCAGATACAATTTGATATCAGTCGCCCAAGTAACTAAAAAGGGTCCCATCGAAATCACTGACACAGATTTTTCCGACACGGTTTTCACCGACAACATTTCACCGACTCCAGATTTGACCGACAATAGCTTTGGCCGACAACGTCTTTAACCGACAACGATTTTGACCGACACGATTTTGACCGACATCGAATTTGACCGACAACGTATTTGACCGACAACAACTTGAGACGACCACAGTAATAACCAACAGTAACACGATTTACAACGACATGCATATGATGTTCACTAATAAGGATGTGCTATCTCATCGATTATATACTTTTTCTTGATATAGTGAATGAGAGGACAGATTTACCAAGAAACACAGTGAAACCAAACCGAACAGAATGTATTTGAATATAATTGATATGTTCTTAAAGTATTAGATACATTATATTATTCTCAAAATAGCGAAAAGGAAGTCCATTTAACTAATAATGAATATAATAAAAATTTCGGTAAATATTTACTTTAGGGAAGGCATCTCCGATGACCTTGACCTTGAAATATGTTGTCGAGGACAACATTCTGAACAACTTTTGTCATTACAACTACCCGGCGCGGCGCTCTTGAAGACGCTCGGTCTTAGTTTTCGAGATATTCGCGAAAATAGAGTGTTGGAGTAGGTTTCATTGGGATGGATGGAATGTATGGTACATGGTTATCGTAGAATTAATAATTTCGACATTTTGAACAACTTTTTCCTTTTCCAATATAGGGAGATCGCTTTTAGTTTTCGAGATATTAACAATTTCATCAGCGTGGTCGGGCCGGCCTAGCGGCCGGCCCTCTCCGCCCCCTCAGCGGCCTAACCCAGACCTCACTCTGTTCGCATGATGTTTGCATTATAGTTGTTATCCAGAATTTGAAATAGTACTGGAACAATAATGCGGACAGAGTGAGGTCTAGGTTAGGCCGTAGTGGGGGCGGAGAGGGCCGGCCGTCAGGCCGGCCCGACCACGCAGAAGAAATTGTGAATATCTCGCAAACTAAAAGTGACCTCCCTATATTGGAAAAGGAAAAAGTTGTCGGTCAAATTCGATGTCGGTCAAAATCGTTGTCGGTTAAAGACGTTGTCGGCCAAACCTATTGTCGGTCAAATTTGGAGTCGGTGAAATGTTGTCGGTGAAAACCGTGTCGGAAAAATCTGTGTCGGTGATTTCGATGGAACCCAACTAAAAACGGGTTCAAAGTGATTTTCAATAAAAACCGTGCAATAATCAAGCGCCGCGACGGATCCGCAGCCATGACAGCGGAAAAGAGAGACTCGGTCTCGTACATTCGGATATTTGCGGCCAAATGGAAACAGAATCCCTCGGCGGCGCGAAATATTTTGTAACATTTATCGACGATTATTCGCGCTATACCGAAGTAGTCATACTGCGTCAACGATCGGATGTATTAACAGCATTTAAAAATTTTAAAAGACGTGTAGAAAAAGAAACCGGGTGCGTATTAAAACGATTAAGAACGGATAACGCGAAAGAATATATTTCGGCAGATTTTTCTAAATTCTTGGAGGATGAGGGTATTGCAAGGCAGCTTACCGTCGCGTACACCCCTCAGCAGAACGGCGTGGCTGAGCGAGCGAATCGGACGTTAGTAGAAATGGCGCGATGCTTCATGATCCAAGCAAATTTACCAAAATCATTGTGGACAGAGACAATCGCAACAGCTGCGTTTTTGCAAAATAAATGCCCAACAAAATTACTCGAAAACAAAACTCCGTACGAAGCCTGGTTCGGAAAAAAACCTTATGTTGGTTTTCTACGAATTATAGGGAGTAGAGCGATAGCATTAAATAAAACTACTGGAGTAGAGAACCTTGATCCGAAAGGTCAAGAATATGTCCTCGTCGGTTACTCGCAGGAATCAAAAGCCTATCGTTTATGGTTCCGCGACACGAGGAAGGTTATTAAAGCGAGAGACGTTAAATTTTTTGAAAACATCGATTGCGAAAATGTAAAAGCTTATTTCCCAGATTTCCACACACAAGAGGATAATACCGGTGAAATAAACCGAAACGAAGACGAAGAGGACAATAACGGACAAAATAAAAACATAGAAATCGGAGAAAGACGTCAAGAAGATAAAAATGAAAATAAGCGTGGACGCGGCAGACCAAGAATTCTCCCAACAGGATGCGCTGGACGACCGAGAAAAATTTACGCAAGCCAAAGCAACACTATCGAAGACGAAACAGATGACGATAGGGAAATTCCAAACGAACCAACAACTGTAGACGACGTATTCGAACGTGAAGATACACAATTATGACTGGAAGCGATGAAAAGTGAAATAGAAACCTTAAAAAAAAATGGAACATGGTCGTTGGTCCCCCGACCAGATAACAAAAAAGTGCTATCTAATATATGGGTTTTTAAAATAAAAAGAAATGGGAAAGGAGAAATCGAAAAATACAAAGCACGCATAGTGGCAAGAGGACATACTCAAACAGCTGGAATCGACTATGAAGAAATATTTGCTCCGAAACGAAATCATACGAACGCTTCTTGCCGTGGCGGTTGAAGAGCAAATGCACGTACATCACATGGATGTAATATCGGCATACGTACAAGGAAATTTGCACGACGAGATCTACATGGAGCAACCATCGATGTTCAACGAAGAAAAGAGCGATAAAGTATGTAGACTCCATAAACCGATATACGGCCTAAAACAATCAGGGCGCGAATGGTACAGACGGTTGGACGAGTACGTAACAAAACAAGGCGGACACAGAAACGATGCTGATCCATGTTTGTATACGTTCGGCAACAACAAAAAACGAGTCGTAATGACTGTATATGTAGACGATATGGTAATAGCCACAAAGGACATAAAAGAATTACGCATTGTGAAACAAAAGTTGCAGTCAGAGTTTGAAATCCAAGACCTGAGACAAATTACCGACATTTTGGGGATACGCGTTGAAAGAGAGGGAAAAACAGGCAGTATCAAACTGTCTCAACAAAAATACGTGCGAGAACTGTTGGAAAAGTTTAATATGACTCTAGCAAAAACGGTATCCATACCGATCGAATCAAACACGCAAATTATGCAAGAATTAGCACCGAAAACACAAGAGGAAAAACAACAAATGAAAAATTGCCCGTATAGGGAGCTTGTGGGTAGTCTAGTTTACCTTGCAAACGCAACGAGACCGCATATAATATACGCTGCAAACGTCTTAAGCAGATTTTGTTCCGATCCAGGAGAAGGTCACTGGATATTAGCAAAAATGGTTTTACGATACCTTAAAGGAACAATAAATCATAGAATAAAGTACGAGAAAACGGGGTCCAAACTAACCGCCTATTCGGATTCGAATTGGGGCGGAGACGTAGAAGATCGAAGATCGTATTCTGGGAGCCTACTGATACTGGCCGGAGGAGCGATCAGCTGGAAATCCCAGAAACAACATACGACTGCATTATCAACGATGGAAGCGGAATATGTGGCCCTAGCACAAGTATCAAAAGAAGTTGTGTACATAAAAAGACTATTAAATCATATGCGTTCTCAAAATATCGTACAAAATCCGGTATGCGTATTCTGTGATAATTAAAGCGCGATAGAGCATGCAAAAAACGCTGTTTTCCACAAGAGAAGCAAGCATATTGATATTAAATACTGTGGGAATAAACTCGGAGATTTGCTACACAGCGTTTATTCACGGATATGGTTTAATAAAAACGATACAATACACCGATATACTATAATACTTAACTCTAAAAACGACACGACCACGGACGATATACCACGACTATAAACTATTCTCCCACCTTTTCTCGCCTAAGATATACTAATCGACTTTCGACTCGACTTCGCTACTCAAAAATGTGTCGCCGCGCGCTCGCTTGCCCTGTTTTATATCGTTCGGCTTCTTTGTCCGATCGCCCGGGCCAACGGCCGCTTGCCCTAGGCGCGCAACGCTCTCGCGTTTTTTCCCGCGATCGGCAAAACATTACATTTCTTTTGTGCGCTGTTTTTGTCGCACGCACAGCTGCCTCGCGCGACATCGCGCAAAGGTGATGCGCGGGGCATTGCCCGCTCTACCCAAACATCTAACGTCTGCCCCTTGTTTTCGCCCATCGTCCTCTCTCTCTCTCACCCATCCATCCACGTCTCCATCTCACAATACCACTATACGCGAGAATTAGTGGAGAAAGGCGAAATTAAAATAAGTTATGTAAGAACCGAATCAATGCTTGCGGATGTATTTACCAAAGCGCTACCGAAGGTAATACACGACAGAGCGGTAAAGATGTTAAAATTAGAATAAGAGTGCACAATGTAATTTATCGCGTAACCAAGCCTGTATCGATAGAGAGGGTGTTAGGATTTATATCGATACCGACTTGTGCCCACGGACCTAAAGGACGGAGCGTAAGGTAGGGTTCTGGGTGAGAGGGGCATCAAGCGAGCGGGGAGGGATGGTCGACTGCGGCCATCTTTGTACGGTCAATATGTGGTGCCATCTATATAACGTAGCGGGAACATTTAAGGAGGTACGTAGTTCGAGCAGCAGTTCCGCGGCATACTCACACACATAACGCTCGGTCGGCGTGTACGTGTGCCTACGAGGATCGCAAGGATTCGGTATGCACATTTGAGTAATTCCATGCCAAATCGATCACTTTTTGCGGTCACCATCGTCGATTTTGTTCTAAATGAAATGTGTTGTAGTCCACGTGAAATTAGTGGGGGTCATCATTTTGCCGGTTCCGAATTTTTTTAGAAATGACAAGCTTTCAGTAATCGATTTGGCATGGAATGACCCCTTTGAATTTCTCAAGAATGCAAAGATTGGGATTTGCGTAGCGCTTAAATTTTAAATTAATTCTTGTGAAATTCTTATAATAAATTTTATTTACTGTAATTTTAAATACATATTTATATACAACTTAATTTTTTTTATGTATTATTAAAATTTATACAGGGTGTCTTCTAACATGTTCGTCATGTTAGGAGACTCACCCTGTATATATAATACAATTAACTATTTTATTATATACAAATTCAGGCTTGTGCGAGAACCCGAAATCTCAGGAAACCCGACGCTCGGGTCGCGTCGGGAATTCTCGGCCAAGAAATGTCGGGCTACCGAAAATATGATACGCTTCGGGTTCCCGAAAGTTTCCGGCTGCCTATGTCTCTTCGGGACCCCGAAATGATCTAACTACCTACAATTTATATATAATATATATGCCTGTATGTTCGTAATACATAATATGTAGCAGTATGTATATATAGGCGAACATACAGGCATATATATTATATATAAATTATATATGTGTGAATTAAAAAATATTAACTAAATGCAAGTAGCTTGACAAGAAAAATGTAATCTACATAATGAAATTATGCATTACTAATTAACTATAATTCAGCTGATCACGATCCACTGTCGTCTCGCTATCTGCGTGGAGTAGGGGCAAACAGTCGGCCAGTATTGTCCACCATCGCATCGTCTCGACAACGAAATAGTCCAGTTGATTCGTGGCTAGAACAGAAACAAGAAAACAATTAATAAAATCCGAAAAAAATGCTGAATATACTTCAAAGTATAAAAAGTAAAATTTCTCTCCTCTACTTACATTGTCAGCTGATGCTCATTCTCCGAGTCGTCCGTCACCATCTCGACGATTGCCACGTCCGTGGGTACCACACTTGTGGCAAATTCGTGGCAAACAGTCCAGATGATTCGTGGCTATAACAGAACGAAAAAGAAAATAAATAAAATGCGAAATATAATTAATACATTAATATTTTCTTCCTTCGTAGTGTCAGAAGTTGAATGTTCCTCGATTGAAATTTCTTCACACACATTAATATTTTCTTCCTTTATAATTTCTGGAAACTTTACCTGTAAATATAAATAAATTTATTAATGTCACTTACGGGTCATTCCACGCGAAAACGGACACTTCTACGAGTAAAATTCTGGATTTCGTTCAAATTTAAATATGCTGTATTCTTTAGTGACCTATGAACGAGCAAGACGATGAAAATTAATTTTTGGGAACTTGTAGTGAAATCATAAGGATATCTACTAACTATGTTGTTACTTGACTCAAAAAATCGACATATTTAAATTTGAAAAAAACCAGAAATTTCAATCCAAAAATGCATGGCATAATATAAAGAGTTCATAAAATGTTACATACATACGGTATAGCATTCTCCCTCAATCTGACACATACTAAAGATGTTCTATCCATATCTCCATGTCTAAAATAAAGCGAACATACATTCGGACGTTTTACTAAAACTGAATTTTGAAGTCCCAGACTGTTCAACCACAATTGGTGTTTCATAGGACATTTGGGAAATCTGAAAATTGAATAATACAAACACATTGCTTACCCATAAACTAAAATTTGTACGTGAAATTCCTTCTTTACGTATATTAATGAGACATGCAATAAAAGTTTCAAGTTTCACTGTATTTTATTACTGTTACTTACGCATGGAAAGTAACTTTCATTGTCTTTTCAAATTCGTCTTGATGATAACTCTTCGTGGATGTTCTATTTGTGCATCCTTTCACAATACACGATGGCATTTTTAATGCAAAGCCACGACGATTCACCAACACACAACACAATTATAAAATACTAATATAAAACACAAAGCTACGACGATTCACCAACTTTACCACACGTGTACCGGGCACAAAATGGTTCTGACATTCTGACGTACCGCGATGTCCGCGATCGCGTGTATTGTAAATACAGACCACGTGCTACGTGCGTGCTACAGACGCTACACTAGTATTTAAAGTCGCCTATAGAGCGCACCACATGTTGACCGTACCAAGATGGCCGACGAGTTGATACCCCTTCCCGTCTTTTCTGATGCCCCCGCAGGCTTACGCTCCGTCGCTGTTGGCGCGTCGCTGCTTACTACGGCTCTCTTGCCTACGAGCTTCCGCAGTGAACGGTCATATTTAGAGTATCACGTGTTTCATTGTACCCAATCGGTTCCCCTGCATTTATAGGTAAGTAGCGTGTGGTGGCTATAGCCACGTCTATACATTCTCAGTGGCTCAAATTTCCACATTGGTGACCCCGACGTGATTTGTCGAATTTGATGGGTGTTGCTTCTGTGTTGCGGCGTGGCGTCGTTTTTCTGGTTGCCTGCCGTACGAGGAGACCGTTCTGGGCGAGAGATTGACTGCACGATCGAGTACATTGACGGTCGATCGGCAAGAGCTTGAAAGCAGTTTCTGGACCAGAGTTTTTGCTGTTGGCGTGGCTTGGGTCCGCCATCTTGCCTGCCGCGCGGTATTCCGTGGCGGTTTTTCGCCAACCCTGACGGCAGCGAGGGATCTTCATCGTGTCTCCTGGTTCCTGGCGGTGTTTCATCGCAGGAGCGGGGCGATTTTGAGGATTGCGTGAAGCCATCGACACCGGCGCCTTTTCATCGTGTCTCCTGGTTTCTGGCGGTGTTGCATCGTGGGAGCGGGGCGATTTTGAGGATTGCGTGAAGCCATCGTCGCCGACGCCTTTTCATCGTGCGGTTCCTGTCGAAGGGACTTCGCGGGACGTGACGGCGGCGTGGGATTTCCCCACGCAATCCAGCTCGTTTGTGCTTGTTGGCGGACGGTCGCACAGTGTTCGATAGCCCGGGATTTGTTTATAGCGGTGTTCGAATTCCGGTCGACGCTTAGTTTGTAAGTTAGTTCGGCTACAGAATTCGTGAAGAGCGGTCGTGCTAGCTACGCACAGTGAGACCAGCTCTTGCAATAAAGCAATCTTCCGTTAAAACCTGAGTCTAGTTATTTGTCCATGCTTCGATCCCACCACAGAATTTTTGTATTGCGGCGGTACCTCATGCGATTATCGGTGCAGATTTGCTTAAACATTATGGCCTGCTCGTGGACCTTCGAGCCCGGCGGCTTACAGATTCGAGCACTAATATTTACACGGTTGCCACCGCTCATGCCAGTACAGGGTGCATTATTGGCACTGTGTTGCCGTCCTCGCGTTTTGCTCATATTCTCGCGGAATTCCCGGATGTTTCGGGTGCGTCGAGTCTTCGTCCCTTGAAGTCGGCCGATGTTTTCCATCATATCCTTACCACCGGTCCCCCGGTGGCGGAGAGGCCTCGTCGTCTCAATCCTGAGAAGCTAAGGGCGGCGAAGGAGGAATTCAAAGCGCTAGTCGAGGCGGGCATTTGCCGTCTTCTTCTAGTCCTTGGGCGAGTCCTATTCATATGGTGCTCAAGAAGGACGGCACATGGCGCATTTGCGGGGATTACAGGGGATTGAACCGGCAAACCATTCCGGACAAGTACCCCACTCCCCATTTACATGATTTTTCGTCTAACCTTCATGGGAAAAAGATCTTCTCTTCGCTGGACCTTTTCAGGGCGTATAATCAGGTGCCCATGGCCGCAGAGGATATCGAAAAGACGGCTGTCACGACGCCCTTTGGGTTGTTCGAATTTTTATTTATGACGTTCGGTTTAAAAAACGCCAGCCAGCCATTCCAACGATTCGTCAATCGGGTCCTTGGAGATTTAGATTTCGTTTTCGTCTATATTGACGACATACTAATTGCCTCTAATTCCGAGGAGGAGCATGCGGACCACTTACGTGAGGTTCTTAAGCGGCTCCAGGAACACCATTTGCGTGTTAATCCCAGCAAATGTGTGTTCGGTGTCTCAGAAATTGAATTCCTGGGTTATTCCATTAATTCGTCCGGCATTAAGCCATTGTCTTCCAAGGTTCAAGCGATCCTTGACTTCCCTGAACCAAAAAAGGTGAAGGAACTTCGCCAATTTCTTGGAATGTTAAATTTTTATAGGAGGAATATTCCTCGGGCGGCATCTCTTCAGGCCCCTCTTAACGAATTTCTCCGCGATTCGCGGAAAAACGACACGAGGGAGATTCCTTGGTCGTCTATTTCGAGGAAGGCGTTCACGGACACGAAGGAAGCTCTTGCTGGAGCGACCTTACTTGTCCATCCGCGATTAGGTGCTGACCTTCGGGTAATTACTGACGCGTCCGATTTTGCGATGGGCGCGGTTCTAGAGCAGCGGGGGCTCAATTCCTTGTGGGAGCCTCTCGCAACCTTTTCTCTGAAGTTTTCTGCGGCTCAGGTCGTTTATAGCGCGTACGATCGTGAACTAACCGCGATTTTTGAGGCCGTAAGCCATTTTCGACATTTTGTTGAGGGTCGAGAATTTTCTATTCTCACCGATCACAAACCTCTGGTTTACGCGTTTGTTCAGCGTTCGGATAAAGCCTCTCCTCGTCAAATCCGACAGTTATCGTATATAGCTCAATTTTCTACATCCATTTTTCATATTCCCGGACAAGAAAATGTCGTGGCGGATGCTCTTTCCAGAGTTGATGCGCTACGCTTACCTCTCGAGATCAGTCTTGAAGTTGTGGCTGAGCAGCAGGCTGCGGATGAGCAGTTAAAACTGATCTCTAGTTCTCCTGATTTTCCTCTCAAGCTGAAGAAGTTACTTTGGGGACCGGAGCATGTCGCTGTGTTTTGCGAAATTTCCGGTGAGGCTATTCGTCCATACATCCCCGGGTCTCTTCGCAGATCGGTCTTCGATCTGTTTCATAATCCGGCCCATCCTGGGGCGAAAGTATCGGATAGGTTAATCCGGCAGCGGTATGTCTGGCCGGACATGACGAGAGACATTACACTTTGGTGTAAAACTTGTATTAAATGCCAACAGGCAAAGGTGTCGCGGCATTCCCGGCATTTGCCTGAGCATTTTGTTGCTCTGGATGGCAGGTTTGACCAGGTCCATTTGGACATTATCGGTCCCTTGCCGCCATCCGAAGGTTTTTCCTATTGCCTGACGTTAATTGATAGATTTTCTCGTTGGGTGGAGGCGGTTCCTCTGAAGGATGTTTCCGCGTTAACGGTTGCAAGGACGTTCCACGATACTTAGGTCTCCCGGTACGGTGCACCAAAGGTGCTGACTACCGACCAAGGTGCCCAATTTGAGTCGCGGTTATGCTCTGCGTTGTTGACAGTTTTAGGCTGTGACCGGATACGGACAACGCCGTATCACCCTGCGTCGAATGGTTTGATCGAGCGGTGGCACCGCGTGCTCAAGGCCGCTATTATGTGCCACACGCGTGGCGAATGGACGCGGGTACTGCCAACGGTTATGCTAGGGTTGCGTGCGCACGTGCGAGCGGACGTCGCGTCGGTGCGTCGCCCGCCGAGTTTATGTTTGGTACTTCTCTGCGTTTGCCGGGGGAATTCTTCCTCTAGGACAATTGTGCGCCGGAACCTAATGTGTTCATAGACGAGTTTAAAAAGTACATGCGAGCGGTGCGGCCTGTTCCGGTTGTTCATAATGCAAACACACGCGTGTTTGCGTTCAAGGAGTTGCCTGTGTGCACTCATGTATTTTTGCGCCGCATGGCTAAAAAAGCCCTTGAGCAGCCGTATTCCGGACCGCATAAGGTCGTTAATCGGGTGTCGGAGCATGTTTATGTTATCGATGTGGACGGCTCCGAGCGTACGGTATCGACGGATTTGTTGATACCCGCGTTCTTTGTGCCGGAAAGTCCGGAATTAGAAGCGGCGGGTCCATCTTTCGTTCCTGACCTTGTTGGTCCGCGTGGTCCTCCGATACGAACGTATTCACGCAAACGCGTGACGTTTGCGTAGAGTTCGCTCCCGCGTGCGCGTTGTGGCGTCGCGGGCTGTTGTATGTTAGATTTATGTTAAATGTATGTGTGATGTATGTGTTGTTATTGTTATTGTCATTGTTATTTTTATATTGTTATTGTTATAATAAAAAAATTCCGTTTCACTCGGGGGGGGGGGGGGGGAGTGCTGTGGGACTTATTGTTACTGTTCGAAAAGGTCGTCCGTCCTTTCACCCAGCAAGAGGTAGAAATGTCAGGTCGGCGTGGTGTTTTAGGGTCCCTATTGTCCTATGCCTCCCTTAAGAAACTTTCTAAAAGAAAGACGGACGACGTTTTCGAACAGTAACCCATCGACTCTGCGTACAAATCTGCAGGAAAACCGAAACATGTGATTGTCGTATACCTGCTATCTACCATCAGCTGTACAGTTCGTTGACCTGACCGTACAACCCTTAGCTTTCGGTACTGTCGTACACCTGAAGACATCTGTGCAGTTCGTCACTGGGTCACCGAATGACCCAGTGACAGTGACACACATTTCAAAGCAGCAAATGGATTTAAGTTTTTACAAATATCTCGTAAACTAAAGACGCGAGGCAAAAAGTCTAAAGGGCAATGTTGTTCAGAATCATGGTCTTTACAACATATCCAAAGCTCATCGAAATCCGGGGACATAATCGAAAAACTGTTCTTTGTTACGACATCGCGGCGCCGTACCGACAACACGCTCCTCCCCCCGGCTCGCCGGGCTGACCGTGCCACCGAGCGACTAGGCGCGCTCTGGTTGGTCCGTCTTTTTCGTTAATAACTCCTAAACAAAGCCGCGGACGCCATTTTTGTTAAGGAAAATGTCGCTTCAAATGACCCAAGGAACCTCCCATTTCCCGGAGTTGAAGTACTTTTGGGACACCCTGTATAGAGTATCACGTGTTTCATTGTACCCAATCGGTTCCCCTGCATTTATAGGGAAGTAGCGTGTGGTGGCTATAGCCATGTCTATACATTCTCAGTGGCTCAAATTTCCACACTTGTGCCGAGCAGCGACACCTGGCGTGCTTACGATTGCGTTACTGATCGCGAGTCTGTGGTATCCACGCATTGGCAGCAGTAAACGAGTTTTGGTTATATTTAATGCGTAGATGTATTTTTATTATACTGAAGTGCGTGAATGTTTTGTTTATGTATCTACCAAATAATAAACTGACACTTATAAACATACGATAATAATATTATACGTGATAACATTAACACTGTGTATGGCCAGAAATAAATATTTAGAAGATTTGTTTGTTTAATGTTACTGTTATAACTCATTCCTCATTTAACAACTTAATAATACAAGAATACAGCACGAAGTAAACAATTCATTAACACGGTGACTGTTAAATTATGTACTGAGCGTAAAGAAACGTTTGTAAAGAAAGAAAAATTGTCCTTGATCTTGAATTTCAAGGTCACATTTTTTTTATATGTCCCAGAAATCCCACAAGTTGAAAACAGTTTGGTTAATTAAATTGAACTGAAAAATTCAAATCTATCAAAGTAATTAGTTTATTAATCCTTTTACATGCGAAAATCCTAAAAAATAAAATTGCATTAGTTGCATTTTGTATAACTAATTCATTGTTGAACTTTCCACATTAAAGTATGAGCAGAAATCGGGGCGTGATCAGAAATAGGGGCATTTACCTTACATCAGCTTATTGGTTCGCCAAGTTGGTCACTTTCAAAATTACGGAACCGTATGACCCGTTTCCGTTGCTGCCCTCGAGTTAAACGAAACAAATACTCGGACCTCAGAAAAAGAAGAAACTGTATTACAGCCTGTTCAGACACGGCGGAAACCGCGCGTTTTCGATCGCGCGTTTTCGACCGCGCGATTTGAACCGCGTCAAAATTGACAGTCGTTCGGGCCTGTTCAGACACGGCGGAAACCGTGCGTTTTCGCCCGCGCGATATGAGGCGGTAACCGCGCGGACATGCAGGAGAGGGGCACAGTTTTAGCTCATTACGAAGATGGATATCGAAGAAGCAATATGTTTGTCGTTGCTCTAGAAAAAAAGTAAAAAATATAGAAAAAGACAGTATTGGGTGCATCCGATATTAAGAGTTCGTCTCACATGTAGTGCATTTGTAATTCTATACCCCGAATTAAGAAAGTTTGAGCCGAAATTCTTCAACTATTTCAGAATGTCGATAAAACCATTTGATGAATTAAATGAATTGATTAGGGAAGAAATTTCAAGTGTTGGCGTCATTATGAGGCGGAGTGTGTCGCCAGAAGAAAAACTCGTTATTACTTTGAGGTAAGTTTAAATGAAAATATATTTATTTTTATAGATCTTTACATATACATTTGATTAATTTTGGTCACGCCAAAATACTACATCAGGCACAGTATAATTCGAGGTGCTGCAAACAGGGATATGGGCTTGTGTATGGGCTGTTACAGGAGCTGTTATTGTGGCTGGTATAGGAGCTGGTATGGTTTGCCTATTTTGACAAGCGTTTGTGCTCCGGCACATTTTTCAACTCTTTGTCTAAAGATAAACAAAAAAGTTTATCCTCGTCTTGATTCAACATATTTTCTTGGATTTCATGTTGCATCCTATCTCGCGATTGAATACTTTTCTCGATTAAACATGCAAAACGATCGTCAGCTGAGTTTTTTGTTCTCTTCCTATTACTTGTTAGTGGGCGTGTTTCGATGGTATCCAAAACACCATCACCATCCTGAAGGTCTACCTGTACACTTCCTTGTAGACTTGTTGTTGTTTCCTTATTTCCTATGCATTTCTCAAGAAAACCAAGACGGGAAAAATATATATACTTGGAAACTTTACTACTTGCACCTGAACCAGAAACAACCGTTCTATTTTTCTTATGTTCCTTATTTTGGAATCACGAATGTTTTTCCATTTCTTTTGTAGTGTGGAAGCTGAAAAAAATACGATTACGATTTTACTATTTCAGATATTTGGCTACGGGTTGTTCATTTGCAGACCTTCATTATAACTATTGCCTCGGGAAATCTACAATTACTGTAATTGTCCGTCAAGTGTGTGCAGTATTGTGGAACATACTGGCAAAGACAGTCATGCCCGAACCGAGTGAAGATATGTGGAAGAAAATAGCCGAGGACTTTAAAATATATGCAAATTTTCCTAACTGTATCGGCGCCATTGATGGCAAACATATCCGAGTTATAAAGCCTAATGATTCTGGATCTTTATACTATAACTACAAACATTTTTTTTCTATAGTGCTTTTAGCACTTTGTAACGCCAACTGCTGTTTTACTTATGTTGACATGGGGGCTTATGGTAAAAGTAGTGATTCTAGTACATTTAAAAATTCAATATTATTCAAAAGATTGCTAGAAAAATCATTAAACATACCAAAACCTACACCAATATCTAACGTAGACCCAAAACCACTGCCTTATGTTATTGTCGGGGATGAGGCTTTTGGTTTAATGGAAAATGTAATGCGACTCTATGCCGGGAAAAGTCTATCATATGAAAAAAGGGTGTTTAACTACAGGTTATCCAGGGCTCGAGGTAACATCGAATGCACTTTTGGAATTCTGGCGAACAAGTGGCGTATTTTTCATAGACCGTTAAATTGAAAATTAGACTTTGCAGAAGACATCATAAAGGCCTGTTGCGTTCTACATAACTTTTTAAGAATTAGGGATGGTGTAAACTATAAAGATACTTTGTATACTGCACCGATAGACAGTCTAAATGCAGTACATACACGTAGGGGGACGCCGTCATCACTAAACATTAGAGACACATTTGCTAATTATTTTGCAAATGATGGTCGCGTTGAGTGGCAGGATTCGAAAATATAAATTCAACATGATAAATTTTAGTTTTCTATTTGTAACGTGTTACATTTTTGTTAAATATATTAGTGAGTATTTACCAAACATTGTCTTTCTTTCTGCTGTGTCCTCTCCCTCTCCAAATATTTCAACCAACTCTTCCCAAGCACAATTCTTCAAAACTTTATTGGAATACTCGGAACTTTCCATATTCCATATCGCTGACCTTTTTTCGATTTCATCAATAAATAATTCAGTATCGAAGCGACTCATTATGTTGACACACGCCCAAACCGCGCGATTTCCGTCAAACACCTGAACGCTCTCATTAGCAACCATATAAATAAAATCGCGCGAAAACCGCGCGGTTTTGTTTTCCTGCGGTTCAGAGGCGGCAGCCGCGCGGATCTTTGGACCGCGCGGTCACGTGTGAACGAATGCATAGACGCTAATGTAATTAGATCCGCGCGGTTCAAATCGCGCGGTTTCCGCCGTGTCTGAACTGGCTGTTAATCTTTCTGGTCTGACGACTCCGCTACCCCTCGTAGAATAAATCTCATCTCGAACGGCACGCAGTGAAAGGAGTGAAGATTTTACACCCCCTTTAATCCCATTCCACGCGCAATCACGTCTGCCAGGAGGGTCAGGGATCCACGGGGATCTCCTCAAACAGACAAAAAGAAGACAGCAAGCAAGCAGTAGTCAGCAATCGAGCCGCAATAAGCGTTCTCGCTCCGGCAGGCCGCTGAAAAATTTTCAAGTGGGTGTCTGCTGGCAGACAAGAAATGGCGGCAGGTAGGTATGATTCTGGGAGATTTATTCCGTGGCTGAAGCCGGCCATTTCTCCGTGCCGTGTCGTTGCACCGGTATTAAACATTCCAAGCATTGCGATACCTTCCACCCTTCTTCAACCCTCTCCGGTTTTCCCCTGTACACCGACACCCGCGACGTTCGTGCACACCTATAGGAGGTTTGGACCGGAACCAGTGACAGCCGTGCGATCAGCCACATACGCGCGAGCTGCCTCTGACACACACGTGCGCGCGCGAGAGAGAGAGAGAGAGAGAGAGAATTATGCGACTTCGACAAATCCAGCGAAATCTTCCGAACCTGCTCTGTTTATCGGGGAAAACTCTATTCTGGTAAACCAGAAATGCTTAACCGATACACCGTGAAAACAAGACCCGAGAGCGGGTCTATGGTTACTGTTGGTGTAGCGAATCAGATTCTCTTCTGCTTAAAACTTATACAGTAATTATAAACTCGTTTATGCGAACCAATTAACGTTAAACTTCATATACAGGGTGCTCGCGGTAAATCGGACCTGCGTTTCTCTTGAACAGTAAGTATTCCAAAAACATGGAAGAGGAAGACTCACAGTATATTTTAATGGCAAAACGATAACCTATGTCAATTTTTGGTGACTTTCAGTTTTTTAAAAGGAATGCTATATGTTTTTTAATGTAATATGAAAGTGTGGATCAAGACATTCGTAACACAATGACATCCGAGGTCATACAAGGTCAGAAATAAAAGAAATATGTGACTTGAACATTTCGTAACATTAAAAATATTAAACATTGAAAACCATATAACATTCCATTTTAAAACTATGGGTCGCCCTCTTTTCTAAAAAAATTATGTAAAGACAGTGAGACACAGTAATATTCGGACACTTTGAAAAGGACGATAACTTTGTAGCGTTAAGTCACTTTGTTGTTAATAATTCTTTTCTTACCTCACCTTGTTCGTTACATCCTTACAGGAAGTTAAGGAACTGAAATCTTCCGGTTGCATTCCTTTACATTCTGATTTTCTTCGGGTACGCAAAAAATGGCTCAGGCAGCCACTAGAATTTGAATAACTTTAATGATCGATTACCAAGCGATATTCCGAAACGTACTTTCCCCTTTAGAAAACTTCCATCAAACTTCATCTTGCTTTTACATTGGTACTCTCGTTAGTTCGTGCCAGCAGAATTTCCTCTTAACTCGTCTACAAACTTCCAGACTAATTTATAATTTTTCAAGTGGTGTCTCCCAAACAACACAACGACCGTTCAATAGACATGAAAAGTCAGGGTTGCTCTAGTGTTCATCCTGGTATTCGTAGGCCGTAGTAGCTTTTATATGGGTTCTATCCCTTCTGCAGTCCACGACAAAAAGAGAGCACACCTGTAAATATTATTTAAATAAATATTATTAGATGTTACATTGCTCATGTTACAAGAAGATGAATAGTCTATTTTAGATTGAACATACTTAAATTACAAGTACAATACATTTTAAATAAAACTATAAATGAAACAATAACGTTACGGTAATTTTACGTAATATTAATATTCAGACATTTGATAAAAAGTAAGTGTTTTATATTGTATAAAATTTATGGAAAATTGTGATTTTAATATTTTGTCGCACATCTGTTTTATGTAATGATCTCGTGTAAGCGTTTGGCATACTAAAAATTATTCTTTTTTTATTGAATTAGATGTTTTCAGCATGTGTATAACTAACATACAGGGTGGACGATTTATCTGAAGACATTGAAATATCTCGAGAACTATGCATCGGATCAAAAAAAGTGGGTAATGAAAGTTGTTCGTCTCGAATGGGGACATCCAATGATACCAAACTCGACCCCCCCCCCCCCCGCCACCCCTTAGGGGTGGAGGTGAGGGAAGATAAAAAACTTAAATGGGAACCCCCATTTTTTATTTTAGATTTGGATTCTCCAGAAAAAAGTATCCCAATTTGACCTACGAGTTTCTGCATTTTGGTTCACAGATGGCGCTGTAATCAACAAAAATCAAAATGGGTAAAAAATCGTTGAAAATTGGGGGTATCTCGAAAAATACACATCAGATCAGAAAAATTAAAGTAGACGTACTTGATATTTTAAAAAATGCTATTCAATAACACCATAATTGATCCCCCACCTCCACCTCCTGGGGGTGGGAGAGGGAATTATTTCAAAATCTTCAATGGGAAACAAACAAACCAATGAATTTTTGCAACTGCTTTCGATTGCAGCGACATCTGTGAAACAAATTACACCAAGATTTGCTATTAAAAAAGGGTTTTCCATTGAAGATTTTGAAATAATTCCTTTTGCTACCCCCAGGAGGTGGGGGTGGGGGGTCAATTAGGGTGCTATTGAATAGCATTTTAAAAAATATCAAATACGTCTACTTTAATTTTTCTGATCTGACATGAAATAAAAAAGGGGGTCCGCATTTAAGTTTTTTATCTTCCCCCACCCTCACTCCCAAGGGTTGGCGGGGGGGGGGTCGAGTTTGGCATCATTGGATGTCCCCCTTCGAGACAAACAACTTTCATTACCCACTTTTTTTGATCCGATGCATAGTTCTCGAGATATTTCAATGTCTTCAGATAAATCGTCCACCCTGTATATGTATATCTACAAAATGCATAATTTAAATTTTCATTACGGGCTCAAATAAGAATGTTTTGAAAAGTTCCAGTATTATTTTCTCATGTAATTCCTACCAATGGCAATTTTTTCAAAATCTTTTTTGCACGTCATTTAGTAAACCAATGCTTCTAATTGCAAAGAAAACATAGGTCGTTATGTCCAATTTTAAAAAAGTGTTTCTGTTTTAAATAGCGTCCGAATACTTTCGTGAGCCACTGTACGTACATTAGTGCACGGGAGAAAATCTTTTGTGTTATCAATGTTTTAAAATACGTGTTGTTTGGATTTTAACCTACCTCGATAGCGAAAAATTCTTTTACGGCATCATTCCACACGTTCTAACAAATAAAAAGTTTAATAGCCGTTTATCCGAAAAAATGATGAGAGTTATAAAAGTTGCTGTTAAATTTAAGTATGTAACCGCAGTTATAGCTCGTTTCATAGGCACCAATATTCGTGAAAGAACTTCGAATTTATTTTATACTAACAAATAAAACACGTTGATGTTTATACCGATACATAAAATAATTTTTCTTCTGAATATTAAAATTGACATATATATTTTTAGTTTAAAAATGTCAATTCTGTTACATACTGTACCCAAAGAAATTAAGTTCGAGTTTAATTGCAATTAAATAAGTTAGAAACACAAGATGATATGCCTTTCTTATATCAATTTTTAAATAAACAAAGTGAGTGAACAGATTATTAAAGAAAAACTAAAAAAGATTATTTTAGAAAACAAACTACATAGCGTTAAAAAGCGTTCTTTCAACTATGCGTATGTGTAACTTTTAACAATATATATTTTATCACTTTGAACATTGTCTCTTCCTAAACAACTACATTCCAGTGTTTGTTTCTCTTTAATGACAATTACAAAGCCGAGGTCACGCCAGGTCACGATAAATTTTGCATAGCCTATAATTGCTGAAGCCTCCTTAAGATTGCTACATAAAAATATCTTCCGCAGACTTGCGCGATGAAAAGAAATGATCCGATTGTAGTCGTTTTCAAGGTCTTTCGAAGGTCATCGATGATTCTAAAATGGCACCATATATTTTGAACTTCACAGTGTTATAGCTGATGTCAAGACGTGTTCAATGATGTAGTACACTATGACCTTCAAATGACCTTGGACACAAAACACGTATACCGTTAGCGGAAGGTAATGTCTAAGCGTACACAAACAAGTTCATCAACAAACTTACGTTTTTTGAAGAAACATTGCTCATATATTTAGAAGATATGCCTTTAGTTATTCATCAAGTAATGTGGTACAACACGATGACTGTCTCGCTCATTCTTCACGTACCGTCGGAGAATTTCTGAAGAATAAATTTCCAAATTGCTGGATAGAACGTAATGGACACATACTCACACACTCTTGTTTTTTTTGTGGGGAATACTCAAAGATGATGTATTTCGTGATCAACCAACTACACCAGACAACATGCAAGAAAGAATAATTAGATCTTGTAGATGAATTTCAACAAAAACAATTGAAAGTGGAATTGTCCCAAGTAGCACCGTACGTCCACGGGACGTCCACTTTATGTACCGTTTACGTCCATACGTCCTATGTCCGTTTTGTATGTCCCACGGACGTCCGTCTTTTACGTCCTAAGGACGTCCGTGGGACCAAAATTTCGGATTTCCCAGGGCGTCCATTTTTTTCGTCCCAGGGATTCCGTTGGACTTGAATTTCGGACGTCCTATGGACATTCGGTTTTTACGTCCTAAGGACATCCGTGGGATCAAAATTTCGGATTTCCCAGGGACGTCCATTTTTTCGTCCTGGCACTTCTGTTGGACTTGAATTTCGGATGTCCAAAGTACGTTTATTTTTTAAGTCTTATATTTGTGCTCAGGACTTTCGTACGTACAGGGATGCTCACTTCTCATGCATGAGACATATTTATATACAACAATATATATGTATTTATAGCAATGTATTTTTTTTTATTTATATACATACACTTATATATATTGTTATAAATGTATATATTCATTTATAACAATATATTTACCCATATACATATATTTATTTATTTACATATATGTATACGGTCCTTGCTTCGCTGTGTTTAGCTGTGTCGTACAGCTGTACGGTAGAATCGAAGCAAGCGATGATCGGTAAGAAAAGAGACAATTGATGAAACAAGCGACGATCGAATGCTGGAGAAGAACGCGCCGTTGCGTTGCTGCGTGACAAAACAGTCTTGTGCGAGTGCTTCGAGAACGTGCTTGAGAAATCTCCTGTGATAAATTCATCGTTACCATATCATCGTGTAATATATATTATCGGATTTACTTCATATTTAGACAAGTAAGTATTTTCATTGTCATTATTTGTTACCGTTAGTGTTTTCGCTTACGCCATTCCGTTAAATTATTTTATACAGTTAACGCACATCATTGATTATACACACTTTAATAGAATAACTGTTTTATGAATGGACTGTTTTGAATGGTAAGGTATTCTGCATATGCATTCTGAAAATTTTATTGAAATTGGTTAATTGGTTTACGAATTATAAACGGACAAAAGTAGTAAAAATGGTACTTATAGGCCGAAAATCATGATAAATTGCAATCTTTACTACTTTTAATCGTTTATAATTCGTGAACCAATTAACCAATTCCAATGAAATTTTCAGAATTTATATAATTTGTACGAGTTTACAAAACACATCTTTTAAATTTTCGTTATTAGCCCAGCTGAAAAAGTTGTAAAATTCAATTTTTACTATGGTTTGTCACAATTCCGACCAAATGCATTTTTTCAATTTATTTATTACTGTGTGTGATGAACCCCGCGGCACACCATGATGAACGAAGACCCTGCGGCATACAGTGTAAAAATATTTCTTGTATATTAACTAAATATAAATTTTGCAGATCCTGGGACGACGTGAAATCGTGGGCATTCGTGGAGTTCGTAAAAGACGGCACGGTGGAGGCAGTACACTCTTCGTGGCTGATAGGGACTTATTGCATTGGCCCTCGTTACCGCAGGGTCGATTGATGAAGGCCATGCAAGCGTGCGAGGAAGTGAGCAAATGCTGGCCAAAACACGCAAGTAAATATTTAAAAAATGGGGACAGTCAACTAGTGAAACGCAAAATTTTACAACTTGTGAGCGACACCGATGAAAAATCGGAATCGGTGTTGCCTTCGCCTCCGGCGCTCAAACGACGCTACGAGCTAGGTACGTAAATAAAAGATTTTATGCTATTTTATGATAATTGCTTAATTTCTTTCCATAAATAATTATTATATAGGTGTATAAACCATGATTATTGTTTACAGGTACATGCAGTAGGACAATCGACCAAATGATGAACAGAGCTGGGGAAAATAATATTTGAAATAGTAAATATTAAATAATCCTATTTATTTTAGAGTATGTGCACAATTTTAAAAATAAAATGTTTTATTTGATGCAGTAATTTTTTAAAATAGTATTTGAAAATAGTATTTTATTTGAATAATATTGAAAATATTTGTATTTTGTCTCTCTCTTTATTTTCAATTTCAATTATAAATATTATTGCTCAAAATAATGGTTCGAATTCAATACATTTATGAGTGTAAATCGTTTCTTAACGATAAGATACAGTGTATGTTTCTGCGGTTTCTCAGAGTATTATAACAATCCAATAGTGTTTCAGATTGTTAAAGAAGAAATATTTTATTTTCTGGATCAAATTGTTGAAATAGAAATATTTTATTTTCTGGATCAAATTGTTGAAATAGAAATATTTTATTTTGAGGTTCAGATTGTTCAAATAAAATACTATTTTCTTTAAGCAAAATAAAATCTAAAATAGTAAATAGTATTTGAAATATCTGTTTCGCCAAATAATGCCCACCTCTGATGATGAATAATGCTATTTCATTTTTGTTTCGACGAAACTTGCCAGTGTTTTTCTTTTTAAATTGATTGTACACGCTGGTCTGTTTATTTTGACCTTTTATATAGTTATAAATAAGTTATAAATTTTAAGTTTATATTAAAATAATTTATAGTTATAAATATATATATTTAGTTATGAACAACTTACAAACTTAATTTAAACAATGAGGTCGGAGAAGCGACGACACCCTCTGTGAAGGGGACATCGCCGATCAACTTAGACGTCATAGCTGTGCGCCTGGTTGAGGTGGCATCTACGACAGTAGAGCCACACGAAGCCAGGCCCGCTGTCGACAGTGCCGATGTGGCGTCCACTGCGGACGCGGGGGTAGATACCGGTCCTGGTACCGGGCAGCTCCCGCCCGCTGAAGTGACCGCCACAAAGTCTAAGACCAGCGGTGCGGCCAGGAAAAGGGCACGCAGAGCCAAATTGGCTCTGGGGAACCAAATACCTGGCCCATACAAGGTTATTGAGGCTGCTTCAGGTGGGGATGTGGGGGTGCGTCGGGGCCTTAAAAGGAACCGACAACCCGCAGGCGACACCCCCGAACAGCCTCTTAAGAAAAAAAAGGGGCCTCCTACCAGGCCCCTCTAGCTTCACTGAGGCGGTGGCCTCGGGTAGAAGGGTAGCGATTACGCTGGCCGGCTACCCGGAGGAACTGCTATCACCTTAGCAGGGTGAAGGTGTCATCCGGGCTCTGGGGGCGGAGATTGCCGCCATCCCCGAGGGCCAGGCACCTCCCCTTTTCGACGAGTGTAGGGCGGTGCAGGGCATCATTTGGATAACCTGCACTAACCCTGACTCAAAAGTGTGGCTGTCAACCACACTTCTTAAAATTAGGCCTTGGGAGGGCGCATCCCTGACCCTTAAGGAAAAGGAGTGCCTCCCTAGGTCCAAAAAGGTCAGCACCTTTATTCCAGGCCCCACAACAAAGAGTGAGGTCCTGCTACTAAGGCTGGCCAAGCACAATCCGGGCCTCCGCACCAACCTCTGGAGGGTGTGGGACCGGAGGGACGCGGACGGGGGGACGCACCTTGTCTTGGGCATTGACGCGGACTCCCTGACGGTCCTTAGATCTAAGGGATACGTGGCCCACGTGGGCATGGTAAGGGCCCTCTTCAAAGAGGGAACTACCCGTCTCCGTGAAGGCCACGTACCCGAAAATACCAGCAGCGGGCAGAGGGACACAGCCGCCGCTGTGACAACCAGGAGTGATGGGGGGGGGATATTATATCAACCCCGCCCTCCAAGCCCGCTATTACTGCAACAGCTACCCCTATGTCCTCTGAAGCCACCGCTGCAGAGGTGGCCAACGCCAGCCTCACTGAACGGCCGGCGCCAGCGACCGCACGGAATCCATCCGCTGGAGTGGGGGACCGCGCGGGGGCTGGACCAGTGGCCAAAGGAGGACGAGGGGCCACCAAAGCACGGGGGCAATCTAATAGAGGCACCAGCAGGGGTAGACCCACCGGGGCTATCCTCACCCATAGAATGGGGATCGAGGAGACTCGGAGGGGCAAACAGAAAATCCTTCCGCTCTCACTCGGTGCCCATCAGACAAAGGGCTCAGGGAGCAGGCTCGATCAGGGCTTCGTGGTCCAAGGCTATGCTGACGATGTATCCTTCTCAGTCAGGGGGAAACATCCTCTACTGTTAGCCAGAAGAATGCAAACAGCTCTTACGCTAACCCAAAACTGGTGCCTCAACCACAACCTCAGGGTTAACCCGAGCAAAACGGAAATGGTACTCTTCACGAGGAAGCGACGCTTTAACTTTAAAGCCCCCTCCATTTTCGGCACCGAACTACGAATCTCGGATGAGGTGCGTTATCTAGGTGTCACCCTAGACAAAAGGCACGTCGCCAGGCTATCCCAGAAGGCTATCAATACCTACTGGGCCTGCAAGTCAATGTTTGCCAGGACCTGGGGCCTGAAACCTCATGTGGTAAAATGGATCTATACTGCGATCATGGTATCACAGATGACGTACGCCTCCCTTGTCTGGTGGACCTCCATGAAGAACACACAGAAAACTATTGGGAAGGGCCTACCGTCTGGCGCTAATGGGTATCACAGGCGCTTTTCACACCACGCCCACCCTGGCGCTGGGAATTCTCCTTAATCTCGCACGCCCACACATAGTGGCGGAGAGCTTAGCGAGAAGTTCCGCCTTAAGACTCCATCTGGAAAACAGATGGATTAAATCAAGGTACGGCCACTCGACCCTACTGGACGCACAGGACCTTCAATGGATCAAGTTGGGTGGGGGGGATAGATGTGAGCCGCACTATAACTTTACGGTTAAACACCAAACTCGCCTCCCTAATAGGTGTGATTGGGAGTCAAATGCTAGAGAGCTTCTCTCTCCGCAAGGCCTGGTCTGGTTCACAGACGGCGCAAAGAATAGAACCGGAGCAGGTGCAGGTGTCTGCGGTGTCAGCCCAAGGACTAGCTTGTCTCTAGCACATGGGCAACACGCTTCGGTCTTTCAAGCTGAAGTATGTGCTATCTTGGCCTGCGCTGAACTCAACCTCAGCAAACGTTACAAGAATAAACAATATTATATGTAGCGACAGCCGCGCGGCAATTAGATCATTGGGCAAAGTTATGACCAGATCTAAGCTCGTCCGTGACTGTGTTACAGCTATAACAGAGCTAGCTGAATGCAATCATGTTAGCCTTCTGTGGGTTCCAGGTCACTCTGGAATCATAGGAAATGAGGAGGCAAATAGATTAGCGCGTGAAGGCACCCGTTGCCAGAACGCAGCTATCTACAGACCACTAAACTAGCACCCAGTGTAATTAAAAACTGGAATAAAGAATGGGCGAGAAACCAACTTGCCCATTTATGGAATTCCGATTCAGGCATGCGACACACGAAAGCTCTGGTGGAAGGGCCTAATAAAGACCTCGCCACCAAGCTGTGTCACATGGATCGTCTAAAGGTGCGGCGGTGGCTCGTGGGAATCACCACGGGCCACTGGTACACGAGTAAGCACTTGGCCAGGCTTGGTATCCAGATGGACTCTAACTGCCCAAGATGCGGGGAGGAGGATGAAACCCCTCTCCACGTACCATGGCACTGCAAAGGTACTGAGGCCCTAAGAAGCAAACTCTTGGGGCTCTCAAACCACGGTGTCCTTTGTCTTAAGGCAGACGGGGTAGATGCACTCCTGGATTTTGCTGTTCGAGTTGCTCGAGTCCGCCCTGTTCGAGCGCCTTATCTGAGTCGGTAGCCCAACTTTCACCGGCCCGGGTACAATGGTCCCATTGGACTGAGTGCCCGGTTAACCTTCCAATTCAAATTCAATGTATTTAGTTATAAATATTATATCATATTTAGTTACAAATATTTGTATTGTACGTATATGCGATTGTGTTTTATTTACTATGTACCTAATCCATGTCCTTATAATAATTAATATTAATAATAAATGTGAAATTTTGTTTCACTTTTTAACCTTATACAGTATTCTCTCGATAATTGTCCCAACCACGGGTCCGGCCAGGGACAATTATCGTCCGGGGATACTATTCTTTGACTTGTGCCGAACGTAGAAATGGACTGGGAAGCTCGAGAGGGCTCGGTCGCCGAGAAATGTAAACATAATACGGGTCGGGTATATCGGTGTGAGACCACTACTAATCCGATGACAAAACTTTTTTATTTTTCATTATTTTTTTATGGATCTCTCGCCAACATATTCCTGACATTTTTCTAATGAAAATTATACCAAATATGATATAATTCCGATTATATTTACGTGTGTAATGGACGACCCCGCGTAACTTCTCATTAAAATTATATGAACGGCAATTAATGTAAATATGATGCGAATTATATCCTGTTTAGTATCATTTTAATCAGAAGAATGTCACAAATATATCGGTGAAAGTCTCATAAAAAAATTAGTAATAATAAAAAAGTTTTTTATTGGGATTACATTGTGAGGACCCGGCGGGCCTTTGTACTGTGCCGGCGACTGCGACTCTCCGCATCTCTATCTTTCCCATACGCTGTCCTTCCATGCGCACGAAAATTTTATCGTCCATTACACACGTAAATATCATCGGAATTATATCATATTTGGTACCATTTTCATTAGAACAATGCCAGGAATATTTTGGTGAAAGTTCCATAAAAAAATAATGAAAAATAAAGAAGTTTTGTCATTGGATTAGTAATGGTCTCCTGGTCTCACACCGATATACCTGACCCGTATCATGTTGACTTTTCTCGGCGGCCGAGGGCTCTCGAGTTTTATGGCCCTCAAGGGGTATACGCCGCAGGAGTGGGGATAGTTCAGGGACAATTATCGACCAGACATTTGGGACATTTATCGCGAGAATACTGTACAAGGAATATTGTTTAATAGTTTTTAATATGCAGAAACCATATTCTATAAACGTCCTATAAATGTCCTGTTAACGTTCAGAATATGTCCAGCCGTACGTCCTAATAACGTCCTTATATCCCAGAATTGGTCCCAAGTACGTACCAGGAACGTCCAAATAACGTCCGTATGTCCTCAGATACGTCCCACGTACGTCCCAGATAGGTCAGCACAGGACGTCCTATGTACGTTCCACTTCCTAACTGGGACCTCTGTGGGACATTCCTGGAACGTATCTGGGACGTATCTAGGACATACGGACATTATTCGGACATCCGTTGGACGTACAGAGGTCCGACACAAGGGTGATTGCCTTGCAAAACGTTTAAATGTTTGTGTTACTGCTCAAGGTCATAATTTCGAACATTTACTTTAATTCAAATAAAATGATGCACATTTTGAAGTTATAATTGACTTATCATCAATTTTCTAGTTCACGGTCATTTGTAGGTCATAGTGTGCCACATCATTGAACTCGCCTTGACATCAGCTACAACACTGTGAAGATAAAAATATATGGTGCTATTTAAAAATCCCCTAAAAGTCCCCTTTAACAGTACAACTTTTCTCTTTAACATTTTCTTCCATCTCTAATCCTAACGGAGCTATTTAGGTGGCCTGTTTCTCGTAAACCACCCGGTATACTTATTGTATAGCCTTACTGATGAGTCCTCTAGCGGGTCTAGGACGAAACGCTCCTTCCTTTTTCCTCCTCTCTTTCATTTATTTCATGCTCCCACACTAGTGTTGGATTCAATTTCTTATTTTAAATGGATTCTACTATACTAAACGGGTTAAATGAATTTATGTATTTGTAGCATGCGTCTCAAAGGGGATCATCCGAAAATCGAGCTGTGAATCGAAAGCCGACTGAGTGATTCATAAAAGCGCAATTATTTGGGTATCGTCGGGTTACTCCGGTTCTGTAAACAATCTACACATCGGGCGGGAAGAGTGTTTGCTTGCGTATTTGCAGGGTATTGGAACAAATCGCGTCTGGGTTTACTATCGCATCCGCAACGCAAACGGAGGAAATGCGAAAGAGAAAGCTAAACAAGACGCGTAAAGCCACAGATGTCAGTTAGCTGGAACGCGATTTAGGGAGACTTGTGCGTTCTCGAAAACCATCTTGGCACTCGCATAGACGTCTTGGATCCCCACCCTTGACAGTATATATTTATCTTTACGTTTAATCATTCGATCGACGGATCTCCGAATTTTCCTACGTCGATTGACACTAGAACTTTATAGAATTGGCACAGTTGATAAACGTATAATATATTCAATTAAATACAAGATTTTAAATTATACAGGTTGTCCCAAAAATGTTCTACTCACATGTTTATGACGTAATATTTCTTTCTTCCCACAGAATATGTTTCTCTCTCTCGCTTCTCCTGAAAAATACATTATTTTGAGTTGTGTCATCATCATACTTTTATTATTAATCAACGTTACCTCGAATAATCGAAATGGGCATAAGCGAGTGGAATCTATGAATCCCTTACTTACTCGATCGGAACAAGAATTGCTTGTTTCTCGACTAAGAGTGGCACGACTCAAAACATAATTACGAAAATGTCTACATTACCTGCACCGGGGCAATACTCTGGTACACGTATAGAGACCATCCTCCATCTCTACAGAGGAGAAATGTTGCCGTATCTGCGTACATATTTACTTAAGCGGCATTCGGAGAAGAGACACACCCGGTTTATCACTGTCAGCTCGAAGACACAGAAGACGGAAGAAGAGAGGAGAAGCGAGTGGGCGGACAAGTGGAGTAAATCTACGGCTCGTTTAAGAAGGAAACATTCTTGAGACAATTGAATTCATTGCCCTCGAGGAACGTTTAGGAAGCAGAAGGGCGTGACAATTTCTTTTCTGCGTATCGTCTTATAATTACTACATTTCGAATCTTTCATGCCACTCGTTCACATACGAGTTTAGCTGCGTTCTCACATGGGAAGTTATCGAACCCGTAAATTTAAATAATTATGAAACTTCGCACACAAGTAGTGTCAGTTATGTCTAATACAACCCTGTTTTTATCATACTACTTAAAGGGGTGAAATCAGCCCTTGAAAAAATTTCAATATTTTCGTGAAATATCTGAAGAACAACAAATGATATTTTTAAAAAGTTGCAACGAAAGTTGCATGGTATTATTGTGTCTACCAAACTGTCTTCAAAAAAATTTTCAATGCATTTCATAATGCAATAATACCATGCAACTTTCGTTTCAACTTTTTTTAAATATCATTTAGAACTATCTATACATATTGTATATTGTGACTATAATTACTTAAGGTCATTCAATGTCACAGACAGAAGAAATATAAAATTTTAAAATATTATTTTTGCTAAAAGATAACGTACAGATGAGTGCTCCAACAATAGTTGCAGATATGTATGCCATGTTTATTTTATCATCTTCATCGTTAAAAATAATAAAACGTGTTTCTGTTACTTTGAAATGCTATTTAAATTCCTTTATAATATTCTAGTAGAGACTGACTAGTAATTTATTGTTCTATTAATCATCTAAAATATCATTATCTTTTATACCATATTTATCTCATGTAATACGATATTCTAATGGGAGTACCCATAAGTAATGTTGTTTCTTTTATTTATATAAAAAGTTATTTTACTTAACATTTAATCAATTACAGATTCATTTCACAATAAGCACACTATTATAACTAAATATTAATAAATGTCATTGGTATGTAGTCCACGGATAAGGTGGCAATGTTTAATCAACCTGTAAAAATAACATTACTTACGGGTACCCATAATTTTATTCTTATTTTATGTAGTAATTATTAGATTATTAGACTCCGGATGTTTATGCACGTAGGAATCGAAACGGCTCAACGCGTCACGAGAACAAACGCGACTCGAGAGCGAACCGTGGCGAGCGTCGAGACCAACGGTCTTTGGCTGACAATCTCTTATTAAATTCATTTTATATTAACCAGAGCCGAGGTAGACCGCTACTCAGTCCCAACACTACATGCATTTATGAAGAAATTGACTGGGTGAAATATGAAACAATAAAAGATTTTTAAAATCTACGAATATTATTACCTTGTTTCCGATGTAAAAACAAACTACTAAAGAATGAAATGATGTTTTATTTAACTCCTGTTTCCCATAATCAATGCAGAATCATAAATATTGTACGAAAATAAATTTTTAATATTTTTGTTTTTGATTCTTTTTTCCACAAAAATTAAAAATTGTTAATGCTGTGACCGTGTTGGCCACACATCGATATTTCGTGCGACGTGAGCACAGATATCGATCCCCACCACGAAAAGTGCTGCGTCACGCGTGATCCTTGTCTTAGAAAAGGATCACAGGATCGATCCACTTGTAAGATGCGCGCGCATCGATCCCCTCTCGATTACGATCGAAGGAGGTCGATGCGAGCAGCAGATAGATCACTCTGTGTCTGGACACGATTCTGTTAAGACGCAGCAGTCACCGCGTTAAACTCATTCTTAGCGTATGGCCCAAGAGTGGCTAAAATTCAATATTCAAACTTGTACATTGCAATTCTTTTTCTAGTTTACAGACTAAGTCTGTATAAGCCCAGGAGTGGCTGAAATTAAATATTGTAACTTGCCGGATGCAAGCTTTTTCTAGTCTACAGACAAATTCTGTAATGCCCAAGAGTGGCTGAAATTAAATATTGTAACTTGCCTGGTGCAAGCCTTTTTCTACAAATTCTGTATAGCCCAAGAGTGGCTGATATTCAAAGATTGATTCACGCGTCGCGAGTAAATCGCGAATTATTAGACGGAATCGGTGCTCGAAGCTTGTATCGCCAATCGCGTTCGAAAAGTAAAAAGGCCTCGCGATTAACACGATGCAAGATAAAGAGGCCTAGTGATTCAGCATAAATTAAAGTGAACAGTTACTTGTACGTTCACGAATTTTGATAAATAGTGAAGTGAATCACAAGGCTTTCGCTATTGTGCCAAGTGAGAAACCTTGTATCTTGCGCCGTGTGTTAGGCAACCTAGTCAGCCACGAAACCGGGCGGAACGTCGGCGTCGGTTTCGTGCACAATAATAAGTAAAGTTAAATTCAATATTGCCCTCACAGAAACGTTTGGAGATTGAGGAGTCGCCCAGGCCACGTACCTGCCGACAATTCGTTATCTGCCAACCACGTTTTTGTGAGCGACCAACCTGGTTGGTAGAGCCGTAGGCGCGATTGAGTAATAATCGCATAGGGCCCACAAAACGTTAGGAGATTGAGGAGTCGCCCAGGCCACGTACCTGCCGACAATTCGTTATCTGCCATATACGCTTTTGTGGAACATCTAACGGATAGGTGCTGCTCACTCCTCCTGACAATCGGCAGGGCTGTTCGTTGCATCCTGTTTACGTTAGCGCTCTCGAAAGAACACAATTGGGTCTCGTACAATTGTGCAAAGCTCACTGAAACGTCCGGAGATTGAGGAGTCGCCCAGGCCACGTACCTGCCGACAATTCGTTATCTGCCGTGTACGATTTCAGTGAGGTTCCTAACGTGTGGACCTCGATCGGTTCTCCCGTATTTTATACGGCGGTTCCGATTGGCGCTTCCACATCGTTAGCGCGTTAAAACCGCGGAAACACAAATACCATACGATTTTGATATATTATACGTGCACGAGGCCGACGCGACGTCGACGTCACTATCCGCGTTGCGAATAGAGGCGATACGCGAACAAGCGAGCGTTGGAAGTTTCGTTTCTTGCACGCATTCCGTGCGTGCCAAGGCATTGTTCTACGCGCGGGTCGTCGCGTTGTAAACACGTCGTGTTAATAATAGATCATCTCTATTGAACTCGTGTACACAACTACAAATCAACACGCAGAATATACTCTACTTATACCAGTCAAAAATTCTCCAATGCTAATTAATAATTGCCTAAACCTTTCCGCTTTCCAGTGCCTGGAGGCACGAACCTCGATTGTTTCTAACGAGAACTAATTGTAAGAGATACATCGGATATAGTAACCGATCCGGTGTAGGTCGAAAGAATTAATAGAAGGTAACAATAGTTCGGGTTAACGTTAAATAAAGGTAACAATAGTTAGGTTACAATGCGAATCCCCTCGAATGAAAATATTTTAAAAATCGGTAGCATACTTCATTCTTTAGAAACGGAGTTCGTACAATTTTTAAATAATAACTATAAACAAAGAGACAGAAAAAATAAAAAATAGTCGGATCCGCAGCGGCATACGAAAGCTTAATTAATAATATACGTACGTGTATGTGGCGGATTTCACTTAATTGGAAACAATGCAATATATGTATAGTAAACGATTGAAAATATGAAAAAATTGTTCGTATGAAAATCGTCTGGAATGCAGGGAGAGGGGTATCGTGTGGTATTGTGTGGTATAAATAATTCTTTTTCAAAACATAAAGATTGTAAAAGGTATCTTACAGTTAACGCGAAATTCTTCAAATATATGTCCATGAAAAACACTGAAATATTTCTTTAAACGTCAGTAAATTGGATAATTGAATCAAGACTGCAGATTTTATAAAATAACAAGAGCTCCAAATACAAAATAGTAAAATCATCAGCAAAATTTAAGGGCAACGTTACATCATTTTCAACTTATTCAAATTAACATGAAAAATTAATTTATATTTTGTATAAATAGACTGTGAATCTTATACATTTATAGGAAAAATGCTCAAGTGAAATACAGACTAGTGAATGTATCAAAAGATTTTTAAAATATTATTACAATATTTTCAATTTATCAAATGTATTAAAATAAGAAAAATATTTTGATTTAACTCTTATGATTGATGCAAAAAGTTTTTATTTTGCATAAAGGTCCACAGTACGGTGGAACATACATACATATACTACAAATTAGTTGTGCGGGATTCCGGTACACATATTGCATATGTGCATTTTATGTGAATACTTGTACTTGTGAGGATTCCATTCAACATTTATGGACACAATGGATACCACCTTACAGTGATCTCGAGTAAATTACTTAGGTGAGACAAGAAAGTGAAAGGGCATATTGATGCCATCTGCTCGATAATTCCATAGGGCGGATATTAGAAATGCCCTTGTGGATTTTAACGAGTAGGCAGGTTCAATGTCGTGCATCGATCAATTTGTTAAACCTGTTCATCAATTTGTTAAACATTTTCACCTCGCTGGGGTCCCAAATGAGAACCAAGGTAAGCATGTATTTGTCACATGATACGTCACTGTTGCGCGCCTCTGTGACGTCCGCGGCGTGTGCCTTTGTTGGTCGGGTTGCCGCATTTTAGGCGGATTTTTAATTGTTAATAACTAAATAACGAAGCCGAAATAGCAATTTTTTTATTTTTCATTTTCGACTTATATTGTCATGGAGAACCAGCTCTTAAATTTTCTCCCACCTGTAGTCGAACATATAGTATACAGGGTGTCCCAGCTAACTTGACCTGAATATCTTGCTTGGTGTTAGTAATAGAAAAAAACGTTATAGGACAATATTAATATAATGATTCGGAAAGAACTTTTTTCAAGGTCATTTTTTCTAGAAGAACTTGTGGCGGCGACAGGCCGACGCCACGTCCCCGCCAATTGTTTAGGTTTAAACATTGTATGAATGAGTCCGGTTGTGCGTTAGCATCGAAAGTATGGATCAGGTTGCGTCTGCGTGTGATAGCGTCGAGAGAATGTTTAGATGATTGGGTTGAACGTCGCGAAGGGTCTGAATGTTTAGTTTAGGTTACAGTGAAAATGAGCTGCGTGAATGAACAAAGGATCTGTGTTCGTGAGAATGCGTCATCGAGCGAATGGTTAGTTTGTAAGCGTTTGACTCGGCAGTCCTGCTCGAGATTTCGTTGAGATCGGTCACGCGGTTGACCGGCAGAATAAAGTACAAAGTTCAACCACGCAGAGTAGTACAAATTCATTTCTCCTCAACCAGCGGTAAACCTTCTGTCCTCATTGCGACATCCCACCTTCATTGGTGACCCCGACGTGATTTGTCGCGAGTGAGAAGTTTGCGACGCGAATTGTCACGTGAAAAACTGTGGAACAACGTGCGTTCGGCGAAGCGGGGACATCATGACTACCCCGCCTGAGCCATCCCCGGCAGGGAGCGGTCTACCCACGGTAAACCGCGTAGCTGTGAAAATACCGGAGTTTTCGCCGAAGGACCCGGAGCTGTGGTTCGCGATGGCCGAACGCAGCCTTGACGCGAGTGGAGTAACCACCGAGATGACCAAGTTCGGATACGTGCTGGGAGCACTCAAGACGGAATACGCGGCGGAGGTCCGCGATATCATTTTGGATCCCCCAGCCCAACCGTACACAAAGCTCAAAGCAGAGCTTATTAAAAGAGTGGGTTCATCGCAAGAACAGAAGACGCGACGTCTTCTGGAACATGAGGAGATAGGCGATCGGAAACCTTCGCAGTTTCTGCGCCACTTGCGGTCTTTAGCAGGACCGACGGTGTCGGAGGAAATTTTGCGCAGCCTGTGGATGGGCCGGCTACCTGCGAACATGCAGGTCATTCTGGCATCGCAGCGGGACGTCGAACTCGACCGAGTGGCTGACTTGGCCGACACCATTGCGGATACAATGGGCCCGCGCGTACACGTTGCCGAGGCTTCTGCAAGACCCTCCGCACACCCGTCGACGGGCCCGAGCGATCTCGAGACGCAGCTGTGCGCAAAAATGGCGCAACTCACGGCAACGTTTCAGCAGGAGCTGGCCGCGATTCGCCGCGAAATTAACGCGGATCCACGCCGTTCGAGTTTTCGACGAAACACGCCGGGAGGAGCGGGAGCGCGATCGCGATCTCGGGAGCGCCGAGCCCAGCAACGTGGTGGAAAATGCCATTTCCACGCTAAGTTCGGGGAAAACGCGTTCCGCTGTGAACCGCCGTGTAACTGGTCCGGGTCGGGAAACGCGTCGGGCGGTCGTTGATGGCGACCAACGACCGTTGCCCATCGTCGCGCCGTTTGTTTGTCACCGATCGGGTAACAAAAGTGCAGTTCTTGATCGACACCGGCGCCGACCTTTGTGTATTCCCTCGATCGAGGGTTCGCGGGTTTCGCGAACGGTCCTCGTACGCGTTGTATGCGGCAAACGGGTCGGAGATTGCCACGTACGGAACAGTCACGCTGAATCTCGACTTCGGGCTCCGCCGCGCGTTTGCATGGCGATTCGTCGTGGCCGAGGTATCGAAACCGATCGTGGGAGTGGATTTTCTCGCATACTACGAACTTTTAGTGGATGTGAAGAACGGCAGACTATTAGACAATGTGACGTCGATGACTGTGCCAGGACGTTTAGTGCGCGGGTGCGGTTCGTCGACGCCGTCGATAAAGACAATTTTCGGGGACTCGAGGTTCCACGAGCTATTACAGCGTTTCCCAAACATTACGCGTCCGGTGGGGACGCCTGCGGAAGTGAAGCACGGGACAGTGCACTACATCCGGACAACGCCGGGACCGCCCGTGGCCTGCAGGCCCCGTCGTCTCGCACCGGATCGCTTAAAGCAGGCTCGTCAAGAGTTCGAGACGATGATGCGTCTCGGTATCGCGCGTCTGTCGGAGAGTGCGTGGTCCGCGCCGTTGCACATGACCCCGAAAAAGGGACAGGACGCTTGGCGACCGTGCGGGGATTACCGGGCGTTAAATGCGCGGACAGTGCCGGATAGGTATCCCGTAAAGCATATCGAAGACTTTGCACACGCGCTGCACGGGAAAACAGTGTTTTCGACCATAGATCTAGTGCGCGCGTATAATCAAATTCCAGTGGCCGCGGAAGACATTGCCAAAACCGCGATAACGACTCCCTTCGGACTATTCGAGTTCCCCTGTATGTCGTTCGGTTTGCGAAACGCGGCACAAACATTCCAACGTTTCATCGACGAGGTGTTACGCGGGTTGGATTTCGTGTACGCGTATATCGACGACATATTGGTGGCATCGTCGACAGAAGAGGAGCACGTGCGACACTTGGCTGAAGTGTTTACGCGCCTCGACAAGCACGGCATAACTATAAACGCGGCGAAGTGCGTTTTCGGCCAGGCGCAGGTGAAGTTTCTGGGTTATGCCGTATCGTCCGGAGGCACCAGCCCGTTGGAAGAAAAAGTGGAGGCAATCGTCAACTACCCGCAGCCGACCACCGCGAAGCAGCTGAGACAGTTCCTGGGCATGCTTAACTTCTACAGACGTTTCATGACCGGGGCTGCACGCGTGCAGGCACCCCTCAACGATTTGCTGCACGGCAATATCAGGGGTAACGCGAAGCTGGAGTGGTCCGAGGAAGCTGCTGCGGCCTTCGCCGAAGCGAAAGACAGCCTGAGGCGGGCGACTTTGCTGTCGCACCCAAGGGACGACGCGCCGCTGGGCCTGTTTTGCGACGCATCCGATTTTACAATCGGAGCAGTGTTACAACAGCGTGTCGGAGAGGACTGGCAGCCGTTGGCTTTCTTCTCCAAAAAGCTCAGCGCCGCCGAGAAGAATTACGGCGCTTACGACCGGGAAATGTTAGCCATATATTTGGCAATTAAACATTTCCGACACATGGTGGAGGGGCGAACCTTCACGATATACACGGACCATAAGCCGATAACGTTCGCCTTTCAGCAGAAGCCCGAGAAATGTTCTCCCAGGCAATTCAGGTACCTGGACTTCATCGGGCAGTTCACCACCGACATCCGCCACATCGCCGGAGAGGAGAACGTCGTCGCCGACGCGCTATCCAGATTGGAGGAGGTCGCCGGGCCCTTCAGCTACTCCGATTTGGCGGAGTCCCAGTGTCACGACGCGGAGCTCCTGGCGTACGTGCGCGGCGAAGTCGAGAACAATTTGGTGTTCGAACGGATACGGTTTTCGGGTACGGACGCTGAGGTGATCTGCGACGTATCAACGGGAAATGCGCGACCTTTTGTTACGGGACCTTTTCGACGGGCCGTGTTCGAGTCGATACATTGCCTGGCGCATCCAGGAGTTAACGCGACAGTGAGACTCGTGACGGAACGATACGTGTGGCCGTCCGTTAAGGCCGACTGCCGTAATTGGGCCCGCGGTTGTGTACCGTGCCAGCGCTCAAAAATAAACAGACATGTTTCCGCGCCTCTCGGAAAATTCAATGCGCCGTCCGCGAGATTTGAGCACGTACACATAGACATAGTGATTCTCCCGGTTTCGGAGGGATGCAGGTATTGCCTGACCTGCGTCGATCGGTTCACGCGCTGGCCTGAGGCCTTTCCGATAAAGGACCAAGAGGCTTCGACCGTGGCACGAGCGTTTTATGAGGGGTGGATTTCCCGGTTCGGAACCCCGCTGCGCGTGACGACCGACCAAGGTCGACAGTTTGAATCGCGATTGTTCCAGGCTCTATCGCAACTAACAGGTGCAACCCACTGGCGGACAACGGCCTATCATCCAGCAGCAAATGGGATGGTAGAACGGTTCCACCGCCAATTTAAGGCAGCAATCCGCTGCCAGCAGCACACCCGCTGGACAGAGATTCTTCCCACCATATTGCTGGGCATCCGCGCAGCCTGGAGGGAAGATTTGCAGTCCACCGCAGCAGAGCTGGTCTACGGCGAGACGCTACGCCTACCAGGGGAATTCCTGGAACCACGAGGCGGACAGTCGCAGCTGCTACCGGGGGACTTCGTCGGGAAGCTGCGCGAGCATTTCGCGACCCTCGCCCCGAAAGCTGGTAGCAACCATTCAGCCAGACGAGTTTTCGTCTACAAGGATCTGGCCACGGCGGAGCACGTTTTTTTGCGAAACGACACCGTTCGAGGGATCCTCCAGCCGCCGTACGACGGGCCATACAGGGTCCTAAACCGGGGCGCTCGGACGTTTTCGCTGAGCATCCGGGGCAAACCCGTAACCGTCACGGTGGATCGACTAAAGCCAGCGTATTTGCTGGATGCGGATCCCACGCAACCGACAACACCGGATACAACGCGGCCAGCGTCATCGGGGCAGTCCGAGGGACCACCGCCGACACCGTCGGAGAGCACGGGGCAACCGCTCCGTCCGAGGGCACCATCGAGGGGGCCGGCGGCGCTGCCGCCTCCCATCCTGACCAGAAATGCGAGCGAACGCGTCACACGGTCCGGAAGAAAGGTCCGATTCCCGGATCGTCTCCAAATTTCGTGATTGTGTCAATCACTGGTGGGGGGGTGATGTGGCGGCGACAGGCCGACGCCACGTCCCCGCCAATTGTTTAGGTTTAAACATTGTATGAATGAGTCCGGTTGTGCGTTAGCATCGAAAGTATGGATCAGGTTGCGTCTGCGTGTGATAGCGTCGAGAGAATGTTTAGATGATTGGGTTGAACGTCGCGAAGGGTCTGAATGTTTAGTTTAGGTTACAGTGAAAATGAGCTGCGTGAATGAACAAAGGATCTGTGTTCGTGAGAATGCGTCATCGAGCGAATGGTTAGTTTGTAAGCGTTTGACTCGGCAGTCCTGCTCGAGATTTCGTTGAGATCGGTCACGCGGTTGACCGGCAGAATAAAGTACAAAGTTCAACCACGCAGAGTAGTACAAATTCATTTCTCCTCAACCAGCGGTAAACCTTCTGTCCTCATTGCGACATCCCACCTTCAAACTATTCAATGACATATTATACAATGACCTTCGTGTGACCATTTCTTTTTATGGGGAACAGTTAAGAGCAGTGTTTATGAATATGTTCCAACAACAGCCGAAGATATGAAGATGCGTATTAAATCTGCATGTTCCAATATTAGCAATGAAACTATTAGAATAGCCAGAGAATCATTTATTTTCCGTATACAACAATGTATTGCAAACAATGGTCATCATTTCGAACATTTATTGAAATAAAGTAGTTCAACCAAACCAATTAGTCTAGTAAATTAATCACTGATAATACCTATAATGCTTTTTGGATTTTTAATACCCAAGGTCACACGAAGGTCATTGAAGAGGTCTTCACCCCTACTATTACATCTCGATAAAAAAAATATATAGTTCCATTAAAAAAAAAATTGATGACCTTGATATCTAGAACAAAATGACCTTGAATAAAGTTTTTTCCAAATCATTATATTGCCCCTTCGGTTAGATTAATATTGTCCTATAACGTTTTTTTCTATTACTAACACTAAGCAAGATATCCAAGGTGGTCAAGTTCGCTGGGACACCCTGTATACTACACAGTGTATTCCATGTAAATATATGTATATAAAACCATATAATTTCGAAACGCTTGAAGACCTAAAGGGATGTTTAAATAGAAATTAAAAGGTACATTATCGATTAAAAATTAAAGCAAACGACGCTAATAGTCGAAAATGGAGATATTGACGATAAATATGAATAAAATATATGTGTAAAACAGATTTTCCTTTATTTATGCTTTAAGAAGATTAAGATTCGTAAATTATAAAATTGTGTTTCATTACAAACACTTTTGTACTCGTAAATATTATCTCATCATTAGTGTTAAAAAATATTTTCACTTGTTAAATTAAATATTCTTAAATATAAAAAGGGAAAGGTGATACAGTGGACATATTCAATTATTTCTAGACATTGCACAAAGTTCAGAATTGCTTTTAGTACTCAGAAAACTAATAAACATTTAAGGTTTATATTATTTGAGAAATTTCTTCAAATAGTAAAGCTGTGTTATTTTATTAATATAATTCAATGTTCCAAATTATTTTTACCTGCAATATGTATAATATATGTATACAGGGTGTCCCAAAAGTACTTCAACTCCGGGAAATGGGAGGTTCCTGAGGTCATTTCAAGCGCCATTTTCCTTTTGCAAAATTTTGTCCGCGGCTTTGTTTAGGAGTTATTAACGAAAAACACGGACCAATCAGAGCGCGAGCTCGACCCTCGTTGGCATGTTCAGCCAACCGCCTGCGGCTCGCCGCGCTGAACGTGGCAGCGAGCGCCGAGCTCGCGCTCTGATTGGTCCGTGTTTTTCGTTAATAACTCCTAAACAAAGCCGCGGACGACATTTTGCAAAAGGAAAATGGCGCTTGAAATGACCTCAGGAACCTCCCATTTCCCGGAGTTGAAGTACTTTTGGGACACCCTGTATGTATATTATCCTGCTGAATTGAAAATTTGTCAAGTAAGAAGGAAACAATAATTTGTTTCATTCTAATGTATTCGTATTGCATATTTACGTACTACTGTCAGGCAGATTCGTGAGATTAAGACTTCGCTCCCATCCTTCCCCTTCTACGACGCTGTTCCCCGACGTGTCGTGCATGTGTCACCCAGGGCCGCCGCGTGCGGTTGTGCAGGTTGTGCGCCGCACACGGGCGCATCGCCCAGGGGGCGCCGAGGTATCAAAATAAAAATTTTTTGAACTGAAATTAATTAAAAAAAAGGTCATTTATTCTGCTCCTGGGAAAGGGGGGCGCCAGATTTCTCCTTGCACACGGGCGCCTCTTACCCACGCGGCGGCCCTGGTGTCACCAGTGCCGTAACGAGGGCGTGGCGAAAGAGGCGCCTGCCTCGGGCGCAACTGGGTTTGGGGCGCACATCAAAATTTTATATACAGGCAACTCATTTTGATGAGGTTAATAGTATTTAATGTATTGCATTTAGTAAAATTTAACTTGTTACATTGAAATTTGTTATTTGTTTTTGTCATTATTGGGTTACGGGGAGGCGCAAATTAGACACTTGCCACAGGCGATTCCTACCCTCGTTACGGCACTGTGTGTCACAATGTCACGTGACTAATCCAGTACTGGCAAAGAGAGAGGTTAACTTTTTCCCCTCAATTCGAATCAATTCCCCTGATCTGGCGACTCTGCTGTCAGGTACAGTGGTGTCTCAAACTATTGCGTGCATTTATTTCGTGGCTCTCATAATGAATCAGTTGTAACATTATTTTGAATCAAATCTTCCATCCACCATATTAGCGACTATGTAAGATGAAGTAAAATTATAGAAAATGATGGAGATTATTTTCGAGAGCAAAATATATTGTAGCTGCTTGTAAACAATTAATAAATTCAAGAATAAAGGGCTACGAGGTAATTTGTACACCTACCACTATTTGAATCATTTCTGTTGATAAAAGCAATTAAGGATTTCACTAAAATAGTGTCTGGTTTCACTAACATAGATCTTCGAAGACGACGAATAAATACGCGTAAAGGGTAATCGACATCAATAAACGTTCGTCATAAAAATTAATTGACGTCCACGCCAGAAATTCCAATCCATTTTATTTTTCTAAGACCTCGGGAATCCTGTGGATCCGACAAACCCTTCTCTCTGTCTTTTCTCCTCTTAGAGTTTTTTTTCAGATTACAGGTAATCTGACGTAATATTTCTTAGGGAACGACACTTTGATATAACTGCAATTGTCTGGGAAAGGTTGTCTCTTACAAGCTTCGACAGTAAATTGATTGCAAAGAAATGGCAGACAAAATACGATGCTAAGAAAGAATATGTCAGCTTTACTTCGAACGAGACGTCTTTATTATTCATTGCCTACGGACAGTTTTTCTTTTCGTCTAATTTATGCAGGTTAAGATCAAAACGTAACCAATACATTTTAACAATAACAAAAAAAGGGAAGATTACTTTGTCAACTTTGTGACCTGTTGTGTCCCCACTCTACCTTCCCCTTCTACAACGCTATTCCCCTACGCTTCAGCCACGGCCCGGTGACGTGACGAGTTCCGTCTTTGTCCTGCATGTGTCACAATGTCACGTGACTAATCCGGTACTGGCAAAGAGAGATGGTAACTTTTTGCCCTCTCTCGAGTAATTTACAATTATTGCGAAAACAAGAGAATCTATAAACTACCCTTTTTCTTTTGAATTCATCACTGAGATACAAAACTAATAATATACAGGGTGGGGCATTTAAATGGGAACACCTAAATATCTCATTTATTATTAGTCGTACAAAAAATATCCACAGAATAAAGTTATACTGTTTCAAGGGGCAAACTTGATGATGGTAAAATTTTTTTCTCAAGCTCATTTTTTTACAAGATTTCAAGGTCATCGATATTTTTTAAAATGGAATCATATATTTTTTTGTCCATATTCTTATAGAGAATAAAATGACAAATTCAACAACCTATCATAATGTATGATTCGGCTCATCTTCCGGCTCATCTTCGACAAGGACATGGACAGGGACAGGGACAGAGATTTCTGTCACAAAACTTATACGATGATCACATGAATTTGCTTTTTCTACATTTGCACTTTTGGACAATAATAAACAGATTACAACAAAATGCAGAACAGACATCGAAAGGCAAAGCATCATAATTTCCTTCTATGTACGTACAGTAAGACTCTATTTATTTGAAGTCGCCAGAGGACAAGCAGTTCACATAACTAGGTAATTTATACAGGGTGGACGATTTATCTGAATACATTGAAATATCTCGAGAACTATGCATCAGATCAAAAAAAGTGGATAATGAAAGTTGTTCGTCTCGAAGGGGGACATCCAATGATACCAAATTCGACCTCCATCGCCACCCCCTGGGGGTGCGGGAGTGGGAAGATAAAAGAACTTAAATGGGAACCCTCATTTTTTATTGCAGATTTGGATTCTCCAGAAAAAAGTACCCCAATTTAACATACGAGTTTTTGCATTTTGGTTCACAGATGGCGCTGCTATCAACAAAAATTAATATGGGTAAAAAATCGTTGAAAATTGGGGATATCTCGAGAAATACACATCAGATCAGAAAAATAAAAGTAGACGTATTTGATATTTTTAAAAATACTATTCAATAACACCATAATTGACCCCCCATCCTCACCTCCTGGGGGTGGGAGAAGAAATTATTTCAAAATCTTCAATGGGAAACCCTCTTTTTATAGCAAATCTTGGTTCCCCATTGATTTGATATTATTGGTGTAATTTCATTGGTTTGTTTATCAATAAATCAAAAACTACTTTTAGCGTTACCCAGAAACAACGACATGGACGTAATATTTTTCTGTTCCCTTTGGGGTGCTTGTTTTAAATCAGTCCCCTTGCCTCTCAGAAATGGGGGTGCTTGTTTTAAATGAGTCCCCTTGCCTCTCACAAATCGAGGTGCTTGTTTTAAGTGAGTCCCCTAGCCGCTCACAAATCGGGGTGCTTGTTTTAAGTGAATTTATTGTTTATGTGTATTTCTCGAGATATCCCCAATTTTCAACGATTTTTTACCCATTTTAATTTTTGTCGATTACAGCGCCATCTGTGAACCAAAATGCAAAAACTCGTAGGTCAAATTGGGGTACTTTTTGTGGAGAATTCAAATCTGCAATAAAAAATGGGGGTTCCCATTTAAGTTTTTTATCTTCCCCCACCCCCACCCCCAGGGAGTGGCGGTGGGGGTCGAGTTTGGTATCATTGGATGTCCCCCTTCGAGACGAACAACTCTCATTCTCCACAGTATTTTATCGTTAACTGTCGCAACCACGGGTCCGGCCAGCGACGTTTATCCGTCAGGGATACTATTCTTTGACTTGTGCCGAACGTAGAAATGGAATGGGAACCTCGAGGGGCCTCGGTCGCCGAGAAATGTAAACATGATATGGGTCGGGTATATCGGTGTGAGACCACTAGTAATCCAATGACAAAACTTCTTCATTTTTCATTATTTTTTTATGGGACTTTGACCAAATTATTCGGGGCATTTTTCTAATGAAAATGATACCAAATATGATATAATTCCGATTATATTTACTTGTGTAATGGGCGATCAAAGTGTCGAGCGCAAGGATCGATGGCGTATGGGAAAGAAAGAGACGCGGAGAGTAGCGGTCGCCAGCACAGTTCAAAGGCCCGCCGCGTCCTCACAATGTAATCTCAATAAAAAACTTTTTTATTATTACTTATTTTTGTATGGGACTTTCACCAATATATTTGTGGCATTTTTCTAATTAAAATGATACCAAACACGATATAATTCGGATCATATTGTATCTCTTCTCTCTATTATATAAAATAGTTTTGTGGTTTCTGTCCGACTAAAACGCCGAGCCGGTTGCCTTCTGAAGGGGAACTGAAAATTGAGAAGCGGGTTGCCTAGCGAAGGGGACCTGAAAATTGAGCCGCGTAACAGTGTGTATTATTCAGAGAGAGAGAGAGAGAGCGGGATAGAGAGAGAGAGCGGTAGAGAGAGAGAGCGGGGGAGCGAGAGAGAGAGAGAGAGAGCGGGAGAGAGAGCGGGAGAGAGAGAGACCCTGTGCATGAGCGACGAAACCTCTGGGCGCTGCGGGAGTTGGCGAGCGGAGCGAGCAGTTGGCGGAGCCCCCTAGTAATAATATAAATATAAAAGGCAGGTACTGTCCGTCCACCACAAGAAGTCCCTCGAGACGGCTGAGGGGTCCGGGGGGATCTCTCGCTTGCTCCACCCCTCCCCACTATTTCCACTCCCGTATTCACGACCTCCAAGATCCTGACGTCACACGCTACACAGTAGTAGGACTTGTTTATTTTCGAGATACAAGTTTCCTGACCTATCGTCGATATTTAACGTTTAAGTGGACTTCAAAATGTACTTTAAAAATGCAATAATTCATTTAAATTACATTTAACGTTATATTTATATTTAATATAACACATAATTCACGATTGACGCGTCTTTCAATAAGTTACAACAAAAATTAGATAAAATTCATATAACTACTACAAATGTTATAAATTGGTCGAAATTGCTAAAGTCTGTTTGATCAGTATTGGAGCGGTTTTTGTATCTGTATCTACCGTGAAAATTAAACTTTAATTACCATTAAAGATAGGATGAATCTGCAGAACAGCTACAATCTATCTATTTTTACTCTTCTTATTACTTATTCTAGTTACTTATTCATTTTCAAGAAATTAATAATTTTGGTACTAGGGAACATATGTATACATATTGGACAAAATTGAAGGCTGTAGTTCGAAAATATTTCTCATTTGTTCTGATCTGTAGCATTAATTTAAAATTTTAACTGACAACGAGTTAGAAGGGTAATTGTGCATAATAGGGCCCCCCCCCCCCACCGATTTCGATGATTTTTTAATATGTTGTCAGGGTGAAGATTCTGAACAACTTTTTCCTTACATGTAATCGTCGCTCAACCTTAGTTTTCGAGATATTCACAATTTCGTCTGCGTGGTCGGGCCGGCCTATCGGCCGGCCCTCTCCGCCCCCTACACGACCTAACCCAGACCTCACTCTGTTCGCATAATCTTTGCATTATAGTTGTCATCCAGAATTTGGAATAGTACTGGAAAAATAATGCGAACAGAGTGAGGTCTGGGTTAGGTTCGTGGAGGGGGCGGAGAGGGCCGGTCGTTAGGCCGGGCCGACCACGCAGACAGCAAATTTCAATGTAATAGTAGCTGCAGTTTTTTGCAAATATCTCAAAAACTAAGGCTGAGCGACGATTACATGTCAGGAAAAAGTTGTTCAGAATATTGAGTTTTACAACATATTAAAAAATCATCGAAATCGGTGGGGGGGGGACCTATTATGCACAATTACCGTTAGAAGTTCCTAATACAGAATAAGCGTGAAGTCACGTTCCTCTTGGATGCTGAGAATGACTCAGCGCGGGGATGTTTAACGGCGTAGGATACATTTGATTCTGTCCTTACGCTACTGGATCGCTCGCTTCGCATTATCTCACTCGGTTTGGAAGAGTCTATTCACTCTCTTCGTCACACGATCCGATTAGTGTGTGTGAGCGCTGTAGCCAATAGCTCGCTAGAACCGATAATGCGTGTGACGCGACTCGAGCCCCTGCCGCTCAGACCAATCGGACGGTTTGTTGTCCCTTTGATGTGAAACTCCTACCAAGAGACTTCTTGTGGTGGATGGACAGTATGTACATCGGTGAACCAATAGTAATTTAATGACGACACTTTTACATTTCTTATTAGTCTTTTATGAGACTTCTATCATTATTTATATAGATATTTCTCCGATTAAAATTTTTCTGATTATACATACATACATATCTATTTTTTAAAATGACGATGGAGTAAGTTTTGGTGACAGACAAAGAGAGTAACTGATAAAGAAAGAGACACGACAAGTCGCATCGTCTCGTTGAACAGCGTACAACAGTCCGTCGCAAATTGCATCTACGTGCCTAAATTCTAGCACCCGAATTATGCCTCCTCATAAATCACGAAGAAACTCCTGTAGCAGCTTGGCTGTTGCCACGCCGCTTCCTTTTCTTCAATGTAGGGTACCAGGGTTTTTCCCAGTTTCAAAGCGACCGTGGTATGGACATACCTGGTACCTGCCCTTGCGCGGCCTTGGTGAGGAACCTCGTACTGAGAGGTAGGGATTTCCTCCCCTATTCTCACAGGACTCTTTTGCCCCCACAAGGACAATATAAATAGCGCCCAAAAAGTCGCCTGGAGTCAGTTGTTAACTCCGACACCTAGTACACGGTTGTAAGCTCTCGCGTTTTGTATATACTAAATAAATCTGTTTTATCGGAATAGGTGAACCTTCTTTTCTTCTCAATTCATCCTATCTCCTCACTCCTAAAAAATCACGTTCCTGACTGTCTTCAAACGTTCACCACCATAAATTCGTCAAGAAGATTAATGTGGATGACTACTGCAGCTGAGCTTCTACCCGTTTTCTAAGTTTAAAAGTCGCGAAATGTCCTAATCAAGAGATTGTCTTGCAGGGACAAGTTGCCTCACCGATGTACCTGACCATTAATGTCCATTAATATGATCCGAATTATATCGTGTTTGGTATCATTTTAATTAGAAAAATGCCACAAATATATTGGTGAAAGTCCCATACAAAAATAAGTAATAATAAAAAGTTTTTTATTGAGATTACATTGTGAGGACGCGGCGGGCCTTTGAACTGTGCTGGCGACCGCTACTCTCCGCGTCTCTTTCTTTCCCATACGCCATCGATCCTTGCGCTCGACACTTTGATCGCCCATTACACAAGTAAATATAATCGGAATTATATCATATTTGGTATCATTTTCATTAGAAAAATGCCCCGAATAATTTGGTCAAAGTCCCATAAAAAAATAATGAAAAATGAAGAAGTTTTGTCATTGGATTACTAGTGATCTCACACCGATATACCCGACCCGTATCATGTTTACATTTCTCGGCGACCGAGACCGCTCGACCTTCGTGGCCCCTCACGGGGTATACCCCGCAGGAGTGGGGATAGTTCAGCGACATTTATCCGCCAGACATTTGAGACATTTATCGATAAAATACTGTATTTCAATGTCTTCAGATAAATCGTCCACCCTGTATAATAGGAGTTCAATGATTTCCCAAGCTATTTGCAACTTTGCGTTCAAATAACTTGAGTTCACGTTCAGATAAGTGGATTCAGTCATATGTCTTGCTCAATCCTCGGATTATAGTAATAGCTCAGAGTCTATGAATTTGGGAATGACCTGTAAAAATAGTAATTTAGCAAAGGGTGGTAAATTAATCTTCTACCTGTTCAAAATATAAAATAAAGATCGAAAGCTTTTATTATTTAGTAAACGTAAAATATACAATATACAGAGTGGTCCACGCAATTTGCGTATCTTATTTCCGATTATTATTTAATGTAAATAATTTTAGTCTGCACCGACAAAACGGTTGGATAACAGTCTGAGGAGACAATAACGACAGTGCAGGCTCTGCGACATGTACCCGGAAATTGTATGCCACAATTCCTGATTCCAATCACGACCTCTTCCGCGTTGCAGTTCGTCGAAACAATTTGTTTAAATGCTTATTTCCGATTAGATGCGGGCTGGACTGTTATATTGTAGCACGCGTGTTAAACCGGCAGTATGGGAATCAAAAGGGTTATTGATCCATTAAGACCCAACGTTGTATAAATGCAACATTTTAAACTTTCTTTTGGTACATTTATATTATTAAATTCTGTCGTTCGTTAGTCCGTGGACATTTATAATAAATATTTCTGTAAAAGTGGTTTTCAAAGATTTACTTAATACATTTTTTGTCTCTGCGGATTTATGCATTTATGATAAACACGAGTATGTGAGAATATTAGGATGTTTTATGAGTTTGGTTACATTATTTGCACGTTGTTCGCGATACCTTCAATTTTATGGGAACACTCCAAATATTTATTTTTATGACGGTTCAAGTGAGGAAGGAAGTTGACTGGTTGGGGTTGGGAAACGGGAGAGCACCGTATTAAACCAACTCGACACTCGTTTAAATATATGTTAATAACGTTTTATTAAATAACTGGAGCACGGGCTCCTACGCACTCCTCGATACTTTTCGATCGCTCAGCGCGATGCTCTAATTTTCACTCTTAGCTGTGTTCGATGCGGTGTTCAAAACGCTTCTGCCCGCACAAGGGCAACGGTGACTTCGCGACGCGACGCTCGCATTAGTTGTCAACTTCGCAAAGCGGCTAGCGCTAACGGTAGTCGCTAGGATTTTGAATTTAACGACAACGAGTTCGAGAGCACCGGCTCAGCCGGAACACACGTTATCAAAGTTATTTAAAGAGAAAATAAATAATTATACAGTTTCTGCTTTTGTATTCAATGCACAACATTTTTATTTTGCATTGGATCACTATTCCTCCTTACGTCTGGATCAGATGAGTATTTTGGCTGAAATTAAAACATTTTAATTTTTTAAATCTTCCTTAAGTATAACTACATCAAATTAAAGCGGAGAGAGGATAAACTAAAAATGTTTAGTACATTTTACATTAATTAGGAATTTTAGAAAGTATCCAATTCTTATTTTTCGCTTCTTGAGCATTAAATTCAAATAAATTTATATTAATACTCAAAAAGACAAGGTAAAATTAATTTTTTCCTGATTTTGTTTACAACTATTGAAATCACAAAAATGTTTTCATGAAGAAATTTTTAATAAAATTCTTTATTCTAGCTGATATAATTAGTAAGTAAAAAAAGAATAATAAAACAGTAAAAACATTAAAAGAATTTAAAAATACTGTTATATTATTTACAAACTATTAAGCCTATTAAGAAAGAAAATAAATTTCTATTTCACTCCAGTTTGTTGCAAATCAGGTAGACAATTTTTATTTTTAATAATACAAAATGTATGAAATCTGAATAAATACGGTTTTTGTATTCAATCTCTGCTTTTGCAAAGTGGGGTTCTGACTGGGCTGTGTCGTGCTATGATACAGAGAGGCGGCCGCTTCAGGCGGCACCGTAAAGGGACGGCATATGCAGCGAAATCAAAATACAATTTGAACCATTCAATAATTAGAAATCTTTACGAAGCGCTTTTCTACATTGGTCTATGTTATTCCGATATTGATGTATACGAATTATGATTTATCGCACGCCTCTGCCTAAGCGCTTCCGGTACTCTTTGATTTCATTTCTTGTTCAGGTGCATCGTTGGCGAGCGCACGCCGAAAGACTGTTGATCTGATCAGCGCGAAGCTATTATTTTTGTTTGTAATATACCTCAGCTGAGGCGGCAATTATCACAAAAGACAATTGCACGTGTTACGTGTTCATAGTTCTGCTTTGAGTGTACAATTACAGGCTTCTGTACAAAAATATTCAGTTTTTATTTGACATTTTAAGACATTTTATATGACATCATGGATATAGATGACAAAAACGCTAGAAAATTATTGTACTAGTCTCCACCCAGATAGCACACGACGTCTTAAAGACGTCCATTTTACGTTCATTTTAGGAAATAGAAGTTTAAAGAACTTTAAGGACGTCTTTTTCGGGACGTCGTTTGAACGTCTCCAATGAGATGTCTTAAAGACATTCTTTTCGAGGCTAATAAATGACTTGAATTTTTTGGAGATGTTATGAAAGAGACTACTTTACCATACAATGACTAAACTACTTTTTCTATGTTTTACTATTACTTGGAATGATAAAAAAATTAAAAAACTCACTTTTTTTAACTTTGTCATCTAAGCTTATAGCCATTGTTTATAGAATTTTTTTCAGATTTTTAAAAACCGATTTTTTCGACGATTTTAGTGAGAAAAACTAAGCTAACATTAAAATTGTTACGTTTTATTTATTGTATAAGTTTATTTGGCACGATAAAACTTGAACATTTCACAGGAAAAATTACAAAATGAAATCATCTTGATCAGTATTTCTACTGCGTCACATTCTACTACATCTGAAAGTATTAACCATGTTTACAACAGCCCGGTTGGGTCAGCGCGTTAGGCGGTTGACACCACCACCTAATCCAAATAATACTACCTCCCGCGGCTGCCGCGAGGTGGCTACCGTGACGGTACGATTTCTCGCGAGTAAAATTGCGACACGCGATAGACAAATAGATCCGCGAAAACCAGGAAAAGGGTTCGACTCCGAGCACCGGCGAATAGAGAAACCGATCCCGAATGCTACCGCCACGACCTCCGAACCGACTTCCGACCCAATCCGCCACCCCTGACCTTCGGCCCCAAGTATCATACGATACGGGGAGACCCATCTTGCGAGAGACACACGTTTCCGCCACTCGAAGCTGCACACGCCGCCGAGATCTCCTCGTCGAAGACGCACACGCGTCCAGCATCGATCCGCTCCAGGTATCTCACGATACGGGGTTTCCTCGACGCTCAAGCGGCACACACCGCGAGCAAAACCCTCTCCCTCTCTCTCTCTCTCTCGCCCGACCGCGCCGATCTAACAATAAGCGCCCGAATGGACATAGTCCACACACCGCCGACACGAAACCGTCACGCTAGTCCGTAAGACCGCCGTAGCCGGTACGACCGCCGTAGCCGGTAAGACCGCCGTAGCCGGTAAGACCGCCGTAGCCAGTAAGACCGCCGTAGTCAGTAAGACCGCGATAGCCAGTAAGACCGCCGTATTGAAACCGCGTTAGCCAGTAAGACCGCCGCGATAGCCAGTAAGACCGCCGTTCAAAACCGCGTTAGTTCATAAGCCTGCCAAGTACGAAGTAGTCTCTAAACATCGACCAGCGTTATAATAAATAGTTCTTTGCACCGATCCTCCATAGTACTTATTCGCGACCCTCGAAGTACCCTGGACAGCCGACTAAGCTGGCCAAATACTCCCATAATTCCGCGTGTTACAACCTATGCTCACTTCGACAACAGAAAGCAATTCATTAAAGAACTAAACGCTCTCTTCGATTAGCTAAAATTACAATCAGTAAACAATTTTTACATCGCCGCCGGAGACCTAAATGCAAGGAGAATAGCTTAGGGGGACCGCGCTGACAACCAGCGAGGCAGATTCATGCGACAATGGGAAGTCTACAACGCCACCAGAGTTAAGGCTGAAATCATTACACCTACACTCCCGACATTCAAGCCAGGGCAAATATTCCTAGATATCTGCCTCGCTGACGCCAGACTCTCCTTGGAAAATGGCACCAATGGTAAAGCCCAAACACTCCCATACGACAGCGACCATTCCGCACTCTCTGTGACATTCCAAATACCCAATTCCACCTCCCCCCTCTGGTCACCAACACCAAATGGCCCCGCTTGACCAAAAAGCTAGCCGAAGCCTATAACCTCAACATACCATACAACCGCAACCTATTAATTGCAGAAATAGACAACCATCTAGAATCAGTCAACCAAACTATCTCTCTCGCCATTTCAAAACATATACCGAATTTCAAACCCTCCAACAGCATACACAAGTACATAAACAGAAAAATCCACAAACTTCAAAAAACTAAAAGCACCCACGTCTCGTTGCTACACAACATCCACGCCCACGACCCATACCTCCTCCATCCCTACTCCAATGCCATCAAAACCCTCCTAAAAATCACCTTGAAAAAACTCCAGACAGAACTTAAAAAATCAATAGACCAATTCTCGACCGATCTAGCAAAAAAAATCGATTACAGGGATTCCGACACCTTTTTCCTCAGAATCAACTCTATGTTCTGACCCAAACAACTAACTACCACTGAAGACCTCCACATTCCGCAAAGTCATAACCCCAACCTGAACAGGAGCGGATGTGACCTAACCAACACACCGACCTCCAACCACAAATTCATTTTTTCCTCCCCACCAGACAAACTAAATGTCATAGGAGCATTCTATGAATCCATTAACTCTCCCAGACATCTCAATGTTAACTCGCCTCTCAAACACATAGTGGATCTCGCAGCCAAAACAATCAAGGACAACTTCACCACATCCAGAACCTCGGGAAATACCCTCACCATCTTTAACAACAGCAACAAATCCTACAACCCCTTACTTCCCAACATCTTAAATCCACATCCCTTCTGCTCACCTCAAGCGGCCTCGACAACATCCTCCCATAGTAGTGAAACATCTACCTCGAACCATGATCCTCGACCTTACCACACTATTTAACAACGCCCCAAATCATTCCTCCATTCCTAAGGCGTGGAAGCAAGCAACAGTGCTTCCCATACTAAAATAGGGCAAAAACTCTAATGACCCATCCAGCTACAGACCCATCAGTCTCACCCCAGCATCAGTAAAGTGTACGAAGCCATCGTTAACCAAAATATCAACACCTTTAATACCACAAACAGAATCATCCCAGACTGCCAGTTTGGGTTCAAACACCGCCTCTCCACCACTCACGCCATATACAAACTTTTTTCCGACCTAAACATGACAATAGGCAAAAGCCACTACGTAGGAGCAGCCTTCCTAGACCTGGAGAAAGCGTTTGACTCCGTTTGGCTCAATGGACTTCTGTACAAACTAAATAAGAAAAAATGCCCTACATGGCTGCTATACCTATTATGGGACATGATACGCAACAAATCCTTCACCACCAGGGACGGCAACATTCTTTCATCACAAAAATTGAACATCCTAGAAGGGCTCCAACAAGGAACTGTCAACTCTCCCATACTCTTTAACATCTACCTCAGTGACCTCCCAAAACTTATCCAATTTTAACAAAGACGGAACCTCATACGCGCTCGCCTTCGCAGACGACCTCATAATTTACTCCTCTGACAACAAAGTCAAGACAGTGAGAGACAACCTCGAAAAACTTGCGAAACAATACTTTTCCGCAAACCTCTCGATAGTCTCTCTTCCGAACCCAAAGCTGGCAGCAAAGATTTTAAAATATCCACCACGATTCCCGGCGCTTCCTCACTTCAAACCATGCCCCACAAAAAAGTTGTGAAATACCTAGGCGTCAATAACCAGGTAGCACCGTACGTCCACGGGACATCCGTTTTATGTACCATTTACGTCCATACGTAGTATGTCCGTTTTGTATGTCCCACGGACGTCCCTGGCACTTAAATTTCGGACGTCCCACGAACATCCGTTTTTTACGTCCTAAGGACGTCCGTGGGACCTAAATTTTGGATGTCCCAGGGACATCCATTTTTTTCGTCCCAGGGACTTCCGTTGGACTTGAATTTCGGACGTCCTATGGACATCCGCTTTTTACGTCCTAAGGACATCCGTGGGACCAAAATTTCGGATTTCCCAGGGACGTCCATTTTTTTCGTTCCCGGGACTTCTGTTGGACTTGAATTTTGTATGTCCACAGTAAAGTGCTCAGGGCTTTCGTACGTTCAAGGATGCTAAATGCAAAGGATGATGAAAAATAAAAAGGATGCAAGCAGCGGACATACCAAGAATAGACTCATTTATCACGAAAACCATCAGAAACTACTACAGCAAGCTACCCTACATAGACAACAATATTCTACGCGCACTAGTTCACCAAGTCCCAGTCACTTCACAAAGACAACTAACTGATGGCTATACCACTCCCCAAGCATTCATTCACTGTGACAAGACAGGCCTGATACAAAACGCCGACAATATAAACCTCCTATACCACTGGAGACGTAACAAAGCCGACAAAAGGATAGCGTACCACCACCTTGACTTTGAAAACAAGTAATTCCAAATAATTCCAATAATCCCAAGTAATTCCAACAGTAGACTATACAGACTTCCACAGACTTGATTCAAAACGATACTGGTGGCTCTCAAAAGAAGACGCTCACATTAAAGAGCTAATTACTCGGAGAACCAACCACTAGCGCAGCAACAGGCCTTACTCGCCCTACACGAACTAATAACACAAAAATCATAGCGCACTCACTCGGTGACCGAAATAGACTATATCTTGGCACAATTGCCAACCCCTATTTGTACATATGTATATATGTATAGTTGTATCATAAAACGTAGTCATTCGTTAGTCACTAAGCTAGTCATAAGTTACTATTAAGCAACTCCAAAGACTGACGCGGGGGTTTTTGCAATAATAAACTTTTCCCCAACCGCCTTACCACTAGCTTTTAAGTATACTAATTACTATTATTTATAAGTCGCCATATAGTTCCTACACCTTTAACCACCGTTCAAAGAATCGCATATATAAGAGATTCGCATGCGAGCGAACATTTAGATAGCAAACGCAATATCGTGCTGTAGTTTTAAGCTGTTTATTGATACCTGAAAAACTTTATGAATGTACAAATTTTATCCAATAAACATGTTTACGAAAAAAAAAAAGTTAGGCGGTCGACTGTCAACCTGCGTATACTAGGTTCATGCCCGGTACACGTCTACTTTTTTTATCTTTTAAAAGTCGTCTAAAAGTCGTCTTTAAGACGTACAGTTTTATAACATAAACCGTTCAGAAGACGTTCGGAGGCCGTTCGGAGGACAATCGTGGGACATTCAAGACATTTTTAAGACGTCTTGAATGTCCGACAACAGACGTCTTTAAGACATCTTTGTGCTATCTGGGCAGTCAATACTTTCGGTCGAAAATGAATCAGATATAAATGCAAATGATCTTCAAGAAGAATTACATGATGTATCCCGAATGCTATCATATTATATGAAACCTTTGGATGCTTTAAATTATTTGTGTCAAAATAACTTAAGAGGTTACACCACCCTGGCCGCTCGGAAAAATAGGTATAAAAATAAACTTTTTTTTTTACGCTGTCATTAAGTATATAAAATGATCTTTATTTTACACATATATATAGTAGTTTTGTGAACAATTTGCAATATTAACGATTAAAAAAAAATAAAAAATGGCGGAGATATGAGTAGGACCCTCTTTTGAAAATCCTTGCTGATGGTGTACATGATTTCTCTGTTAGACATCGTCTAAAAAATAATAAATAAATTTTTTCTTATTTATTAGGGTAATAGCTGCAATGTGACGTAGGATTTTTGTGATTGGGTGCCATGTTCGAAAGTTATAAATTTTTTAAACGCAATATTTCGATGAAAATTCGAGTTTTTTATTTCAAACAGCTGTCATTTCTACAAAAAAAATTTTTAAAAAATTTATTTATTATATTTTAGACGATGCCTAACAAAGAAATCATGTACACCATCAGCAAGGATTTTCAAAAGAGGGTCCTACTTATCGGCTTATATCTCCGGCATTTTTTATTTCTTTTTAATCGTTAATATTGCAAATTGTTCATAAAACTACTATATATATGTGTAAAATAAAGATCATTTTATATACTTAATGGCAGCGTCAAAAAAAAGTTTATTTTTATACCTATTTTTCCGAGCGCCAGGGTGGTGTAACCCCTTAATTACTTTCTATCCGAACACTGTTGTAGCTCTGAGAATTTTATTAACACTCCCTGTCTTTGTAGCTAGAGGGGAAAGAATTTTTTCCAAATTAAAATTAATAAAACACTACTTTAGAAGTTCAATAAGCGAAACAAAACTTAGAAATCTGTCATTCATTTTTATTGAATCTACATTGGCTGCCACTCTAGACTACACATTCCTAATTAACGAATTTGCTAAAGTTAAAGTTAGAAGGATGAATCTGTACTAGATTGTTGTAGTTGATAGTTGTTATCATTATTTTAAAGTAGTTTCTATTTTCAAAATGAAAATAGTATTCGTACGTTTTATGCAGTTTTTTTAAAAAAATCAGAATCAAAAAGAAAATCTACTGCACGGCCCTAGGTTCTGATAGTCCAAAAATAACATAAACTCAATAATAAAAGAAATTAGGAATTATATCGTTCTGAAAAATATTGTTATTTTTATTTATTATTAAGTTTTAACTTTTTAATTGGTTATTAAATACTTTCTTAGTTTCAGATCTACGAATACAATGATATTATTTGCACGATTTGCTCTTGACTCTTGAGTAAATCACAAGGCGGGAAGCGTGATGTATTGTGTTCCCACCCTGTATGTGGTCTACAATCGTGTAATAAATTAACGCTTACAACGGTTAGGGAACTAGGACCTGAGTCATGTTTCGCTGGATACGTGGAAGAGGACATGTAGATTGTCACACAAGCTGAATTGGTGTAATTCTGGTAGTTCGAGTGTAGACCATAACCAGCATATGCTCGAACAAGTATCGTGGAGTACTACACCCCTATCTAGGTAGTCAAAATGCAGACAGTAACAGTATGTTCTTTCATGATTTACAGATCTGACAGTTTATCTATCCACCTAATTACTTAGTCTTTCAACACTAATCTTTTGTTCTTGGTGATTGCAACTAATCAACATTTTGTTCACTGAGTTTGTAGCGAAGAGTGTTTAAAAATTGTTGAGCTAGACTACTATACAGGGTGTCCCAAAAATGTTGTATTTCCTTGAAAAGGGTGATTCTTGAGGTCATTTGAACTAATTTTTTCCTTTGCGAAAATGTTCTCCGCGGCTTTGTTAAGGATTAAGGAGTTATCAGCGAACAACACGGACCAATCAGAGCTTCCAGCTCGGCCAATTCCAACGCCACGCTCAGCTGTAACCGCGCTGTGATTGGTCTGTAGTTTTCGTTAATAACTCCTTAACAAAGACACGGAGAACATTTTTGCAAAAGAAAAAGTTACTTCAAATGACCTTAGGAATCATCCCATTCAGGGAAGTACAACAGTCTTGGCACATCCTGTATATACTTGTAAGAGTCTTTTACTCAATTAATTCCTCCTTTTTTGGGAACATTTATAAATAATTAAACTGAATTGTTTCTCTGTAAATCAAAGAAACAACATTTAATGTTTATTATTCAATCTGTTGTTCCTTTCTTACAATTACAATTTCTTATAATCACAGTTTCATTTGTTATCATTAGTAAACTCCTTTCTCCCACGTGTTTCTCATCATCATCATCTTATTATCTTTGTTGTACCTATCGATGTCTGGTTTACCGACCATCGTTATTACGCGGCATGATTCAAATGATATTAGGGAAGTGCCATGTACTTTCCTTACATATTTATACATACTTACATATTTATATATGTTTAATATATCTAACTTAAATTATAATGATAAGACAGATGGACATGCACACTTATCGATAGTTCGCACGGAAGTGGCGAAAATCAAGAGATATTGAACAAGCGTTGGCAGCGACCGAACGGGGAATCGATCGCGTATCGATCGTAACATACTACTAATTTCTTAATTTAGAGGAGATGGTAGAAGTATGAGACACCGAGGTTTTAACAAATACAAAATATTGATAGTTTTAAGCATGGTTGTACATATTATACCAACTATGTAAAACAATTTTCCTTAGCAATCGACTGCTAAGCATCATTCTTTTGTTTAACAAGCTTTTCCCGAGTTGAAAGTTTTTACACGTGCTTCTAAAAGGGAACTGCGGTTTATTTCGTTATATTCAGAGAAACAAAACTGGTAAGTTATACTATAATAATTACACTGCGCATCTTTATGCAAAATAAAAATTGTCTACGTCAATTGTAAGAAGTAGAAATTGTATAAAAATGAATCTTTTCTTTTAATAATTTCGATGTGTCTAAAATATTTTACATTTTATTTCATACTGTAATTTATAGAAATAAACGTAGGTTATAAAATAGTAGTAAGTTAAAAATAACCTATAGAATGGTGGTTACTTGAAATAGTATTTAAAATATTTTTTCTTTAAATTTTAGTCAACACTGAATAGAACCATCTGCAGATATTATGTATATCAGACTATTCATAAATCACTGAATTTAACTATTTATTATACAGAATATAAAACTTTTAAATATTTATTTTGAAGTATTCATCTTAGCAAATATGTCTATAATTATAAAATTGGCCTAGTTAGAAATCTGAAGGAATTTAATTAATCTCGTGTTTAGCGTTCTATCGCATATACATATTAATGTACAACCGTTATTATAAAAAGGCAGATCATTATGGGGTTAATTTACGTTGGGTGTTGGATCGTAAAATAAAATTGCGTTTATTTGCATAGTTGCTTAAATCATTGTCATTTTGTAATTTCGGAAAAGAAATTAATAATATTTTCACTATATTATCACATATTATTAAAAACATAAAAATATGATGGATTTGGTATAGCATACTCCACCAATTTATGATTAATATTCTGAAGTACTGAAAACTACAAATGATGGAAATTAATTAATGTAATTACAAACTTTAACTGAATATATTTTTTAATATGTAAACGTTACAGTTGTCTTTTTCTGTGAATTCGTTTTATTGAAATTACGCAGCTATATTTTCTATGTGGATTTGAACTTTTACAAGTTTTGCAATTTTATATATTTGTTTAAAATACGAAATTATAGATAAATACGATGACACTGTATTCGGGAGAAAGTGTATTTCTCAAAATTTCATGATCAATCCATCTCGATATTCTTTCTGCTACGAAAGACATTTTCTACAGATTTACAGGTGTTAGCATTTCTCGCAAAGCCTGAATTCTCCTTACAAACGAATTTAAGATTGACCTTCATCTTTGGAGTTCAAGGTCATTTGAAAGTCATGTCACTGTACATACATATTCCAGTGTATTTTTTTTGTGTGCTACGCGATGCAAAACGAAAATATATGTAGTTATTAAAAAAGAAGACATTAATGACCTTGAAAACTACGAGAAAAACAACATTTATAAAAAAAACAATTTATAGGTAATATACATATTAATGCTGAATAGCATTTTCCATCTATAGGTCGATTTCCATCTATCGTCACTACGAGGAAAATAGATTTTCACGAAAATATTCCTCTTCCACTTCATTTTCAATCAAACAAAATGTGTAGGGAGCATCGATCACAAGCGCAATGAAATAAAGCCAAAGACTCCGTTTGCTACGAGGACATTAGAGTGAAAGATATATCGAGGTTATTGACATTTATGACGCATAAAAACGTGACAATAACAACGGCCCGATAGCCAGCTGGCTTTTATTTTTACGAAGTCATAGACGGCGTATACCGCAGATAGTAAAATTACGGTTGTTTAGGATGCGAGTAGTTGTAAAGGGGCGAACAGTGGAACCATTCAACTCGAGTGGTTTGATCCTAAACTCGGTTATTTTTTCGCCATACGCGAGATTTACGAGAATCGATAGTGTTAGAACATTCGTCCATTTATATGGTCACGTTCTAATAAGTAATAAATGTCTGAGCTTCCACCGGGTCGCGCTACTTCGATTGATACAAGACTGCCTGGAGTGCAATAGTGGTACGTGGCCGAAGGTGTATGAAATTCTGTCTGACTATATGTCGAGTTACACGACTTTCCGGTTTCCTGACTGCACAGTGAATCACATTACTACTCAAAGTTGAACCATATATTAGCTTGTACTACTGGTCGGCTGCGTGACCAAGTGCCAGATCGTATTCCTTCGCTAAGTCCGCCTGAAAAATGTAACATCCGAAAAGATCTTCTCGTTGAGAGGAGCGAATAAATTTAGAAGCTCGTTCTTCAAGTTATTCCAGCGTAAATGTATCTCACTTGATTCGTGAACATTCTCTCATTTCCTGTTCTTAGATACTGTCGAATGTTTTATTTCTTTTTTGGCTGCTGATAACAAGCTATAATAGCGATAACATTTTAGTTGAAACAACATAACAAATAATGATTCGAAATAATGCATTGTTTCCATTACTTCATTATTTTTATCTGATAAATAGAGTAAACAAAGCATTCTTATTTTCTATTAAATGGTAATTAAATGGTAAGTACTAATGTGCTGGCATATAAACTGTTTCAACTATCCACTATAATACAGTAAAACCTCGGTTATCCGAACTAATTGGGACCGAAGTGGTTCGGAAAATCGAATTGTTCGACTAGTCGAACAGTTTTACAATTACTTATTAAATACAAGAGTACTACTGCTGTAATTAGAAATGTGGTATACATACAGGGTGTCCCAAAAGTACTTCAACATCGGGAAATGGGAGGTTGCTGGGGTCATTTGAAGCGACATTTTCCTTAACAAAAATGGCGTCCGCGGCTTTGTTTAGGAGTTATTCACGAAAAACACGGACCAACCAGAGCGCGCCTAGTCGCTCGGTGGCACGGTGAGCGCGGCGAGCCGGGGGGAGGAGAGTGTTGTCGGTACGCCGCGATGTCGTAGTAAACAGCAGTTATTTGATTATGTCCCCGATTTCGATGAGCTTTGGATATGTTGTAAATACCATGATTCTGAACAACATTTCCCTTTAGACTTTTTGCCTCGCGTCTTTAGTTTACGAGATATTTGTAAAAACTTAAATCCATTTGCTGCTTTGAAATGTGTGTCACTGTCACTGGGTCATTCGGTGACCCAGTGACGAACTGCACAGATGTCTTCAGGTGTACGACAGTACCGAAAGCTAAGGGTTGTACGGTCAGGTCAACGAACTGTACAGCTGATGGTAGATAGCAGGTATACGACAATCACATGTTTCGGTTTTCCTGCAGATTTGTACGCAGAGTCGATGGGTTACTGTTCGAAAACGTCGTCCGTCTTTCTTTTAGAAAGTTTCTTAAGGGAGGCATAGGACAATAGGGACCCTAAAACACCACACCGACCTGACATTTCTACCTCTTGCTGGGTGAAAGGACGGACGACCTTTTCGAACAATAACCCATCGACTCTGCGTACAAATCTGCAGGAAAACCGAAACATGTGATTGTCGTATACCTGCTATCTACCATCAGCTGTACAGTTCGTTGACCTGACCGTACAACCCATAGCTTTCGGTACTGTCTTACACCTCAAGACATCTGTGCAGTTCGTCACAGAATGACCCAGTGACACTGACACACATTTCGAAGCATTTTCAATTACAAGTTTTTACAAATATCTCGTAAACTAAAGACGGGAGGCAAAAAATCTAAAGGGAAATGTTGTTCAGAATCGTGGTCCTTACAACATATCCAAAGCTCATCGAAATCGGGACATAATCGAGAAACTGTTCTCTGTTACATCGCGGCGTACCGACAACACTCTCCTCCCCCCGGCTCGCCGCGCTAACAGTGTTTTTCGTTAATAACTCCTAAACAAAGCCGCGGACGCCATTTTTGCTAAGGAAAATGTCGTTTCAAATGACCCAAGGAACCTCCCATTTCCCGCTTACGCAGTCGTTTTGGGACACCCTGTATACAATACAGGGTGTCCCACATTAATAAGAACACCTAAATATCTTTCGTATTTACAGTCCTATAAAAAAACTTCAGAGGACAAAGTGACACTATTGCAGGGGGCAAATATAATGGTAAAGAAAAAATTTTTTATGTCGTGTTTTTTAATGAAATTTCAAGGTCATCGATGTTTTTTTAAATGGAATAGTATATTTTTTTTACGATAGCATGATAGACAATAAAAAACTGAATTTAGTGGTTACCACCTTTTTGACCTGGAAATGTCTTGAGCAAGAACAATCATGTTGGAGCGGATAAAATGTGGAAGTTTAAAACTTACGTGTTACAGCAAAGATTACGCGTTGTTTACGTCGGGTTGACCTTTACAAACCACAATAAATGTTTGAAATATTTTTCATAGTAAACAGCGTATGTTTATGTTAGAGTATGTATCATTGAGATCGTTAACAGAAGGTTAATCGATTAGAATAAGTACGTTGTTCCTTCTGCATTATTCGAATTCGAAACGTGAAAGTGATAACAATGCGTTATACTGTACAGGAACGAATCGATATGGTTTTCACTTATGGCGAAAGCCACCAATCTTTGAGGCAAGCAGTACATTTGTATCGCGAAAAATTTGTGAATCGTATTTGTCCTTCGTTACACGCATTTTCCGTTGTGGTAAAACAATTTAAAAATACCGGCAGTGTAAAAATATCAACATGATTATTCTTGCTCAAGGTCAAAAAGGTGGTATCCACTAAATTCAGTTTTTTATTGTCTATCGTGCTATCGTAAAAAAATATACTATTCCAGTTAAAAAAACATCGATGACCTTGAAATTTCATTAAAAAACACGACATAAAAAATTTTTTTCTTTACCATTATATTTGCCCCCTGCAATAGTGTCACTTTGTCCTCTGAAGTTTTTTTATAGGACTGTAAATACGAAAGATATTTAGGTGTTCTTATTTATGTGGGACACCCTGTATACATATAGGGTGGGGCATTTTAAACAGGTCACCTGAATAGCTCGCTTGTTTTTGAAGATAGGAGAAAATGCATTGGACCAAACTTACTTGGTATCGGGGGGCTCATAATCTGGTATTACCAATTTTTCTGTAGGTGGAGGCGTCAAGGTGATATAAAGGTCAACTCTGATTTTTTAAACGGAACAGTATATTTTTTTGCTTACATTCTGATAGAGTGTTTCAAGACGAATACAATGACCTATTATGAAGGTCATTCAAGGTCACTCAAGGTCAACTGAAAGAGAAAACTGATTATCTCAAAGCACACTTCGAATACATGGATACTTTGATACTGCTACTGCAGGTGTTCAAAATGGCGACCTTGAACATGGATACATAGTCTAAATCGTTGCAATACTGATGACACTGCCTGACAAATTTCATTTGTATCTATTACAGAGCAAGCTCTTCTTATACGTTCTTGCATGTCAAGTTTGGTTGTTGGTTTTTAGCGGTACTTCTTTCACCATACACGCGTACCGCTTTCCTCATAATTCTATGACATTCACCATAAATGATAACCATTTCCACTTTCTCTGCTATCGTGTAACGCATTTTAGAAAACTGAACACAGACTCAATAAATATTACGAAGCTGTAGTCTAGTCGGTAGTCAAACTACTAATAACATTTCTGGATACCGGGATAAGCATACAATGTGATTGTATGTTTATTTACGTTCTGTGATCCTTATCAATACTTACAAGAACGGTATGCCAACAACCAGAGAAGACACAAAAGTATTTGAAGAGTGCTTTCAGACATTTTATTTTCTATTGCAGTTGACTTTGGGTGACCTTGAATGACCTTCATAATAGGTAATTGTATTCGTCTTGAAACACTCTATCAGAATTGTTAGAGACCAGATAGGGATTCAGGACTGGAGAGAGATTCCTAGTCTGTCTGAACGAGCACAACTTTATTTATCCGAACCGGGGATCGTCAAGAACAATAATATGTACAATGACCGTATAACAGAAAGCGATGTGTAAAACTAGATTATAAACTGAACGACGGACGATAACTTTACAACGATTGTTCAGGAGATTTCCGACAAGAAAAAAGAAGTAACGTGATAACTGGTCACCTAGACGCTAGATTATCACTCCAGATATGGTTGCTCTTGTTAGCCAAGTTGCTAGAGAACTAACGATCGATCCGTGATCGATCGATCAGCCGGCCGTTAGACGTCACCGTCGAACGCGTGATTGGAGGACTGCTAGTGCGCCCAGCCAATCGGGGCCGCGCTCCGCGGTCGATAATCGATCGATATTGATATCGATGGTGACGGCCAATGACGCAGCGGTCCGACGATCGATCACAGATCGCGTTGCGACCAGCCAATTGCTAGTACTCTGTTAACGCTGCTGGCGCACTCAACCAATCCCAAACATTCCGCCCGCCTCGTCGACCAATGACGAAATTGAACCCACGTGCCAATCAGTGGGCCAGAATACGCGATGAATGGTAGAGGTGAATGGGCCAGCAACATTCTGCGTAGTATCTGAAACAAAGGAGACGCGTCGTAGTGCGTGTTGACGTGATAGTGAAGTGATGAAGCATATGTACAGTGAGATGAACATGGTGATACAAGGTGAGTGTAGATGATGCAATGAACTATTTTTTGAAGCGAGAATAACAGTTGTTCACGTGAATTAGACGCAGTTGTCTTGCGGAGGATCACTGGAGAGTCCAGTCTCGTGGGCCTTCCCAGTCTCCTTCTCCTCGTCGTCCGGCGCCAACAAGGGAATGAGTTTGTGCACTGGTCGCCGAAATGTCGAAGTGGAGGTGCGTACCGTTACCACTCGTGTCGAACCGTCTGGCCCCGGGTGTATGTGAACAACGCGCGCGAGGGGCCATTGCGTTGGTGGCAATTCTTCGCTTTTTATTAGGCAGAGAAAGCCTGCTTGGATTAAGTTTTTGTTTTTTCTCCACTTGCCTCGGGTTTGCAGCGTGTTCAGATACTCCCGGGACCACCGTTTCCAAAAGTGCTGTTGCATCTGTTGGACCAATTGCCACCTAGATAACCGGGAGACTGGCAGCTCCTCGAGGCTGGGCTCTGGAATTGCAAGAAGCGGTCCCCCAATCAAGAAATGCCCCGGCGTCAGGGCTGCAGGATCCTCAGGGTCATCGGACAGAGGTTGTAGCGGCCTGGAATTGAGACACGCCTCGATACCTGTCAGGAGCGTGGTCAGCTCCTCGAAGGACAATTTCTGCTCGCCTATGATCCTGCGGAGGTGATGTTTCACCGACTTGACCGCAGCTTCCCAGATCCCTCCAAAGTGTGGAGCAGCAGGTGGATTAAATTTCCAAGCAATACCTTCCTTGGAGGCTGCAGCAAACGCACCGCCAGTGCCCCCTTGACCGATGGATTGTTGCAGTAGAGAGCGCAGCTCGTGGTTTGCGCCCACAAAGTTGCGGCCACAGTCGCTATACAATTCTGCGCACTTCCCTCTCCGAGATACAAATCTTCTTAGCGCAGCTAGGAAGGTTTCGGTTGACGCATCTGATACAGCCTCCAAGTGGACAGCCTTGGTAGCGAGGCAGATAAATACAGCAATATATCCTTTCGAGTTGCGCTGACCACGGCCCCGACCGGATCGAAGATGTATCGGTCCCGCATAATCGATTCCAGCTCTAAAAAAGGGACGACATGGAGTTATTCGTACTGACGGGAGAATTCCCATTCTTGGTTGCGCAGTTTCCCCTTTCCAACGGATACACACTGTGCACCGATGGATACAAGCCTTTACTAGTGGTCGCCCCCTGAGGATCCAACACTCCTGCCGCAGAGTGGCAAGAGTGAGCTGTGTCCCCCCGTGAAGGCATCGTTTATGGGCAGCTTCGACCCATAACCTAGCCAGCGGGGACTCATCCGGCAGTATCGCTTGGTGCGTTCTGTCGTACGCTAGATTGGCAGCCTGTAGGCGGCCCCCGACTCGCAGTACTCCATCCCTGTCGAGGAATGGACAGAGTTTCGCCAGCCTGCTTTTGCCTGCAATGGGTCGATCCTTCCGGAGATTCTGGATGTCCTCAGCGAAGGCAGCGGCCTGCTCCAACCGCAGAAGGGTGAGTTTCACCTCGTTCGTCTCGGGGGTGGTGATGTAGTCCTCCACCCTTTTTTTTCCAGGTGCCCAGCGTCTGCACCACGCCAGGACTCTGAAAAGATGGGTTAGATCGGAGAAGCGCTCAATCAGCGCACATGCTGTGCTCTCCGTTTCCCTGGTCACGTGGTGAACGTCCATCTCTTCAGCTATGGACTGGTCGACCGCTTCCTCGATGGTTGGTGCAGGGAGATGTCCTGGTTCTGAGAGCCACTCGGGCCCTCGCCACCACAGGTTGAACGTCGGCAGCTCGGCTGGAGATAGACCCCGAGAAGCGCAGTCAGCCGGATTTTCCGCGCTCTTCACGTGGTGCCATTGTGCATTCGGCAGCATCCTTTGGATTTCCGCGACCCTGTTCGCTACGTAGGTCGGCCAGCGCGACGGATGGCCCTGAATCCAACTTAGAGCCACCGATGAATCCGACCATAGGTGCAGCCCGACCTCTTGCCAGTTGAGGACTCTCGTTACGTGCTCGACGAGCCTGGCCAGCAGGAAAGCTGCGCAGAGCTCTAATCTGGGCAGAGAAACCCGTTTCAATGGAGCCACCTTGGATTTGGCCACAATCAGTGAGACGGTTGCTGCCCCCGTTGCTTCTGTGGTGCGGGAATAGACTACGGCAGCGTAGGCCCGCTCCGATGCATCGGCAAAGCCATGGATTTCCAGCGGCTGCGTGGACGAGCTGGTTCCGAGCCACCGAGGTACTCGAATGGCCTGTAGAGCTGCGAGCTGCTGCTGGAACTGTTGCCAAAGAGCTTCTTCCCGTTCCGGCAGAGGTGTGTCCCAATCGACCTTAAGGAGCCACAATGTCTGCATGAGGACCTTGGCGAGTTTCCCCAGGCAGTTGAAACAGAGGTTCATCGCTCTTGCCGTCTCTTTCCGCTCGAAGGGTGACTTCTCCTGATACCTGCTGCAGTATAATAGGAAGTGTTTCCCCTGACAAAGGCAGCATGCTTTTGTCGAGGAGATTGCCTTGGATACCTGATGTACCTTGAAGACCTTGGCAGCGGATTTCTTGCAATCGGGAGACTCTTCGAATGCAGGCGACTGTGGAGACTCCAGCGCCTCACACGTATGGATGCGACCCTCCATAAATGTTCGGAGTTGTTCTAGAGTGGGAAGTTCTTTAGAGAGTCTCACGGAATCTTCCCACTCCCGCTTCGACCGGCGATCGAATCGGCCCATTGTCAGCTCCACGATCCAGTCGACGGCGTTTGTTACTGGTCGATCCAGATTATCGAGAGCATCGATAGCGTCGAACGTCTCGTCGAACAGTCGCTTCATTTCCGTAGCGGATTCCTGTCGTACCGGAGCCAACGAAGAGAGTGCTCTAATTTGAGCTTGTACCAGAAGCCGGCGATTGTCAAATCGACTTTCAAGCTTATCCCAAGCCACTTGAAAGTTCTCGGACGTCGTCCTTACATTTTTCAACAAAGTCGCAGCGCTACCCTTCATACAAGTTTTTAAGTAGTGTAGGCGTTCTACAGAAGACAAGGACGAGTCGTTGACTATGAGCGATGTAAACAAGTCTCGAAAAGATGGCCAGTCCTTGTAGTTGCCCTCGAAGGTGGGGAGAGCCATTTTTGGCAACACTGCTCGTGACCTCTGCGGGTTCGGAGCGGCGTCCGTTACGTTTGAATTCGGAGTTCCCTTAACGGCCGAAACAGCCTCGTACTCAGCGATCATGTCGCGAATAGATCCGGACTGCTCCACATAATTCATTTGAATTTCGCTGTACTCGTCATCCGTAACGTACTGACTCTCGCTTATCCTTACGTCCTTTCTAGCGGCTGCTCTGACTTCTGCATCACCCTGGCGGTATTCCTCCCACAGCCGTTCGACGGTATCGCGAGCAGCATGCAGCATTCCCAACGAGATGTTGGCTTTTCCCCTCTTCTTTATGTTCGTAAGAACGCGAGAAAGACGTTGAGCGGTATTCCGTTGACTTTCAATCAGGTCAGCCATTGTTTTTCCACTAGGTCACTGCACTAAGCAATTCGAATAATTAACGGTTCACTTCCAGAAGACTGCAGCACTAAATCCGGCTCGAAGGACCAAATGTTAGAGACCAGATAGGGATTCAGGACTGGAGAGAGATTCCTAGTCTGTCTGAACGAGCACAACTTTATTTATCCGAACCGGGGATCGTCAAGAACAATAATATGTACAATGACCGTATAACAGAAAGCGATGTGTAAAACTAGATAATAAACTGAACGACGGACGATAACTTTACAACGATTGTTCAGGAGATTTCCGACAAGAAAAAAGAAGTAACGTGATAACTGGTCACCTAGACGCTAGATTATCACTCCAGATATGGTTGCTCTTGTTAGCCAAGTTGCTAGAGAACTAACGATCGATCCGTGATCGATCGATCAGCCGGCCGTTAGACGTCACCGTCGAACGCGTGATTGGAGGACTGCTAGTGCGCCCAGCCAATCGGGGCCGCGCTCCGCGGTCGATAATCGATCGATATTGATATCGATGGTGACGGCCAATGACGCAGCGGTCCGACGATCGATCACAGATCGCGTTGCGACCAGCCAATTGCTAGTACTCTGTTAACGCTGCTGGCGCACTCAACCAATCCCAAACAAGAATGTAAGCAAAAAAATATACTGTTCCGTTTAAAAAAACAGAGTTGACCTTTATGTCACCTTGACGCCTCCACCTACAGAAAAATTGGTAATACCAGATTATGAGCCCCCCGATACCAAGTAAGTTTGGTCTAATGCATTTTCTCCTATCTTCAAAAACAAGCGAGTTATTCAGGTGACCTGTTTAAAATGCCCCACCCTGTATATAAATAATTTAAGGGATAAACTGTAAATTAAAATTATAATTTTTATTAGTAAGGAATTTAATAAAGTTGATTGTAAAATTTAATAAGTTGTAGAAAAAATTTAATAATTTATATTAACCGAAGGGTTCCGGGGTCCTCCAATGGTGACTTGGATCCATTGGAGGATATACCGCAGTGGCGGTGGTCGGAATCTAAAATCCTCCTGTTCCACCTCCTCGTGGTGGTTCCTGGGCACTCATCGCTCTGTTGAGCGGTGAGTGGCTAACGGAGCAGGGAGTACCTGAGGGTACGTAGGTCGATGATCTGCATGCGTCGGCTTGCAGCGAGGCCTATGTGCTCTCCTTAGGATGGATAAGTCCTCCGGCCGACGACGGAGGTGCTGACGACAACACGGGCACGTTTCTTGGTGTTAAATTGATTATGGCTGATCAAAATATTGAGGAGAACGTTTTGAGAGACCTCAGTGCCGGCGTAGGTGGTAGTGGGCGAGCGGGCCCCCTTACATCGTTGTCCGATGACCGCGGACAGGTGTTGGTAGACCTCCAGGCTGCACCTGTAATAATTACTACTGGAGATGATGTTTTGGGAGAAGTTGAGATGACGGATGTCCCATCTCCTTTGAGGAGTGGCTCTGACCGGAAGAAGTGTATTGATGATGCTGGTGGGGGTTCCCTCTTTATGTCAGCGGGCAGCAGGGTGCCGGATAGTCCTAGATGGGATGACTCGGTGTCTTGGAAGGATGATGATGATGTTCCTTTAATGGATAGGATGAGTCAAAGATCGAGGGTTAAGGCCTTTTTGAAGTCTTGAATTAATTTTCTACAGCTGTTGTCCGAAATTATTGTGCGATATAGTGGAATAGGCCTACAGGGGACACCACTAACAAAAAAAAACGCATTGGCAATAGTACCTCGATGGTAATGTGGAAATATATTGACACGCGTGTAGGTCTGAAGCGCCACGAATAGCGCCTACGCTATGGTACGTGCCTGAGCGGCTCCGAGTACGAGGACCATCACGGGGGGCGAGACGCGCGGCCGGGTCGAGGGGCGTAGCCTTCGAAAATCGGCCGTCGCGAGCCATTAAACGGCAGCCCTGGTCTAGATGGGCTAGTCCTAGGTCTGACGCCATTATAGTGAATGTTACTGCTGAAGAGGATTTTAAGACTACTTACCTTAAAATCGCTGGTTCCAAGGAGTGTGCTAATAAAGTCAAGAATGTCCGTAAGACGCAGGCTGGCCATCTGTTGTTGGAGGTTGTTGACAAGGTGAGTGTCGCTGTGATGAAAGATAATTTGAGTAAGGCTGTTGGTCCTAACCATAGTGTTAAGATGGTTACGAAGAAATTTTATTTGGAGGTGCGTAACTTGGATCCGTGTAAGGGCGCGCAGGATGTTATCTTGGCATTGGCTAATGTCTTGGATTCCTCTCCGGAGGAATTTCGTGCTAAAGTCACTAGGATGACTCCGGCTGGTTCTCATTTGGCGGTGATTGAGACTCCTGTGAAATATCTTGATCATTTTGGCAGGCTTGGTAAGCTTCGTGAGGGTTTGTCGATTGCTCTTCTGATCCCTTCCCCGAAGTTGGTTAAATGCTTCAGATGCCATAATCTGGGGCATTATAGTGGAAATTGTAAGGCCCGAATTATGGGTGCTGAACGATGCAAGAATTGCATCAGGATGGACACAAAATTGCTAATTGCACGAGTCCTCCGTGCTGTTTGGACTGCCTAAAGGTGGGCAGAGATGACAAGCATCTCATGACATCTATGGGATGCCCTATTTATAGGAACAAAATGTTGGATCGTGATAAGAGAAATGGTTTGCAGTTTAATAATCAACAATAAGTATATTTATTTAATCAAATCGTACTCTCTACACGTGCTCACTTTAAGGTTATGTTCTCTCTCTTTGCTCTCTAATCATACGTGCGCTCTCTTTGGTTTCACACTCTATACTACGCTCCACTCCGCTTTCCCCACTTTCATCCTTGTTCACACTCCATCTCCCTCTCTATTTCCCACTCCCTCCATACTCTTTCTTACTCAATCCATCTTTCCAGAACATTCTTCGTTCGTCATACACACACACACACAAAATACGGGAGATGAAAGATGAGTTTATTTTATATCAAAATGCGCGTAGTGCAAATTAACCTTAATAGGTGTCGAATGGCGCAGTCTTTACTGGGTCAGTTTGTCATGGATTGGAGGATTGATATTGCCTGTATACAGGAGTATTATTTTAAGGAAACCCATTGGATTTCGCCCGATGATGGTCTCCCTGCAATATGGGTGATCAACTCTGATATTAAGGTCAGAAATGCAGATAAGGTTCCCGGACGTTTCTTTTATGCTTTGGTTTTGAAGCATTATGTCTTTTTAAATGTTTATATTTCTCCTAATTGTATTAATTCTGTTTATAATCAGTATCTTGTTGAGTTCAGTTCTTTTAGGTATTTGTGTTCTAAGCCGGTTGTTTTGCTTGGTGATTTAAATGGTAGGTCTCCTGTATTTGATGACTCTAAAACGAATCCTAGGGGTCGTATTTTGGCTGGTCATGTTGTTGATATGGGTCTTGTTCCCATTGTCCCTGGGGGTGGTTTTACTTTTGTCCACGGTAATAAAAGATGCAAGGTTGATATTATTTGTGTTGATAGAAGACTTGTTGGTTCGGTCTCCAGTAGGGTTTTGGATAACCTTACGGATTCTGACCATCTATATTTGTTTCATGAATTTCTTGATTCTGGTGACTCTGTCCTCGGGTGGTTTAATAAAGTCTAAACGAATTATTCTAACCACTATTCTAAAAAAAAAGGATGCTCTGTTTGGACTATTAGTATGTTGCGAACGAACCTGATGCGAAATCAGGGAGTCGCTAGGATTGTTAGTAGGCCTCGTAACTAGTATAATTGAATTGATATAGTCCGAGCGGTAAGATTGTATCGTGCGGGAACGTTCAATTACTAGATTAGTTAAAGAGTTGCACGAGTTACCAAATAACACAGATATATTCTGATAAAAGATGTGTGTGTACTAGGGTGGACTTTAGCTATACTTGATAAATATTATTTTGCGAAATTTTTTGGGACCGCCCCCCCCCCCCCACAATTGTGAGAAATGTTGAGAAAATGGTCTGGAAAAAATTTAGGGCCGATTGGATCATGGGAAAAGGATGTGTAGCAAATTTGAAAATTTTGAATTTTTTAAATCTTGACATAAATAGATGTTATGATATATAGTTGAATTTGTCTTTTTTTCTCTTTAAGAATCCATAAATAGCATAAACAGTTGTTAAGAAAAAAAACATCTGTGATCTTGAAAATTTGAAAAAATTTCCTTGAAAAAATTTTTTTTCTGATACTATATTCACCTCCTTATATACTACAACTTTTGTTTGAAGAGCTTTTTCATATATACATAACTGACAGAGATATTAAATAAATCCATTAATACGCTCCAATCTACAAAAGAGAAACAGTTCTAATATCGGAAAAAGAAGTTATTATGAATATTATGTAAATTACGAAAAGAGGTGACATCAACGTATTTCGTCCCGGATTTGCTGGCGGACTCGTCAGTAGGGCACAGCAAATCCTATCTCAATTCTTGGTACAATTATGTATCGTAAGCGTTTCGTCCCAGATCTGCTTGTGGACATTCGGTAAGACCAAGCAGATCTGAAGGAACATCGGTTAATAACGCATAACATATGTCAATTCGCATTGGTTGTTGGAGAACAACTGATTACAAAACATCGGAAACTGTTTCAAGACAGTGGACATTCGACCTCACGCAAATGCTCACGCATTCACACATATTCGCACACGTTCACACGAGATCTTTGACAGCGAGAAGAAAGCCCGCCGTTTCGATTCTCGGCGCGCACCACACGGGACCAATTCTCAATCCATACTATACCTACAGATCCTGCCCTAGACGCGACTGTGTTAACCCTTTCGAAGTAATTCCAAGAAAACTCTTAGTTAACAAGCAGTTTTCAATGCGGCTTAAAAATGCAATTAATCATGGAGGGATTGATCAGGTGTTTCTCTCTATATTCAAAAATGTTTAAAAATCCTTTGACAAATTCTGTTTTGTGACTTCAGAATACTGCTTTCGATATTTCATCACAGTTTGTAGTATATATTGTTTCTCCTCTTCGTCTCTTCAGAAAATTTTATTCTAAACCTCCATTAGTTTAACGCCCCGTTCAGCGGTATCATTGATCACCTTCAGTCCTTGAACTATGTTCATTCTAATTTTGAATCAGGGTCATTATTCCATGTACAAGGATCTTTTCTCAAAAATGTTGTTGGTATTAAAAAATTTTCAAATAGTCTATTTTTTTGCCCATATAATATTGTGCATCATTTGGAAGGATTTTATATTTCTTAATACTTCCTTCGTCATCGCTCTCTGCACTGGCATTCATTGCTTCTACCATTTGTACTTTTGTTTCATATGGTACGGCACTATCAAAAAATGACAATCCAGCCGTTTCTCGTGCCAAATACCATAAATGGTTAATTATTTTGTTCAGCGCAGTACGGTTTATTGTTTCATCTTGACGTAAGCATAAAAATTTTGTAGGAACCCCAAATCTTGCCGCGGAGCCTTCATTACGACTGGAGCTCGTATCCACGCTTTTAAGTCTAAATTACCAAGGAAAATGCAAATGTCACGAATTCCAGTGACCTCTTCGCTGGTCAAGATAAATTCCGTTCTGAATAAATATATTTTTAAACAATATATTGCTTTGGCCATGCATCGAGCGTGATGGAAAGCTCCTGGAGCTCGAAAAACGTAATTTTTGACACAATTTCAGCCTAAGAAAATAATTACGAGTTTTATAAATTCTCGGTAATCTTCCCGTGTTTGCTGTTCGTTTTTTAAAGTTTGCATTGCAAACTCCAGCACTTCTGCAACATTACTAATAGATTGATGGACATACTCGTCTTTAATTCCTGCTATAAAATTTGATTTATCGATTTGGGGCCAAACAGCTTGAAAATGTTTAAAAATAGGTATATTTGTGCCCGATGATTTTTATAATTTCTCATCATATACCTTGAAAACGTTCCATATTTGATGACGTTGTGTCACAACATAGTGCTTGCACTTTTTCACCTAAATCCCATTCTTTGACTAAATCATGTACTGGCGAGGCTTGATATTTCCGATTACCAAAATTTTCAAATTTGCTGCGCATCCTTTTCCTATGATCCAATTGGCCCCAAATTTTTTCCAGACCATGTTCTTAAGATTTGTCACAATTCTGGGGGGCGGCCCCAAAAAAATCTTTTGTTAAAAAAATAAGGTCCACCCTAGTGTGTACATATGGTGGTGTTGCGACTGAACTTGTGAGGATTAAGAGTAAAGTTGAATATATTATTACCTAAGATGCTCAGTGTTAACGCACTAGCAATGCGGGGCCTGATAGTATTTGAAATGCCAAATATACTTTATACCGAACTCGCGGAGTCTGTAAGGTTAACTTTGATCAAAGGGGAACTTTAGCCCGATCTCACTAGACGCGAACTCTAACGAATGCAGCACAACGTGACACTACTCGTGTCTGGACAAGTACTAACGAAAGAGAGTAAAACTGCAGGGGTTTATATACCCCTGAGATGAGCGTGTGGAATCTATCATGAACGGGTAGTGTCTGTTAGGAACAGGTAAAGTCTGTCATGAACCCTGGGTCGCATTCGTTTTGCTGTTATCTAGTTAGAACGGGTGCATGTTTGGTTCTTAACTAAACAGCTAGATTTGTGGGTTTATCTAGGTTGGTTCCTGCCAGAGACGATCTCGAACATCTGTTCGTCATCCGTAACATTTCTTTGAATCATCGAAGACTGTCTTCTCGAGATTTCTCATTCACTGGCTCGGATAATCGAAGTTCGGATAATTGACGCTCTACTGTATAATAACTGTATAAATTATGAACCCTGCTGTAAGGAGAGAGAATCGAGACATTTATATGTTTTACAAAATTACATTTTTTATTCGTCCTTTGTTTAAGTGTAAATTATTGAATTCTTTCGTTCAGGAATATAATATAGACTTTAAGTATACAAAGAGATCATTAAAATATTATTTACTTTTTCAAAATGTATTAACCCTCTTTAATTTTATTTGCTTGTTCAAAGTATAAAATTATGAGTATATCAACTTTTGGTTTTTTCCCAAGTTATTAAGAATAATGAACAAATTATCGAAGTGTTCGTCGGGTGAAATTTTACCGGAATACTGTGTCCAGAAAAATGTACTTACAAACTATTGTCATAAAAAACAATTATGTTGCTTTTCTTTGTCCACTTGTTTCTTCAGATTCACTTGCAACTGGCGTACTGGGAAGAAGTGCAGCAAGAAGAGTTCGTTCCAAGAAATCTTTTCTCTCGATATCTGTCAAGAAAGAAATTCGACGAATTTTTATTTTCTCCAGTAAATTCTATTTTTCAAAATAATAATTACAATGCAGTCTATTTAAGTAATATAGAAGTGTGATTACTAGTTTATTAAATCGTGACAAAAATAGCTTTAAAGATGAAAATGTTCGAAACTGTGTTATATTATAATAATACCAAACATGGCGTTGATTGTCGATTGATTGAATTAATTAGTTAGTACACAGACTTTAAAATTGAAAAACAGTCGTTGGCCATTTATGATATTTACCAACATAGTTTCTCAAGAAAAGTACTCGAATGCAATTTATTTAACTGGACCAAATTGAAACAGGCAGTGTTCCGTCGCGTAGGAACCGTGCACGTGTCTTTCTTTCGGAAATTATTTATGACACGTTCGTGACTGAGAACAATTAAACTATTGGCACTTGGCGACCAGTCGAGACATCTGCTAGATGTTTGGTTTTCTACGGTTTCGAGTGTCATAAATGTCGTCTGTCCGAAGGACAGCCGCGCCGCGGCCGTTAAGAAGGGTCTTACCGAGACCCGTCGTCGACTAGTTAAATATCATCCTACTCCTCGTTACAAAGGCCTCATTCATGGCTACAGGAAAGAGACCTAAACAGCATAAAGCGCGCTGATTGGGAAATGCAACTTTCGGCAGGAACCAATCAGTGCATTTTCTTCCTCATCGCGTTAAGACTGGAAGTCAAGTTCACTCAGTTGAGTTCTACGCTCGAACGCCGTGACACTCTCCCCTAGTAGCACAAAATATTGTATACATATTCATATAATATTAAAAAGAGATACAATCTGTTTTTAATATTTAAATATACATATAATATTTATTCTACATTAAGAAACAAATATTCTTTTTCAAATATACAGGAAATATCTATTCCATGTTACGAGAAAAATATTTTTTTCTAAATATAAAATGAATCTTTATTTAATATTAGAAATGAAATATTTTTTTCCTAATATACAGATAATATTTATTTCATATTATGAAAAAAATATTTTTTTCTCATTATAAAATGAATCTTTATTTAATATTAGAAATGGAATATTTTTTTCCTAATATACAGATTATATTTATTTCATATTATGAAAAAAATATTTTTTTCTCATTATAAAATGAATCTTTATTTAATATTAGAAATGGAATATTTTTTTCTTAATGTACAGATAATATTTTTTTCGTATTATGAAAAAAATATTTTTTTCTCATTATAAACTGAATCTTTATTTAATATTAGAAATAGAATTTTTTTTTAAATATGCAGGAAATACTTTTCATGGAAAAATATTTGTTCCAGAATATGGAAAACTTTCATATTACGAATGAAATATTGATTTCAAATATAAAATAAATCTTTATTCAATACTGGAAGAAAAATGTTTACTTTTAATTTACTTTGAATTCGAGTGTGTCACTTAATCGACATACATTTATATTATAAGAACATTAACATTTAAATAATTAATGTTCTTATTATGTGCGACAAAGTTGCGTATAAGATTAAAAAGTTCGTAGTACAGACTCCCCATAGTATTGGAACCTATTCGAGATCTTTCTCGGATTTCTCTAAACAGAGTCTGGAGATTAGACTCGCGGCGCCTTAAAATATAAACATTCAACTGCAGTCAAAGTATTAGGGAGAGGTCCTGGCCTTGTTGCAGCGGAGATCATTCATTCATTCATTAGCGAGCAATCTGTGCTGGGACGCAACGTATACAATGTGAGACCCACGAAAGTGTCTCTAGAATGAATTTGACACCAAATCCCAAGACTTCGACCACTCGACTAGAAGATAAATCTGTCGAAGAGTCGAAGGCTCTTGAGCTCGAAGCGACGGGACTCGTCCGATTTTATGTGCGACTTTCCGGCGCCATAACATTTGCAGTTTAATACAATGTCTGGACCATTTTCTAGAGCTCACCCCCAATTTTCTCCCACTTTTCTCTACCATCTCCACCACAATTTTTACATCCGTTAACAAGTATCTTTGCGTTCTAGTCTTCAGTCTTCAGCCAGCTCTCACATACGTACGGTATAACTTCATAGTTTGAACCATAATTTGACCACAATAATTAGTTTGTGTGCGTGTATAGTTTACGGAAACTATAATATATATATTTTGTGTGCGTGTATAGTTTACAGAAACTATAATATTCGTGTAATAATACAAACGATACGGATACCTCTCTACACCTGCATTTCATCGATCGCAGAAAAGGTAAGTACATTTATGTAATATATAATAAATAAATAAATATATATATTTCATTTTCTAAAGACTTTCAATTAAAGTTTTGGTAAATGTTACGTTTAGGGGAGGCACCTTGGATGACATATATGTTGTCAAGGTCAACATTCTGAACAACTTTTCTCTATACATCTATCCGTCGCGTCGCTTGGACTTAGTTTCCGAGATAATTGCAAAAAAATTTCGTTAAATTTTGGTTACAAGTACACTTTTTTCTCATACAAGCTGTCACTGAACAATAATTAAAATATACAGAATAAAATACAAGTTGTTTTGTGGTTAGTTTGGCGGTGAGGGACCGCCCGACTACGCTTACATAATGTTCCACATTTTGATTTCGTACATGTGTTTTTATTTTACGCGTACGGTGCCAATCCAAATGACTGTTTTCCTTAATACTTGCTTCATTTCCACGCACATATTAGTCGTTTTAGCCTTTAATACTTAAAATAACTGTTACATTTTTCAAACTTTTTTTGTTCATAACTTTTTAATTAAAAACGAGCGTCAAGGTCATCCGAGCTGCCTCTCCTAAACGTAACATTTATCAAAGCTTTCAAAGATAGTTTTTCATACACCATTTATTTTGCAGTTACACAATTAAATTTCACAATGGCCGAAAGACGTTACAAAAAATATAAATTTATAAAGAGACAGATAGCTTTCAATCAGAATCAGATGAGTCTTGATACTGTAGAAGAAAGTATAATCATGCCAGATAATTCGGAAACAATTAATGACCCCGTCATATCTGATCAGAATCCACAATTTGATCTTCAAATTACAAATAATAGGAATAACACAAATTACATTACAGATGATACATCTACTGCTTTTAGAAATTTAAAATTAATTACATTTTTAAAAACATGGTCCCTAGAAAATAAAATCAATCATGCCCAACTAAACAATTTATTAAAAGGCTTGAAGGACATTTTTCCTGAATATCAGATTCCACGAGATGCACGAACTATACTAAAGACTAAGCGCTCATCAAGCAATATTACATCACTTATTAGCAAAAAGAACACGATAGCTCAATATTCATATTTAGGTATAAAGGCGCATTTATTCACTTTATTAGAAAACGAAAGTGTATTGACGGAGCTGAAAGAAACATTTATGTTTCAATTAATTTTTAATGTCGATGGTATTCCACTTTCAAAAAGTTCAAATAAACAATTTTGGCCCATTTTATGCAAAATAGTATTGAAACATTGTACGGTGTCCCCTTTTCCAATAGCAATATATTATGGCGATGCAAAACCTAATTCCTTGACTGATTATTTAAATGATTTTGTACACGAATTGAACGATATTTTAGAATATGGATTATTTTACGATGGTAATAATTTTAAAGTTACTGTTATATGTTTTACGTGTGATGCACCTGCGAGAGCATTTTTAAAAAATATTAAAGGACATACGGGTTACAAAGGTTGCGAAAGATGTACAGAAACGGGTACATATTACAAAAAACGAATTAGTTATGTAAAACATGACGCTAGCGCTCGAACACATTCCCATTTTGAAAACTTTCACGACATTGCTCATCATCAAAATAATCAAAGAACACCTCTGTTAAATATAATTAAACTCGATATAATAAAACATTTTGCTCTAGATTATATGCATTTATGTTGCTTAGGGGTAATGAAAAAATTACTCGGTCATTGGTGCAAAATACAACTTGGAATTTCAGATAAAAATAAATTATCAAAGAGAATGACATCTTCAGCAAAATATGTACCCAGTGAATTTAATCGTAAATCGCGCCCCATATCGGAGCTACCTAGATTCAAAGCTACAGAGTTCCGACTATTCCTTTTATACTTGGGACCCATTCTGTTAAAAGAAATTCTTCCTGATAATTATTATGATCACTTCTTGTTATTTCATGTCGCTATTAGAATTTTATTACATAATAAGTTATATCCAAACGCAGAGTGGTTAAATACAGCTCGGGGAATGCTATTTAAATTTGTTGACAATTGTTCTAGTCTTTATGGCAGAGAATTTTGTACCTATAATATTCATAATTTAATACACATTTCAGACGACGTAGAAAATTTAAGATATTCATTGGAGGAATTAAGTTGCTTCCCTTTTGAAAACTATTTAGGAAAGCTAGTAAGCATGCTACGTAGATGGAATAAACCTTTAGCACAAATAACAAACAGATTATCGGAAAATGGAATACCTACAGTCACGGAAAATATTAATACCCAAATAAGGATTACAATCAGCAATAACAAAAAAACAATACAACTTCCGTATTTTAAATTAAAAGCGTATGGATTTTGTGACCGTTATGTCTTTTTAAAAAATGGACATGTCCTACAAGCCACAGACATATTAGAAAACAGAATAGTTGGGAAATTATCAACAAAATTAAAAAATTTTTATAAACACCCTATTAAATCCAAAATAATAGGATTATTTAAATTTGATAAATTCACTGATGAAATCGTGTCTTACGAACTAAATGAAATTTTGTACAAATCTTTCGTAGTTAAATGCCATTCATATTTCGTAGCATGTGAACTGCTTCATCAGTATCATTAAATTTAAGTTTAATTACGTTATTTTACAGTAAATATTAATTGATGTATTCATAAATTTATATTTTTAAGAATTATTTCATATAATTTTTAAAATGTCGCCAACGAGGAAAGCCCACTACAATGTATCGAAAAAGCGCATTGTTTTCGAATCATCCGACTCATCTGATTCTTCGAAAGAAAGCCAACCAATTGAGCGATCGCAAATGGAAACACCAAGTAAGTCGGAAAATAGACAAAAATGCGGTACTTTGGGATTATCCCGTCGACCTCTCAACGCTCGCGAAAATCCTTGAAAAGCAAGTTCCAAAATAAACATTCTAAACACATTGAATGTATGAAATAATAATAATAATAAAATAATAATAACAAAAAAAATGTAAATGAAATAATACGTAATAATAAAGTGTAATAAAAACAAAGAATCAAAACAAAGTAAAAAACTCTTTTTTGTTATAATTACACATTGAATAGGAGCGCAGAGCACTGATGATGCATTCGGTACTGTGTTAGGTCTGGGTTAGGTCTATGGGGAGGTACCGGATGAGTCTGGGGTCGGTTGTCGTGAGAGAGTTAGTGGGTAGGCCTGGTCCTTTGACTGGGGAGTCCTACATAACCCCCGCTCACCCCCACCGGGGTGGCGGGGGTATGCGTAACGGGATTACCCTCACGTAAAAAAAAAGTCTGGGTTAGGTCTTGGGTCTGCTCTACACCCCTACTACAATTTCGTGTTTGGCGAAAATGGTCGACGGGACAATCCCAAAGTACCAAAAATGCTAAATCTTTATTATAAATATCAAAATAGTAATCAGTTATACATATAATAAGATAATAAACTTAAGATAATAATAATACTTTGTGATATTCTCCACAGATGTACATAATGCAATAAAAAAGGATGAGGGACAATTGGCCGCATTAAATCGGCAATATATTGAGCTAAAATACGACATAAAATTAATTTTAAATAAATTAGATAATATTGAACGAATATTAAATGTTCGAGTAACGGCTGGAAGCAGCCATGACGAATTAACGAATAATTTTTTGAGTCAATTACCACTAGCGTCAATAATTGCAATCAACGATTTTGATACAATGATAGCAGAAGACGCGGAAAAATTTAATTCGCTGGTTTGTATTTATTTTTGTTTAGTAAGTGATATATTATAATAAATAATGGCATATGTTCGCTTTGTATTCGCACTCACAAACATACTGCGTCATCGATACGTCCGGCCTTTTTTTCATGCGATACAGTTGCTTGTACAGCGTGGCTTTCAGAACTGGACCTTTCGACTGAAAATATCTTTCGAAGTGTTTCCCAGGCTTCACTGGATGTTTCGGTTCTTTTAACGTGGTTTAGTAGATTTCGCGAGACACTGAGGACAATTAAAGCTAATGCTTTCTCGTCTTTTCCTATCCACGTGTCTGGATTTTGGAGCGGCTTCGTTTCCCTTCCGCACACATAACTCCACAAATCGTTATACACGAGAATACTTTTCATACGTAACTTCCACGTCTCGTAGTTTTCGTCGTTTAATTTTTCAATATTATGTAAATTGCTTACGGAAGCCATTGTTCGCCCTGGTATTTTTATTTTTGTCTGTTTAATTTGTTGTTTATTTCACGCACTTATTAGTTTGTTTTTCGCGAACAATTTTCGTATTACTACCGACTTGGGCCCATAACCTGTTCGACGTTGAATGATATTTGAATATCGGACACTTGTAACAATGCTTCTTGCACGTTTGGTTGTTCGAGACAGACTAGACTTGTGCTGTACGTCACCGATTGTCGCTGGGGGTTCACCTTGTTTTTCGTTAGCAAGGACTACACGCAGTTTGCCATGATGACTTTCTCACAGCATATATTTTTCAGGTACAACTGTTATATTTGGTGGGTGGAGACACCAATAAAAAAATTATTTACCATATGCTTCGGAAAATTCTGACTAATGAAGTAGCCATAAATTATTCAGGTCAAGGAAAAAAGAAGAAATTGTCATTCGTTAATTTAAAATTATATGATGCTGTAATGAGTAAGTAACTATAATTATTACTTTTATGTATTGCCACGAGCTATACGTAATACACATGTATTTATTTTGTTTCATTTTTAATTTCACAGCTGCCACAAGAAGAAGGCAACCGACGATAACGGAGGTCGAAATAAGACAATGCGTGTCTTTATTTTTAGCGACAGCCAAGTCAAGGCTGTAACCAAATAAAATATATATCTTCATTTTACGCTAATCAAATCCGTATTCATTATTATGTATCATTTGTTCCTTTGCCTTTTTTCCCTAGCTTCTTTCGCTTTACTAAATTCAATTTTTAGTGAAAGTCATACTTTGATTATTGTTATGTACTTACATCTTTATTAGCAAGAATTCACACTTACATATAACTACGGAATGTTATGCACTGAGTTCCCGTCGCGGGTACCGTTGGCCTGGTTCCCCACTTTGGGGACAGGTGATTACAATTATAATGAAAAATCTTAAGACTTACAATAAAGTTCCATAATATTCTGTTCAGCTGCTTCCACACTTTTGAACGGTAGTGTATCTTTTTTTGTGCCACTTGTACCGTATTGTTAGAGAAAATTGAAATGTTGGCAAAAAGATTTTATCTGATGATTCGTAGGGATAGAAACACCGCTACATTACAGATCACCGAGGTTCAACAACGTAGGCCCACGTAACAAGGAGGGATGGGTGACCGCTACGAGGAAAGCTGCCGCGCGCGCTCACGTGTGCGCCCATTTTCAGTTCGCGTTTGGAATTGAAGTTTAAAAGAAGATATATATAATAAATATTACATTAAAAAACACTAAACCCTGATCTAGAGAACCATATAATTATCAAACCAAATATAAAAGTAAGTTAAATATATTTTTCCAAACATCAAACCAATATTTTTTGAGCCACACATTTTAATATAAAGCAAACATTCGATTCAAATATTGTATACGCATACATTAAATGTAAAATAAATGTTTAAAAAATATAGACTAATCATTCATAGAATATAATAGAAATATTTATTTTACATTTTTTAAATATTGATTGTATATTTTCTGAATATTTACTTTACGTATTTTAAATATTTCTTTCATATTTGATGAATATTTAATTTACATTTCTTTAACATTTATTTCATATTTCCTGTATCTGTATATAATATTTCAATCTAATATTTATTTCATATTAAAAAGTGTGGCTCAAAAAATATTTATTGAATATTTGAAAAAAATATTTAAACAATATTTTGTGCTACTAGGGATCCAGTCCTCGGATAGACAAGTACATCGCACGAGCCGTTATCGTTTCAAGCAATCGTACTATTTCATTTCGTCCAGCGATCAGGACAACCAATGAAATCGCGATCGTATTCATCATAATCTCTCGCGTGGGCTAGCGTATAAGGCAGGACCTGCTAGATTAGCCTTACTGACGAGTCCCCTAGCAGGTCCGGGACGAAACACTCTTTTTAACGTGATTTCTATTACTGTTAACAAATAATTGTCTTGCGATAAATCGAACATATTGAACTAGCTGTCCAATATTAATTTGGCGAGCAACGATCCGAACAATCGCGACACCGACGCGGTCGCAACGAAACAGGCAGAAACCGTGTAAATATACAGGGTGGGCCGGAAATCGTAGTACAAAAAACGGACAGGGGATGATTCTACATAAAAAAAATAAGAAAACATTTCGGTATAACATTTTTTCATCTGAACCTCCGTTTTTGAGAAAATCGAGTTTGAGAATGCAGTGAATCGCATGCTAGTATGTAGATAGAAATCGCCTGACGCGTCTAATCATGACCAACCAATTCTACTTCCGGCATATACTATAACATGCGAACCTGACTGATATTTAAACTTGATTTTCTCGAAAACGAGACGTCAAACGAAAAAACTTTGTTCCTTTTTTCCGATTTATTTTTACATGTAGAATCATCCCCTGCACGGTTGTACTACGATTTCCGGCACATCCTTATACTGGAGTGTTTGAACACTAAATACCCGATTCTTGAAAAATTACCTATGTTTAAACTGTATATTTAATCTATACTTTTACTGTGACAATTTCGTAAAAACTGATCGTACGACAATAAATTTGGACTCATTTTAAAGTTAGAAGCCTCTAGTTTGACAACCCATTGTTTATTTTATCCATAGTTTTTTTTTCATAATGTAGCGACCGAGAAACTGAAGACGTTCTTCCTCGAAAATGCTGTACAATCAAACGTCTGTGAAAACTTTGGTAAATTTTTTTTCGTGTCTGAAACCGCCACCGATTTAAAGATTGAACCTTCTTCTTTACGACACCATAAAAATTGATTTACGGTTTTTTTTAGTCGTTTTATCGAGTTTCGAATGAGAGGTGTGCCGCCAACTTCGTGGAAGTTTAGTATAAGTTAGTACAGTATACGTTACATAGTATAGTGTAGACTAACTAGCATAGTGTAAGTTACACCACGAGGGCTATATACGACCGAACTTGTTCCTCCTTTTTGTCGCATAAAACAGTAAAAAAATCGTACACCAATTTTTAAGGAGTCGTTGCAAAGAGAAGACTTCAATTTTCAAATCTATAGCTGTTTCATATACGAGAAAAATGTTTGCAAGTTTTCGGAAACGTTTGAATTTTCAATATTTTTTAGGAAAAGTGGGTCTTCAGTTTCCTTCCTGCTACATCATATGAAAATACCCTAGAGGAAAATGAACGAAAGTAAAGGCTTCATAGAATGAGTCCAGGCCTACTTTTCGAGAATCGGAAACGTTATGCTGAAATACTTTTTGGATCCACTGTAAAAATAAACTATTTACTATTTACTACTCGAAATCATTTATTGCCCAGCTTCAGTTTTATTTCACTCTCTTCAGGACGAGTGTTCGCCCTATTCAAATTTCCTTCTGTCTTATAATGGAAATTCAGAAAAGAAACTCCGAGATAAGTAGTCCCGCCTTCTCGGGGATTGCTAATAGATACCCAGCATAAACAGGTGGGGCAGATCTGTGCCTTTCAGTTTACCCAGTAACCGGGATATTTCGTAGTATTCGATACCCTTCAGAACCCCCTTCTAGTCCCTATTCAATCTATTCTTACAATGTGTATGCTGGTTTTAGCTCGCGGAGATTGATATTCCTAACATTCGTTGAAACGGCTGGCTTTGCGGCAGCTTTCGCGTTGAAAGCTCGCTTGGATGCGGCCGTACCTTGCACCGCCTTGCCCTCTTCTTTCGTTTCAAATTCTGAGCCTTCCATCTCTATTCTCGATGCCCTACCACACCTTCTTCGACCCCATTTTTTTCTTCTTTTCACGCACTGGTATTGTAGCCCTCGCACAACCTACTCCCTCATGTTTTTATTTCTTACCCCTTCCCCCCAGCAGGAACGATTCCGACGGACCGAAAATTTGAACAATTCTAATATGTTCGTGAAATAAATAAACAAAATATTCAGAATTTTCGTTAAACCCTTTATCGTCTGCAGATACCTTACAGCCAGAGTTGGGTACATTTCAACTAAAAAGTAATGACAGACTCCGGGGCTTTATGCAAAATAAAAATGTTGTGCAACAATTGAAAAACACAGGAGCTAAATAAAAATTTATATTTTTCACTAATAATTTGAATGCAGTAAAAATAATATATTAATATTCTTATTTAATCTTTTAACTGTTTTCAATTGCACCTACATCTTTGTCATAAATGCATAAAATTCGGAGTCTAGTAACGAAATATTGGGTCGTACCATAAATACGTTCGGTTATATTCTCGGCATATCTCTTTATTTATTGATAAAGTATAGAATTTTATTCAAACAACTGTATATAATTCCCAACTGTTAGGATTAAAAGTTCAAAAGATAATAATAGAAAACCAATATCAAAAATTATATGTAGATCAATTGTTCTATACTGACTATACAGAAATCAATGATGTTGTATAAGGTTGTATGAGAATCCTGAAAAATGAGTAGGTGAGAAATATAAGATAATAAAAGAATTAAAAAAATGTAAGACTGTCAATACATTATCAGCAACTTATAAAAATTATTAAAGAAAAAAAGAACTTTCTATTTGTCTCCTATTTTTTATAATTCATCCAGAAAATTTTGATCTTCAGTCTTTAACATTAATGATGACCTTGAACAACGATGAAGATTCGATTTTCTGTGATATTTTTAACAAAACCCGTATTGGCAATAGTCAGTATTACAGACAGGTGCTTCAGAATAATGTGCAAATTTTCGTCTTAGTCATATTGAAATAGCATACTCTTCGTTCTTTAACAATATTTAGTAAAATGATAATAATAAGTAACTTAATTAATGTCATAAGAATAATAAGTAATAAAAAAAAAATGAAGTAGCTTCTTTACAAATTATTTTAATGAAATTAAAATTTAGAGGGGTTTAATTATAGATTAAAATAACTTTATGGGAAATTTTAATATCAGAGGGAGGGTTTATGGTTAAATTTTGTATTAACAATAAATTTGAATATTTTATTTAGTTTTTCTATATGTATAATATAAATAGTCAATTTTAAAAAAGATAGTTAATTTGTATAATAACTAAACCCCTGCACTTATAAGCTAAACATTAATTTACGCTCGGAACATAAATCTTGCTGATTGTACCCACTTATTGTTCATCATAAGTGTCCAAAAGGATTAAATAATTTTTTCCAACATAAAATTCAATATTACTGTTTTAGTATGTATATGTATGATTAATAACCCGTGAAACTGCGATTACATGCTATCAAAACAGTTTCAATCTTTGCAACTGTAACGACTCGTAGTACTATTATTTCGAACGCATTGTTTGCTTATTCTATCGTGCTTCTCTTCCATTGCTCCCATTTATTATTCTCTTGGAGATAAGTATCTTTCCCGTATTTCTTTCTCCAATTACTCAACTCTTTCGCCTCTTCTTCCCATTGACACCTCTGTTTCCTGCTTCTTTTCAGACTCTACAACCAGTGCTTCCTTCCTCGCGTTTCCACATTTCGAGTTGCTTTTAACCGCAACCTTGAAGTCATTTTAAACCAGTCTTACCTAACTTTACGCAGTAGCATGGTAGCAGTATCGTATTGGAATAAAATACAGTAAACTTGTGTTTGTATTTTGTAACCACGTTACATAAGCATTCTTATGGGTGAATAAATCGAATATTCATTTGTCCATTTCTCGGTAACTATTCAACTGATCAAGTGGTGAACTTGTAGCAAAGGGGCCTCTTCTCCGATTTCAATGACCTTGAAATATGATGGGAAGGTCACCATTCTGAACAACATTTCCTTTTAAACGTTTTCAGCGGTCGGCTTTAGTTTACGAGATATTCGCCAAAAACTTTAAAGGAAAATGTTGTTCAGAATGGTGATCTTGACATCATATTTCAAGATCATAGAAATCGGAGAAGAAGACCCTTTGCTACAAGTTCACCATTCGGCCTACAGTCGGATTGGCAGCATCGTACAAAATGTTGACAAAATGATATAATTTTTTCTATTCGGTACATCAAGATTCTCTTTGGAGATCTAACACGGTACTAGATGCTGTAGAAATTTTAAATTGACAGCTGCTGTAGATTCTGTGAAAAAGGAGCATGAAATTGGCTTATTTTCTATGTAGAGGAAAAAATGTCCACTCCCAAAATTTCTCACAAAATCAAACTAATATAATTGCTAAAACCGAAACTTGAAAGTATAAATTTAATATAGTAGATGCTATTTTAAACTTTTTGCGTTCTAATATTCCCAATAAAATTCGGTTTATTCGAATATAATATCACAATAAAAATGAGTTTCTAAACTTTGTCAATGTTTAGAAATCTGATGCATCTGGAATAGGAACAAGTAGGATGAATTATAACTATATATCTATAAATCGTCAAGTAGATCTTACAATTAGACGATATGCATATTTAAATACCCACAGGTGGGAGCTTTGAAACATTTCACATCATTTGCGAAGTAACATTTTTTAAATACATTTTCTGCGTAACTTAAAAAAAATGATGTTTTATTTCGTTTCGTTTACACAATCTTTATTGTCAAGCATGTATCAACCCTTCTGAATCTCCCCTAATTGTGTTCAGAAACCTACAATGGACGTGTTGTTGAGATGTGATTAGTGTGTGGCCAACTCGTGTTTCATTTTGGGTTTACGCTGTGTTCGATTTTAAATGGTGCCATTCTTGAGAGTCCTATTTTTTTACGAGTTTATTGGTTCATGACTCGGGTATGGCTGGAAGACTTCAGTTGACACCCTTGGGAAAGTCGTCCTGGCCGTATCGCTCTCACAAGTAACACTACCCAACTGATACTCATTGACTTAAATGAAATTTAACGTACTTATTAAACACCGAAAAATACGCTTTTTAGGAGTAGAAAGCACCCCTCAACTTCTGGAGATGGAAACGTTTGTGGCTAATTATTTCTTAAAGGATACAGTTTCTGAAAAAAGTGCTACATCCAGATTGTACAGTTCAGAGTAATGCACTGATGGCGACCTTGAGGTCGATTTTCAAGGTCATTTGAAAATTATTTCATGTTTATCAAAGGGAGTTAATTGACCTTGAAAATCGACCTCAAGGTCGATTTCAAGGACGCCATCAAGTGCATCACTCTGAACTGTACAACTCTGGATCTAGCACCTTTTTCAGAAACTGTATCCTTTAAGAAATAATTAGCCACAAACGTTTCCATCTCCAGAGGCTGATGGGTGCTTTCTACCCCTAAAAAGCGTACTTAGCCGAAACAAAAAACCAGTATTTAATATTTTTCGGTGTTTAATAAGTACGTTAAATTTCATTCAAATCAGTGAGTATCAGTTGGGTAGTGTTACTTGTCAGTGGTACTTGACGCAGCGTGAGCCCAAACATAGCGTCAAGGGCCAGTGTCCGTAAGACGAATTTATGGGTTCTGAAGAGTGCAAGGAACTAAAATGTTTATATCTTGCATTTCTTTAATTTTGTCTATGGGCGTTGCCATAATTAAGAAACCTCCTACTCTGCTATTGGCTAAGGCCATAATTTTCAATATTTGGTGGATGGAATTTTCAGTCCCACGAGGTTTCCTTATTCATGGACCTTCGAAGGAGGGTAAGTCGCAACACAGAGTCTCATTCAAACAAGTCAATTTTAACATAGCTCTCTTCTTTTGTATATACCGTTCTTCACTGGTTTTGTTAAAGCTATTGTTATCTGAAAGTTCGACTATTCCCTTATTTCTTTCATTACCTCTCCACGAGGCGTGTTTCCCAGCGTCTCGCTAATCGCAGTTCAGCAATGATAAGACACAACACGTGTATTTGTAGATGGTTTTTTGATTTTCATATTCGTTATTCTGTTGCCGAATCATCACCGTGATCGCGACGAGCCAGTTCCCAGAATCTTGTTCGTTATTGCACTCTCGAAGTGCCGTGTTTCCAATAAACCGAGCGGGAACGCGATCGATTACGCGAAACTCAAGCGTTTTCCCCATTCTTCGAGAGCTTCCAAACGTTTCCAGGATCGAAGAATGCCGAGCTGAGAGTAAATTCTTCCACAAAAAGGATCCTGAATGCTCAATTTCGGAAACTGGAGGGAACGCACATTTTAGAATGATGTTCCTTTAAAATCTTCTGTTTCTCAAAAATAATAGCGAATGAATAAAATTGTACCATCTTATCATTTACTAGGTAGTAGTGACACCAGTATTTTACAATAATATGATTATTTGTGTACTAAATGCAACAGTAAAAGAATCATTTTGAAAAATAATTTCACATTTTACACAAAAGGATAACCAATTTATTTGCATGCAATATTCCATTACTTATTTAATATTGATAATAATGTTCAATTATTCAGGATATTTCACCTAACTTGACCATCTTAAATATCTCGCTTATTTTTGAAGATAGGAAAAAATTTTCTCAAGCCCACTTTTTTCGAGTTTTCGAGGTCATCGAAATTTTTTAAAATGGGACTACACATTTTCATTACAACAGTCTTCCAGCCCATAAGAAAACAAATTCAACGATGTGCGATATGTTGACCTTCATGTGACCTTTAACGAGAAAATGCATTACAACATATTAACCTTTGTACAACGAACGCTTCTGATTTTATGGCAGCCATGCCGCGATCTTTCTCCCTTTAATATTATTAGTAGGTCGAATTTAATATATCGATACTCTTCAGTTGTCTTAATCGCTTCACTGTTTTAAATTGCAGTTATTAATTTGTATCACAAATGCATAAAGTCTGCAGTCCATTTCTAATTTTGAATTAAAACGGACCCAACAGTGTACTGCCATGTATAATAGAATAGAAATAATATCGACTAGAATTATGATATTAATTCTAATATTTATTTATCACTGGGTTTTCAAACCTAAAAATCTGTTTTAAAATTTTTTAACATCCAAATAAATTGCTTCTTATCCCTAATCTGTCGCTCATTTTTTAATTAACACAGAGTGGTAAAAATGAATATGATGAAAGATAAATAACTGATTTTAGAAATTCTTTCTTTGAAAATGAAATTGGAAAAGCATTTTTTATAATTTTATCGTGATATGTTAGTAGGCATAATGATCACTTGCTAAATTCGGAGTAGAGAGATTTGGGAAATTTTGACCAATTTTTGCCAAAAAAATTCGGTCCTTAGGGGATTAACAATTAAGGTCGAGCAATTTTGCTAATAAACTGAAACTTTTAGAAATAAGTAGCTAAAAGTCATTCGTTGGCGCACCTAATGTAAGAAAAAGTGATATACGTTTCTAGGGAGGGTATAAGGATGATCTCTTAAGCGTGCTCGCAAAACAAGCCTGAAGGGATCACGGTGACAAACGATATCCTTTTTAGTAAATCTTCCGATCGGCAATTCCGCTCGTTCATTCAGCAGAAAATTCCATTCCAGTGAATTGCGAAAATGCTGTACGGGAGGGTGAGCGTAAACGGAAAATGCCAAAGGGATAATAATTTTACGCACGGCCATCCTTCTAGTATCTAGATGGGGGCCACATTCGTTATTGTACGCTATATTGTACTCTGCCACTATTTTACGCTAGCAAATAATATTTCTGAACCATGCAAGCAGCGTGTTTTACAATCAATTGTAATTGTAAGGTAACTGAAAACTGAGTTCGGTAAACTGAGAGGCCTGGTTATATTTGTCATACATATTCAAAGTATTTTTTTCTCGTAAACTTTTTCGTTAAAGATCAAGTAAAGGTCAATACATCCATATCGTTGAGTTTGTTTTTTTATGAGCTGTAAGACTGTTATAATGACGACATGTATTCCCGACAAAGGTGACCTTGAGAACATTTTTTTGCCTATCACCACAATTTCCCCTGTGTATAATTTAACATTATTATCCATATTAAATATGTAATGGAATATTGCATGCAAAGAATTGGTTATCCTTCTATGTAAAAGATTTATCAGATGTTGTACAACGAAAAGGTGGTCTTACCAAATATCAGTATCATCATTAATGATTAATAAAATATTTTTCCGAAACAACTCTAATTTCTTATTAATGTCCTATCATTTTTTCCGACCAAGATCAACCGATATTTATATTTTGTTCTCTAACTTCCCTTTTGTACACAATACAAACTTCAGATATAGTATGCTCCTTAGTAAGCAATACATAGGATGCCCAAAATGTACATTGGTTTTTTTTAATTATACGAAATATTGAAATTCAGGGTGTCCCAAAAATGTGACTGGGGTGATAATCGAAGTCGTTCGAAGTAACTTTTTCTTGTTGCAAAAATGTTCTCCGCGGCTTTGTTAAAGCGCTATTAACGAAAAACACGGACCAATCAGAGCGCGGCTACTACGAATAGAGTCCGGCGCGGCCAATGCCAACGCAGCGCTCAACGGGACCTGTCGCCGAGCTGTAATCCATCTGCTGTTGCCGCACCCTGATTGGTCCGTGTTTGTCGTTAATAACTCCTTAACAAAGCCGCGGAGAACATTTTCGCAAAGGAAAAAATTATTTGAAATGACCTCAGGAATCACCCCTTTCAAGGAAGAAGAACATTTTTGGGTAACATTGTATATAAAACGTCCTATCGTTTTGTCCGACCCTGTACCCGCGGTGTTCTTTTTTGTCGAACCCTCGGAATGGAACAACTTCTTAAGAGACAAATGTTATTCTAGCGATAACGGATACTTTGGTCGATAGATCTCGAAACTTTTTCGTCAGCTTCGAATCTCTATTTCGACGTGTCTACGCTCTGTATACGTTGTCTATACAGGGTGTCCCAAAACGACTGCGTAAGCGGGAAATGGGAGGTTCGTTGGGTCATTTGAAGCGACATTTTCCTTAGCAAAAATGGCGTCCGCGGCTTTGTTTAGGAGTTATTAACGAAAAACACGGACCAAGCAGAGCGCGCCTAGTCGCTCGACGGCACGGTCAGCGCGGCGAGCCGGGGGGGAGGAGAGTGTTGTCAACACGCCGCGATGTAACAGAGAACAGTTTCTCGATTATGTCCCGATTTCGATGAGCTTTGGATATGTTGTAAAGACCACGATTCTGAACAACATTTCCCTTTAGACTTTTTGCCTCGCGTCTTTAGTTTAGGAGATATTTGTCAAAACTTGTAATTGAAAATGCTTCGAAATGTGTGTCACTGTCACTGGGTCATTCGGTGACGAACTGCACAGATGTCTTCAGGTGTACGACAGTACCGAAAGCTAAGGGTTGTACGGTCAGGTCAACGAACTGTACAGCTGATGGTAGATAGCAGGTATACGACAATCACATGTTTCGGTTTTCCTGCAGATTTGTACGCAGAGTCGATGGGTTACTGTTCGAAAACGTCGTCCGTCTTTCTTTTAGAAAGTTTCTTAAGGGAGGCATAGGACAATAGGGATCCTAAAACGCCACGCCGACCTGACATTTCTACCTCTTGCTGGGTGAAAGGACGGACGACGTTTTCGAACAGTAACCCATCGACTCTGCGTACAAATCTGCAGGAAAACCGAAACATGTGATTGTCGTATACCTGCTATCTACCATCAGCTGTACAGTTCGTTGACCTGACCGTACAACCCTTAGCTTTCGGTACTGTCGTACACCTGAAGACATCTGTGCAGTTCGTCACTGGGTCACCGAATGACCCAGTGACAGTGACACACATTTCGAAGCATTTTCAATTACAAGTTTTGACAAATATCTCCTAAACTAAAGACGCGAGGAAAAAAGTCTAAAGGGAAATGTTGTTCAGAATCGTGGTCTTTACAACATATCCAAAGCTCATCGAAATCGGGACATAATCGAGAAACTGTTCTCTGTTACATCGCGGCGTGCCGACAACACTCTCCTCCCCCCCGGCTCGCCGCGCTGACCGTGCCGTCGAGCGACTAGGCGCGCTCTGCTTGGTCCGTGTTTTTCGTTAATAACTCCTAAACAAAGCCGCGGACGCCATTTTTGCTAAGGAAAATGTCGCTTCAAATGACCCAAGGAACCTCCCATTTCCCGCTTACGCAGTCGTTTTGGGACACCCTGTATACGTTGTCTATATCTCTGTATACGTTTTCGCGTTCGCGCTGCGTACGGGAAAATGACTTAAGGCAGCCAGTTTCCTAGAGGTTGCTGGAAGATTTCCAATAGTCAGCTGTGCAAGCCCGGTTTCCACAACCTTGTTCTCTATATGTTATCTTCTTTATTGAATCACCAGCCACTGCGACTTCTATCCCTGTGGGGCAATCTGCCATCCTTGCCTAGCTTTACTGCTATTTTTTTCTCTTCAACTCCATACCGCAAATTCAAACCTTGCATAAGGTGTACCCCTCTAACCCTCAATTTTACGACGCGTCGCCCTGGGCCCCCGACTGCTGTGCTTATTTCAACTGTTAAATTCGTTTCGATTTTATTTTTGGCCATTCCTAGTTCTTGCCTTTGTGCTTTCGATACATGCGAACTGACACAGTAAAATCTTTATTATGATCGTACGTTTGGATTTTCACTTACTAAACAATTTATAGCTGGACTGGAAATAAACAGTTATCTTCCGTTTTTGAAAAGATTCTGCTCGAACTTATCTGTTTCCTTTCATGAAATATTCGTTGCTGTCGAATTTCTCTGGAACGAATTGTTATCCTTACGAATTTGTTCCAAATATTCTCATTGAATAGATATTTTAAACTCTATACTGACCACAGAAATTATATAATATAATATAGTAATATAGTGTGTATAATTGTATGACAGTGAATGTGAATGTGCCTTTACTAATTATTATATGTTGTTTAACCTACACTTTTGCAGCACTGCATATCACTGAATATCAATTTAACAATTAAGTAGAATCATCATTGAATGTTGTCAAAATTCTTTTTATTAACTAGTATTCGGTAATTGTTATAATGTTCGATAACTTTTATTATATCGATACAGAAAATATGTGATCCTAGTTATACATATGATTTATTCGTTCTATTTAAACCCAAACTTTTATTTGCAACAGTATTTCTTTATCTGTTCTCATATGAATTTATAATATATGAGAACTTTTTAAAAAATGTCTCACATGTAATAAACTTTAATGTAATTTATTAAAAATTTCCAAAACTCTTTGAAGCCCTGATTTATACTCAAATATAGTTTATTCAATATAGTTAATTACATTCAAATATTTACTGTGACATGACCTTCAAATGACTTGGAAGTTGAAGGTCAAACTTAAATTTCGTTTGTAAGGAGAATGCAGGCTTTGCGAGAAATGCTAACACCTTTTTTTTTTTTTTTTTTTTTTTTTTATTGTGGGGAAATGCATTACGCATACCTCGGCTCCCGGGGAGGAACCGAGGTTATGTGGGACTACCACCGGGGAGGGGCGCGCCGAAGGCGCGGCCGTCCCCGTGGCTACCCACTAAAACCCCACACCCACCTAAGCTAAATGGGAAGTGCCTGGATCACGCGAGTACTCAACAGGACACTTCCCAGCTATCATGAAATCCCGGGGGGAGGGGTTAGCCTCCCCCACTACCTACTCTATAAGACCTCCGGCGGAGGGACCCGCCCGGTGTCCCCATCCCTATCCCTGGGGCCGTCGGAATGGGCTTCCCGAGCCCCCACTCGGTCCACCCACGGCCCCTCGGCGTCCTCGTGCCCCGCCCGGTCCGGGTGACCCGAAGGCACCCGCCTCAGGCTAGGGCAAGAGGACGCCGTCACCGGTAAGGAAGGGTCGTCGGAGGCGTGATCCGGCACTCCCCGACCCTCCCCACCCCACCCCCCACGCGCCACGATCGACCCGGTGGTCTAAACGGGGCGGGCCGGCTTCAAATCAGCCGGCCCGTCCCGAGAGGAGCCATGCCACTCTCTGGGGGCCGGGGTCAGCTCACACCCCGACCCCCATCTTCCTCCGCCCCCCGGGATGGGGGCACACGGCGGCGCGAGGAGCGAACCCCTCGCACCGCCAAGGGACAACCCGCCCCCCCCCCGCTAGGAGGGGGCATCAATTGACGCGGAGAGGGGACCACTCTCCGCGCCCTCCCCCCACTCGCCCCCCCTACGGGGGCCCGCGCGGACGCGGAGGGCGAACCCCCCGCCTCACCCGCGCCCGCAACTCCCCCAACTCGGGGGGGGGGGGGCTCTATCCGCCGCGCGGGGACGACCCACGCGCCGCGTCTCCGTCCGACTCCGCCCCCCTCCTCCGTGGAGGGGGGCACAAAAAAAATTTGGTAAGTGCCGCCAAAGAGCGACAGTGCCTTACCAGTTTATGTGTGTTCCATCCTTGTCTAGGGGAGTGCTAAACATCTCTCCTTTCATATTACACGAGAAATGCTAACACCTGTAAATGTGTTAACTGCTAATAAAAGTGTCTTTCTATAGCTTACACCCAATTAATGATACAGTAAATACATATAAGTAGGTCATTGAAAATTTTATAATCAATCCATCTCGATATTTTTTGGGCTACAAAATTAAAGATGATATTATGGGAGTCACACTTATGTATGTGAGACACCCTGTACAAGCTTATTTGAATATCTGCAACATCTACAAGCAACTCCAAACAAAAATAGACCCATTAAACGAATGGCGCAAATCTGTTTCATCCTTCTTCCGTCTGAAGCACAAGACCGAATTCTCTTGAAATAACTCTGTCAAGCACGAAGCCAAGCAATTTAGGAGATTAAAACTCCGAATCTGAATCCGCCCTAACAACATTCTTTTAAATGTCCTCTATATTTTCCAAATTCTCCTGTCCAATTACATTCCTGCTCGTATTGTATTCTAATCTCAGTTTAAGAGAAGAGGGAGACAGAAAATCTCCTGTCCTATAGGAGGTGTAAAAAATTGCCTTGTTTACCCAATTTTAAAACTGATAACCTCCGAAAATAATTGTTAAACCTTATGTTGTCTTTGCAGAGTAGATTACACATCATTTCCTTTGTAATTGTGCAACGTATTAAAACAATATAATCAGCAATATTTAGATAGTGTTTTCGTTATTTAGATAATATTTAGATAATATATATTTATGTTTTATAATATATGGGTGATTTATTATCATTTATTATTTATTATAACAAGAGCTTGAATTAATAACTTTTAAAAACTCTTTAAAATGAAAAAATATTTAAAAATCAGAGAAAAATTGGAAATGCATATTTAAATCATTTGTATTCAGTTAATATGAAACGTAAATAAGTTAAAATTTCTCCGTTATTTTATACAATTCCCGAAAATGCTTTGCATGAAAGTTTTAAATTTAAAACAGTTAATAATATAGTAATAGCAGTGACCTCCATATCTCCTTTAAACGTCCACTTGTTAAAAAATTGCTATTGCATTTTTAGGACGCCCTGTATTATTAATTGCTTTAAATCCTATAACTTTTATTCGAAACATTTTCACGTATTGTTTAAAATAACAAAGATATTTCAGGTGGACAGATTTCGCGGTACACACTGTATAAAAAGGTGCTAAATTAATGTACGAACAGCATCATAATGTATAAAAAATAGCGTCTCTATTTTCCGCAAAGAATGTCCTTATATAGAGCGTCTGGAAAATCCTGTTTCGATCTTTCAATGGAATACACTACGGTCACCATACTTAACATCTTCCATAATTGAACTTCGCCCGATAACACCGACGACGACGCATGGATCGTTCGATTATGTCCGATTTTTTGCCAAACAGGTGGAAGGTTTTCGATATCAATAAAGATGGCGCACGTCGATAGAGGAAGACTCACGCTGGCCGTTCGGCCCTGTGTAAGGGTACCGGAAACGGGCTGCCGAATTGAATCTCCAGATCGTCTTGCGATCAGACGGTGCATACATGTGCATGGGAAGGGGTTTTTTTGTAGATTTCACTGGCTGTCTGATTTACGCGTTATCTGTTGAAAAGAAAGGAAAATGGGCAATGTACCGAAAGAAACGGAATTTAGGAGGGATGATAGAGCTTTGGAGATCGTGGGGGTGAGGTTTATGGGCATACTACCTTATCGGTAATACCCTTCCACCCTGGTGGTTCAATAATTACCTTGATCGGTGCTAGGGGTGGCTTGGACGATTTAGGACACTTAAGAATTGAATTATTCACTCGTGTTGTGCCAGTAATTGTATCATTTAGTCCTTTGGTAAAGCGATACTTGAAAAGCCTGTCTATACTGAACGCTTTTAGACAGACTTGTTGTTAGATTTTATGCATTCGTGACAAAATTGGATGCGTATGAATCTAGAAGACATTAAAAAAATTAACAAATGTTAGCCCTTTGCACTCGGAGCTATTTTAACTAACTAAGGGTTAATGTAGTATTTTGAACTTGTTAATCTTATTGAAATTTTAATTTTGCATAATGATCTACAGTCTATACAGGGTGTCCCAAAACTACTGCGTTAAATTCAAATGGGAGGTTCCTTGGGTCATTTGAAGCGACATTTTCCTTAACAAAAATGGCACCCGCGGCTTTGTTCAGGAGTTATTACCAAATAGAGCGCGACCTAGACGCTCATTGGCACGTTCAGTTGCGCTCTGATTGGTCCGTGTTTTTCGTTAATAACTCCTAAACAAAGCCGCGGGCGCCATTTTTGTTAAGGAAAATGTCACTTCAAATGACCCAAGAAACCTCCCATTTCAATTTAACGCAGTAATTTTGGGACACCCTGTATATAGTAATAGATATCGATATTGCACATAATTATACACTTTGTCACTATGACAGGTTTGGTTTACACTATCAAATCTTCAGGAAATCTTCAGAAAACTTCTGAATTTTGAAGTATTAATAAAGAAGCTGTCATCAGAACAAGGTTAAATATTATTCGAAATAGTAATTGATAAACAGTTTATTTTATTTCAGAATATGTAAGAGCAAAGTAATAAAATAGTATTTAAAATTTATTTGAAGAATATCAAAAATAGTGAGGCTTCTATTTGAAATATATTAATTGTTTCAACTTATTACTATCGTATAATATGTATAGTTCAGTATTGAATACAAGATATACAGGGTGGGGCAATAACTATTAGCACCTCAGATATCTTCGAAACTATAAGTTTCACAGAAATATTTGCTAAATTAAAATTGTACAGTACTAAGGGGGCCATCCGGTGGCGATAATAGTTTTTTTGCAGGTGGAGGTACTTCGGACATTTGAAGGTGACCTCCATTTTTTTAAATGGATCGGTATGTTTTTGCTTCCGTATCACGATAGAGGATCTTAAAACGAGTTCAACGACCTATTACATGAGGTCATTGAAGGTCATAGAAAGTAGAGAAAGGCGATAATAATTACGGTTTTTGTAGTAAATGAAACGTACGTTTATAGTAGGTGTTCGAAATGATGACCATCACTGTCAATGCAACATTGAATTCTTTTTACGATTGATTAACTTGCAAGTCTTACAACGTCAGAACTTATTGACGCACAGGCTGCAATAATTCGCTGTTAAAGGTCGCAAGGTGTAGCTGGTACTCCTTCGTACACTTTCTCAATCAGTGTTCCCCACAGAAAGAAATCTAGAGGTGTTAAGTCTGGTGAACGAGCTGGCCACGATATTGGACCGCCGCACAGTGGGCCAGATCGACGCGCTAGCTGTTCACGGGCTAAAAAATCAAAGTCCTCACTTCGATTTTTAACGAATGTATAATGTTTCTTAAATGTCCAGTACATTCGAAAACGATAATATTAATTACAGTTATTAAAAACTCTCGTTACAATAAGCGTTCGAAGATCAAACTTTTTCAGATACCATTTTCCACCGAAAAAATTCCTTTTCTTCATAACGATGTCCTGCAGAACCTACTGAACATTATGTGCCCAATTTTTTTTTTTATGAATAACGTATATCTATGTTCAGAACGCGCCAGGAACTAAAAATTATTGTTCACAATTTATTATAAAAAAAAATATTTAGTGAACTAACAAAAATCGTAAAAGTTTTTCACCTTTGACAAGAGATAAGTGAAAAGGTTTATCGAGTTGAGTGTTCTAACAAAGTGGACCATTTTCAGCAACATCTCCTCTAAAAGACCCTCAGAGATCTCGTCCCCTCGTAAACCCGTTTGGAAATTATGATAGTTTAAAGTGTCGCGTGACACGCAACTCTGTGGCGAGTCGCGTCGCACGAGACGCGTTGATGACCACCCAGTGCATCTTGAGGTTAAAGAGGCTTATGTTACAAGTTGTTTAGAATATACGATTCTACTAGTTTTCACAAGGGAAGAATCCAGGTGAAAACAGCCCTCAAAATTGAGGGTAGGAAACAATTTCCACGAATATCTTGGAAACTATTAAACATAGATGAATAGTATAAATGGCAAAGTTGTGGGTATTTTTATGGGGAATACACTTACGAAAACAAATTTAAAATGTTACTATTTGTTTAAATAATATATTAAAAAATATTATTTTCTGTTCACTCTTTTACTTGTAATATTAATGTATTTTCTTGAACATTTGAATACAGGTAGTGTATACCGAAATATGGAATACGAACTACCTGAAAAATTTATAAATTAAATTCAAAAATTATGGATTACTCTTGTTTGAAAGCCTCAACAGCCAGTTTTCAAATATTATTCATTATTCACACGATTTTTCAGACATTTCCGGTGGTGTGACAAAAAAATGTGTCGTACAAAAAGTAATCAGTACTCAGTCTTCTACAAATTTCAATATACAAAATTTAAATAATTTTTTTTTTTAATAAAAATTTGAGGTCACCTTGATTATTTATTTATTACTACATATTTTTTATTCAATAACGTTATAGCTGGCACCTAGACGAATCCAACGACCTATTTAACGTGGTCTTTATGTTTTGAAATAATGGTGAACAGCCAGTTTTCAAATATTATTCATTATTCACACGATATTTCAGACATTTCCGGTGGTGTGACAAAAAAATGTGTCGTACAAAAAGTAATCGGTACTCAGTCTTCTACAAATTTCAATATACAAAATTTAAATAATTTTTTTTTTAAATAAAAATTTGAGGTCACCTTCATTATTTATTTATTACTATATATTTTTTATTCAATAACGTTATAGCTGGCACCAAGACGAATCCAACGACCTACTTAATGTGGTCTTTAAGTTAATAAATAATGCTGAAATAGCCGTGAACAGCTAGCGCGTCGATCTGGCCCACTGTGCGCCGCGTGCAATCCAACGATTTCGAAATTTTTCATCGAGTTCCCTTCGCGCAATCAATGAATAATGTGCTGGACATCCATCATGTTGATACCACATGGCTTTTCGTGTAAGTAAAGGTAACTCTTCTAGCATAAGTCCCAATGTATACCAAAATGTACTACCAAAACCGTAAGTATTATCGCCTTTCTCTACTTCCTATGACCTTCAATGACCTCATGTAATAGGTCGTTGAACTCGTTTTAAGATCCTCTATCATGATACGGAAGCAAAAACATACCGATCCATTTAAAAAAATGGAGGTCACCTTCAAATGTCCGAAGTACCTCCACCTGCAAAAAAACTATTATCGCCACCGGATGGCCCCCTTCGTACTGTACAATTTTAATTCAGCAAATATTTCTGTGAAACTTATAGTTTCGAAGATATCTGAGGTGCTAATAGTTACTGCCCCACCCTGTATAGAAACAAATAACTGTTTCTTACTCACGAAAATTTGTTATGATATTGGATGGTATTGATTTGCAAATTTAAAGTACCACAAAGTACAAGTGAATTAAGTAATTATTTTCAATTATTTTCTATAAAAAACCTGATATTTTCCGATTCGCGTCATTATAACCCGGCATGCTGGATATAATGTTCCTTGGAAAGGCAAAGAATGGGATTGAATGGAAAATTTTTCCTATTCTTTGTTACGAGATGGCTCTGTATGTAAACAACCGTAATTAACGTCACTTTAATTTCACTAACCTAGTATCGTAGGATAGCGTATACCCTATTGTACCGTGCAAATGAACCTTGTGGAAACTGGTTATCATTTTTTACCATTTAAGTTAGCCATAAAGACAGAATGAACCCACCGTTCGACCCAATAATCTACATTACGGTTATCACGCTATCGACCGGTGCACTAATAGACACTTCAAGAGAGTTTTAGGTATATGTATACATACAGGGTGTCCCAAAACGACTGCGTAAGCGGGAAATGGGAGGTTCCTTGGGTCATTTGAAGCGACATTTTCCTTAGCAAAAATGGCTTCCGCGGCTTTGTTTAGGAGTTATTAACGAAAAACACGGACCAACCAGAGCGCGCCTAGTCGCTCGGTGGCACGGTCAGCGCGGCGAGCCGGGGGGAGGAGAGTGCTGTCGGTACGCTGCGATGTCGTAAAAACCAACAGTTTCTCGATTATGTCCCGATTTCGATGAGCTTTGGATATGTTGTAAAGACCACGATTCTGAACAACATTTCCCTTTAGACTTTTTGTCTCGCGTCTTTAGTTTACGAGATATTTGTAAAACCAGTACCGAAAGCTATTGGTTGTACGGTCAGGTCAACGAACTGTACAGCTGATGGTAGATAGCAGGTATACGACAATCACAAGTTTCGGTTTTCCTGCAGATTTGTACGCAGAGTCGATGGGTTACTGTTCGAAAACGTCGTCCGTCTTTCTTTTAGAAAGTTTCTTAAGGGAGGCATAGGACAATAGGGACCCTAAAACGCCACGCCGACCTGACATTTCTACCTCTTGTTGGGTGAAAGGACGGACGACGTTTTCGAACAGTAACCCATCGACTCTGCGTACAAATCTGCAGGAAAACAGAAACATGTGATTGTCGTATACCTGCTATCTACCATCAGCTGTACAGTTCGTTGACCTGACCGTACAACCCTTAGCTTTCGGTACTGTCGTATACCTGAAGACATCTGTGCAGTTCGTCACCGAATGACCCAGTGACAGTGACACACATTTCGAAGCATTTTCAATTACAAGTTTTTACAAATATCTCGTAAACTAAAGACGCGAGACAAAAAGTCTAAAGGGAAATCTTGTTCAGAATCGTGGTCTTTACAACATATCCAGAGCTCATCGAAATCGGCACATAATCGAGAAACTGTTCTGTTACATCGCGGCGTGCCGACAACACTCTCCTCCCCCCGGCTCGCCGCACTGACCGTGCCACCGAGCGACTAGGCGCGCTCTGGTTGGTCCGTGTTTTTCGTTAATAACTCCTAAACAAAGCCGCGGACGCCATTTTTGCTAAGGAAAATGTCGCTTCAAATGACCCAAGGAACCTCCCATTTCCCGCTTACGCAGTCGTTTTGGGACACCCTGTATAGTATACGTATATGTATGTATACTATTGTATACAGTAAATCCAAGAAGTATTTGAACACTAAATACCCGATTCTCGAAAAATTGTCTACATTTAAACAGTGATAATTTCGTAAAAAATGTTGATACGATAAGAAAGGACTTATTTCACAGTTGAAAGTCTCATAATCCATTCATTCTTATTGTAACAACGGTGTTACCCGGGTGCTTCCTGCCGGAAATAGCTCGCCGAGCCGGGGTTCGAATTACTGGCGAGGAAGCGATCGGTCGGAAAAGACGTGGTGCGTGAAGAAATAAATGAGTCGTTTGTGTGTCAAATCAAGTCTCGCCGTTGTGTTCCGCGGTGTCGGTAGGCGCGGAGTTTTCGCGATGCACGGTACGCGTTTCGGGCGGTCGAGCGGGGCGCGGTACAAAGAGGTCGGTCGGTGGTTGCCGCTGTCTCAGCGCACGGTACGGTGTGGCGGAGGTCGAGGCAGGTTTTCGTCGTCACGACGAAGGGATACTGTGTAGCGGTGTGGGCGAGTGATTGTCGGCACGACGATCAGGTGCTGGAGAGCGAGAGACCGTTGGCACAACGATCGGACGCTGGAGTGAGAGAGAGATCGTTGGCGCAACGATCAGATGCTGGAGAGAGATCGCTGGCATAGTGATCGGAGAGTGGTTGGATACTTACCTTTGCTTCGCAGAAGCGTCGAGAAGATCGCTGGCACAGTGATCGGAAAGGAGTGATCGCTAGTCGTACTGGCACAGTAAGATAACGGTCGGCAGGTAGTCGTCGGCTCGACGACGGGAAGACGGTAATCTCTCTGGATTTACCGGGCCTTATATAGAGGTTATTTGGTGGTGAAGGGTGGTGGTGTGGAGGAGTTTAGGGGTAGTTACGCGTTTCCTGATCCTGCCAAAATGCGAGAAATTACGCATCCGGTTCCCGCCAAAATGTGTTTCTAGGAGAGCGGGTAGTGCGGGGTGTTTAGTATCAGAGTGACAGTTCCTTGAAGCTGGGGTTGCGCGGTGAGGACAGTTCGTGGAACTGTGACGCGGTACAGCTGATCGGTTATGCGGTATGTTCGGTTTCGGTCTGGTTCGGCGGGGTTCGGAACGCGACGCGTTAGTAATAGGCCTGCAGTTGCAGGTCTGTTATATTATGATTTAGCGGGCGAGAAAACGAAGATGACTTTTTCTCAAAAATGTTATCAATCATGACATTCAATCGTCTGTGAAAACTTGAAAAATTTTTTTCTCGACTGAAACCACCACAAATTTCAAGATCGAAGTTGCCACTTTGCATCGACACCTTAAAAATTGATTTATGATTTATTTTAGTCGTTTTATGTTTATATTTAGCCGGCCGCCAACTTTACAGTGATATAAGTTAGACCGGAGCAGTTGTGGCTCCCATCCCCACTCTTCTCTCTGGCTTACAATTCAGCAAAGGAGAGGTGCCCCCTCTACTTGGCTGCTGAACGGAGGTGGTAGAGTGGGGTACTATGCTCATCACTCTGGCACACGGGTTAGGTTGGAAGTGGGAGAGCTACTCTCTTCCGTAGTGAGAGAATTGTCGCATTGGTAGTGAAGGTTCTCTGGCTCCCGACGGACACCTTGTATACAAATAAACTGTTATATTTCTCTTATTTTTCAACCTTTCAAAGATATGCAACCCCTTATGTTCTAATAGCGAACTGAAATTTTTTTCAGGAAAGTAAACAATTTGCATGTTTGGATCTGAGTTTCTTATTAAAAGCAGATACATATAAAATGTACTTTTGATAAAATTAATGGAGATCTCGAACAACAACTAGATATGTTATAAACTCTTAAATTTCTACTAGCTTCGCAAGCCTTTGTTATTTCAGTTGCAATACTTTGCCACAAAGAACAACATACAAGTAAAATACTGTCCGGCACAAAGTAAATTAATATCAGATGAAGACACGTTGTCAAATGAAACCATATTGTTGAAATTATGATACTTGAAAATGCACGAGCGCGTGGTATTAAATCTTTAGTACAATTAATATAATTGCTATCAAAATTACTGTATGCGTACTATTCATAAGATAATAAACTCTAGTATATTATTCGCGACTTTTCCACTCTGCATTTAAAAATCTAATCATTCCAACAATTTTGTCCAGAAGTAATTATACTCTTCATCTCATTTTGATAGAAAATTGATGAAATTTTTTAAAGAAAAAATTAGGTCAATTACATACGGTGGCTTCAACAATTATTTGATCACCTGAAAATTTCTCGATATTGAAACTGTTATACTTTCGATAAGTTATTTGATAATTATTTTTTATATGTAGAATTATATTTCTTTAAAAAATTAGTATATAAATTGTTATATTATTTATTATGTTATTATAAATATTGTTATAAAATTTTTATATTAAAATATAAATTTATTATGTGATATTTGCGTACTATTTTTTGTAAAATTGAGCTGAATAACTTAACTAACACTCATTTCCAAAAACAGTCATTATTTGTTTTGAAACCCCAACGTGTTCCAAACTTTTGAATGGCAGTGTAGCTCCTTAAACATCCTGCTGAGACTGCAATTCTTTTTCCCCCTGTTAAGATCACTGTGATAATATGTATCAGTGAAAGAAACTTTTTCTTTCAATTATAACCTAGAGAGACTAACAATAAGTGTAACACTGTTAAAAACCAAGAACCAACTGTTGACTGGAATAACATTTTACCCGTACTTTTTTTCTGCAAGCATGCGAATATTGAAATCGGAAAGCAACGAAGTCACTTTAACATCGTTCTCCTGAATAACCCATCGCACCTGGAACATCCAGCAAACTAAACTTAACAGAAAGTTGTTGAACCCATTGCACTTGATGTTTGCGCGAAGTTCATAACTAACTCAGCGTCCAACTGGTGAATGCATAAATGTTTATGAAGTTAAAGCTGAAGACTCCGAGACTGAGGACGAAAATTATCGCAGAAGCTGCCTCGTTCGTTCAGTTGTCATCCTATTAACTTCAATTTATTTAATTATTTCTTATTGTTTTAAACAGAGTGGTTTATTTAACAAATTCAATATTGTTACATGTAGGTTATATTACATACGTACGTGTTACATTATTTCTAAATTCTTACGGAACATTGTTTGAAAAAATTATAAATTATTTTCAGGTCTTCTATATCAGGTTTACATAAGAAGGAACTAATACAAAGAGGAAAACAGTACTTGCCTTTGAGAAGCTTTTAGTTTTTAAACGTGCCTTTTTCCTTTGTTGTAGTTATAAATATCAGCGCAGAAAATTGATTTTTATTGTAAACGTAAATTTCCCTGGCCTTATAAAAAACCCTGACATATGAAGGATATCATGTGCAGGCGAAGATATAGTTTTAACTGTTTTAAGTAAGATTAGGCCACGACGCACAGTGGTCCCAAATCGCCAAAAGCTGGCCAAAACCCCAAAAATGAATTATGACTTAGGACCGTTTTACCCATTGGGTTGGGTACTCTAATAGTGACTCCGTAGTGGGGTAAACAGTAAAATGCTTGCATTTTTTTACCTGAGTTGCAGTCGTAGTCGAAACTTCGCTTTCGCTAGACAGGCAATTTTCACGCGCGTGAGCGTACGTACGAAATAGAAGTGCAAAGTGTATAAGCTATATTGAAAGCTAGTGATTTTTATACTACATAATGGATACAGTTTGTGCAGGTAAGTTCAATCGTTTTTAGTGCTGAATTGTTACTGTTAACCGGTTAAAAGTTACACGGAAGGGGAACGTAAAATTTGACGCATACATTTTAAAGATGTAGAGATAAGTTAAAACCTAGACCTACCTACGTCGAATAACTTACATAGGGTCTTAGTTTATTCTATTATCTTGCAAAATCTAAAAAATTAGCTGCCTAACACTGCCTATTCTCGCGTAACACCATTTTATATAACTCAGTGTAAGCATTTTATTAGCTTTCACCCAAATATCTCGGAAAGTATGAATGATACTAAAAAATGTTTCAAATAAAAATTTTATGGTTTCAAGGAACGCATTTGACGATGGTATGCGTTTGACTTATTAGTGACCTTGAAATGTCCTGCGAAGGTCACGAGTCAATTTTTGAAAAAAAAAACGTTATTTTTTTATATTCTTATAGCTGGCATTCAGACATTTTCAAAACACTATAATAACATTATTTTTAGTCAATTTGTTACCGAGATATAAACGTCTCAATAAGAGAGCTAGAGAAAACGACCTTTAAGGGACAGAAAGGTAAAATAAATTAATTCTGAGAATTAAATAATTAATTATTAATTTTATAATTATTTATTAATTTTTAATTCTTAGACCACATGTTTTAAATATTTATTTCGATTACTTTCAGGTTCTCGTGATACCGAAATAAGATTTACGAGGAAACAGATTTTCCTCTTTATTAAAGGATATTTGAATAACACTACCAGTGCAATATCTGAACGCCTTCAGAATGAGATATTCGAAAAGCATGGGAGTTTAATTAAAATAGATAATGAAACAAAGACGGCATTAGGGAAATTATTTTCTCACATCAGGACAAAATGGCAAAGTACAAACAGAACAGAAGTCACGTTTTTTACAAAACGAAACATTACAGTCAGCTTCAATTTTTGAAAATAACTAACAATGTTTTAACGTACGTGTTCGCCATATTGAATCCGCCATTTTGTTTTTTCAAATTTTGAGTTCAGATTTGTAATCAGCGACCCCGAAAACCATAGAATACGAATTTTTGAATAGAACTAAGAATTTTTTAACGTACGTGTTCGCCATATTGAATCCGCCATTTTGTTTTTTCAAATTTTGAGTTCAGATTTGTAATCACTGACCTCGAAAACAATAGAATACTAATTTTTGGCTTAATTGAAGTACGTTTAGGGGTTTTGGCCAGCTTTTCGGGATTTGGGACCACTGTGCGACGGCGCGCGCGAGAAGAAAAATGTAAACAAGCAACGACGAGCGTCGAAACGTTCGTAAAACGCACGAAAAAATGTAAACCATGGGCGATGAGCGGAGAGGGAATACGAGAAGGCGCCAATCGTGTGTAGGCATAACTAGAGAGCACAATCGATTAACGCATTTTGTTAATATCATTCTTTTTTGTATATCGTTAGCTAGTAATAAAGTCACATTGTTACCGATACGTTGTTGAGAGTCAGCTCACCGAAACCTGATCCTACACATGTAGGATCCCACACATATATGTCCTACAATATATTTTTTAATTCGAAAATGTTCAGACTTTTGAATTTCAGATTAAATTGAAAATTGTTCCACAATACAACTACCATCTCAAATAAAATATTAAACTTTGTGATATTTTGCAAAAATAATTAGATAATATAAAACAGGAAATGAAATTAGCTTTTCCATATTCTCTGCTTGGACTTATTGTACATGCATTTATGACAAAAATAAATGTAATGTAAAACAGTAGAAATATTCGAAGAATTTAGAAATAGTATTTAAAGGTCCATTGTCTAATCATGTAACTTAATTCTTCAGTTCTTTTAGATCCTACAAATCTTAATTACACAACTATGTGACAACAGAAATTAATTTTAGAGAAGAAAATTGTCATTCACACATAAGTGACGTGTCGCTCGAAGTGTTAATTAGTTTCCGTCGAATTTTGTCCAGGTTTTCATGGCAATTGACCACAGCGCAACGTCAATGATTGACGAAACCAACAGTAGTTCCGAAAATCGTGGCTAGATTGCATCGTGCCGGGTCGAACGTCGATGTTCCACATATCGCTTATGTATCACCGAAAGTTCTAGATCACTTAGGCACAGGCAATAGTTCAAAACGAATTGTCGGGACAGCTGTATGCGGGCGTGATTTTTGGCAGAATGATCGTTAGAACGTCCGGGAATTGGCTGGGAGTGTACCTGATCATGAATCAAGCGTTGTAGGGTAAGCCTACTAGCGATCGAGCAGTCTGATACTCCCGAGGTACACAACGCAATATGCCTCTGTTCTGCTACACATACTAATCCCCCGAAACGGACCGATTCACTCTATCTGGCACGGATGTTTCCTGTCTGCCATATCATTCTCTCGTGGCTCTGTACCCCACCCACGCCGCCCACCCCTTCCATTGCAGTCACGCAAATCCCTAATGTCGTTAGAACGCAATGAGAATTTCTGCTAGCACTATACCACGTTTCGCAATCCTTCCTGTTGCGGTGCAATTATGTACGTATTATTTAGGAATATCGACGTTACCGTGCTTCACGAATCCGCCATTTTTCAACCGCTATTTTCAAACTTGGAATGATCAATTAAAGTATTGGCACAGTATGATATTTCACATACAAACACTTGTAACTAGACTGCAGATTTTATGCATTTACGACAAAAATGAATAGAAGAAATGCGAAACAGTGAAAGCGTTTCATTTTAAGAATTTTCTTGTATTATTTCCTGTTCATTCAAATTATTAAAAGAAGGAGTATATTTTTATTTAGCCTCTGTGTCTTACAATTAATTTGCACAATCTTTCTTTCAGTCTACTTGTAACTAATGAAATAATTGCTCACGTTAATTTATTTTGTAATAGTTTTTGTATTACTTGTATATACAGTAAACGCTTGATTCTTGTCCAACAGCCGTGTTTTTCATGGACAAGAATCGTGCCCAGAAGTGCGTTTTGATTTATGACTGCGTCTAGATATCGCGCCGACCGCGCCGAGCGAGACTTCAATAGAGAGCCGAACATAGAGAAGGACAGAATGAAATACGGTTCGCGTGACTGGCCGCGTCTTTTTCTTTCCGATGCGCTGTCCTTCCTTGCGACCGAAACTTTGATCGTCGATTAAACCACTAACTACAATTGAAACTATATCGTGTTTGGTGTCATTTTAATCAGAAAAATGCCAGAAATAATGTAGTGCAGGTCCCATAAACAAATAATGAAAATTAAGAGATTTGTAAAATCGATTCCTCGGCGTGGTGTTCGCCGTACCCGAGCCGCCAGGGCTCCGCCCTGCGGAGCGAGTCGGCGCGGCGCGGCGCGGCGTTGACAGGCAGTGGAGTGGGTAGGCACTGGACAGGAATCGTGCCCACGCTCCGATCAAGAATCAAGCGTTTACTGTACTGTTTTACTACTAATTTCTTTTCCATAGTAATGTATCATCTCCTGCTCCTTCAGATGATCTGACTGTCGGATTTTTCTTTACTATGATACTTCAGTATTGTTTTTGCTATGTATATTAATTATGGTGACACTAGGCTCGTCACGGAGAGCGAGACGCGCAGGCGGAAAAAGAGGGCGTAGCCCTCGAAAAACGGCCGAAAAGGGCAAAAATTGCGAAAAGGTCTTCGTACGTTAAGTAATGCTTTTTGAAGAATAACTCCTTCGAAGGTAATTTGAAGATCAATATATTATACATGGTTGAATTTGTATCTTAATTAGCTATAATGTTGCACTGAACAAAATACGTTGTTCCATTTAAAAAAACGATGATGACATTTAAATATCGGAAAATGAGACCTAGAGAAAAAAAATTTCTCCGTCACAATAATTTTCCCACTGAACCAAAAATTTTGTGCTTGAAACATTTTCTCGTATTTGGGTCATTCCACGCGAAAACGGACACTTTTTGGAGTAATGTTTCGGATTTTGTTAAAATTTGAATCTATTGTAGTCTTTAGTGACCTATGAACAAATCGCAAAGGATTTTTCGATAGCTTAAAAATTGTTGATTTTACAGACGTGTAAAAAAACGTGTCATCCTTTTATTCATTCAACCATAAGTCTAAAACTATCAAACCGATGAAAATGAGTTTTTGGGAGCTTATAGTGAAACCATAAGAGTATCTATTACAAAGTTGTCATTTGAAAAGAATGTTCTTTTTCATCATTTATTTTGCAATTGTTTTTAAACAAATGTCGTGTTTTCATAGCAGGCCACTTTTTAAAAAATCCAAAAAAATGAGGAGATACCCCCAAGTGTCCCCTTTACGGACATTTTTTTAAAAAGATGTACGTTTAGAAATTGTCGGAATTAATATGTGTAGTACACCCTCGGATGGCCGCTAGCGCGCGGTACGAGGCTGTACTATATGTATTGCGGTGCAGCGTTCACTTCAAATAATTTTAATTTCATCAATTTTCAAATATTCATCTTTGCAAAAAAATGTCCGAAAAGGGGACACGTGGGGCTCTCCTCTTTTCTTTGAATTTTTTAAATAGTGGCCTGCTATGAAAATACGACATTTGTTTAAAACAATTGCAAAATCAATGGTGAAGAAAAACGTATTTTTCAAATGATAACATTTTTAGTAGATACTGTTATGTTTTCACTATAAGCTCCCAATTTTTAAGATATCGAAAAATCTTTTGAGATTCGTTCACAGGTCACTAAAGACTATAACATATTCAAATTTTAAATAATCTGAAAGAGTACTCGAAAAAGTGTGCGTTTTCGCGTGGAATGACCCATTACTAAAAACAACGGAAATAATTTCGGCTTAAGTCTTAGGTGCCTCACCCAGTATATTCCGAGGAATGAATGTATTAAATAAATTTTCTATAAATGCACATTTAAAATCCCAAAATTGCAAATTAAAAAATTTAGAAACCGTCATTTTGACGTGTTCAAATGATGTTTTCAAAAAACAAAAGGATTTTTAGTAAAAGGATGTTTTCAGGAAACAAGAGATACAAACGAGAAAATTTGGTCGATAATGAAAAGTTGGCAAGTGACAAAACACTTATAGGTGCTCAATTAATAGAACATATGGAGGAAACTCCTTGGAGCAAACTCAAGAGGCGTGTTAATTTGATACTCCTGTGGGTCGAACTCACCACGGTGTTTCGGTTCGTTCATTACAGGTCGACATTTAGTCAACTACTTGTAGTTTACCGAACTTTGTCACCTAAGATTACACCTCTACAGCTTCAGCTTCTCATCTCTTCGCGTACAACGTGCTCCCCTATTTTCGTCTTACTTACTGTTCGGTTATTTCGCATCTAAGGATCTACGAGATCTCTGTATCCGAAGATCTAGTTTGAACGACTATGCATATACGTATGTATACATAGCGTTCTACATATAACCGTCGGTATAGAAGACACAACATTTTCGAAAGAAGTTTCTATCCCGAAAGATATTAAACGTTTAATTGTAAAATGTAATTGTAAAAGCAATATTTATAATATAAAAGCTTAATTAAGCTCTATTCCAACATTTGATTATAATTTCTTATAAATACGAATTCGTTTGTGAGACGTGGATATGTAAAATTGATTATCGGATACGAAAGTTTTTAGAATTAATTCTGTTTCATGTTTTTCATTCATTTTTTCATGTAAAGTTGTACGACACCTTGTAGATATATCATTTATGTATGTAGTACTAGTAGATTGCGTAATTTATACATTTACCACTATGAAGCAAAAACTCAAATTAAAAAGACATGATATACAGGGTGTTCCACCTAACTTGAGCATCTTGAATGTAAATGTTAGAGAAAACATTATTTTATTCGAATGGACAAATACTGTGATGGGATAAAAATTTGTTTCAAGGTCATCGGAGTTTTTTTTAAACGGAACTACATATTTTCACCATCGCTATACTAAAATACACGAGGTTAATGTGTATTTAACCTTCCATAGTACTATGACCTTCGCGTGAGCTTGAGTACAAAAAATTCGTACACACTAAGCAATTGATGAAAATAGCGAAACAACTTCGATAAAAGGATTAATGAACGAAATCTTATTTATAACATTAATTTAAAAAATGGCTCAAGTAAATGCTATTTAGTTTAATGAGAACTGTCGGAATAACAAAAAATCAATGCTACTTCCCATTTAGAAAAATGTTGGTGGCCCCCTTTATCCCCCCCCCCCCCCCAATTGAAGACATACTAAAATATTAGCACCCCTTAGTCATTTAATTAAAAGAAAAATGAAGTCGATATCATCATTAGATTTTGAGAAAACAACTTGTAACACTTCAATTGGTACACCCTGTATGCACAGACAACTTCATTATTTTTTATACCTACGTGCAGTTCGTTATTTATCATGCTTTCCCATATCGTGCATTCGGCTTTCCTGAGTTATTCTTTAGAAGTTCAAAAATCTTAAAAACATGGGTAGCGTTATAGCTATGCAGCACAGTGTAGAGTGTAGAGAGACAAAGGACGGTTTAGTCTGGACATCGACGCAGATACACATCGCCCAATCTTTGAAGTCTGGACAGCAGCCAGATTCTGTTGTCGTCCCGAAAAGTACGGCGAATACCGGCCCTGTTCCTCACTCTGCAAATTAACCAGGCCTTTTACACGCTCTTGGATAAAAAGCACAGGAATCCGGCCAAACAGATCAGCGACCGTTCCTGAATGGAAAAACAATGGTAGGTAGGTAGGTGGTACACGAGCCACAGCGTTCAACGAACCGAATTCAGAATCTTTATCGATGACGTAGTTGGCAAACAATCTCCTTTTTGCACCTTCCACGAGGATTACGAGTTGGCTTCGGTGTCTAACTAGTCGCAGATCGTGACTCACAACGATGCAAACAGTTAGTTCTTCTATGTATGTGTAGATGTACTCACGGTAGAAGGGATCGCAGTAGAATCTCCGTTACACGAAGTAATTGCTGGGCAAAAGTGTTCACTCAAGAGAATGTTCACATGGTAGAACAACGAGCGGTGGCACTTTCGGCTATACTGGGCGTGCAAAATAAAATGTTGCAACCTGTTTTATTAGAATCTACTGCAGATATTGTCTCCGTTTCTTTCAAATTCATCCAAGCGGGTCCAAGCGAGCTCATCTCTTACTGTGGAATACATTTTTTGAGAAAAACAAAACATCCCGATTTACAAAAAAAATGGAAGATAGTATTAACTTTTTGACATTGTGGTAGCCCTCGTCAAAATGAATAACATTATCACACCACGCGATGCGATACATCCGAAGTAGTACAGTAGTATCTCAGTAACTGTCGCATCGCCGGGTCTGCCGAGCTACAGTTCCAGTAGAGGTGCTACATTCATTGTAGCCGAATGTAGAGAGGAATAGCGATTGAAAAAGAAAGAGAGACTGAGTTTCGACGCTTCGATCTTTTTCAGGCCTGAAACTTTAATCACTTATTACACGAATAACTATAATCGTAATTATATATATCGTGTGTAGCGGTATTTTAATTAGAAAAATGATACGATATGATGGTAAAGGTTTCATTAAAAACAATTGTAAAAGTTCCAAACTTTTGCTTCGTTTGAACCCCCCGCTGGCTCGGTTGTCGAGTGTGTTTACCGCTTGACTGGTTCCAAGGGGTATCTCCCAGTGGTGGGGAGACAATTTGGACAGTTACGGTAGAGATCTTTGCGATAGTTACGGAGATAATAATGTAGTGGTAATCTGCTGAGAGAATGTAGCGAAAATGCGAGAGACTCAACTGTGTGCGCCTGGGTAATCAGACAGTTTCTTTATTGGAATATGGGTTCGATTATTAAGTAAAACACAGTTTATCTGTCAACGTTTACTTTATTCGGACCGTTAAGAACGAAGCGTGTTTCCTCGAGAAGGATCTGACTTCGACTAAACTAAACTGACCTGGGTAGTCAGAAACATAAAATGAGACCCACTTATACCTACGGGCCTTTTCCTAGCTTCATTGTGTTTTAAGTGTCGAGGGTTTTTCCAGGCAAGACCCTTCTGCGACACATCTGGCAGTCCCTATACTATCCTCAAATATCTCAAGGATAGTTCTTAGAAAGTCGAGACAATTTTGAACTGTCGATATATCCAACATTCTTTGTAAATTCTTTTCGCATTTCTTCAGAGTGACTTCTTATGAGACGCAAACTATAAATGTGCATACAAGGAAGTTGCTGGATCTTGGAAAGCTCGTGGCTGGATCGAAAAAAATAGTGACTTTATAAGTGTGGGAGCATGAAATAAATGAAAGAGAGGAGGAAAAAGGAAGGAGCGTTTCGTCCTAGACCCGCTAGTAAGGCTATCTAGCGGGCCCTGCCTTAGACGGTTGGGATGTTGGAAGGCGTTTGAGGACGGTATACATACAAATCATTGAGGAATTGAGTACTAGCGGGAAAGGTCTTTCTTCCAACTACCTGTCCCTCTTGTGGCACGAGTAGGAAGTTAGACCGCCACATAAGGAATATCGGGTCAAACGGGACGTCACAGGAATGGGAATACAATCGAAAAAAGTTCTCGCTTTTATGTGCTCGTAGATTCGCGAAATGACATACCCATTAGCTACGTTGGTAGCTCCCTATAGTCCCCCGAGGTTGCGTCGATATCTCTGTATATCGCTTCGATGCTTCGGAGGCCTACGAGAGAAACCGACTTCGATATCTAGTTTCCGATATCACAGTGTAGTAATACAGCTGCTCTCTCTTTCTTTTTTCCTCTTTCTCTCTCTCTCTCTCTCTCTCGCTCTCTCTCTCTCTCTCTCTCTCTCTCTCTCCCTCTCTCTCTCTCTCTCTCTCTTTCTCTTTCTCTCTCTTCCTGTTTCTCTGTCTCTCTGCAACCACCATTCACCCTCTTATCAACTCTTTCTTTCGTTTGTCGTACCTGTGCTTCCTCTCCCTTTTTTTTCGTTTGTCTTTACCAGGAGATAGGATCGTGTCCTTTGTTCGTCAGTCGCGGGATCGTTCGTGGATACGATGTACGAATTCGCGATCTCGAAACGAGGAACTACATCTTCTTCGATACGGTGTGTCTGTGAGAAGTCCAGCTTCTAGCCGGAGGTGGGAATGGTCTAGGACAGGATTTAATTTCCTCTGGTCATGTAGCGGCTCGCGTTCAAGAATTTTCGTGCATTTTTTCCATTTTCATTGTGTCTCTGGGACCTCATTCTGAATCTCATTTTTTGTTAAAACTTGTATTTTGTTATGAAGCTGCATTGCAGTTTTCATCCTTAAAAATGTACTGTTGTGTTATTCAAACGTTTTTTGTTAGTTCCTTCTGTAATAGAAGGTGGTCCTTCGAACTTTATTAGCGGGCACCTCGCAGTGCTAATTCATCAAGGCCTGAACGATCTTCACGCAAGATCATCCAAGGGCGTAAACAGGTCATTCGTAGTAACTACGATATCGGCGATCGGAGAATAAGAAAGCTACCGGGAGTAATCTGATTATGTTGACAGCGGAGGAGAAGCCATAAAAAAAGTTTCTGTAAAAAATTCTCAAAAAATGATTCATTGTTTTGTACATCTTTACATACAGGGTGTTCAACTAGAGGTGGGAGAAAATTTAAGGGCTGGTTCTCCATGACAATATAAGTCGAAAATGAAGAATAAAAAAATTGCTATTTCGGCTTCATTATTTAGTTATTAACAATTCAAAATCCGCCTAAAATGCGACAACCCGACCAACAAAGGTACACGCCGCGGACGTATCAAGTGACAAATACATGCTTACCTTGGTTCTCATTTGGGCCCCCAGCGAGGTGAAAATGTTTAACAAATTGATGAACAAATTTAACAAATTGGTCGATGCACGACATTGAACCAGCCCTTAAATTTTCTCCCATCTGTAGTCGAACACCCTGTATAATATTCAAAAGACCCCACTGCTGTATGTATGTACAAAACATGCGATAGCTGCCAGCACTCGTTCGAATGGGAACGATGCAGCACTCTTAATTACCATCAAGCATTCTATTTATATTTAATTATAAAAATATTCTTGTATAAATAAACTCTTCTTCTATATCATTCAGTCTCAACAAAAAAAAAATTTTTCGTCAATACATTATCGTACAAATTAATTTCTAAACCTAGGAGAAAATTGCCTCACCCCCTATGTATGAACGAGATGTTAGTGAACGCGATAAAGAAAATTCCAAAACTAATTTACTTAATTTAATATTAACTATATAAATTAAAAATGTCATGACAAGAAATTGCAGAAAAATATGTAATTTGTTTAACCCTCGTACTGTGTTCTGGACATTAATGCCCTGTAATAGCTATTTTTTCTGATCTTTGTATGTCATCAAGGTTTCATTAAATATTATAGAACTGTTTTTTATGAATTGCAATACAATTACAAGTTAATAAATTTTCCAATAGTTTTTAGCTTATTACATAGGTTCACAGGAACGTAACAAATGTAACAATTAGGTAATCGCAAGAAAAGGGTTAAGTTATGACCTTGTATATGACCTTGGCCACAAATGAGCTTATTGAAGCCACTAAAAAATAATCAATAATAATGATAATAATTTCGAGTGACAAATACGTGAACAATTTTGTACGCAAACGCTCCGACTGTTCTAGTAAGTAAACACTTATCCGCCAACGGGAGTGTTTAACGAAATCAGAAGTAGAGGATATTACCAAATGATCGTGGGGCGACTCGTCGGTTCCTCTCGTTGAGCAAGCAACACTGAATTTTTTCGTACTCTAAAGAGAACCCTCCGTTTCTGTCTCCGCGATTTCTTGCTTTACTGCACTTTCAGCCCCCACCCTCGCAGGCCCGCGCGTCGAATTGGAACGCAAAACGTAATTTCGAGGGAAATCGGGCAACCCGTTTGTCGATTGACTTCGACGTGACTCACTGTACCACCCTCCAATTTCCTGTGTTCCTCTTTCCCTCTTTTCTTCTGACTCTCACCTCGACCTTTTCTCTCCTTTCGAACCGTTCCGGTATCCTCGCGGTGCGATGCGGCGCGGCGCGGCGCGGCGCGGTGGCCTCGCCTTCTCCCATCGCGGCCAGCGAACGCGCTCCGACCATCGAATCCTTCGTTACTTCAGCTAATTGGGAACCTGATTAATTAGGGAACTTTGGTTGAATTACAGCACGATCCCGCCGCGTTCCGCGGTCTACGCTAGAACCCTCGAAAACGCGAAGAGTGGCTTCGGCATTAGCTTTAGCCTCGGCGAAACGGCTGCGGGCCGGGCCGGCTATATGAACGAAACACTAGACGAAGAATCAAGGAACGTGTCCTGCGGAACTGTAAAGCCTTTGTTTTCCCTACCGCCGGTTGCCACTGGGCTTTAGAGAATGTGACTTGTCGGTTTCTAGTCTATTAATCCCGGAAACAGCGAAAAGTCGTTTACGGCTTTGAATGGTTTTTCATCCTTTAGTGACGGCGTACAGTGGACAGTGGAACGATATTTTCTTGGACATCGTCTGATCGACCATAACGAATCACAAGATTAAACAAATTGCAACAGAGCACTAACAATTTTACGGTTATGCACCACGCGACAAAACTGTAAGATATACCGGGTGTCCCAAGAATGTTTTACTGCCTTAAAAGGGGTGATTGCCGAGGCCAATTTGAGTAACTTTTTCCTTTGCGAAAATATTCTCTTGTGGCTTTGTTGAGGAGTTATTAACGAAAAACACAGACCAATCAGAGAAGCGGCTACAGCGGACGGATTCCTTCTCCGCCAATGCCAACGCAACGCCACGCTCAGCGGGACCTGTAGACGCGCCCCGATTGGTCCGTGTTTTTCGTTAATAACCCCTTAGCCAAGCCGCGGAGAACATTTTCGCAAATGAAAAAATTACTTCAAATGACCTCAGGAAACGCCCCTTTCAAAGTTGATCGACATTTTGGGATACCTCAAGTAGCTCAACTAAGTACCTCAGACAAGTAATAAGGTTTCTTAAATAATATGTTGAACAGTAAATGGATCGGAACGTACGGACCTATAAAATGGCCTCCAAGATCTCCGATTTGTCACCCATAGATTTTTTATGAGGTCATATTAAATATAGTTTTTATGCTACGACTTACAAACTGAGATACATATAAAACGTATGTGCATTAGGGTGAACCTTATTTTTCGACCTCCGAATTTCTTTCGGGACACACCATAGGATTGTGATGCTAACTAAAAAAATAATCTATGCAAAATTTTAGCCCGATTGAACAACGGAAAAACGTGCCGCATCGAGCTTGAAAATATTTTATTTTTGAAACTTTATTTTCTACATTATAGTACATCGTAAATATACATTTATATATACAGGGTGTCCCACGTAACAGTTTTCATGATTTTTTATGTATATACTTGCGATAATCTGACAAAAAATATTTTAAACAAAAGCTGATCAGTTTTCGATTGGCTATACATTGCAATAAAAAAAAAAGTTCGAAAATTTCTTTTTTATTATTGTCAAGGCCACCTTCATTTTTTTAAATGACACTTCAAGGTCATCCGAAGGTCATGGTGTGCTAGATCGTTGAATTCGTCTTGACACGGGCTGTAATACTTTTAAGTCAAAAATACAAAGTGCCCTTTTAGAAAATGAAGGTGACCTTGACAATACTATAAAAAAATGTTTTTCGAATTTTCTTTTATTGCCAATATATAGCCAATCGAAAACTGATCAACTTTTGTTGAAAATACTTTTGTCAGATTATTAAGTACTTAAAAAATCGTGAAAACTGTTACGTAAGACACCCTGTATATAGTTGAATCTGTCTTTCCATGCTCTACAATATGCAAATAAACAACAAAGTCATCGTAAAAAAAAATTCGTGACACTGAAATTTCGAAAATTGGATTTCAAAAAAAAATTTTCTTTAGCATTATATCTACTTTGTAGAACAATACAATTTTTGTTTGACACATTTTTCATATTTTCACAAATAAGATTTCTAAATTTTAATGGAGTAACTAATACCTTCATCAAGATTACAGTTTCTTAAGTAGTAAATGTTACTACTAGTTCCTACGTGCGGAATAATTTCCACGAATATTAGAAGAATGGGGATTATTATTGCTCCAATAGCAATGGAAACTCCACGTCAAGATTTAGAATTTTAAAAAATACTGTATGCATATCGCTATATTGATGAAAAAATAAATAGTGTATAAAAGATCATGAAACTGCGAATGGTGGAGACGCTGAATGTTGTGACAGATGAACCTTGCAAAAGATTTAAAATTACTCTGTATGATAGACAAATTTATAGTAACGGATATATTGAGTATTTCATTTCCCAACATACAACAAAATTATTTGAAAGATGCACAATTCCCACACAATTTGAAAAAAATCCCGATTTATAGGAAGATGAGAATGATTTGAGATACATATAGTTTAAGCATCGTTCAAGATTTAAAAGATGTAGACGACATACATAGCTGAACGTGGTATCAAACTAATACAAGAATACAATCAAATATTAACAAAAGATGAGGAAGAAAAGCAATACATATTACAAATTGTCGCCGAAAATAGAAAACAGTTTCCCGATGTCAAAAAACAAACATTGTAAAAAGATACGTAAAATATTTAACCAACCTTTTGCAAGGATATTTTAAAATCATAGAGAAGCTTTCAGTTATATTTTCAATAAATATTTCTTTCCGATTCTAAAACAGAATTTGTTGTACATACAGTAAATATCTTTGTAAATACTGTAAATACCTTTGTGATTAATAAACATATGAACAAATTTGTCTAGTAAAAGTTGTATTGTTCGACGAAGTAAATATAATGCTAAACAAAAAATTTTGTTTTGAAATCCAATTTTCTCAATTTCAAAGTTGCTAACTTTTTTTAACGTTGACCTTGTATTTTATTTGCATATGATTATAGAGCATGGAAAGACAAATTCAACAATAATATAAAACTGTATATTTACGATGTACTATAATGGAGATAACCGAGTTTCAAAACTTCAAAATTTTCAAACTCAATGCGGCACATTTTCTCGTTGTTCGATCGGGCCAAAATTTTGCATAGATTATTTTTTTTAGATAGTGTCACAATCCTGGTGAAAATCTCGGAAAAAATTCTAAAATTTTTTTTCACCAAGAATAAATAATGTCCACCCTAATGTTAATCCGTATCCAGTGCAACATTAGAGCATACAGCATTCCATTAAAGAAAACTGAAGGTCACCTTCATTTCTCGAAAAATAGTGTAAATATATAAAATTGTTCATATTGTACAGGGTATATGTAGTCTCATTAATTCCTAGTCGCAACATACTACTAAATACAATGTTACGAAATGTGCAATCTACGTATTTCTCTTATTTTTGACCTTGTACAACCTTGGAAGTCATTGAAGGTCAGCTTCGTTTCTCGAAAAATAATGTAAATATAAAAAATTGACATAGGTTATCGTGTTGCCAGTATAATATATGTACTGTATGTTTTTCCTCTTCCATTTTTTTTTATATATTGAGTTGAGTGGAAAGTTTGTGCCGTTTTTATGGTCAGTCGGTTAGTAAGAAACCTCACGAACTTTCCACTCAACGCGATACTTATTGTTTAAGAATAAAACGCTGGTCCAATTTACCGCGAACACCCTGTATGTAACAAAATCCGACAACCACAGATTGTTGTCTTATTTATTTGGTTAAAAAGAAATCCTGAAAATGATCATTTTTTTTACCTTTCTATAATATCGAAACCACTTCTTAAAGAACATAATTTAATACCAACTTATTCGGGACAAATTAATTCAGCACTTATGTTCTGCATTTCTTTTTCAGTTCCGCTTGCTATTATATTGTCTTCCTACTAAATTAAATGTTTAATGTTTCATTACATTCCCTAATATGATGTACATTGTGCATCATTCCAATTTTTCTAGCTTCGAACAGTTTATTAACAATGTTGATGGTCATCGACAAACAGTAAACATGAACGTCTATATAAATATTAAACATAATGCTTCAGATTTATCGTAAAATTATTTAGCTAAACACTCCACTGCTTATTTCAGTTAGAGTTTGTATATTTTGTGTCATAGTGACTTCAGTATTTACCCATGCGATATTTCACATAACTGGGATAGCCGCATACTCGGGCCCAAGGGCACTAGTTTTGATGTGTCCTAAATAACTAAAACCCACTGTACCATAATTAAATCCATTGAAATTGTACATTTTTATTGCACTTTTATTTCACTTACAGGTTCAGAATCAGTACTGCAAGGCGATAGATTGTTTCCACAGAAAAGAAAAAGAGAATCCCGTCCCATCGTTCCTAGGTATACAAAATATAAATAGATATAATCATGAAAGTAATAGGAACAGAAGTTATAGAGGCAGAAGAGAATATGCTAGATTGGCCACCGGGGAAAATGAAGAATATTCATTCAACATAGAAAAGCGATGTACAAGATCAGGAAATTCTGAGGAATTGGGAATATGGACATTGGACTCTGGATCGTCAACACATATGCCACCCGACATGAGGACGATAGATATTAAACCATATAAGGTTAAGGTAAATTTAGCAGAAGATAAACGGGCGATGTTATCCAGAGCGAAAGGCAACATGAGACTGGCTACAAATACACAAGACGGTAAGCGTACCATATTAATCTAGAGCGTACTTTACACACCTAGATTAAGGGTAAACTTACTATCAATTAGCAAATTATGCGAAAATGGGCAATAAAGACATATTTGCGCATAACAGTGCAAAAATAATTGGAAAAAATAATCAGGTTATAGCAAAGGCATGTGGAAGAAATGGAATGTAGTGACCACTCGAGGAAAGTCGAAGTCCTAAGTGTGCGAAACAGCTGAACACGATTTATGGTGTACGTGACTAGACAAAGCTATTTTTGAGAGAACTGTTCAGTTTCAGAGCCTAGCATGATTTTAGTTTTCGTTAATCACAGTCTCAATAGCGGCATACGGGTACCGTCGCGCGTCGTCGCACACTAGGACGCACCATTACCGCACCAAGATGATTTTAGTGACATTTTACCAAGAAATGAACTTTCTCATATCGATGTCTGTTAGAATTATTAATTAAATAAACTGAATTAATTAAACAAAGTTTTATTAATGAAGCAATGAAATTACGAGCACAAAGAAAACACGTCTTTACGTTTTAAATGTTATACGTCAAGTGAGTATCACGGGCAAGAAAATAGAACGATGTGTTAAACAAATAAACAACTGTTTTATAAACAAACTGAACCATATCAATATTGAAACATATCGAATCGATTATAATCGAACATTAGAAACATTAGATTAATTTTGACATAATATTTCAATACGCCCCCTCAAAATTAAATCTACCTTCCTTGTGCTCTGTCTGGGGCTAATTACATATGGTCCAACATTTGTTGCTTAGGATTAGGAAAACCCAGAAAAACCTAATCAGACCATTCAAATATTATAACATAACATAATAATTAAACAATAAAGACTATACAAATATATATATGAATCATTAAATCATTCTTCATTCTACACCCATTGCGATTCTCATCTTGATGAATTTTTGTCCATTAAGTGGTTTAGTTAGTACATCCGCCACTTGTTCACCTGTAGGAATATATTTCAATGTTATCACTTTATTCTCTACCTGTTCTCTGGAAAAATGATATTTAATATCAATGTGCTTTGATCTTTTATGACTAGTAGGATTGTTCGCTATACAAATACAACCATTGTTATCTTCATAAATTACGATGGGTTCTGATATATTTATTTTAATACTAGTTGCTAAAACTTTAGCCATAATGCTTCTTTGACCGCTTCAAATAAAGCCATGTATTCAGCCTCAGTTGAAGAGACTGCCACTGACGATTGCTTTTTCGTGTTCCAACTAATTGTGCATTTTTCAAATAGTTTAAATATGTATCCTGTTGTGCTCTTTCTATCATGGTTATCATTACCTCCCCAATCAGAATCAGCATACCCAGTCAAAATGTTATTATATTCATTTTTTGTGTATGTTAATTTAATATTTATTGTTCCTTTCAAATATCTTAAAACTCTTTTGAGACAATTCCATAATTCTTTATTTTTCTTATTTGTATACCGACTCAAAATACTAATAGCTACACATATATCGGGTCGTGTACACACCATTATATACATTAAACAACCAATAACATTTCGACAAGGTGCATCATATTCTTCATTTGAATTCAGAGCTTCATAATTAAGTTTACTTTCTAGAGGAGTATTTACTGGATTACAATTTTCCATGTTAAATTTCTTCAAAACTTTTCCAATATAATTACTTTGATCTAGAGTTATTTTATCTCTAATTCTTGTAACTCTTAGTCCAAGAAGAGAGTTCATTATTAGCTGTTGCAATTGCAAGATCATCTACATACAAAACTACATAAATGTTTTTCGAAACATCTCCTTTATCTAAAATATAAATACAACGGTCTACCGGGGAATTTTCAAAACCTCTCTGTTTAAGAGCTTTTTCAAATTCTTCAAACCAGCATCTTGCTGCTTGCTTTAGACCATACAAGGATTTATTCAATTTACAAACTTGATCTTTTTCATTTTCAATTCCCTCGGGTACCTTCATATATATTTCCTCTTTTAACCTACCATTTAGGAATGCAGTTTTTACATCCATATGATGGACTAATAAATTAAATTGATTCGCATAAGCAATTATGAATCTGAAACTAGAGATCCTTGCAATTGGTGCAAAAGTTTCGTTATAATCAACTAAATATTCTTGGCTAAACCCTTTTGCAACTAGACGAGCTTTATATTTTGAAGGATTTCCAAATTCATCATTTTTGATCACGAAAACCCATTTACAATCTACAATATTTTTGTTTTTGGGTTTTGGCACTAAAGTCCATGTTTTCTTAATCAAAAGAGAATTTATTTCATCTTTTATAGCTCGTTCCCATTTATTTCTATCATCTCTCTTATAAATTTCGTTATATGATTTTGGAATATCACATACTATTGATTGTGCACACATCAAATAATCTATTGGTATATCCTCTTCACTATACGAAATACGGGGTTTCTTACTAATCCTATCACTCCTTCTATATTCTGATAATATTCTTTTACTATTATCTTTATTCATTATGTTCGAATCTACGAAATCTAATTTGTCTGTTTTACCATCACCAGACTTACTAGATTCGTCCACTGATTTTGACTTTTCGTCAGAAACATCAGTTTCATCACCTACTGATTTTGACTTAGCGTCAGAAACATCAGTTTTATTACCTACTGATTTTGACTTATCGTCAGAAACATCAGTTTTATCACCAAACCATTCCAGACTATCTGATTTACCACTATCAGATTTTTGTAACTTTTGTATTGAATTTGACTTTTCGTCAGAAATTTCAATTTTATCTCGAGATTTTACATTTTCAATCTCTTTAGCTTTCACCACCGCTACCGGCCTTGACTTTAAGAAATTGATTTCATCAATTATAACATCTCTAACAACAACAAACTTTTGTTTCTTCACATCCCACACTTTATATCCATTTGTTTCATAACCTACCAGTATTCCTTTCCATGACTTTTCGTCAAACTTTGTCTTACTGGTTTTGTTGTGCACAAAAGCTGTGGAACCAAAAACTTTTAAATATTTTATTTGTGGTTTTTTACCATGCCACAATTCAAACGGTGTTTTGTCTAGTTTCAATCCTTTGGTCGGAGTTTTATTAATTAAATATGTAGCGGTAAGAACAGCCTCGCCCCAGAAAACTTTTTCTAAACTCGCACCTGCTATCATTGCTCGAGCCTTTTCCGTGATCGTCCTATTCATTCTTTCCGCTACACCATTTAATTGTGGGGTTCGTGGAACAGTCAAATGAAAGCTAATACCCTTTTCACTACAATAACTTTTCATTTCATTTGATAAATATTCTCTCCCATTATCACAGTACAAATTAACCATTCTTAAATTAAAATGGGCTTCATTTTTTGTGACAAGTCTTTAAAAACTGTAAATAATTCTGATTTGTATTGCATAAGATATGTGACACTATAATGAGTGTACTCATCTATAAATGTTGCAAAATAATTCTTATTACCCAGTCAACACGCCGGCTCGCTTTCGGCTCGGCCACTGCAAGAGCCGAGTCCAGGCCTGTGACCTGCAGAAGTTCGAGCCCAGGGCCGGCCGGCCGGGCCGGTATGCTGCCCATTTGCAGGATTGCAAGGGTGCGGGATTCGCGTTCTCATTTCTTGATAATACGAACACGGGTTTTTTCAATAGCCAATAACGCTAGATAAAAGATCAATCTAAGCCGCAATCGCCCTCAAAAGGCTTATTTTTTCGTATACGAGGCGTAATTTGCATTATTCGGCAGCATATATGTTATGAAAATAGCTACATGCGCAGTTGTATGCTTCCGAATGATGCAAATTACGACTCGTAAACGTAAAAATAGGACTTTCGAGGGCGACTGCGGCTTAGATTGATCTTTTACTTAGCGTTATTGACTACTGAAATCCCATTTTTGTATTATCGAGGAATAAGACCCCGAATCCCGCACACTTGCAATCCTGGAAAAAGAAGTCTACCCCGTAAGAGGGCAGCACGGTTGCATTAATTTGGCGATTGCCGTCATATACAATATTAGAAAATTTTAAATTCTGTGTAAAAATATATAGTATATTATCCCGTCACCAACCCCCTGCGGCATAACAAAATATTAATTTTGCTAACTAAAATTGAGTAGATGAAATTCAAAATTGTTGCATTTTCAATCGCGATGTTGATTTTAACAAAGTCTAACAATAATATGAATATGTTACGCGTTTCTTTTTAGATGAAATAATAAAATTTAATTCGTTTGTAATCCATGTTCAAGCATTAAAATAAATATAGCCGTACAAAAAATATAAATTTTCTTTTCACGTCTACGACACTTTTTTTCTTTTCTTTCATAAAGACGTTTTAATCATAGTGTAACTGTAAAGAAAATTGCACGGCGAGGGGTTAACAATAAACAAAATGTAACGTTATATAAAACGGGGGACTGCTACGCATTTGCAGAATAGAAATTTACTTTAACATCTGCCACATTGATGCGACCCGCCCCGTATTCTGTATACCGGCATTGGCCACATTCGTGTAACTGTGCTGCCCTCTCAAATCTCGGCCCGGCCGGCCGGCCCTGGGCTCGAGTTTCTGCAGGTCACAGGCCTGGACTCGGCTCTTGCAGTGGCCGAGCCGAAATCGAGCCGACGGGCCTATAGCCGCTCGAAGCGGGGTTCGGCCTGTAATCTGCAGGTCAGGGGCTCGGCACGCTGGGCTAGGCGGCCAGCCGTGCTATCTGGGTATTTATAGTAGAAGGAGTGATTGGACCACAAATGTCTGAATGTACCACTAACAAAGGTCTTTTTACATGATCTTTATTCTTTCTCTTTTGAAATGGCAATCGTGCTTGTTTTCCTTTTATGCAAGCTTCACATAAGGTATTGTTTGGTTTTATTTGATTAACCAGTTCTATATCACTAATCATTTTTTTATTTTTTATTTCTAAAAATTTACTTTTTCCAATATGTCCCAAGCGTTCATGCCATAATTCAAAATTACCTTTGATAGTACTATAAATTTGGACATTTGAGGCTAAGTGCACATTCTCATTTTCTATTTTGAAATCTACTGTAATGAGAATATTTAAGGACTTACCCTTTATGACGACCTTACCATCTTTCAAAATTTGTACTCCCTTTTGGTCAAATACAATTACAGTTCCCATTTTCTGCATTTTTGATACGGATAATAAATTAAATGGTACATCCGGTGAATACAAAACATCCTTCAGCTCTCCTTTGACACCTATATTGGTTATTATATTCAGCATGCCCCTTTTTGTAGCCATTACAAATGTGTTGCTCTTTGCCACTGAAATCCTAATTGGAATCTTCAAATCTTGAAATGTTCCAGTTAAGTCTTCCCTATTTATAATATGATCCGACGCTCCTGAGTCCAGCAAAAATTGTATTTCAGTATTTTTACTTTTACATTCGTAATTTCCTGCCATAAAAGCAAATCCATTATTTTCTGTTTCTGTGCTTGTCCCTGGCTGTACACTTTTTATAGTTTGTACAGTTTGCAATGTTCTTTGCTGATCAAAATTCTTGTAATCTGTTATCTTCTTATTATAATGTGGCGGCCTTGGCGTTACCTTACGCCGCTGTTAATTTGCAGTAAGTTTTATTCCTTTCCTTCCCGTTCCTTTGTATTCTATTTCCGCTCCGTGCGGATCTGGTCTTGTTATGTTTCCCAGGTTTCGCTTGGGCCTGTTCAAGGTTTACGATCAGGCCCTGGCGAACCTTTCCGTTTCCAAGTGTTTTATAGCACCCTTCCGCGATGACCTTTTTCCGCACGTTCTTACCTTCCTCTCCTTACTTTCCTCTCCTTACTTTCCTCTCCTTACTTTCCTCTCCTTACTTTCCTCTCCTTACTTTCCTCTCCTTACTTTCCTCTCCTTACTTTCCTCTCCTTACTTTCCTCTCCTTACTTTTCTCCTACTTTTTCCTCTTCCTTTTTCGGGACTGAGTCGAGAGAGCTCATTCTAGTTTGAGTCGTCAAGAGACAAGGTCTCCACTAATACTGGCTAAGCAGAGATTAAACAGTGTTGAGGAAAGAACTTATTCTGAGTTAGTTATTTCTCTACCTCCTCCACAAATTGGTGACCCCGACGTGATCCAGTATTCGGTGTACGACTGTAAAGCGCGTTCGATTCAAAGGTTAACGCGACCAGTGCAACTTCGTTTTTAAATCGAGACTTTATTATCTGTTCGGTGAACATTATTACCGCAAGTGTGTACATACGAAGTTAGTGTTTTTCCGTGTATACACATAATATAACATAGACTTAGTGTAGTTATAATAGATTCAGTGCTAAGATAACTTGCAAAGATGACGGATCCATCCGATTCCATCCGTAATTTGAATTTATCGGGAGCGTCCGCGGGCTCATTTCTGGACCGCGTCGGTGTCCGGATACCGGAGTTTTGTCCAACTGATCCGGAAATGTGGTTTTCGATGGTTGAACGCAGTTTTGACGCGACCGGGATAACAGTTGAAAAGACAAAGTTCGGGTACGTTATCGGTGCCCTAAACCCACGGTACGCCGCGGAGGTACGCGATATTATAATGAATCCCCCGTTAATAGACCCGTACGAAAGGCTGAAGGCCGAATTCATACGGCGGTTGAGCTCTTCGCAAGAGCAGAAGACGCGACGTCTCCTGGAACATGAAGAAATTGGGGACAGAAAGCCGTCGCAATTTCTACGGCACCTGCGGGAGTTGGCAGGCACTTCCATTGCCGATAGTGTCTTGCGCACGTTGTGGGTAGGCCGTCTACCTACCAGCATGCAGTCGATTCTCGCGACGCAAAGGGATACCGAGCTGGATAAGGTGGCCGAGTTAGCTGACGCAATCGCGGAAACTATCACACCGCGTGTACACATCGCTGAAGCTGTGGCCCCTCACGCATCGCGAATACCGATCTCTGGTCACGCAGCAGTAGATCAGGATTTAGAGGCTATCCTGAGCACAAAGATGGCCCAGCTCGCCGTCACATTACGGCAGGAAATTTCCGCTATCCGGCAGGAGTTTACGCGCGCGGAAGACTCATACCGTCCGCGTCGAGATTGGTCGCGACGTCCTAGATCGAGTAGTCGCTTTCGAAGACGCTCATCTTCGCGATCGGAGGAACGCTCAGCAGATGCGGACGATCAGCAAGACAGATGTTGGTACCATCGTCGATGGGGGCAGAGGGCACACAGGTGCATGCCCCCCTGCAATTGGACACCGGCCCAGGGAAACGATCAGGGCAGTCGTTGATGGCGGCCAACGACTCTCACCTAGCGTCACGCCGTCTTTTTGTGACCGACGCCAAATCGAAGACGCAATATCTGGTCGACACGGGAGCTGACCTGTGTGTTTTTCCGCGTCAGGGATTGCGCGGACCGCGAGAAAGGTCTAATTACGAGCTGACCGCGGCGAACGGAACGACCATTTTCACATACGGCATGGTGACGCTCACCCTTAACCTGGGATTACGGCGGGATTTTATCTGGAGGTTCGTGGTAGCGGACGTCACGAAACCCATCATTGGGGTGGATTTTTTAGACCACTTCAACTTGATGGTGGACATCCGCAACCGTCGACTCGTGGACGCGACGACTAGCCTGTCTGCAAGAGGCCAGACTGTAACAACGGAGGCACCCTCCATCAAAACGGTGATCGGTGCGACCATTTTCCACCAACTGCTCGCCGGGACTCCAGAGATCACGCGCCCAACGGGAATTCCAACGGTGGTCAAACATTCAACTGTCCACCACATCAAAACCACCCCAGGACCACCTGTGTCCAGCAGGCCGCGCAGGCTCGCCCCGGATAGGCTCAACGCTGCCAGGAAGGAGTTCGAGGCCATGCTGAAGATGGGGATCGCCCGCCCGTCCAAGAGCTGCTGGTCGGCACCTCTTCATATGGTGCCGAAGAAAGAGGTGGACACATGGAGGCCTTGCGGCGACTACAGGGCATTAAACGCCAGATCAATTCCCGATCGCTACCCGGTGAGACACATAGAAGATTTCGCCCAAAACTTGCGGGGCAAGAACATTTTTTCCACAATTGATTTAGTACGCGCGTACAATCAAATTCCCGTCGCCGCCCAAGATATAGAAAAAACGGCTATTACGACGCCGTTCGGGCTGTTTAAATTTCCGTTTATGTCATTTGGTTTACGCAATGCTGCACAGACATTCCAGAGGTTCATCGACGAAGTTCTCCGCGATTTAGAATTTTGCTACGCGTATATAGACGACATTTTAGTTGCGTCGGAATCTCCGGAACAGCATGTGCAGCATTTAAAAATACTGTTCGAGCGTTTGAAAGAGTATGGAATAGTAGTTAATCCCGCAAAATGTAACTTCGGACAAGCATCGGTCAAATTTTTAGGATATTTAGTTTCAGAAAATGGTACAGAACCTTTACCAGATAAGGTGGAGGTAATAAAGACATTTCCGACCCCCAAAACTGCAAAAGATTTACGTCAATTTTTGGGGATGATTAATTTTTATCGACGTTTTATTCCGAAAGCCGCTCTATGTCAAGCCCCCTTGAACGATTTGCTAACCGGTAATATAAAAGGTAGGGCACCCATAGCGTGGACGGTCGAAGCGCAGCAGGCATTCGAGTCTTGCAAGCAAAGCTTAGTTGAAGCAACCTTGCTGGCGCATCCTAAGATGAATGCCCCATTGTCAGTTACCTGCGACGCCTCCGACTTTAGCGTTGGGGCTGTTTTACAACAACGGGTCGGCGACACGTGGCAACCCTTAGCCTTCTTTTCAAAGAAGCTAGGGTCTGCCGAACGGAAATATGGTGCATACGACCGCGAGCTACTTGCAATTTATTTAGCGGTTAAACACTTCCGACACATGATTGAGGGTAGAGTTTTCGTCATTTTTACGGACCATAAACCCATCACTTTCGCGTTTAAACAGAAATTAGATAAGTGTTCTCCGAGACAATTCCGTCATTTAGATTTGATTTCTCAGTTTACTACGGATATTCAACATGTTTCCGGAAAAGATAACGTTGTTGTCGAGAATTGAAGCCATACACATACAAACCCCGTTAGACTTTGAAGCTTTGGCAGAATCTTCAGGTGCGTAAGATATTGTTACCGGGAACGGAGACGGAAGTGTTTTGCGACGTTTCAACAAACGTAGCAAGACCCTTTCTCACGTCATCATTTAGGCGCACGGCGTTCGATACATTACATGGTTTATCCCATCCTGGCATTAAAGCGACGGTCAAACTCATGACACAGCGTTATGTCTGGCCGTCGATTAAAAAGGATGTCCGTGCATGGGCGCGGTGTTGCATTCCATGCCAGAAAACAAAGACCTCGCGGCATGTAAATTCGGCGTTAGGCACTTTTGTCTCACCCACCTCGAGGTTTGAGCACGTCCATTTGGACATAGTCATTTTGCCGGTTTCCGAGGGTTTTAGATATTGTCTCACGTGCGTTGATAGGTTCACTCGCTGGCCGGAAGCGTTTCCTATGGTAAACCAGGAGGCTTCAACTGTGGCGCGAACTTTTTATGATAATTGGATAGCCCGTTTCGGCGTCCCTTTACGCATCACCACTGATCAGGGGAGACAGTTTGAGTCAAATATATTTTCCGAGTTAAATAATTTAATCGGCGCGAAGCATTTGCATACCACGGCATATCATCCATCGGCTAATGGAATGGTTGAAAGACTGCATAGGCAGCTCAAGGCTGCGATCAGTTGCCAACAATCAAACTGTTGGACGGAAGTTCTTCCGTCAGTATTGTTAGGAATTCGAGCCGCATGGAAAGAGGATCTGAAAACCACCTCGGCCGAGCTAGTTTACGGCGAACCACTCCGTCTACCTGGCGAATTTTTATCTTCGCGTGCGGAAAACAACGAAAATAGTACTAATTTTATTAACAACCTCCGTTCTCACTTCAGCAAATTAAGCCCAAAAAGTGGCTCCCGCCACTGTGCAAATCGCATATTTGTTTTTAAAGACCTGGACACCGCGTCGCATGTTTTCGTAAGGACAGACGCGGCGAAAGCCATTCTGCAACAGCCTTACGAAGGTCCATTCTTAGTAGTTCGGCGAGGCCCTAAAACGTTTGGAATTCTTATTAAAAGCAAAGAAGTTACAGTAACTATTGACAGACTAAAGCCCGCCTATATTCTTGCGGAAAACGATTTTTCAGAGCCTGTCGCTTTACCGCGTGAAGATCCACCTAGAGCGAACGTTGCTTCGGATGTTCCGAATACGGAGCAGCGGGTTACTCGTTCTGGTAGATGTGTGCGTTTTCCTGAGCGTTATCAAGCAGGCCTTCGTTAGTTTGTAGTCATGTGTATATCGTATTTTTGGATTCTGTTTTGTTCTGTGTCTTGCATTTTATATAGCGTTATTGCGCGAGTGTTGTAAGTGTAGCGGATTGTATTGTATACGTATTTCGTAATTATGTCAATTACTGGCAGGGGAGTACTGTGGCGGCCTTGGCGTTACCTTACGCCGCTGTTAATTTGCAGTAAGTTTTATTCCTTTCCTTCCCGTTCCTTTGTATTCTATTTCCGCTCCGTGCGGGTCTGGTCAGTCCTGGTTAACATCTGGCGACCAGATTCGCGCGGTTCTAACCATTTATTTTTATGTTTCCCAGGTTTCGCTTGGGCCTGTTCAAGGTTTACGATCAGGCCCTGGCGAACCTTTCCGTTTCCAAGTGTTTTATAGCACCCTTCCGCGATGACCTTTTTCCGCACGTTCTTACCTTCCTCTCCTTACTTTCCTCTCCTTACTTTTCTCTCCTTACTTTCCTCTCCTTACTTTCCTCTCCTTACTTTTCTCCTACTTTTTCCTCTTCCTTTTTCGGGACTGAGTCGAGAGAGCTCATTCTAGTTTGAGTCGTCAAGAGACAAGGTCTCCACTAATACTGGCTAAGCAGAGATTAAACAGTGTTGAGGAAAGAACTTATTCTGAGTTAGTTATTTCTCTACCTCCTCCACAATAATAACAATCCTTTTTAAAATGTTCTCTTCTGCCACACTGATAGCATTTTATCATGTGTTTTGGATTTGATTTAGGAGTAATGTATAATTTATTGTTTGCTTTAAAATTTTGTTTATTACCAAAAGTGAAATTTTTGTTTTTATAGGAGCCTGAATTGTATCTTCTATTATTCTTTTTATATTTCATCACCTGTGCTTGAAGTATTTTGATGTTTGTATCATTGTTTTCGTTCAGCTTAACTTCGTGATCTAAAAGTCTAGTTTTGACAAATGCTACGCTTAGGGTGTTTTCTGCTAATGTTTCAATGGCTGTTATAACTCCATCATATGTTGATGGAAGTGTTAACAGAAGGTGCGATATTACATCCACTTCTTCCAGCTTGGCACCTGCTGACTTTAATTTAGCAATTAAACCTTCGAATTCCGTGAAATGTTTCGTCAATAATGTATTATTTTGTAATTTTAAAGAAAGTAATTTCTTACGGAGAGCCAGTTGACTTGCCAGACTTTTTCGCTCATAGAGATAATCTAAATATCTAAATACCTCTTTTGTAGTTTTCTCTGTTGTCACTAGACTTAATAGAGAATCCGCTAAATACTCCACAATTACACCTTTTGCAGTACGCTCTGCCTTCTCCCAGTCCTTCGTTTTATTTATTGGAGTTTCTTCATCAATTACATGAATTATATTTAGTTCTGTTAGTACGGCTCGTACTCGAAATTTCCAGACATTGTACCCTTCTCCATCGAACACCTTAATATTTCTTTTCAATGTCCCATTTGTCATTGCCATTATTCTTGATTCGTTTTTCTGGTTTGTCACACTTTTCACCACTCACAATTCGCTAACGTTTAACTGATTTACAAACAACGTTTACTATTTACACTGATTCGCGAACAACATTTACTATTTACAGTTCAGTTTTAACAGACCACAGTTAGTTTTAAAATAACGTTAACTGGGCCCATAACCTGTTAGAATTATTAATTAAATAAACTGAATTAATTAAACAAAGTTTTATTAATGAAGCAATGAAATTACGAGCACAAAGGAAACACGTCTTTACGTTTTAAATGTTATACGTCAAGTGAGTATCACGGGCAAGAAAATAGAACGATGTGTTAAACAAATAAACAACTGTTTTATAAACAAACTGAACCATATCAATATTGAAACATATCGAATCGATTATATAATCGAACATTAGAAACATTAGATTAATTTTGACATAATATTTCAATAATGTCTAATCAATTGGTATTGTTTTTCGAATATCCACTGACCTCAAAAATGGAAGAATTAATCAAATTAAATGAAAATTGTAGTTGTACCGAGCTTTTAAAGTTGAACATTTTAGAATCTACGTTTGACACCCGAAAAATGTCCTATCCTTTTAGCGATATTTTGACGATCCTGTTCAAGATTTCAGTCCCGTTTTTTTTTCTACAGTACACAGCATTATTTTCTATTAAGAAACTATAATTGCAGTTACAATTATTATATGCAATGTATTAAAAATTTAATGTTATATGTAGGACAGAAAAATGTCAAAAATTTTACAATTGACAAGCAATATCTTTTTATATCCGTTAGAACCCGCGTTCGGACAAATCACAATGTGTTCAGAACACTTTCCTTCGCATAATGTGTAAAAATCTCGTCCACCTTCGTCCACCTTTCTGAGTTTTTACCATTTAAAGTTACTAATGTCACGTCATTTCGCATGGGTTCGATAGCCACCATCCGTACTCTGCGGGATATTAAGACATTTTTTTAAGAAACTCTTTATATTACAGATACTCATATACCTACAAATTGTTAAGATTAATTTAAAAATGATGCGTTTAAATAAAAAATTAACTTCATTTCGGCAATTGACTTCTATAACTTTTGAACCATACGAGATATCGGGATGAAATTTGCACTAAAATAAAGTCATTAAAGAATTATTTATTTACTTTTTGTAATAATTTTTTTATTATTTGTGAAGGATTTAATGTTTTAAATCGTACAACATATGTCAATCAACGTTTGTATATCGAGAACAACTGATTACAAAACATTGGAAACTATTTTAAGACAGTGGACATTCGATCTCACGCACATTCACACGCATTCACACATCTTCACACACGTTTACACTCAAAGATGCCGCAATGAAATGAGTGCTGATCGCGAGATCGAGATCTTTGACAGCGAGAAGAAAGCTCGCTGTTTCGATTCTCGACTCGAACCATTTCCCGATCCATATTCCCACACTCGGCCGTCCTGCACCAATGTCTGACCTCAGACATTCATCCCACATTCGTCCTCACTCGGCCGTCCTGCATTGATGTCTGACCTCAGACATTCGTCTCATATTCATCTTCAGTCTCGCTGTCGCTTATATTAACAATCCACGATTTCATGTATTCCGCCATGGTGGATGTCTCATTCGGTCCCTCATGATCACCCACTTTTTTTACTGAATAGCGATCGCCCCTCATTATGCGAACTACCTCATACGGGCCTAGATACTTCGCTGCAAATTTTAGACCCGGTCCGAATTGTGTTCTTTTAATTGCAACTAGATCACCGTCTTTAAATCTTTTCGCTTCCTTTCTATTTTTATTAAAACCGCGCCTATTTTCTTCCTGAACTTTCCGGATGCAATCCTTTGCCTTTGCACGCAACTCCTCACGATTTTCCTCGAACATTGAAATTAATTCGTTATTTATGATTTCTTGAATACTCGAGTCAGTTTTCATTCTCATTCGTACTCCAAACAGAACTTCAAAAGGCGTTTTTCCAATACTACGATGAGGAGTGGCATTCAAATATGTTTGCGCGATATTTAGATACTTAAACCAGCACTCGAGCTTCGGAGCAGTTAATTTCGTTAATAATGGAATAAGTGTTCTGTTTACACGCTCGACTTGTCCGTTCGCACGCGGCACGCCAGTGGTTATACATACATGTTCTATTCCTTCCGATTCACAATACTCGCGAAAATCACCGGAAACGAACGCTGTCCCGCGGTCTGAAACGATGCGTCTGGGATTTCCAAAAATCGCAGACTGCCTTCGCAAATGATTAAGAACTTCCGCGACACCGGTACTCTTTGTAACATAGAGCCATACAAACTTGCTGAACGCGTCCACCACTACAAAGATATGTTTGTAACTTTTACGAGTCGACTGCAACGGACCAAGATGGTCGATATGGTAAGTATCCAACGGTACTTCGCCCTTGTCGATCGGATGAAGCAAACCATCCCTTTTGACGTGCTTTTTTTTCGCCAAGATACAAGACACACAGTTTCGCACGATTTTGTCAACTTTACATTTTAAATCCGGGAACCAGTAATCCTTACGTATTAATGATTCCGTTTTCGACGACGAAAAATGCCCTTTCTCATGTATCTGTCTTACGATCTGCGATTGCATCAATCGCGGAACCACCAATTTTTCTTCGTCCTCATTCCGTTTAAACAATAATTCGCCACGCAATATAAAATCATTCGTCGGGTTCTGACGCACACTTTCAATCATTTTTTGTACATTTATGTCCTCTCGCTGAGCTCTACGCAAACGCTCGATGATGCTATTTCCACATTCTCTTATTAATAAACAAGTCTGAATAGGACTTCTACTTAACGCGTCCACGTGACTCATGCTTCTTCCTGGACGATGTTCAATAACATAATTAAATTCCTCGAGAAACAACGCCCATCGCGCAACTCTCACACATAAATCGCGCTTATTCATTGTCAATGTGAACGCTCTACAATCCGTAATAATTTTAAATGGCACACCTATCAAATATACACGGAACTTCTTCAGCGATCTAACGATCGCTAAAACTTCAAGCTCATAACTAATATAATTTTGTTCGCACGGCGTCGTTCGACCGCTTGCATAATACACAGGATGCATTGCTCCGTCGGTAGAATCGCGCTGCATCAATATTGAGCCGTACCCTTCTTTCGACGCGTCAGTGTGGAGTTCGGTCTCCGCATTTGCATTATATAATTTCAACACGGGCTTGTTTACTAAGGCTGATTTCAATTGCTCGAATGCAACCCTTTCCTCGTCCTCGAAGCGGAACGGAACATCTTTTCGTAACAAATTCGACAGAGGGCGAGCAATTGAGGAATAGCGCGACACGAACTTCCGAAAATACCCCGTGAGTCCCAAAAAGCTCTGGACCTGTTTCGCGTTTATCGGCTGTGGAAATTTCGTCACCGCGTCTGTCTTATGATGCAGCGGTTCATGTCATATGTTTAAATGTTATATATGTGTTTATTGATTTATGCGTTTTTGTTAACAAATGTACGTTACGATATGATTTTGTTACTAAAACGTCATCAGTCAGTTCTCCGCGAACGAGCAACCGATTTACAACAGCCACGCCGTATCAGGCCTCCTTATAATACAGTGATGGGCAGCTATGACTGCGGCAGTCAAGAAGCTTCCCCCACCAACTACTCTTTCGTACGAGGGGGGAAACGAAGAGCGCAGGGCACCGCTCCGCGGCGAAGGTGCGCGCTGCACGAAAGTGTAGTTGGTGGGGGAAGCCAGCACTTTAGGGGCCCCTACCGTGCCCATCGCTGTTATAATATCATATTACTATTCCCCTGAAGTATAGCCTACAGGGCAGTTCCAAGGGTTTCCCACCACACGGCCAAGGTTTGCAGTGGAGGGTGACTGTTTAGTGGGTAGTCCCGACATAGCACGTACTTAGTACAAGTCGGGGAGTCCCACACTTCCCCGGGGTTGCGATGATCCCGGGGAGTAGTGCGTAAAAGCATTTAAACACCCTCCACTTTAAACAATTAAAAAAAAAAAAAAAAATACTAATGTGCAATATATGTTATGTATGTAATGTAAGAAATCGTGCTATTGTAATCTGTAATATGAATGTATATAATATCATATGTATTACTAATGTCGATATATAATGTGTTATTGTATGTATGTGATAATATGTATGTAATATGTATACATTTCTTACATATATATGTAAGATAATATAAATAAGAATAAAATACTCTTCTAACACATATATGTATATATAATTAATTGACCCTACGAAATTAAAGAATCTTTTTGTTGGCTTTTCCTATTATAGTAATGTAGGCCCTACATTGGGTGTGATCGTTGGTCCGACGTTGGCGCAACGTTGGCCCAACGTTGGCCCTGACTGTTGGTCCAACTGCAAAAAAGAGCGACATCTGTAACGGTTGCCCAACGCAAATCGCCAACGCAGGCCCAACAAAAGGCCAACCTTAAATGCTACTAGGGACGAGGGTAGATATAGCATTTAGTGTAAGTAGATTGTTCCAATATTCAAAGAACCCTAAACAGGTCCATTTAACAGCGCTTAAACGAGTTTTCAGATATCTTAAAAGTACTAAGAATAACAAATTGGAATACAACAGCAACGCTGATAACGTTAGCCTGAGTACAGATACGAGCTGGAATAGCACGAAGGATGCAAAATCCTTTGGAGGCTATGTGGTCAAAATTGGTAATAATGTTGTAGATTGGCGCAGCAAAAAGCAAGAGTTAGTCGCATTATCAACATGCGAAGCTGAATTGATAGCTATAAGCGACGGAGTACAAGAAGTAAAATGGGTACGTGGAATTTTAAAGAGTTTGGAAGTTAACATCAGGGAACGACAGTCAATCGAACTCAGTACAGATAGCAAAGCAGCCATGGATTGGATAAATAAATCACATGTTACAAATCGTACGAAACATATAAACAGGAAATACCATTTTGTTAAAGATGAGGTAAAGTCAAAATCAATAGTATTGAATCATATATGTAGATAGGATATAAGTATTCCCTTAAAGATTAATAGGTTGTAAGATTAATATGTTACGTCGCTTGAGGCCAACCATTAGCTTTTGTTTGTACTGTGATTACGAAATACATTCATATATGTTTGTTGCCTTAAACACGTGGTCATTATTCTCCCTTCTCCACGCTATTAACATTATTTAAACAATCAGATTATCGGAAGTGTCTTGAAAATCATGGGGATTAAATTGTAGACCACCCTGTACATAATCCAAAATTTGAAATATTTCCAAGGCTATAGACCCAATTAGAAAGAGCAATAGTTATGATGATTACAATTCTGGCGTCATGTCAGGAAAACGTGTAGAAAAAGCAATACCGTGAGCACAAAATGAGGAGAACAATTATTGTTAGATGACAGAAAGGTCACCTAGATTTAGTAGGGATTTACTACTATACTGATTCTACACTCGCAATTTATTCTGTCACATATGAAGCATGGGAAGTGCGCAACAGCAATGCACAGAGAAATTGCACATAAACTGAAAGGAATAACGCTTGTCGCACACAAAAGAATTGGTTGAAAATTGCTCGGCGAAACCGGTATTATTTCCTCTTAATAACTCGTAAATAGTTACTTATAAACATTAACATTATTCATAATACAATTTACGAAAGCAAGAATTTAATTCAAATTATTTAAAAATATATCTTTCCATATATGTATAAAATAGTTCTGTAGTTGTGTCACGCAAAAATTCCGAGCGGCGAAGCCTTCTAACGGGAACGGGAAATTGAGGGACGTGATAGTGTGTAACGAACGAGAGAGAGAGAGAGAGAGAGAGAGAGAGGGAGAGAGAGAGAGATTGATTGGTTGATTGGTTGATTGATTGATTTTTTATTAGCTTTCTCAGCTATTTTCGATTTCATTTAAATTACTACGTTACATTTCTTACAATGAATTCATTCAACATTCTCTTAAATATGTCTAAACTTTCACAGCGTTTTACTTCGTCTGGTAGTGCATTATACATTAATACGGCTTCATAAAATAGACTCTTTTGGACACTTCTCGTTCTACGAAATTCAACTGCAATATTCCCAGCTTGCCTTGTTTGCATTTCACTTTCATCACCTACTATTCTTAGCCTATTTCTTAAATGCTCCGGCAACATATTATTTAGTATCTTAAAAACAAATATACACATATTATAGTATAGCCTCTGTCTTATAGCCATAAACTACAACGCTTGCAGCATATTTTCGACCCCAGTTCATCTGTCACATTGCAATATGACTCTCATGGCCCGGTTCTGTGCTTTTTGTAGCCTACTTATCTGTGTTTCCCCCATATTAATTAATAACGTCGTACAATACTCTAAATGAGGAGCTATGATCAACTTATATGTATGTATACAGAGTGAGTCACCTAACGTTTGCACCTCAAATATCTTTGTTGTTTCTAAAGATACGTAAAATATGGTAAGGACAAAGTTGAATGATACAATGGGGCTGACACGACGCCAAGAAAAATTTTGTTTTTATGACATTTTTTTAGAGATATCAAGGCTACCTTGACTTTTTTAAATGGAACCACCCTTTTTTAAACACCTACAATGATAGTCCCTTTCAATAGCAATTCAGTGACTATAATTATTCCAAGGTCATTCAAAGTCACAGATAGAGAAAACGTATAAGATTTAGAATATGAGCTCTAAATGTTTCGGTAAATACGCATCCTAGCGTTTTGTAACTTGATATTGATTGTTAATATTGTTTATATTATAGTGATCTAACATTTAAAATTATCTGGGAACGATAGGAAAAAAGTTTACTCTTACCGGTTGTAGTGTGTTTTGGGCGTCGAGCCTCGGCTCGCCCGGCCGTACCCAGGCAACTGATGCCTATACCGGCCCTTACTCTTACCGGTGGGCCTTAGAAAAATTTCACTTGAGCGGCGAAGTTGTACGCTCCCGACCATTATTTTCAATTATTTCGGTAAATACGCATCGTAGCATTTTGTAACTTGATATTGATTGTTAATATTGTTTATATTACAGTGATCTAACATTTGAAATCATCTGAGAGTATGTTTACTATTTACTACAAGTATGAACCGTGATAAACGTATTCTGCTTTCGTATTCTAAATCTTATACGTTTTCTCTGTCTGTGACCTTGAATGACCTTGGAATAATTATAGTCACTGAATTCCTAATGATAGGGACTATCATTGTAGGTGTTCAAAAAAGGGTGGTTCCATTTAAAAAAGTCAAGGTGACCTTGATATCTCTAAAAAAATGACATAAAAACAAAATTTTTTGGCATCGTGTCAGCCCCATTGTACCATTCAACTTTGTCCTTACCATATTTTATGTATATTTAGAATGAACAAAGATATTTGAGGTGCAAACGTTAGGTGACACCCTGTATAGTATACATATAGTATATCTAGTATACATATGCTGTAATATAATTTCCCGCTCTATTCATAAAACTTATTTTCTTCCCTATTTTCTTTAGCACATAATCACAATGATCGTTAAATCGTAGTCTATTATCAATAATTACGCCTAGATACTTTATCATTTCCATCCGTTCTATTTCTATTTTATCCAAACATTTCACAGCCACACTATCTTTTAACTCTTTTCTTATACTTCTAACTATCATATATTTTCTTTTCCTGCGTTTATCTCCAGTTCGTTAATATTCATCCATTCTTCCACTACATTAAGTAAATGCTACATTCATTTTCTTCTCCACCTCCGTACAACTCTCACCTGTTACATATATTAAGGTATCGTCTGCAAACATTTTTTTATTACAGTCCTCCGAGCAAATTTTAACAAGATCATTTATGTATATTATAAATAATAACGGACCTAGAACCGATCCTTGTGGCACTCCATATTCTGTAGATAATAATTTAGAACATTCATCATTATACCTTACTTGTTGCGTTCTGTTTTTTAAGTATGATCTAAACCACTCTAGAACCGCTCCCTTACAACCATATTGATATAATTTCTCTATTAACCTTTCTCTATCAATCGTCTCAAATGCACGCTTGAGATCCATAAATACTACTCCTACCACTTTTCTTTCACTAATTTTCAATTTCCATTCATCTATGACTGTTTGTATTGCTGTTTCACATGAATAATTTTTTCTAAAGCCCTATTGATGTTCCATTATGATATTATTATTCTCAAAATATCCTTCAATATGTTTTCTAACTACTATCTCAAGTTCATATGTTGGTAGCATATTAATAGGCCATATTCACTTGCCTTTCTTGGTTTCTCTACTTTAGGAATCGAAATGATCGTGGACGTTTTCCATTCTTCTATGCAATCCATTCTTCGCTTAATGATTCATTTATTAAACTAACAAATTCTTCCTGTATTACATAAAACACCGTTTTTAATATATCACTACTTATTCCTCCTTCTGTACTCTTCTTTTTTGGTAATTCCCTAACAATTTCTCCTAACTTTTCTCCCGGAATTATTTCAAATTTTTTCATCTCTCCCTTATTTACAATGACATAAATAATTCTCCTACGTATACTCGCAGTATTGTTCCCCTTTATAGATTTTATTATGTCCTGAATACTCTGTATATAATATAAGTTTTTATCAGCCATATTGCACCTGATGACTTCATTTAAGGCATTCTACATACTTGTGGGGTTATTCTTATTATGGTCAATTACATTTTCATAGTACTCTTTTTTCTTTGTTTTAATTAATTTGACTACTTCATTCCTTCTAATTTTGAATTGTTTCCAGTTTTGATCTGTATCCTCGTACAATGCTTTTCTATACGCCAGTAGTAACACGAGAGAGAGAGAGAGAGAGAGAGAGAGAGAGAGAGAGAGAGAGAGAGAGAGAAAGCGAGGGACAGAAGGAGATGCAGAGGGAGAGGGAGAGAGAGTAGAAAAAATGTAGAAAAACAGAAGGTAAATACAAAAGTATTCATTCTCTCAATAATTTTAACGTGTCGAAAATAGAAGAAGAACATCCTCAAAATTCGTATAATATTTTCACAGTTTTATATTTCTTCTGTTCTTTTTTGTCATGAATTCATAAAATCCACCATCTAATTATTCATTTCGATACTGTTTTCCCGATGTCACTTTCATCAATTATACACTATAAACATTTAATTTCTGAAATTTTCATGACTATACATATTTATAGAAAATAAAAGAATAAATTTCAGAATTTACTAATACTTTTCGTAATTGTCAACATCGCATAATACGAAGATATTAGGTAGGAATTTGATTAATATAATGAAGAAGCTTACTTCCATAATATTATCACTGCGAAGAAACGAGGAACGAGAGTTTATCATGAAAAATATTGAAGTTTTGACATTATTTCATGTCAATGTATGAATATCACAAATTAACTAAGTTCAGTGTTTCCATACACGACAATTAATACATATAATTAATTGCTATATTTAAAAAATTGCAAATACATATTGCATGTTAAAGTATTTCAGTAACTCATTCGCTCATCACTAGTATTGTTCATAATCAGTGAAAAGTGTACTTTAAAAAAAAATTGTAGAATATACTTCTTCAAAAGTAATAAAATAATACATATGAACATTCTCATTTTATTTTGTACATTCAGAAAAAATATATCATATATTAGCATGAATACATACTATAAGGGTACATATTATAATTCAGTAATCAAGTTATTTTGATACCCTAAAATTACACATAATTGACAGTATGTAGTTCTAATTAAATAAGCAAAAGATCCTTTTCATAGATCCAAATTCGGTCTGTTCGGATAATCGAGGTTCCACAAAATCGTCAATTGAACAAGCAAATATGATCTGAATTATGTCACGTTTGGAATCCTTTTATTCATAAAACTGACACTGAAAAATGTTAAAAACAAAACAGTTTTGTCACAGAATTAGTATTGCCCACCGATACGCTGGTGTCGACGATGACGGCGACGATGACGACTGTACACGATACAAATGACATTTCGGTCCAGAACTGTTCGCACAATATGTATATCGAAACATTATTATATTTTTTCACATGTTTCGAATGACAACAACAGTTCGAAGAGTTCATTATTACATCGTTATCAAGGTCCAACTCCTTTGCCAACAGAGGAAACAATTTTCTACGGTGCAAGAAGTTTTCCTTTAAGAATCTATTACCAAGCTATCAAAAGTTTTTCTCCGGTTTAAGCTGTTCGAGGTACAAAACGTCGTTACCAGCACTGTGCCGTAGCAAGAACGTAACAAGTCGATAATTGGAGAAGCTTACCGAATGTCGGGATTTTGCTGCGATGAATTTTTGCTGTACTCGTTGCCCAAGTTCCGCGAAGATCACGATTTCCTTAGTACCGTCGCGTCGCTAGAATTTTTAATAACTTGAATCTGCTTGAGTATAAACTTGTAGACAGACATTTGTACGAATCACATGTCACGCAAAATTCTCTGTTAATTACACGTTATTAATCACGAACCGACCGGTTTTAGGGGTTTGGGTAGGAAGGCTTATTTGCTGGAATAATATATTATCTTTATGAAACCACCCTTATAGCTGATGTCTCAATTTAAGAAACTGAAACTAGCACGATTTAATCAACATAACTTTATTTCTTAATCGTAATACAACATAATAATGTGTTTGATCTATGTGATCAATATAACGGAAAACTGAACGTAACATCTTTTTTCCCAGGGCTGCCATCTATGACCAATGTCGATACATCACAGAAACCTTGGTCTTGCTAGTTTATTTCAAATGTGATTAAAGCAATTAATATCTTATGGACATACCCTCGAAAGTAAATATTTAAAGAGTTCATGTTAACGAAAGTTATGATTTTTATTGATTGTGAGCTTGGCATGCCTAAACGAATTTGAAATTAATAGTCTTAAAATTAAAAATAAATGTAATGTGAACAAAATTTAGAATATTTAAACAAATATACCCAAGACTTATGAGAGACTAGAACTAGACTGTTATTTATTTAGCAAATGAGACCAGATATAAGTTTGTGTCTTTTTTCAGTTTATCTCAATGACGTATTAGCTTACGAACAGACCTAGTTTTAACCTATTTCATCACACAGACATTTTGTAATTATTATAATTTCAGCTATTTCATAGGAACGGGCCACCGCGGGTCAGTGGAACAAAATTGAATTGTTAGTTACACAGAACCTCGAAAACATTTCTCCATAACTTGCACTCCGACGATTTTCATCGAAATAATTTCGAAAGTATCAGTGATCAACGAATATGATATAAATATTTTTCCAGATAAATATTCAATTCGATAAGCAATAAATCCGATTAAGAGCCGCGGAGCTGGCGATTGTGTACTTTAAAATTTGCTTTGTCGGAGAGATTATAGAAAAGTTCTTTAATTCACTGCCTGTATTTCACACAGGAACAGAATTAATCCACGCTAAATGTGTATATTGCAATGAAATTGCAACGTTTATTCTGGTATTTATACAATTTAAAACTCTAAAGCTGCTTTAAAAAAACAGCGTGATTTGTTTCCAACGTTTGTCGGGTCCGGTTTCGATTCATGCAATTAATTCATCGAGCTTTCCGTTACGGTTTCCACTGACAATTTATTATATCGCAAAGCGGGTATTATTAAGATATTAAAGAAGTTACTAATAAGAATTTCAACATAAATTTCATTTTATAAATATTAACTATTTTATGGAAATATTTTGCTGAACGTAATAAACTGTGCACATGCACACAGGTTATGTGCTTTCTCCCTTTATATTTCTCATTATAGTTTTTAAAAGCGTTAAAAAATATATTCCTGTCACTATACTTCACAACGTGCAAGGAAGTTACTAATTGTAAGACTGCCTGTATCAAGACATGCTTTTCAGAATTTCATTCAAGAAGACTGCATACCAGTTTTATACAATGTCATACCAACATTTTAGTCGCCTAACTTAAATGATTTACCATATATTAATTGTTAAAGTTTTAAAAAATTGCATAAAATAGGCAGACAACTCTTTCATTGTCGATTTTGCCTTTTTTTATCTAATAACTTTTGCTTATGGCCATTTTGCACCTAATGCTGAGTCCACACTGCTGTTCGCGAACAGCTCGAGAGCAGTTCTATCCAGAGTGGAGCCTGCATAAGAGGACATTCATTTCGACATACATATATTTAGTGAGAGTTTTATTTATTATAATTATATGTAATAATGTAGGATTTGAGTAATCGAAAATGACAGAATGATTTAACCTTTAATAATAAAACAAGAAATTACCAGAAACGAAACAATGAATTTACAGAGACAACCGACAGACGATCACACTGCTCGTCGCACGCACTCACAGTCATAAACAAAAAACTGTCCGACACCTTTCCGACGTTTGACGAAGAAACCCAAACAGATCGATCGCATTCGATCGTAGTCGCCGGCTCCCGACTAACCTATCCCTCAATAACATTCTAGTTGTTAACATCATAGTAATTTATAATTATCCAGGAAAGTAGAAATTTATGATAACTGTGCTGCATATATAGAGGCAAATTGAAAGTAGGTGCTCGAGTATTGGCATGCTATTTGCTGTTACGAAATTATTACAATTTAAATATTGATATATTTTCAAGAGACGAAAATGTAATGTTTAAATACTTTTTGCTATTATATACATTTTGCAGTATATATAATATATTACTAGCATTCGAAAATATTTTTATTTTCATGAAATAACAATGGTACCTATATTGAAATCGTAGTTAAAATACGGCAACGAAACTTACTGTGCCAACGTGACACATTCTAAGACTCAACGTTGTTCGACATTCGTGGCATGTTCGTGGCAGGTTTTTGGCAAATTGCCGTACGCCGCGCCGCGCCGCGCCGTACGCAGTCAAGCGCAACGAGCATGATGCGTTGTACACTTTGTTTTTCTCTCGATTCTTGAGAACGCTCCATCTTTTCAAAACATTCAAATGCGTCAAATTTACAATTAAATAATACCGTAGATACGTATGAGAGAAATTTGACAAGTTTTTTTGGAATAAAATCATGTTTCTTTAAAGATTAATGTGTACGTCTATACCAGGCACCGTTCGTGTGTGTTGTTCTCGTGGAGATTTATCTAATATTTAATCATTTTTTAAATTTATATTAAACTAGACAAGGAGAGCTGGTCCTTGTCAAAGTCGATTTTAGAAAACTGAATGTTTAAAAACGTATTTGACTTTAATTTATAACTAACTATTTAAATATACAATTTTTTATCTAAATTCTCAGTTAAGTAATTAATAAGCAATATTAATAGGTCAAAGCAAAACAGTTTAATATTATGTTGCAAACTATTTGAGCTAGAAAACAACCAATTTTTTAAATTTGCATATCTGAAATTCTCAAGACATACAATCTACTGTAATGTAATACATATCAGTGAATATGTGGAAAATTCATTATAATTTGACACGGTGTGATTTCATCATTTAATCGTGCATGCCCGCACATTGATTAAAACTGGATTATAAAAATTTCAGCACATGTCCCGAGAAAAAGAAACAGAAAATGAAAGACCGAGATCGAGAATTCAATTAAATATTGTTTTGAACAATCTGACGCAAAAACAGCCGACGAAATTGAATTTTAGGTAGCACGAAAACCTCGTTAAACATATTAACATTGTTTCGAGTAGCGATCAATAAATGCTTGCGGGCACGTGATTAGCGAAGGGTGCAGTTAATAACACGTGACGATAATATCGATAACATGAAACAAAACAGATTCTGTGTCTGTATTGCAATTAGCCGTCAACCCATCGAACGTTATTCACATTGTCAAATTTGTTCCCTTTTATGAAACACCGTTTATACTACAAATTACTTTTTTGAAATTTAATGTTTGCCCACAGTAGCCCAAGTTATAATACTCTAAAGCTTAGGGTCAGAATTATACTAATTGAAATACGTTATAATTGAATTACGTAATTTAATTACATTGTATTTTGATTACACAGTAATTAAATTATAGTTTGAATTGCATAATTCAAACCATTCAAGTAATTTATTTACTGATTATGTTAATCATGAGTGCAACTGAATTAAACTGTAATTGAAATACAATGTAATTGAAATACAATACATATAATAGAATTACTCAGAACCAGAGTGGGAAAAGCTGTAATTATATCGGTTTCGGCATAGCTTGTTAAAATTTCAGAATAAACAGTCATGCAGTTTTTAAGATTTCATCTATGCCAGGTAAAAAAATACATTTCGAGAAAAATGTGTTCAAAATTTTGTACGGACACCACTACTCAGAAACATCGTTATCCTGGAATCGTCATATAACTTTGTCATTTTAATGAATCTAAGCATAATGTTTTGGTAAACTATTTATAAGATTCTACACTTTTAAAAATGTAATTTAGAAAAAATCGATTTTTTTACCCGTTTCTATGATACAGCCCCCTTAATGTGAAATTACATTGTACTATGTAATTGTATTTCAATTGTAAAGATGAATTTTCATTGAATTGAATGAGAAACATGAATTACGAATTAGGTACATTGCAATCGAATTGAGTGAAAGAGCTGAATTACAAAATAATTTAATACAATGTAATTGAATTATATTAATAATAATTTCTGAAGTAATTAAATTCTCTACATAATTCTATACAACTCTGCTTCGAGTAGCTATTACTGCCCAACTTTCCTCTACATATGTATAGGCACCACGATGAACACGTTACATCGCGAGAAATAAAAATAACAAAATTTTCCGATAAACGTAATACTTCCGTTCAGTAGAATTTCAGACGACGATTCCGCGAGGAGAATCATATCTAGAACGAAAAGATAAACGAACTGCAAAATGAGAGGGATGGTGAGAGTAGTAGTGAGAGGGAGCGAGAGCAAGAGAAAGAGAATAGAGATTTCAAAGTATTGCGCAAATATATCGAGTCGGTCCGGGTTTAGCTGGCTCGTGTATACGGACGTTTACGTATCACGTTATTGGACAAAAGTTGCACCATCGGTTTTAGACGCGACGCGATCTGATTTATCGCTCGGCGCGGATTTTTCGGTACGAGAGGGAGAAACTACGAGACGGGCCATTTTTCTCAGGTGCAGCTGGATAACGCGTAACCCTCCCCATCTTTCTGTCTTTCTCTTTCTATACCGCCCATCGTCTCCTCTGTTCCTTTTTTTCATTTTCTCTCTCTCTCTCTCTCTCTCTCTCTCTCTCTCTCTCTCTCATTCGATGTTCTCCTTTCCTCCTACGCACCCGAAATATATGAAGTCTATATGGCGCAACCTTACAGAATCTATAATCTATCTGTTCGGTGTTTCCGTTCCGGTTAAAGGCAGTTAACATATTACGGCAGATAGTGACGGTTTGTGGACTGTGTTACAATTTATGTGTTCTACCATTCGAGTGCGGATTCATGGAATTAAGCAAGAGGACAGTAATCCATTAACAAAAAAAACCTTCCTAAGAAACCGGATATCGAAATAAATGTGGCCCGCATGATGTGTACTTACGATGAGGGAATCGATGTGTAGGCGCGAATCAGCGATTCTGTGTAATTAGTGACTGGCGGCCGTCGCCCCCTGTCGGTAAAGGCGGAAAATGCGAATTTTGAAGACTAAATACATACAGGTTGATGTGTGAGTCTAGAGAGTTAGAATCAGAGGTTAGATGAAATCAGACGTAGAATAGACTGCGAAGGACTGCGGGTGTGTGTACGAGAGTGCGATACGAGCCACGAAGGACTGTGCGCCGTATCATCGATTATAAATCACGGAAAACGAAGGACTGTTTGCTGTTCCTTTATATTTCATTATTCTTATTGTTATACTCTTAAACTCTTAACTATTGTAAGTTCCTTTTCAATAATATATATATATATATATATATATATATATATATTATTCTTTAATTATTATATTTATATTATACCCAGATAGCACAGTACGACTTTAAGTCGTCTTTCTTTAGTTTTTTTTACGTCTTTACGTCTTACGTCTCAAAAAGACGACTTATACACATTTGTAAAGTCGTCTTTTTGGAGGCGTCTTTTTTATGGCTGCGGGGAGACGGCTTTTTTTCGTCTTATTTTTGTCTTGAAAAAGACGGCTTCAAAGTGGCGTCTTTTACATATCTGTAAAGTCGTCTTTTTGGAGGCGTCTTTTTTACGGCTGCGGGGAGACGGCTTTTTTTCGTCTCATTTTTGCCGTGAAAAAGACGGCTTCAAAGTGGCGTCTTTTACATATCTGTAAAGTCGTCTTTTTGGAGGCGTCTTTTTTACGGCTGCGGGGAGACGGCTTTTTTTCGTCTCATTTTTGCCGTGAAAAAGACGGCTTCAAAGTGGCGTCTTTCACATATCTGTAAAGTCGTCTTTTTGGAGGCGTCTTTTTTACGTCAGAAATGAGTCGAACGGCTCGAATATTCGAGCCCTCATAAAACTTCGATCTACTCGAAATTGAAATTTCAGCTCGAACAGATCTTTAGCAAAAACCTCAAAAAAATCGAAAAAAATGCAGATTTTACAGGGAAGTTTTAAATTGACCACCTCTATATTTTTACAGTACCGACATATTATTATAAGTGTCGTTCATGATTTCTTTCAGATTTTTAAGAGAGGTACGCCGTTGTTAAAAAAAACAAAAACCGATTTTTGATGTTTTTCCCGTGAAAAGCTAAGTTGATCTTCAAATTGTTATATTTTATTTATTCTGTAAGCCTATTAGACACTGATAATCCTTGAACATTTCACAGAAATGTTGGAAGTTTCTGGAATCAATGCGCCCTCTTGCGTCTTTTCCTTTTAGTCTGAGTCTAACCGCCATTGTTGAAACACGTATTAAGAACCTATTGTACCTGAACAAATATAATTACAAGTAATAATAAGTGTAATACGAACACTGTTCATAGTATTAATAAACTGCAAGTGTAGTGAACAAGCTGCGCGTAATATTCATAACCTTTATTTCCCTACAAGAAATAATTAGAAAATTAAGTTAATTTGAATAGTCGCAGTGGCTCAAGTGGATGAGGCCCGCGGCTACGATCTCGTGGTCCCGGGTTCGATTCCCCCGTCACCTCCGAGATTTTTCTCAAGTGATATAAAACTGGTAGTCGCTCGGGTGGTTCTCGGAAACCCACGGTAATAAAAACTGTGTAAAAAAGGGCCTCTAAATAAAAAAAAAAAACTTGATAGTATTCTACTGTGTCAGCGCATAACATCAGAAAATATTAATGTTGTTTCCAACAGTTCGGTTGGGTCAGCGCGGTAGTTTCTCAGCGTTCTTTTTTTTTTATTCCTAACTATGTAATAATCAATGCTCTAAAAGATGCCTGAAAGACCTCTAAAAAGACGTGTAAAAGATGCATAAAGACGCCTGCAAGATCCCCGAAAGATGCTGAAAAGCTGTCTGAAAGACGTATAAAAGATGCATAAAAGACGCATCAAAGACCCTAAAAGACGTATAAAAGATGGCAAAAAGAGGTCTTAAAAATACATCTTTCAGACGACTTTTTTAAGAAACAAAAAGACGTCTGTAAGTCGCGCAAAAGACGTATAAAAGCGGTCTGTAAGACGTAACATTTGTAACAAAGATGTGTCAAAGACCAATTAAAGACGAGTAAAATACGAAAAAAAGTCTTTACGTACGTCTTTAAGACGTACTTACAGCTTGCGGCAGGCGACTAAAAGACGTATTTAAGACGACTTTGTGCTATCTGGGTATATATATATATATATTATATACAGGGTGTCCCAAAACGACTGCGTAAGCGGGAAATGGGAGGTTCCTTGGGTCATTTGAAGCGACATTTTCCTTAGCAAAAATGGCGTCCGCGGCTTTGTTTAGGAGTTATTAACGAAAAACACGGACCAAGCAGAGCGCGCCTAGTCGCTCGACGGCACGGTCAGCCCGGCGAGCCGGGGGGGAGGAGAGTGTTGTCGGCACGCCGCGATGTAACAGAGAACAGTTTCTCGATTATGTCCCGATTTCGATGAGCTTTGGATATGTTGTAAATACCACGATTCTGAACAACATTTCCCTTTAGACTTTTTGTCTCGCGTTTTTAGTTTACGAGATATTTGTAAAACCAGTACCGAAAGCTAAGGGTTGTACGGTCAGGGCAACGAACTGTACAGCTGATGGTAGATAGCAGGTATACGACAATCACATGTTTCAGTTTTCCTGCAGATTTGTACGCAGAGTCGATGGGTTACTGTTCGAAAAGGTCGTCCGTCCTTTCACCCAGCAAGAGGTAGAAATGTCAGGTCGGCGTGGCGTTTTAGGGTCCCTATTGTCCTATGCCTCCCTTAAGAAACTTTCTAAAAGAAAGACGGACGACGTTTTCGAACAGTAACCCATCGACTCTGCGTACAAATCTGCAGGAAAACCGAAACATGTGATTGTCGTATACCTGCTATCTACCATCAGCTGTACAGTTCGTTGACCTGACCGTACAACCCTTAGCTTTCGGTACTGTCGTACACCTGAAAACATCTGTGCAGTTCGTCACCGAATGACCCAGTGACAGTGACACACATTTCGAAGCATTTTCAATTACAAGTTTTTACAAATATCTCGTAAACTAAAGACGCGAGGCAAAAAGTCTAAAGGGAAATGTTGTTCAGAATCGTGGTCTTTACAATATATCCAAAGCTCATCGAAATCGGACATAATCGAGAAACTGTTGTCTGTTACATCGCGGCGTACGGACAACACTCTCCTCCCCCCGGCTCGCCGCGCTGACCGTGCCACCGAGCGACTAGGCGCGCTCTGGTTGGTCCGTGTTGTTCGTTAATAACTCCTAAACAAAGCCGCGGACGCCATTTTTGCTAAGGAAAATGTCGCTTCAAATGACCCAAGGAACCTCCCATTTCCCGCTTACGCAGTCGTTTTGGGACACCCTGTATATATATATATATATATATATATATATATATATATATATATATATATATATATGTATATATATATATATATCCTGACAGAATATAAACTGGTGCCACGGACTTAAAGGATTGTGCGTAAAGTAGATTTCTGTGTGAGAGGGGTGGCTCTGTGAGCGGGGGGGGAATGTTGTACTGCCACCATCTTGTGCAGCGCACATAGTGCTGCCATCTATATAACGTTGCGACAATATTTAAAATGTACAATTGAATCACGTATATTTTAAGTCAATTGCATCAATTGTGACTTGTGTAATAATTTTGTTTCTACGTATTTGTTATCATTAGACTTCGGATTTTAAGCATTTATGGCAAAAATGAGTACGTGCAATTTAGAATAGTGTAAAGATTAGAAGACTAAGAGTATTAATATATTATTTTCACTATATTAAAATTATTAGTGAAAAATATCAATTTATATTTAGGTCCTATGTCTTCCAATTGATGCGCAAACTTTTTATTTTGCATAAAAATCCGGAGTCTAATTATCATAAAGGATACCCAAATAGCACCGTACGTCCCCGGGACGTCCGTTTTATGTACGGTTTACGTCCATACGTCCTATGTCCGTTTTGTATGTCCCACGGACGTCCCTGGCACCTAAATTTCGGACGTCCAACGGACGTCCGTTTTTTACGTCCTAAGGACGTCCGTGGGACCTAAATTTCGGATGTCCCAGGGACGTCCGTTTTTTACGTCCTAAGGACGTTCGTGGGACCTAAATTTCGGATGTCCCAGGGACGTCCATTTTTTTCGTCCCAGGGACTTCCGTTGGACATGAATTTCGGACATCCTATGGACATCCGTTTTTTACTTCCTAAGGACATCCGTGGGACCTAAATTTCGGATGTCCCAGGGACGTCCATTTTTTTCGTCCCAGGGACTTCCGTTGGACATGAATTTCGGACATCCTATGGACATCCGTTTTTTACTTCCTAAGGACATCCGTGGGACCAAAGTTTCGGATGTCCCAGGGACGTCCATTTTTTTCGTCCCAGGGACTTCCGTTGGACATGAATTTCGGACATCCTATGGACATCCGTTTTTTACTTCCTAAGGACATCCGTGGGACCTAAATTTCGGATGTCCCAGGGACGTCCATTTTTTTCGTCCCAGGGACTTCCGTTGGACATGAATTTCGGACATCCTATGGACATCCGTTTTTTACTTCCTAAGGACATCCGTGGGACCAAAGTTTCGGATGTCCCAGGGACGTCCATTTTTTTCGTCCCAGGGACTTCCGTTGGACATGAATTTCGGACATCCTATGGACATCCGTTTTTTACTTCCTAAGGACATCCGTGGGACCAAAGTTTCGGATGTCCCAGGGACGTCCATTTTTTTCGTCCCAGGGACTTCCGTTGGACATGAATTTCGGACATCCTATGGACATCCGTTTTTTACTTCCTAAGGACATCCGTGGGACCTAAATTTCGGATGTCCCAGGGACGTCCATTTTTTTCGTCCCAGGGACTTCCGTTGGACATGAATTTCGGACATCCTATGGACATCCGTTTTTTACTTCCTAAGGACATCCGTGGGACCAAAGTTTCGGATGTCCCAGGGACGTCCATTTTTTTCGTCCCAGGGACTTCCGTTGGACATGAATTTCGGACATCCTATGGACATCCGTTTTTTACTTCCTAAGGACATCCGTGGGACCTAAATTTCGGATGTCCCAGGGACGTCCATTTTTTTCGTCCCAGGGACTTCCGTTGGACATGAATTTCGGACATCCTATGGACATCCGTTTTTTACTTCCTAAGGACATCCGTGGGACCAAAGTTTCGGATGTCCCAGGGACGTCCATTTTTTCGTCCCAGGGACTTCCGTTGGACATGAATTTCGGACGTCCCAAGGACATCCGTTTTTTACTTCCTAAGGACATCCGTGGGACCAAAATTTCGGATTTCCCAGGGACGTCCATTTTTTTCGTCGCCGGGACTTCTGTTGGACTTGAATTTTGGTTGTCCACAGTAAAGTGCTCAGGGCTTTCGTACGGACAATGATGCTCACTTCTCATGTATGAGACATATTTATATACAACAATATACATATATGTATTTATAGCAATGTCTTTTTTTTTATTTATATACATACACTTATATGTATATATATTGTTATAACTATTTATAACAATATATTTACTTATATACATATATTCACTTATATACATATATTTACTTATATACATATATTTACTTATATACATATATTTATTTATTTACATACAGGGTGTCCCAAAAGTACTTCAACTCCGGGAAATGGGAGGTTCCTGAGGTCATTTCAAGCGCCATTTTCCTTTTGCAAAATGTTGTCCGCGGCTTTGTTTAGGAGTTATTAACGAAAAACACGGACCAATCAGAGTGCGAGCTCGACGCTCGCTGGCAGCGTCGAGCTCGCACTCTGATTGGTCCGTGTTTTTCGTTAATAACTCCTAAACAAAGCCGCGGACAACATTTTGCAAAAGGAAAATGGCGCTTGAAATGACCTCAGGAATCTCCCATTTCCCGGAGTTGAATTACTTTTGGGACACCCTGTATATGTATACGGTCCTTGCTTCGCTGTGTTCAGCTGTGTCGTACAGCTGTACGGTACCATCGAAGCAAGCGATGATCGGTAAGAAATGGTAAGAAAAGCGACGATCGAATGCCGGAGAAGAACGCACCGTTGCGTTGCTGCGTGACGTGACAAATCAGTCTTGTGTGGTCTTGTGCGAGTGCTTCAAGAACGTGCTTCAGAAATCTCCTGTGATAAATTCATCGTTACCATATCATCGTGTAATACATATTATCGGATTTACTTCATATTTAGACAAGTAAGTATTTTCATTGTTATTATTTGTTACCGTTAGTGTTTTCGCTTACGCCATTCCGTTAAATTATTTTATACAGTTACGCACATCATTGATTATACTCACTTTAACTTAGAATAACTTTTTTATGAATGGACCAAACGACTTCAATTTCTCTGTAAGGCATTCTGTATATGCATTCTGAAAATTTCATTGAAATTGGTTAATTGGTTTACGTATTATAAACGGACAAAAGTAATAAAAATGGCACTTATAGGCCGAAAATCATGATAAATTGCAATCTTTACTACTTTTGATCGTTTATAATTCGTGAACCAATTAACCAATTCCAATGAAATTTTCAGAATTTATATAATTTATACGAGTTTACAAAACACATGTTTTAAATTTTCGTTATTGGCCTAGCTGAAAAAGTTGTACAATTCAATTTTTACTATGGTTTGTCACAATTCCGACCAAATGCATTTTTTCAACTTATTTATTACACGTCATTTACTAAACTAATTCTAGCCTTACAGAGAAATTGAAGTCGTTTGGTCAATTCACAAAAAAGTTATTCCGATTTAAAGTGTGTGTGATGAACCCCGCGGCATACACTGTAAAAATATTTCTTGTATATTAATCAATTATAAATTTTGCAGATCCTGCGACAACGTGAAATCGTGGAGTTCGTAAAAGACGGCACGGTGGAGGCAGTACCCTCTTCGTGGCTGATAGGGAATTATTGCCATTGGCCCTCGTTACCGCATGAAAGCGTACAAGGAAGTGAACAAATGTTGGCCAAAACACGCAATTAAATATTTAAAAAATAGCACTTTTGGTGAGTTAAAGGTTTTATACTATGGTGAAACTATAATAATTACATATGTATAATTTAAAAATGTTTTCAGATGATTATGTAAGGGCAAGGACCAAGGCGAAAGTGGCTGAGGACAGTCTACTAGGGAAACGCAAAATTTTACAACTTGGAATCGGTGTTGCCTTCGCCTCCGGCGCTCAAACGACGCTACGAGCTAGGTACGTAAATAAAAGATTTTATGCTTTTTTATGATAATTGCTTAATTTCTTTCAATAAATAATTATTATATACATGTATAAACCATGATTATTGTTTTCAGGTACATGCAGTAGGACAATCGACCAGATATACAGTCGGTGTGAAAAGTATTCGTACACCTTTTAAAAACGAATAACTTTTCAAAATTCGACTTAACAGTGAAATGCACCTTATAAATTTTCACTACAGGCACAGATAAAAAATTTAAAAATCGTGGAGAGCCTTCGAACGAAGCAAAGTCACTGTAAAAGATTTATAGATTAATTATGTTATTATATTTTTAAATAGAAACATCCCAAAAATCCCAGACCTAACCTTATATATAATAAGAACAAAATTTATTAAATATGTACTTAGTTGTTTAAGTAAAATTTATAAAATAAATGAAGTTTTAAATAAATGTTGTAACTCCTTTAAACCTTCACAAAATGTCCAGAGAACGTTTCTTTCGACATCCTAAAAACGTTCTGAAAATGTCCAGAGAACGTTACTTTCGACATCCTAAAAACGTTCTGAAAATGTCCAGAGAACGTTACTTTCGACATCTTAAAAACGTTCAGAAAATGTCCAGAGAACGTTACTTTCAAACATCCTAAAAACGTTCAGAAAATGTCCAGAGAACGTTACTTTCGAACATTCTATGGACGTTCTGAGAATGTCCAGAGAACGTTACTTTCGAACATTCTATGGACGTTCTGAAAATGTCCGCAGAGTACATTCTATGGACGTCCAACAATGTAACTGGTACCTTCCTAGGACATTTAGAGAACCTAAGTAGGACATAACTGGGACATGTGGACATTCTATGGACGTTCTCAGAATGTACCGAATGTCCGAAACGGACATTCTATGGACGTACATAGGATATCCCTGTGCTATCTGGGTATGTTTTGAAAAATTATCAGTGTTTTTATAAGGAATGTATAAAGTTTCGATGTGTAGGATTAATAACAACACAATATATTTAATGGCCAGAAAACAATATGAGTTTATTAAAATATGTTCTTTTGCTGTTAGCAGCATTATTTTTTTCCGTACATATATAATTATATCGAACTTTTATATACAAATTAATAATACATTTTATTAAGTGTATTCTATGATCATAAAGAGGCATTTGATCATTCGTATGTTGAATTAAATTTATAAATAAAATTTGTACATTTATTTCTCGTAGGATTGTATTACTAATTTCCTGTACTGCTGGCATTTTATTCTGAATTGTATAAAATCTTACAATCCTTTCTGCCTTCCTACAAATTTTAATAACATCGGAAGATGGATATGCGAGACCACCTCGACTTTTTAAAGTTATTAATTTATACATCATATCGTTTTGATTGTTGGAGTGCAAAGTTGAAACACATATTGAGCACTTCAAAGTTAATAACAACTTTCGGCTTATCCATCCAGCAATATATATACAACGATGCGATCTATAAATTCCGTATAAACAAATGAATTTTGTGATTCTAGTAATGCACAGCAATGCATTTCTAAAACATTATTCTCATTTTCAAATTGTTCATATTCTTTTCTGGAATTTTCCGTATCTGTATTTCCATGTATTGTCATATCTGTTACAGTGTACCACGACCGCGTGTATCCTATAGAGCGCACCACAGTGTGCGCCGTACAAGATGGCCGACAAGTTGATACCCCTTCCGTCTTTTGAACCACCCCCTCAGCATCGTGCACAGTCCTTAAGTCCGTGACTGGTGCTTACTATAGATTATTATTATTGATCGATATGATCAAGCGAGCCTAACCTCTAAGATGTTGCGCACGACACACGAAGATGCGTCCGGTCACAGTATTATCATGTCTTTAAATTGTTCTATTGTTTAATCAAAATATACACATTGTTAACCATTGAACGGTGTTTCTTGTTATTTACGGACGCACATAAACACTTACATTTCGTTTTTAAACAAATTATGAACTTATGTATGTGTATCGTTTAAGAAAATATTCGTACTCATGGAATTTTTATGACTACACATGTCACTCTTGGGAATATATTCGGAAGGTATTGGGAAGGTATTCTCACGGAGCAAATGGTTTAGAATGTGTATAAGAAAAGTTTTATGAAAATAAGTTATTGCAGAACGTTTATTAGGCCTTCAGGGACGACGTCTGTGCACCGTATTTAATCTAAAGAATATTTCAATCCACACTTCTAGATCGGTGGAATTTGTAAAACAAAGTTGCCGTTAAATTGTTTGTACCAAAGAAAATTGTTGTGAAAGCATGTTTTGGAGACTACATGAGAAAATAATTCGAAAATATAGAATAAATTTTTTTCATTTGACCTTAAAGAAAGAGTCATTTTTTAAAAAGATCTCCACCAATACAGACAGAGGTATAGCATTCCGCTATGCTAGTCGTGAAATATCATTTTTACACACCCTGTACGACAGACGTGTAGATTTTGGACTTGTGCTACCATTTTGTCCCGTTTGCGTACTACATAATTGACATTTGCATTTGTAGAAATCGCCAAAGTAAATATTGTGGATAATATTCGGCATGTTATGCATACAGGCATGTTCAAAACTAGCAACGACATGAAAAATATATTTTTATCAGTATTTACTACAAAACTTTAAAACATGCAAGATATGCTATCTTCATATTACACAGGGAATAATACCAGCAATAACACAAATTAATGATACGCAGTATGTCAAACACGTGTATTATCGCGTCGAACGTTCAGACAGCAGTGTAAAACAAAATATAATAATTATTAACTCCGATGAAGAAAACGGAGGCGTCATGCGCGAATGTTAAAGCGAATCATTCCCCGGAACACAGGGCGCTGATTGCCAATTCCACGAATTCCATCAGTTGCAGATAATCACTATCGATGATACATATTATTTTTGCTACCAAATAACCATTATAAATGACAACAATTCTTCTCGGTCATAAGAGACCGTTATCGACGATGGAAATAATTTTTAGCTGTTAGTGACCATTATCAAGGACAGAAATTTTTTTGGCAACTAATGACCATTATCGATTAATGCGCAAGTCAGAATAGATCGAAATCGAAATTATGTTTGTGGATATATCCGCAATAGCGCGTTAATGTGGAAAACAAAAGAAACGACACGGATGCTTCGAAAATTTTCTTTTCGTCCCACTTGTAAGATCTTTTTTCTTTTCGTCCCTTTCGTAAAATAATAAACGATTGTAAGAAGCGTTGAAGCTCGCCGCTCGAAACTAACTGTGCCCAAACCCCGGTAATCCGCAATAATCAAATTACGACAGCGTGCTAATTATCGACATAGGACTCCGAAGAAGTCAACGAAGTCACCCCGTCATAAAGCAATAAAAACTCGACCGGACGTCTCAACCAGCAGTACGGAATGATTTTACACCCCCTTGTTAACCAAAATTATTCATCCTTTTTTGTTTCCATGGTAGCATATACCTACAAAATAACCCAATAGAACTAATTTTATATTTCAGCTTATACAGAAGGATGGTCCACCAGATATTACCACCTCGATTTTCGTCATTATTATTATTTGCAGCGAAGGTATGCATCTCTCAAAACCATTCAACCTTATATAAACATTCTGCGAAACGCATAATAACAATGACGAAAATCGAGGTGGTAATGTTTGGTGAATCACCCTGCATTTACAGTCCGTCGCAAGTTCAGCACTTTTCAGAGCAGATCTGGGAAAAATTTCGAGAAAAAACATTTAAAATACTATGTTTAATAGTATACTTTAATGTGGTTGAAATAAAATACTACTTTAAGTAGAACGACAAATTTCGGCAAATAAAATATTATTAAAATAAAATAAAATGAAATTTTATTTGTAACATATTTTGTAAACAAATTTTTAATTTTTAATCAGTTTAGACGAAAAGATTCGCCATTCAAAGACACACAAATTGGATTTTGAAATTTTCGTGTAGGCCTAATACTTTCGGAGATATTCAATAAAATGGTTTTTCCACCCAACTTTGAGGCCTACTTCCATCCCCTTAATATGAATGTCGACAACTATAAAAAAAATACGCGTGAAATATTTTTTTGAGTTCTATATCGTACCAAAATTTCATAAAAATTGGCGAGTTACGATTATTATTACTAACCTCCCTTGTTAGTCCGTTCGCCTATCCCCATCACCGGAAGACATACCCCACGGGGGGCCAAGAAGCTCGAGCCTCGATCTACCGCGGTCGCCAAGTAGTGCAATAAACACGGCCGGGTTGTGTATATCGGTGTGAACCACTACTAATCCAATTACACAACTTCTTTATTTTTCATTATTTTTTAATGGGACTTTCACCAATTTATTTGTGGCATTTTTCCGATTAAAATGACACTAAACACGGTATAATTGCAACTGTATTTAGTGGTTTAATTGACGGTATATTGTGCGCTGCGCGGTGCTGAGGCGGTGCTGAGGCGGTGCTGGTGCGTCCTAGAGTGCGGCAAACAGCACCAGCACGAGGCCGGCGCGCCGTGCCGGTGCTGGTCCGGCGCTGGTGCTTCCTAGTGTGCGACGGCCTTAATTCGAAGAAGGCCGCCGAGAAAGACCAAACTGTTTAGGCATTGCTGCGCTACGCGTATTATCGCTGAAAGATTGACTAAAAAACATTCAGAAATTTAGTTTGAACAACCGAAGAAAGTTATTTCAATGAAGAAAAATGGTCGAAACACGTACGAAGGGAAGACGGTGGAACAAAATCGACTTATCCTCTACAATTACTCCAGTTTGACTCCTATCACAATTTTTTGTCAGACCAGATCTATCTCGACTGAACGCACGAACTAATTTCGAGAGGTTCCACCGGCGAACACGAAAACATTTCTCCTTCCACGGGGAACTTCCTCAAGCACAAAACGTCTTTCAATCCAGGGGAAACACTCAGCTCGATACAAGCAACAAGGGTCATCCTTTTTTTTCCATAGTAATCGATCGATACTTTTTCCATCGTGGCCGGTTAATTGCAACAAGGCAATAGTCCACGGGTTGTTTATTATCCGTTCAACTTTACTTTCCCAAGTTTCGGACCTGGGCTCGATAACACGAGTGCTCTTTACCCCGAGTTAATCTCATACAGCGGAAAATTTGCTGGAAGTATAATGTCGAGCAAGAAGTTAATCTAATTAGATTGATGCGCCAGAACATCTACTGGATATCCCAATTCAAGAAGAACGTCCGAACATCTCCTGCGTTTTTACAAATGCGAATAATTTGTTTCAAGGGATCGGAAGTTCTGGAACTTTTTAATAGGTTCTGATTAAAATATGGGCAGTGGGACCTTTACTTAAAAAATGTCCTAACATTCGGAGTTTTGACGAGAACAGAAAAAGACGAGAAAGTAAAAGTTTTAGCTTGAATAAAATTATTCTACAACACAGGAACACATATTTTATTCATTAATATTAAAAGAGTTCTGAATCATTGCAACAAATACCAAATACTATTTAATGAATAGTACAATAACAATATTTAATAATTGTTACAGTAAAATGAATATTATGAATACGTTATTTATTTGTAACACCTACATGAATAATTCGCAGCTCAAAGATTGCATATGTTTCTATTATGGACGCTTCATTAGCAAACATTCTGAATGCAAAACGATTGTGAAGTGAGAAAATAATACAAAGTTTTGTAAACAATTATTAGGATTAGATTGCGGATCTTTATGCTGCATAAAAATTGCTTGCACTACTTGAAGGTTGCAGGAGTCAAATAAAAGTGTCTACAATGACAATGACAATGACAATGACAACTATGATAGCTTTTTATTTCTTTTCTAACGCTGAGTCTATGACGAGCGGATTTTCTTATGTAATGCCTGTCACGTATACATCATAATATATGTTATGTAGACTATACATTATACATATACACGCCATTGATAAACGCACTTTGCACAACGAAGCAAGCCACTGAAGAGTTTAATAAAATTTGATAGGCTGAAGATAACATATATAATAATGTAATTATTAATAATATAAATAATATATTTAATTAGATATTTAAAATAATATGTAGATATTATATTGATATACTTAAATTCTTTTAAGCCAACTACTCGCTTTTGGGGACAAATGCATAAGATCCGCAATCTAGTTATGATACAGCCCACAATTCAAAATTAATGTTTTCCCCATCAAGTCAAGTGTTTCGACTAATCTGAGCGTTAATTGGCGCGAGACTCTGTAACATCAAAGATAATCGAATCCGTTCGGTAAAGTCTTTCAATAAGGACAACAGCTCCACGCGCAGTCCGCTCGTTAAATCGAATCACCGTATCCCCGAGATTCCCAAAAACTCGCATCGGGCGATCGAATTATGCTAACTGCTGGTTCGATCGGCCGGCACGCATTTAGCGATCGGTGCTGGCTGGCAATATCGGGGGAAAACGTAGCCTCGGACTCGAACACTTGTTTAATGTTGGCGCGGGGGATGGCATCGTCATTTAAGGCGCGGACATTCTCGTCTCGCATGCACGTTTTTAGCAGCTGCTGATTCTTGGACGCGTGGCTGGAATACCGAGGACGGCGAACTGGAAGAGGAGTACGGCATCGTGGTGGGACGGCAAGGGGTGGGGGCAGAGGACCGTAAAGGGGTAACAGCCGTCACAGTACCATATGCCTCGCACATTACTCGCGAAAGTAGAGAAGACTCGTAAAAGTATGGCACACGTTTTTATTCCTCTTCCTTGCATTTCTTCTTGGACTTCTCCTGCGAAGTCCACGGAAAAATCGGAGCCCGGATTTCTTCGTCGGGCTTCATTACCCACCACGCATCAGCTCCATCGCTTTTTTATTTTAGGTTGCTTACAGACGGACTACGTTTCGCATAGGCGCGGGTGGAACATCTTATACGACACAGTGGCGTTCAATCTAGGACCAAAATTTAAAAAAACCGGCTTTCTTGTTGGTAATTATAAACATTGTAGACCAGGGCTCGAAATAAACAGTTATTTTGCCGTTTTTGAACAAATTCTGTTTGAACTCAACTATTTCATTTAATCCTAAAACAAATTAGCAGCTCTACTTTGCTTTAATTGTCAATTGTTATTTGAGCGATTTTATATTTGTTGTGTCTGAGACTTTGAAAGTTGTAACTACTATATACAGGGTGCGGCACCTAAAACAGGTCACCTGAATAACTCGCTTGCTTTTGAAGATAGAAAAAAAAGGATCAGACCAAACTTACTTGATATCGAGGGGCTCGTAATCTGATGTCATTAATTTTTTTATAGGTGGAGACGTCAAGGAGATATGAAGGTCAACTCTGTTTTTTTAAATGGAACGGTATGGTTTTTTATTTACATTCTGATAGTGTATTTCAAGACGAATACAATGACCTATTATGAAGGTCATTCAAGGTCACGCAAGGTCAACTGCAATAGAAAATAATATGTCTGTAAAATAATATATTAATACTCTTAAAGTCTTCTAATCTTTTCACTGTTTTAAATTGCCCCCCATTTTGTCATAAATGCATAAAATCCGGAATCTAATAATTAACATCCAATAATATCATTGCTCTTTTAATTTTAGTGAACTGACACTGTGTCCGTTACAGTGTAAGCATTAATAATTAAATATGTCAAATATGTTAAATATTTCTGTCGTCAGAAAAATGAACTATGTTCATCATGTATGATGTAACACGTTAACGCACAGTCCAAACCAGTGTAAAGTGGTTTTACCAATTTACCATTTTCCGGAAGCAAACGGTTCCGCGCCTCAGTTTGCCAGAAACCTTTGACCGAAAAGCATATCCTCTCGCTAACCCTTTAAATATTCTCATTGGCAATTATTGCATATGCATACTGAAATGACCGCTGGTTTAATGAAACTGCAACGAAAAAAATGTGCAGACCGTACGGTTATGAACAACAAAGATGAAAATACAAAACGCGATGCGTAGGTTGAATGGGGCGTTGATATGGAGATGGATGTAAACGAAGTAAAACAAAATTCCCGAATGCTAGTTGGACAGTTAACAACGAGAGTTGAAAAAATAGGAAATGTAGAAATGTTGCGGACGGTCTGTATAAATCAAAATGGACTTTTTTCGAAACACTTTTGTTTCTGAAAAGCACAAATGAGACATAGTTTTTTGGTAGCATGCAAAATCCTTGTGAACAAAGATTTATTTATAACGAGACAAACGTTCGTTCACAAACTTATTACTACACAGACAACATAATATTTGACAATTCTTTGAATCCTTAAAGTCTCAAAAATGTGTGTAAGGTACAATAATGTTTTAGTATGTAGAGAATATTTGACATAATGAACAGTATGATATTTAAGTTATTGTGAAATCACAACTAGATTTTTATGCAAAATCAGAAATGCCTATATTAATTATAAAATACAGGAGCACATATAAAATACATAGACATTTATTTCTTATCTTAATAATTCTATAGAGTTGTGATGAATACAACAGTATTTTTAAATTCTTTAGATGTTTTTACTATTTTGAATTGGATGTACTAATTTTTGTTACAAATGCATTAAATCAACAGTCCAATTATAACCACCTACGTTTGAATTAAATGTTAAACGAACCTTGTTAAATCTCTCTATCTTATTTTGACATACTTTTTATATTACTAAAAAGAAATATTTTTAAGCGGTGGAGATAAAGAGAAGATAAAATTGAAAATATTCCATTCTCGTATGCTATTCGGGTGTCTAAAAATTCTTGCGTAATTTTGATATTTTTGTTACGTCTATTTATTATGCATTGGGTGTAGGAATTATTGCGTTTTATTTAAATTAATTACAGAGTCATTTCAAATGCAAACATTATCCTAGCGTTTTGGAATTTCAAAGTATTAACTGTAATATTTTCTTAAGGTTAGGTTATCTTGAGCGTATAAAATTCATAGCATTCTTGTATAATTATCTCTTATAAGAAAACAAAATTAACAATAAGTTTGGAATGTAGCCCTTATTATAAAGATTTTGAGTACACAATCAAACTCGCTCTTGGTAAACCAAAAATGGCTGCCGTCAGTTTCGCTAAATCACTCTTATTAATTTTGAAATCAATATACGTGAAGTGCTCCTCCAAAATGAATACTTTTTAATAGCATGCTTTGACATATGGAAGCCCTATGACCTAGATTTACTTATCAATCTGAATATAAACAGAATTCTATTGAAAATAGATTTCCACGAAACTCTGTAATTTAATTACATTATTTTTAGACTAGGGGGCCACACATGGTCGCTAGGGAATTCACAACACTCCGCAAAATTAAATTATGTCACAGCCCAGATAGCACAAAGACGTCTTAAACACGTCTTAAACACGTCTGTTGTTAGATACGGAGACGTCTTGGAGTCGTCTCCGTACGTCTCTCGTACGGTTCCCGAAGGTTTCCGGTACGTCGTTTGTGAGGAAATGGTGCATGTTTAAGACGTCTCTAACACGTACTTTAGACGTCGAAAAGACGTATTGTATACTATAAAGTACTTCTTAGAGACGTCTTAAAGACGTACCGTTTCCTCACAAACGACGTACCGGAGAACTTCGGGAGCCGTACGGGAGACGTACGGAGACGTCTTGGAGACGTATCCAACAACAGATATAATATTGAAAAATATTGAAAGAATATTTTTTAAGCCACACTTTTTCATATATATAAAACAAGATATTTAAACAATATAATCTGAATATTTAAAAATGTGAAACCAATATTCGAGAAATATAAATTCAATATTTAAATAACATTCAATGAAATCTTCAAATTCAAAAAAAAGTTATAACAAACATTAGAAACTATTCATATACATATATACTCTTTCTATGCACTGCTTGAGGAAATATTCCAATTTGTCTTCGGAAGGACCTTATTACAATTCAGAAATTTTTATGCAGTTGGCGGGATTTGAACTCGGGACTTACCGTTTACTTGATGATGTGCTTCCTCGACCACAAATAATCTACGTGACGGAGGTAAGTGTTCACTCACCACCGTACCATTCGCTGTGACAGCGAAAAACCCCGACCACCCGATCGTTGTGACAACATCTACCGGTAAGTACCCCTTCGCCCTAGTACACTGTGACAGCGACACTCCACCGCCCAATCGTTGTGACAACGATAGTCCTCCTTCCACCGTACGATCGTTCTGACAACGTTCTTCACTCCGCCATCCTTTTTGTCGTGACGATGAAAACCAGCCTCGACCTCCGCCACACCGTACCGCTCGCTGAGACAGCGACCACCACCGACCGCCCTCTTTTACTGCGCCCCGCTTGACCGCCCACAACGCATCGCGAGAAACCCCGCGTCGACCGACACCGCGAAACACCATATTGGCGAGACTCGATTTCAACACAACCACGATTCATTTATTTCTGCCCACACACCGCGTCTTTTCCCTACCGATCGATTCCTCACCGGTTAAGGTCGATTTATACCAGTGATGGGCAGCTATGACTGCGGCAGTCAAGAAGCTTCCCCCACCAACTACTCTTTCGTACGAGGGGGGAAACGAAGAGTGCGGGGCACCGCTCCGCGGCGAAGGTGCTCGCTGCACGATAGAGTAGTTGGTGGGGGAAGCCAGCACCTCAGGGGCCCCTACCGTGCCCATCGCTGATTTATACTATCAGCACAGACACGGAGCGTGTCCGATCAGACAAATATTCTTCAATGCATTTGGGTACAAGTGTTTATACTATACGTATCGGAACGGCACAGACACGTGGCGGCACCGGTCCGACAGTCCATTTATACAAGGTGTCTCAAAATTCCTTCAGCTCCCGGAAATGGGCGGTTCCTGAGGTCATTTGAGCGACATTTTCCTTAACAAAAATGGCGTCCGCGGCTTTGTTTAGGAGTTATTAACGAAAAACACGGACCAACCAGAGCGCGCCTAGTCGCTCGAAGGCACGGTCAGCGCGGCGAGCCGGGGGGAGGAGAGTGTTGTCGGTACGCTGCGATGTCGTAAAAACCAACAGTTTCTCGATTATGTCCGATTTCGATGAGCTTTGGATATGTTGTAAAGATCACGATTCTGAACAACATTTCCCTTTAGACTTTTTGTCTCGCGTTTTTAGTTTACGAGATATTTGTAAAAACAGTACCGAAAGCTAAGGGTTGTACGGTCAGGTCAACGAACTGTACAGCTGATGGTAGATAGCAGGTATACGACAATCACATGTTTCGGTTTTCCTGCAGATTTGTACGCAGAGTCGATGGGTTACTGTTCGAAAACGTCGTCCGTCTTTCTTTTAGAAAGTTTCTTAAGGGAGGCATAGGACAGTAGGGACCCTAAAACGCCACGCCGCGCCGACCTGACATTTCTACCTCTTGCTGGGTGAAAGGACGGACGACCTTTTCGAACAGTAACCCATCGACTCTGCGTACAAATCTGCAGGAAAACCGAAACATGTGATTGTCGTATACCTGCTATCTACCATCAGCTGTACAGTTCGTTGACCTGACCGTACAACCCTTAGCTTTCGGTACTGTTTTTACAAATATCTCGTATACTAAAAACGCGAGGCAAAAAGTCTAAAGGGAAATGTTGTTCAGAATCGTGGTCTTTACAACATATCCAAAGCTCATCGAAATCGGGACATAATCGAGAAACTGTTGGTTGTTACGACATCGCAGCGTACCGACAACACTCTCCTCCCCCCGGGTCGCCGCGCTGACCGTGCCACCGAGCGACTAGGCGCGCTCTGGTTGGTCCGTGTTTTTCGTTAATAACTCCTAAACAAAGCCGCGGACGCCATTTTTGTTAAGGAAAATGTCACTTCAAATGACCCAAGGAACCGCACATTTCCGGGAGCTGAAGGAATTTTGAGACACCCTGTATTATCAGCACAGACACGGAGCGTGTCCGATCAGACAAATATTCTTCAATGCATTTGGATACAAGTCTTTATACTATACGTATCGGAAAGACACAGACACGTGCCGGCACCGGTCTGACCGTCCAACATTCTCGCAAAGAATACTTTAGTAGTTGGTGCCGCTGCGAATAGTATGCCTGTGTTCCGATTTGGTTCAGACTAGGCTGAAAATCATAAGTCAAATTTTGTAGCTTATTGCAACATTGACCAATGTAGGAAATAGTATGGCGGCACTCTTATCTGTCAAAATCATTGTTAATCGCTCAACTTTAAGCACTCATAACTTTTGAACCACCGATCTCCTAGGATTAAAACTTGGATGTTTGCATTTTCTCGCCAAAATCTATAGGATTACATGAGAAAAAGGCAAAAATTTCTGATTACGTAAGGTACAGTGCAGCCTAAAATAATACTCGGAAAAAGGATTGCTGATGCGAGGGTTGAATTAAAATCAGTATTGACGGTGAAGCCATTCGCCAACGAGTGCGATTTAATATAAAACCAAGCCGTCATATAGTAAACTAATTGTTCTAACTTCTCAAAAAAAAAATCCAGGTCTCATGTTCCAATATTAAAAAAGTTATCATGGCAGATAACATAAGAATGATAAAATAATAGATTAAGTATTATAGATTTTAAGTAATATGCTCATAAGCTTTATTAATCTTAACTCTAAAAATACGGATATAATATTTTTACCATACACAATAGATTTTAGTATACACTTGTAGGAGGACTTCCTTTTCCGGTTGTGTGAGAGGTGATCGTGTGATAAAGGAGTAAGAGTAAATTTGTGAGAAAGGTGAGGAAGAGTGAGGTGTGAGAGGTGAGAAAGTGGAGGAGGAGTGTGAGCGTGGTGAGGGTGGAAGAGGGGAGTAATAGGGAGAAGGGCGAGTAGCGGTGGAAGGTTGGAAAAAGGGATACAAAAGGAGTGAGACACAGGAGGTTAGGTTGCCGTGTGAGTGAAGGAGTGAGCGGTAGCGAAGCCTAGCGGGTGATAGAGGAAGATAGTAGAGCGGGAATTTTGAACGGTGGGAAAGAAGTGAGGTGAGAGAGGAAAGGCGGAGGAATGTGTGACGGAGGAGAAGAAGGCAAGGGTGAGGAAAGGGAAGGAGGGAAGGTAGAGGAGAAGAAAGTGGGGAGACCTTCGGATAAGGAATTGATGAGGAGAGAAGGCATGAGTAGTGGGAGCAGTTTAGAGAGCTTATGGAAAAAAGGAGGATAACGGAGAAGGATGGGGACGACGAGGGGAAAGAGGGAGAGGCAGCATTTAAAAGGAGCGGGAAAACAAAGAGATCACCGAAAAGGGGAGAGAAGGATATGGCAATGAAAGGATTGGAGGAGATGGTAAAAGAGCTGATGAGGGAGGTGAAAGAACTGAAGGGAATAAGAAGTGACTTGAGAGAAATGAAGGAGATAGGGGATGATTTGAGAAAAATGAGGGAGGAATGGAGGAGAGAGAGGGAAGAATGGAGGAGGGAAAGAGAGAGATGGGTGGAGGAAAGGAGAGAGGAGAGGGAAAGGAGGGAGTTGATGGAAGTGAGAGTGGAAAAATTGGAGAAAGAGATGGAAAAAACAGAGGGGGCCTTAGGGGTCTTAGAAAAACGAGAAGGGGGGAGGCAAGGTGAGGGGGATAAAAGGGTAAAAGAAGAGATAGAGGAGAACAGGAAGAGAATAAGGATGATGGAGATAAAACAGGACAGGAAGGAGAGGGAGATGAGGAAAAATAATGTGGTGGTAAGAGGGATACAGGTGGAGGGAAAAGATGTGGAGAAAGAAGTGAAGGGAGTGTGGGGAGTGATGGGGGTGGAGGATGTAAAGGTCAAAGAGGTGGTAAAGATAGGGAAGGTAGGAAAGGATGGGAGAGGGATGGTGCTGGTAAGGTTGGAAGATAGGGAGCAGAAAAGGAAGGTGATGGGGGAGAGGAATAAACTGAGAGAGAGAAAGGAAAGGGTGGACGATGACTTAACAGAGGAGGAGAGGAGAACAAAGTGGAAGATAGCTAGGGAAGCAGAAAAGGAAAGGATGGAAGGAAAGAATGTTCAAATAGGATACATGAAAATATGGGTGAATGGAAAGATAAAGCGTTGGGATGAGGTAGAAGAGAGCTGGATAAAGGAGCAGGGAAACGAATAAAGAGGGGGCGGGGAAGGGAGGAAGAGAAGATGGGGGAAAAGAAGAGGGGAGAGGAAGTCAAGGTGACATTCTGGAATGTGGCAGGACTTAGAAATAAAGATGAGGATTTTTGGAAGGGGTTGGAAGAATGGGATGTGATAATGCTGATGGAGACGTGGGTAGAGGAGAGAGGATGGGAACAGATTAGATGCAGATTACCGAAGGGGTTTACATGGGAAGCTCAGTGGGCACGGAGAGAAGAAAAGATGGGGAGGGCAAAGGGGGGAATGTTAACGGGGATAAGGAAGGAGATTGAGGTGGAAAGAGGAGAGGTAAGAGGGAGGGACGGAATAATGGAGATAAAGATGAGAATAGAGGGAGGATGGTGGAGGGTAATAGGAGTATATGTGAACGGGGACTTGCAAAAAACACTGGAGAGATTGGGTGAATGGGTAGAAGGAAAAGAAAAAGGTGTAAGAGCGATTATAGGGGGAGACTTCAATGCGAGAACGGGAAGAGAAGGGGGAGAGGTGGAAGAGGAAGAAGAGGGAGAGGGGAAGGGGAGAAGGCGATCCAAAGATGAGAAGGTAAATGCGGAAGGAAGAAGATTGTGTGAATTTTTGTGGGAGAGAGGATGGGGAGTATTAAATGGAAATGTGAAGGGAGACGAGGAGGGGGAGTGGACGAATATAGGAGCGAGAGGGAATTCAGTCATAGACTATGTGTGGGGAAATGAAGAGACAAGGGAAGGGGTGGAAAGAATGGAGGTGGGGGATAGAGTGGACTCGGATCATTTGCCACTGACGGTGTGGATCAAGGGGAAAAAGGGAGAGGGAAAAAAGAGGGGGGTAATTGGGAGGACGAGGATGTTGGGTAGATGGACGGAAGAAGAGGGGAAGGAATTTGGGGAAAGATTTGGGGAAAGGGGGGAAGGAGGGAAGGGAGGGGAGGAGGATTGGAAAGAGTTAAAAGAAAAAATAAAAGGAGTATTAGAGGAGATGGGTAAAAAGAGAAAAGGGGAGAGGAAAGGATGGTGGGATGAAGAGTGTAGGGAAGAGAAAAAGAGGCTAAGGGAGGAATTGAGAAGATGGAGGAAAAGAGGAGGGGACGGAGCAGAAGTCAAGGAGAAGAAGAGAGCGTACAGAGTGTTGTGCGAGGAGAAAAAGAAGAAGGAGAGGGAAAAATGGGAGAAGGAAGTGGAGAGCATAAGAACGGAAAGTCAAGTGTGGAAGCTGATAAGAACGGAAAGGAGGAGAGTCTCGAGGGTGGATGAAGGAATAAGGATTCAGGAGTGGGATGATCATTTTAGAGAGCTACTGGGAGGAGTAGAATGGAGGGTGAGAAAGGGGGGGGACAACTAGAAGAGAGCAGGATGGAGAAAGTGAAATAGAAAGGGAGGAGGTGAATAGGGTGGTAAAAGGTATGAAAGATAGAAAAGCGGCCGGGGGAGACGGGATTCCGAATGAGGTATGGAAGTATGGAGGGGAGGAGGTGAAGGAGTGGTTATGGAGAGTGTGCAATAGGGTATGGAGGGGGGAAGGATGGCCGGAAGAATGGACAGAGGGAGTGGTGATTCCGATTGCGAAGAAAAGGGAAAGCAGGAAGGTGGGGGACTATAGGGGGGTAACACTGACGCAAACAGCGTATAAGATATACGCTGCAGTGTTAGCAGAGAGGCTGAGAAACGAGGTGGAGGAAAAGAGCATACTACCGGATAGTCAGACGGGTTTTAGAAAAGGATTAGGTTGCATTGACAACATATATGTGTTGAACTTCCTGGTAAATAGGCAGGTGAAAAGAAAGGAAAGGAAGATGATTGTCTTGTTTGTAGATCTAAAGGCGGCCTTCGACTCAGTGGATAGGGAGGTATTGATAGAAGCGATGAGGAAAAGAGGGGTGAGGGAAGGGTTGGTACGGTGAGCAGAGGAGGTATTAAGAGAAACGAGAAGCAAGGTGAGAGTGGGGGAGGAGGAGGGGGAAACATTCTGGACGGCGAGAGGAGTGAGGCAGGGATGTCCGTTAAGCCCGCTCCTTTTTACCCTGTTGCTTGCGGACATAGATGAGAAATTGGAGTTGGGGGGGTGGGGAGGGGTAAAGGTGGCGGGTAGGAAAATATTCACGCTAGCCTATGCAGATGACATAGCGATGGTGGCGGAAGAGGAGAATGAAATGAGAGGAATGATGGGTACATTGGAGAGGCATATGAAGGAAAAAAGATTACAGGTGAACACGGAAAAGACGAAAGTGATGAGATGCAGAAGGGGTGGGGGAAGGTGGAAAAAGATGGTGTGGAGATGGAATGGGAAAGTGCTGGAAGAGGTTGATAAATACAAATATCTGGGATATGTGATAAAGAGAGACGGGAGTCAGGAAGAGCAGGTGGCGGAAAGAGTAAGGAAGGGAGCGGCGATTATGGGGCAGGTGTGGGGAATTGGAAAAAGAAGATTCGGGAATGACTGGGGAAGGAGAATATGGTTGTTTGACCGACTGGTATGGTCTGTAGCGAGCTATGGGGTAGAGATATGGGGATGGAAAGAAAGGGAAAGGTTGGAGAAACTGCAGGAAAGGCTTTTGAAGTGGGTGCTGGGAGTGGAGAGAAGCACTCCGGGGTATATGGTAAGAGAAGAGTTGCAGAGAGAGATGATAAGGGGTAGGGCGGGTCTAAGGGCGTGGGGATATGAGAAAAAATTAAGGGAGGGAAAAGGAGGGGAACTGGCGAGAATATGTTGGGAAGAGTTAAGAAGAAATGACAGAAGGGGAGGAGTGAGGGAAGGGTGGGAGAAGGAGAGATGGAGTTTCTGGTGGAGAGGAGAGAGAGCACGAGCGAAGAGATCGTTAAAAGGGAGAAGAAAATGCAAAGGGAAGAGAGGTGGGAAAGGATAAGCGAATCGAATTATAATAAGTGGTACGTAAGGGTAAAGGGAGAGGGACTGCCAGGATATCTGGGGAAAGGATGGGGAGAGAAAAGATGGCAGAGGGTAGCGAGGTTCAGGCTGGGGAATGAAATGGTAGGGGGGAAATATTGGATGGATGAATGTGAGAGAAAGTGTAGAGTGTGTGGCTGGGAGAATGAGACGTGGGAGCATGTGTGGGAAGTATGTATGAGAGTGGATGAGGAAACGGGATGGCAGGAGGTGATGAGGGAAGTATTAGGAGATGAGGGGGAAGGGGAGCAGTGGATGAGAAAGGTGGAGGAGTGGAGAGAGAGGATGAATGGAAGGAGTGAAAGAGAAGGAATAAAAGAGAAAGAGAGAGTGGGAGGAGAATGAAGAGGCCGGAAGAGGGGGTCCATTGGATTTGGTTAGGGAAGGGGGGGTGTGTGTGTATGTGTGTGTGGGAAAAAAAGGGGGAAAGCGGATAGCAGCGTGCGTTTAGGTTTAAGGATGTAAATGGAGGTTTAAGAGAATAAGCGAATAAGAGAAATAGGTTAGGATAGGTTAAGTTAATAATAAGATTGGAGTGGAAGGGGAGTGACAGGAAGAGGAGGTCCGAGGTTAGGGAAGGGGAGTAAAGGGGAGTAAGACAGAGGGTGAAGGAAGGGGGGAAGGAGGGGTAGGTTAAAATAGACAATAAGAGCTTTTGTAAATATATGATTTCTCTCTCTCTCTATATTTAGGTTAAGTTTAGGTTAAGTTTAGGTATAAGATAGTTTATAAGTTAGAAATAAGGCTATTATGTAAGAGCGGGAGGAAAAGAGTTGGAGTGTGAAGGTGGAAAGGATTTGTAACCCTAAGGGGAATCAAATAAAGTTATATATATAGTATACACTTGTAGGATTTGCCTAATTGTAGGATATTTTTTATACGTGTAGAAGGTTCAAAACATATGGCTATTTGCTGTGCTTCTTTCGGAACGATGCCGAAACGGACACGTTCCGTGTCTGTGCGAATAGTGTAAATACTACTGTCTTCGTCGGAACGCTGCCGATACGGACACGTTCCGTGTCTGTGCTGATAGTATAAATCGACCTTCGGACCCCGGCTCGACGAGCTATTTTCGGCAGGAAGCAACCAGGTAACAGAACTGTTACACTAATATTAAATAAAGATTCATTTTAAATATAAATATTATCATATAAATATATAATGTTTTGAAAATTAATTTTTTTATCATTCCAAGAAATAGCAAAATTAAAAACCAGTATATTTTAACCATTGTACAGTTAACTAGTCCCTATCATAACATCTCCAAAAAATTAATGTTATTTAGTTTCTAAAAATACGTCTTTACGATGTCTCTGAGATGCCTGAACTGAGACGTGTTTAAAACGGCTCGAAACATACGTCTTTAAGCCGTCTAGTGTAAGATTTTATTGAGACGCCTCGCAACATACCTCTTTAAGTCGTCATACTGCACACGTTCAAACGACGTCTCTAAAATACGTCTTTCAGACGTCTCTAAGACGCCTGAACTGAGACGTCTTTAAAACCGCTCGAAACATACGTCTTTAAGCCGTCTAGTGTAAGATGTCATTGAGACGCCTCGCAACATACGTCTTTAAGTCGTGTTACTTCAAACGCTCACGCGACGTCTCCAGGAATACGTCTCCAAGACGTCTTAAAGACACCTATTCAAGACGTAAGACGTAAAGATGTAAAATAGACGTAACAAAGACGTCTCTAAGACGTTGCGTGCTATCTGGGAGAAACTGCTTTTCAATAAACCAATATGTCTTACTCCTAAAACACCTATCATATAAAAATATATGAACATAAATTGAATCATTTATAACGATGACAGTTTGAAAAATCTGAAAACTCATACGTCATTCGGCGCGAATGTGTTAATAAGTATTAATGGCACAGTTTCAGTAAAACCTATTCACATACAATCTTACTTTTATCAATATATGTATGAAGGTAGAACTACTTCAGAAACAAGTAAGTAACCTCCTAAAATGATCTAACAAATGTAATGCAAAATTGTCTTCTCAAAAGATCAAGTACATCATTTTTATAAAACAACAAAAGCAGGACCGAAATTCTACCTAAACTTGTAATAGGCAATAATGAATTGAAAATGGTAAACATCAAAAGATGTAACTTACCTAACAATTAATTAAAAATACTATGTAAATCAATACGAAAGGTGATACAGTAATGGCGCGATCTAAGCGCAACGGAGGGGTCCAATCTAAGCGTGTTCGCCTACCTATTCCACTGGGGGGCATACTCTACGAGGGGCCAAGAAGCTCGAACTGCCTCCTTACAGCACCGGACCAGCACCGCACTGACGGCGTCGTGCCGTCGCTAGGACGCATCAGCACCGCCTCAGAACCGCCTTACAATAGGCCGCGCGACGCACAATATACCATCAATTAAACCACTAAATACAGTTGCAATTATACCGTATCATTTTAATCGGAAAAAATTCACAAATAAATTGATGAAAGTCCCATAAAAAAATAATGAAAAATAAAGAAGTTTTGTAATTGGATTAGTAGTGGTTCACACCGATATACCCAACCCGGCCGAGTTTATTGCACTACTCGGCGACCGCGGCATGACAGCTCGAGGCTCGAGCTTCTTGGCCCCCCGCGGGGTATGTCCCCCGGTGATGGGGATAGGCGGACGGACTAACATGGGAGGTTAGTAATAATAATCGTAACTCGCCAATTTTAATGAAATTTTTTTTATAGTTGTCGACATCCATATTGAGGGGATGGAAGCAGGCCTCAAAGTTGGGTGGAAAAATCCATTTTAGTGAATATCTCCCAAAGTATTAGGCCTAGACGAAAATTTCAAAATCCAATTTGTGCGTCTTTGAATGGCGAATCTTTTCGTTTAAACTGATTAAAAAATAAATAATTTTTTTTTTTAAATATGTTACAAAATTAAATTTTATTTTGTTTTATTTTAATATTTTATTTGCCGAAATTTTTCATTTTACTTAAAGTAGTATTTTATTTGAACCACATTAAAGTATACTATTAAACAGTATTTTAAATGTTTTTTCTCAAAATTGTTCACAGATCTGCTGTGAAAAGTGCTGAGCGTGCGATGGACTGTAAATGCAGGGTGGTACACCAGACATTACCACCTCGATTTTCGTCATTGTTATTATTCGTTTCGCAGAATGTTTATATAAGATTGAATGGTTTTGAGAGATGCATACCTTCGCTGCAAATAATAATAATGACGAAAATCGAGGTGGTAACATCTGGTGGATCATCCTCCTGTATAAGCTGAAATATAAATTAGTTCCATTAGGTTATTTTGTAGGTATATGCTACCATGGAAACAAAAAGGATGAATAATTTTGAGTAATAAGGGGGTGTAAAATCATTCCGGACTGCTGGTTGAGTAATGAAAAACTGCTGTCGTAATTTGATTATTGCGGATTACCGGGGTTTGGGCACAGTTAGTTTCGAGCGGCGTGCTTTAACGCTTCTTACAATCGTTTATTATTTTACGAAAGGGACGAAAAGAAAATAGATCTTACAAGTGGGACGAAAAGAAAATTTTCGAAACATCCATGTCGTTTCTTTTGTTTTCCACATTAACGCGCTATTGCGGATATATCTTTGGAAATAATATTACGGTAGCTTTGCAATGCTGTATGCAATATGATTGAATGTTTATTTTTGGGTGTATTACAGTCTTAATCCTTGAAATGCTAACTCGTGCGCTTTTGAAATGCCGCGTGGCGTCGTAAAAGATGGCGGACGTACAAGGCGGGAATATGAAAGCACGTGTAGGTTAGTCGCGAGGGATGGAGACTTGGCGATCGCGTCTAGTCAAGAGAACGGCACGCAACAGAATGGACGAGCGCGTCTCTTCCGTTTCGCAACGCGCTACGAGAAAAGGGAAAACAACGGACAATCGGGAAGAGGCCAGTATGGCCGGCCTTAGGGTGTGTTCTCATGTCCCCGCGGTTAGAACATCGGTCGCGGCCGCAGGACCTGCTTCCTCCTGCTTGCCCCGCTCGGAGCGCCACCGCGGAGCGCTAGGGAAGCGTGGTGTCTCGGTGACGCTACATATCCACAAACAAAATTTCGATTTCGATCTATTCTGACTTGCGCATTAATCGATAATGATCATTAGTAGCCAAAAAAATTTCTGTACTTGATAATGGTCACTAGCAGCAAAGAATTATTTCCATCGTCGATAACGGTTCCTTATGACCAAGAAGAATTGTTGTCATTTATAATGGTTATTTGCCAGCAAAAATAATGTCTATCACTGTTTCGGACAAGAAGGGAGCACAAGTCACTTAACAATATAATAACTTTATTTCCCGACTTGGGTTCGTCAAAGATAACGAACTTTGTACAAAAAACAAAACTGACTGTACAACTCAACCAAAGCGTGGTTTGCGTTGTTACAATAAAGTAATTATAACATAAATTTAAGTGTAATCGAATAAATCCAGACTGCGATTCCGCTTATGTCGACAAGTGATCGACTTTCCGCTTTCGATACCGGTCAACGAGACGCGTGACGTATTCGATTGCAAGAGCGAGAACGAGTGAGGTCGAAGAACAGCTGGCAGTTGACCGCGGCCGTCGATCGCCGGATTCGCGGATCGTCGGAGCGATTAGCGATAATCAATCAGTTTCGACGTGTGGAAATTTTGGTGACTAAACTACCGAACGGCAGAGATACACCGCGGCGACAACCGCGTGTCTCGTAAACGAGGCGCCACGCCACGTTTGAACCATGGATGGTTCGCAGGGTCACCAGCTGCCTGATGGACAGCAATTAAGCAGGAGTCGACATCGACTTCTGTTGCGAGCGACTAGATACGCGTATTCGAACCGAGGGTTCCACTCGTCCCTCGGTCGGAACGTGCTCCGACTTCGGAGAGCACGCGGAGGTGAGGTTAAGAAACTACACCGAGCGTTTCACGGTACGACCATACCGTTGCACGATCCACAGAAGAAGGAGGGCGAGCGAAGAAGGTAATGGCGGACAACGCCACGCCATCCCCACTACACCAGTATCGAGGAGTGGGGGAACAGATCCCCACAGCACTCCCCCCCAAGTGCAACGGTCATATTTATTTATCTATCAATAGATTACATTCATCCCGCGGGACCATAAGGCCCGTAACACAAAGATCGCACTTAAACTACTAGTACCACCCACGAAGGTGGCATAATCGCGCGAAGCGCACAGGCACGGTAGACGCAACCACACACTGCAATATTGCGCGGCGCGCTACAATCGAATGCCACTGCGCGTAACACTTCTGTATCGGGACATGCACACACGACGGTTACACATACATGGAAAGGCGCACGCCGGACGACCGCGCGATAACAACTAAGACGCGCGCAATATTGCACAGGTATTGTAATCGCTACATTTGATCACGCTAGATGCTAAGGAGACCGTTTTTTTGGAATACGTCCTCAAAGGAGGGCGGATTTGGCCAGATGGGCCAGGCACAGACAGATCAGCGGACGTCAGGGTTCCCGGATCTTCCGGTACAAAAAACGCCGGCTTTACAAGCTCGGTAGAAACCGTCTTTTCAGTGCCGTTTACGTCAATAGTAATGACACGGTCACTATCTCGCTTTATAACCTTGTGCGGTCCGGAGTACGGTTGTTCCAGCGACTTTTTCGCCATGCGTCGCAGGAAAACATGCGTGCAAGAGTCAAGCTCCTTAAAAACAAAAGCACGCGACCTATTACTATTGTGCACCACGGGCACAGGACGCACGTCCCGCATGTACTTCTTGAACTCTTCGAGAAATACATTCGGGTCTGGCGCAAACTCGTCGTATAAAAAGAATTCACCCGGTAAGCGTAACGTAGTTCCGAACATAAATTCGGCCGGGGACGCATCCACGTCCGCACGCACGTGCGTGCGGAGACCTAATAATACAGTGGGGAGTACCCGTGACCATTCGGTACCAGTGTGGCACGTAATCGCGGACTTAAGCACGCGGTGCCACCGCTCTATCATGCCGTTCGAGGCGGGATGATAGGGGGTTGTTCGAATCCGGTCGCAACCAATCAGCGACAACAAAGCCGAAAACAATCTCGACTCGAACTGAGCCCCTTGATCGGTGGTCAACACCTTGGGCGCACCATATCGCGAAACCCAGGTCTCGAAGAACGCGCGCGCGACAACCATTGCGCTAATGTCCCTGAGTGGGACAGCTTCCACCCACCGTGAGAAACGGTCTATTAACGTGATACAGTAGGAAAAACCTTCTGAAGGGGGTAATGGACCAATGATATCCATGTGCACATGGTCAAATCTCCCGTCAGGAGCTATGAAATGCTCAGGGAGGAGACGGCAGTGTCTCGATACCTTTGACCGCTGGCACTCGATGCACACCTTGCACCATGAGGAAATGTCCTTGGACATATTGGGCCACACATATCTCTGACGAACTAGACGCAGAGTAACCCCCGCACCAGGATGCGCTGGATTATGGAAGAGATCGAAGATTCTTTTCCGCAACGCATCGGGAATGTAAGGGCGTATTGCCTCACCGGTAATCTCGCAATAAATAGGAACATGCTGCGGACCCCAGAGGAGTTTCTTCATTTTAAGAGGAAAATCGGGATCAGCGCTGATGAGTTTGAGCTGTTCATCAGCGGACTGCTGAGAAGCAATCTCCTCGAGACTCATCTCGAGGGGCAACCTGAGGGCATCAACCCTGGACAGGGAATCCGCAACTACATTCTCGGGTCCGGGAACGTATTGGATCCGCGTCGTGAACTGCGCTATAAACGACAGTTGACGAACTTGTCTCGGGGAAGCTTTCTCTAGGCGTTGTACAAACGCATAAGTAAGCGGCTTGTGGTCTGTCAGGACCGAGAATTCTCGACCTTCCACAAAATGCCGAAAATGGTTGACAGCTTCATATATGGCAGTCAGTTCTCTGTCGTAGGTACTATAGTTAACCTGAGCCGGAGAGAACTTTTTGGAGAAAAAAGCAAGGGGTTCCCATACGGAGTTAACCCCAAGCTGCTCTAGAACAGCGCCCATAGCGAAATCCGACGCATCAGACACAATACGCAATTCAGCACCAGCCCGCGGATGAACTAGAAGAGTCATCTTACAAGGAGAGTGCAAGCTCTTCACCTCTCAGATTTGGTTAAAACTTTGCAGAGTTGTAGATTTCGTTCCCCTGATTACGAATATACCCCATTATGAGGGCCACTACCCAGTAATTTTTGAGATATTTGCAAATTACACAGTTGTAGGAACAGTTTTATTAAAGTTTAGTTCACTGTTATTACCAAGTAATGATGTGGCGTTGCGGCATTGAGCTGAACTGCTACGCCGTGGGCCCAGGTTCGAATCCCGTCGGAGTGTAACTTTTTTTTATTTTTTTTTTCATATTTTAGATATATTTTTATTCGTCAAAGGGTTAATTGATAATGATACTTATTATTTTATAGAAGAAACACTGGATCTATTACTACATACACACAAAAAAGATTATAATTTTATTAAAATAATTTTATATTAAAATAATACATAACAAAAAAACAATAAATAAGAAAATAAATATTAATCAAAGCGGTCAATGTGACTTGCCATCACGCTTCCTATAATATTTGTCACACCTGAAAGCAAAGGAAGTAATGTGATATAAAAAATATACGTTACGTAGAATAAATATAGAAATCAAATACAATACTTTGTTATGTACAACAGTGGTACTTATCGAAAAAGCAAGAAAAACATTTTACATATAGAATCAATACAATAATATTTTCAGCAAATGCTTCAGCAGCAATTAAATTTTCTTTTCGCTATTAAACGAGCTCTTATGGATACGTCAAAGCTTCCTTTAATTGTTGCTCTTCTTTTTCAATAAAAGAATTATTGTTGAACTAACAATCATGCTTGGCAGAAATATTTCTCGACGAAGATTTCGGTTCGAGATCTTTCGGCTACGATCTGATAATGGGCTATGGGGCTCGTGCTCTTGAGAAGTTTCTGTAAACTGTTTACGTTATCATGAAATTAGATCCTCGCTATGCAACGAGATCCATCTTTGGTTCGTCAATTAGTTTCTTTCCACAGTCGTAGCAAGAAGTCAGAATGAATCCACAAGCCTCTACGTCGAAATCTTCGTCAATTAATAATCCTGTTGCGAGTGATTGTGATTGTACGTTAAACAATGAAAAGGAGAAGCAGCAATTAAAGGATGCTTTGACATATACGCAAGAGCTCCTAATAAAAGAAAATTTAATTGCTGCAAAAGCATCAATTATAATTTCTGATGCAGCAAAGATAGTGGGTGAAAAAATTTTTGAAAATATCGAAGACATGATAAGTGAATATAGAATCATTTCGGACGATTGCCTTATTGACAGCGAATCTGATACCGAAAATATTTATGAACAAATCACGCACGAAGAATCTGTACATGATGAATGGTTTGAACCAGAGGAAAAAAAGAGACATTTTGACAAGGTGCCATTAGACAGTAAAATTAAAACGGTTACTCTTGCTCGCCGTCATTCTTCGTGGAATATATCAACGTTACAAAAGAAAGGAAGCAAATATTTAAGGAGAAAACAAGATTTGTCACGCTGGGAGCAACATATAAAGGAAGGTGGTACAGTATATGATAAATACATTGCCATTAGTAAGTGGACGTATGACAGGTTTAACGAGGCTCGTGAAAACTTTCAACAAGTTACCACACGCGATTTACAGCAGTGGGCTCTAGGAGCAGCTAATCAATATAAAACAGAAAATTTTCAATTCAAAGCATCTAACCGCTGGATAGAATATTTCAAATCAACTCATCGCATTAGACAAAGGAAAATAACCAAATACGTTTCAATCAGACATACTGCTGATTTGAATAAAATAGTTGAAGCCGCCGAAAAATTCCGGAAAATTATACAAATACTCGCACCACAGTTCAATACAAATTATATAATAAATACAGATCAAACAGGATGTCAGTACCATTCTACCTTCGAAAGAACGTTAACAACCATAGGAGAAAAAACAGTTCTTGTAAATAGGAAAAATATTTCGAAATTCACCCACTCATATACAGCTCAATACAGTATAACAATGTCGGGAAAACTACTACCACATGTATTCCTTTGTATGCAAGAATCAACTGGCAACTTCGGACCAAACTGCATTCGCTCATTCACCATCAATTATGTGCACCAATTTTCAAACCCATGCTAAAATATGCATGGTTCGCTGCAGGACTGTCAAAAGAACGGGAAATTTTCGAAAATGTAAACCAAATTTGCTTTCCACCCGAGATACGACAAAGTAAATGTTCGTGCAATGAAAATGTACTGATTCGATGTGCAAAATGTTTTTGCACATTATGTTTTCCATGCTTTTTCAATAAGTACCACTGTTGTACATAACAAAAATTGTAAGTATTGTATTTGATTTCTATATTTATTCTACGTAACGTATATTTTTTATATCACATTACTTCCTTTGCTTTCAGGTGTGACAAATATTATAGGAAGCGTGATGGCAAGTCACATTGACCGCTTTGATTAATATTTATTTTCTTATTTATTGTTTTTTTGTTATGTATTATTTTAATATAAAATTATTTTAATAAAATTATAATCTTTTTTGTGTGTATGTAGTAATAGATCTAGTGTTTCTTCTATAAAATAATAAGTATCATTATCAATTAACCCTTTGACGAATAAAAATATATCTAAAATATGAAAAAAAAATAAAAAAAAGTTACACTCCGACGGGATTCGAACACGGGCCCACGGCGTAGCAGTTCAGCTCGCTGCCGCTACGCCACATCATTACTTGGTAATACAGTGAACTAAACTTTAATAAAACTGTTCCTACAACTGTGTAATTTGCAAATATCTCGAAAATTACTGGGTAGTGGCCCTTATAATGGGGTATATTCGTAATCAGGGGAACGAAATCTACAACTCTGCAAAGTTTTAACCAAATCTGAGAGGTGAAGAGCTTGCACTCTCCTTGTTAGCAAGGGCCTCCTTTGCTTTCTCAAATGCATCAACAGCTGAGTCGGTCCAAGGGACCTCCCTCGTGTCATTTTTTTTAGAGTCTTTGAGAAACTCATTCAACGGCGCAAGTATATGCGCAGCACGAGGGGTATTTCGTCTATAAAAATTTACCATCCCCAAGAACCTGCGCAAGTCCATGACTCGCTTAGGCCTGGGAAACTGCAAAATGGCATCGACCTTCGACCTGAGCGGTTTGTTTCCCGCCGAGCTAATCGAGTAGCCGAGGAACTCTATTTCGGGAACACCGAGCGTACATTTGCTTGGGTTCACACGCAGGTTATGCTCCTGGAGCCGGGCGAGCACCACTCGAAGGTGGCTTTCATGCTCCTCCTCAGAGGTTGACGCGATCAGGATATCATCAATGTAAGTGAACACGAATTCAAGATCGCCGAGTACCCGGTTCAGGTATCGCTGAAAGGTCTGACTGGCGTTCTTAAGACCGAAAGTCATATAAAGAAATTCAAACAGCCCGAAGGGCGTGGTTATACGCCTTGAAAAGGTCGAGGGATGAAAAAATCTTCTTACCATGAAGATTTGAAGAGAAATCATGAAGATGGGGCGTAGGATATTTATCCGGGATAGTAACACTATTCAGTTTGCGATAATCACCGCAAATGCGCCAAGATCCATCTTTCTTGATTACCATATGTATGGGACTAGCCCAAGGGCTGGACGACGGGCGACAAATACCCGCTTCCATTAGCGCCCCGAAATCCTTTTTGGCAGCAGCCAACTTTTCAGGGTTTAAACGCCGCGGCCTCTCTGACACCGGGGGACCCGTTGTCAGGATGTGGTGGAACACATCGGCCTTAGTGGGCGCACCGAGTTTCGACGCACCACTGACGCCAGGAAACTCAGAGAATATACCGGAGTACCGAGAAGTACCCATGATGGTACCAACTACTTCTCTCACCCCGCGGCGGGGAAGAGCAACCGTATAGATATTCGTAAGGGGATCTATTAAACGCCGAGACCGCAGGTCGACGAGTAGACCATAATGCTGAATCAGATCGGCCCCTATAATCGCGTGTGGCACCGCGGCGATACAAAAATTCCAGCGAATGGAACGCCGCAACCCCAAGTTCAAGGTACGGTGGGACTCACCGTACGTGTCGATCACAGAATTGTTCGCAGCCAGCAACTGAAATCCCGTTGGCTTACCCGCCACCAAGGGGTTGGCTGGAACCAAGGACAAGTCTGCACCGGTGTCAATCAAGTACCATACACCGGTCGTGCGATCACGCACGTGGAGACGAGGGGTGTCATCACACCCGTCCGTGCCCGCCTCAGACACGGAGGGGCGGATCAGTTTCCCGCCCGAAAGGTAGAGAACTTGGAGCACCAACTCCTGCAGGAGGTCGGATTGTCGGGATGCAATTGATGCGCCCGACACAACTTCGGAACCGATGGATCACGCGACCCAGAACGCGCGCGTCTCGAAGGCGTTACCGAACGCGACCTACGCCGCTGCAAATTACTTAAATCGGCTCTGAGTTTCGAGACCTCAACGGAGAGTCTCTTCAACTCCCTCTCTATCGAAGAGACAGGAGGAACAGGTCGCGAATTCGCGACAGGCAGTGCCACGGCTGATACCGAATGGTCCGACGGTCCCGCAGTTTCCGCGATCTTGTCAGCCACCTGTGCCAGCTTGTCTAAGTCAGTGACACCGGTGGCAGCTAGGATAGCTCGCTGGTTAGCCGGGAGGTGTTCCAAGAACACACTCCGAATGACGGCATCGTCGCACGTGCCGTCATTCAAGTTACGCAGTCGGTTCAGTATTAATGAGGGCTTGCCATCTGACAACACTTGCCCCTTTAACAGCCGACGGAGATTGGTCTCCGCGGATGGACCGTAGGTCGAAATGACCCTACGCTTGATTAACTCGTAGATGTCTGGGGGACGGGGGGACAGGAGAATTAAATCCTTTACACACGTCGCGACTTCATAATCTATCGCCGCTAGCACCGTGTCTGCCATTGTGGCCTCCGAGGTAATGCGGGCGGAGCGCATCGTACCCTCGGCTTGAGCGAACCAGAGAGCTGGATCATTTTTATAAAATAGAGGCATCTTCGGAACGCGGTACGTGTCGACGTGTCCCGCCCGCGGGCCCTCGGGAGGCCCCGAGGCAGACCCGCTAGTTTCATCAGCCATCACGACAACGTATAACCTGAAACACACGAAAAACCCCGTCGACAAAAATCCCCAGACCGAATGCTGAACCGACCGTTAACCAATAACGCAACTTATATACAAGATTTTACGCCTAGAACAAACGCACTATAATCAACCGACAGCCCCGTAGGCATGTACGTCACAGGGGGCGACGGGAGGGAGAACGCGAGCGACGCAAATAATTGTCTCTGAAACTCGTAAACACGAACGATTTAGAACAACACGATCTCGCATGTGTTACGCCTTCTTCGTATATCGTGTGTCACACAATGACACAGGTCGTGAGCGTCAACAACCACGACCGCCAGAAGGGCACGCAGTTCGCTAAGCGTCCCTAACAACGTCGCGAACGCAGAGGAAAAAAAAAATCGTAAACAGCACTGAAGCTAAGTAAAGTCGCGAGAACGTGGTTTACATACGGTTATAAAAATTATCAAATGCGTCACCTGGCGCGCCAACATAGCCACGAGAACAAAGCGCGATTAAACGCGAACAAGAGAATATCTTCAATTCGCAAGGAAAACGATCCGAGAAACACAGAAATCGACCGCGACGCGCGAATTTGAACGGGCCGCGTCGACTACGCACGCAAAAATGGCGGCGGACTACCGCGCACGCCACGTTTCCGACGCACGAAACGCACGAGCGTAAAGCGGCTAACGCAGGGACACAACCAACGCAATGAACGCTACGGCACGTGTTCGCACACCTACACTGCACAGCACTATTCGTTCACCAACAGCACAGCCGCTTCTCCGACGACATGAAAAGGCCGCATGGTGAAGGCGCCGGTGTCGGTGGCTTCACGCAATACATCCTTCCATCCTTCAATGTATTGGAAAGGACGGCTCCTCCGTGAACAGCAACCTGGCCCCAGCTCAGTTTCCAAGGTGGCCTCACCCGATCCTGGAACTCCAACGCTGACGACGTAATCACGTCGGGGTCACCAATGTGGAAATTTTGGTGACTAAACTACCGAACGGCAGAGATACACCGCGGCGACAACCGCGTGTCTCGTAAACGAGGCGCCACGCCACGTTTGAACCATGGATGGTTCGCAGGGTCACCAGCTGCCTGATGGACAGCAATTAAGCAGGAGTCGACATCGACTTCTGTTGCGAGCGACTAGATACGCGTATTCGAACCGAGGGTTCCACTCGAGTCGGAACGTGCTCCGACTTCGGAGAGCACGCGGAGGTGAGGTTAAGAAACTACACCGAGCGTTTCACGGTACGACCATACCGTTGCACGATCCACAGAAGAAGGAGGGCGAGCGAAGAAGGTAATGGCGGACAACGCCACGCCATCCCCACTACACCAGTATCGAGGAGTGGGGGAACAGATCCCCACAGACGTCCGACGGTGCTGGCCTCTGATCTACGAGCTGCTCCTCGACTCTCGATCGCGGTGACGTCATGCGCAGCCAATCGGCGCTCGCACGGTGTAGACGCATTCAGCCAATCCCAAACAATCACCGATAGTGATTATCTGCAACTGATGGAATTCGTCGAATTAGCAATCAGTGCCCTTTATCGGAGTTAATAATTATTATATTTTGTTTTACACTTCTGTCTGAACGTTCGTCGCGATAATACACGTGTTTGACATATTGCGTATCATTAATTTGTGTTATTGTTGGTATTATTAGTTTGCCGACTTCCAATCTCACCTTGTTTTCTCAGTAACCAGAACACACACAAATTAATATTTTAGAAAAACTAGATTTTCCGAATAACTTCTGTGAAATTCAACGATTACTGCCTTCTCTGTCATGAAATATGAACTTTTGATAAATGATTGTTTTTATTAAATTTTTATAAAAACTTATTTATGGTCTTTTTATAACACCTTTCGAAAAATTGGCAGTCTGTTCAAGTTATGTAAATATAATTTTTTTTATAAATATTTAAAACTTAAAAATTAGTGTAATTAATATTGTCAATAGTTGACGCATATACGAAATTGACAAATCCATTCTATCTTTTTATACGAGGCTACGCTCGTTACGTCGTCTCTCGAACACTGTACGAACAGCACATCCAGCACCGGCAAAACATTCTCGCTGAGAATGTTCTTTCTGTCGAGTCGTGCCGGTGCTGTGCCGGGCTGGTAGGTGTGCGCAGTCACATTGAAACTACATATGTAGAAGAAAGTCAAAGCGTCTAGTTGGTGCGGTGCTGGTCAGGCGCGGGTGCGTCTTAAAGGTATATTCATACTGAAGTTTTGTCTGCTAGACACAAATTTAGGTTACCCTGGTTTTTTATCTTATATTCATACATGCTTAAGGGCCATATATCTTGAACCTTTCGAGAGCGCGTTGATAGTTCCCTACTGCGCATGGCACAAAAAAAAGGTTTGGGTTAGAGGCTCCACAGCTCCTTAGGTAAACTATCGGTATATCTCCTCTACATCATGAACCACCGGTGCAAGCGTGAAAAAAATTTGAAAAATATGGTCGTATTCTACGATTCTTCCTCTTCAAAATTTCGTTAACTTTAATTCGCAGATCCTCGAAAATAGCAAATATTGGATACTTAGAACTGTTATTAAAATATATGTATATGATATCAAAAATTATTTCGGACACAGAGGAAAATAATAAAATGTAGGGGAGGTGGTTGGGTTGTGAGACGGGTTTTGTTTTTGGGCTGTAACATTTTGCTTGATGAAGATATCAAAGAGTTTTATATACCGTTGGAAAGGTGAAGGAAATACGCAACTTTTATACGCAAAATGTTTAGTGATTTGATCAACAAGTAAAATTTTATGGCCAATTTTCCGAGGACATGTTTTTTGGCTTCCTGAAAAAAGTGGTTGGGTTGTGAGACACTCGAAGAAATCAACTAAAAGTGGTAAAATATAAAGTAAAACTCATGTAACTTTAAGCAAAAATGAATTTTTATTTATTTTAAAGACATTAAGTGGCCAAAAAAAAAATAAAAAAAGCAAAGAATGGCGAAGGAAAGTAAAAAAAAATATAATGAATGGAAGGATTCAATAATCATCTTCCTCTTCGTCATCCAAGTCGCTGTCACAATGTTTGCCTTTCTTCTCCAGCAAATGATCTTTAACGGCACTAAGCACGGTATTATAATTAATTTCTTTGTTTGCGGGCGATTTTCTTGGAGTTGACATGACTGTAAATTCAAAAAATAAACCAAAACAAACATTAAATGACAAATAAACACTTAATTCTAACACAAACAACGATATTTGACAGTTCTAGTTCGTTTCTAGTACAAAAAACTAGTGTCTCACAACCCAACCACTATGCTGTCTCATAACCTAACCAAGATGCCATTCCGAATGTGACAGAAAAAAACTGTGTTTGTCGTATATGCGCAAAACTCAATATTTCATCGTAAAATGTAAGGAAAACACAAAATGAAAATGCATCACACTCACCTATTTCAATTGATTCACTGAACAAAATAATGTTTTTAAAAAAATGAGTAAAAGTTGTGGAAATTGATTTTTACACACGATGTCCGTATGTAATATAAGCAACACGTCTATACACCTCGGTGCTAGCACAAAAACTAGCAGAAGTCAAAACAAAAATTTGACAGCTGACAGATTAGAATTATCGCGATTGCGCGATGGATAAAAACGACTGTCTCACAACCAAACCCATCTCACAACTCAACCACCTCTCCTACATTTTAGGGGAACCAATAATGTCATTTCGCTGACTACAGTACTTTGCAACCTGATTAACTCCGTACACACCGTATAAAAATTTCATACGGTACACATCGGGTGTGAAACTTCCCAATAACTACAAACGGCTGTCAGATTTGAACTATTACTTCCCAGGTAGCACCGTACGTCCACGGGACGTCCGTTTTATGTACCGTTTACGTCCATACGTCCTATGTCCGTTTTGTATGTCCCACGGACGTCCCTGGCACTTAAATTTCGGACGTCTCACGGACATCCGTTTTTTACGTCCTAAGGACGTCCGTGGGACCTAAATTTTGGATGTCCCAGGGACATCCATTTTTTTCGTCCCAGGGACTTCCGTTGGACTTGAATTTCGGACGTCCTATGGACATCCGTTTTTTATGTCCTAAGGACATCCGTGGGACCAAAATTTCGGATTTCCCAGGGACGTCCATTTTTCTCGTCGCCGGGACTTCTGTTGGACTTGAATTTTGGTTGTCCGCAGTAAAGTGCTCAGGGCTTTCGTACGGACAATGATGCTCACTTCTCATGCATGAGACATATTTATATACAACAATATACATAGATGTATTTATAGCAATGTCTTTTTTTTAATTTATATACATACACTTATGTGTATATATATATTGTTATAACTATTTATAACAATATATTTACTTATATACATATATTTACATATATACATATATTTATTTATTTACATATATGTATACGGTCCTTGCTTCGCTGTGTTCAGCTGTGTCGTACAGCTGTACGGTACCATCGAAGCAAGCGACGATCGAATGCGGGAGAAGAGCGCACCGTTGCGTTGCTGCGTGACAAATCAGTCTTGTGCGAGTGCTTCAAGAACGTGCTTCAGAAATCTCCTGTGATAAATTCATCGTTACCATCTCATCGTGTAATACATATTATCGGATTTACTTCATATTTAGACAAGTAAGTATTTTCATTGTTATTATTTGTTACCGTTAGTGTTTTCGCTTACGCCATTCCGTTAAATTATTATATACAGTTACGCACATCATTGATTATACTCACATTAACTTAGAATAACTTTTTTATGAATGGACCAAACGACTTCAATTTCTCTGTAAGGCATTCTGTATATGCATTCTGAAAATTTCATTGAAATTGGTTAATTGGTTTACGAATTATAAACGGACAAAAGTAATAAAAATGGCACTTATAGGCCGAAAATCATGAAAAATTGCAATCTTTACTACTTTTGATCGTTTATAATTCGTGAACCAATTAACCAATTCCAATGAAATTTTCAGAATTTATATAATTTATACGAGTTTACAAAACACATGTTTTAAATTTTCGTTATTGGCCTAGCTGAAAAAGTTGTACAATTCAATTTTTACTATGGTTTGTCACTTACTAAACTAATTCTAGCCTTACAGAGAAATTGAACTCGTTTGGTCAATTCACAAAAAAGTTATTCCGATTTAAAAATCCTGGAGTTCGTAAAAGACGGCACGGTGGAGGCAGTACCCTCTTCGTGGCTGATAGGGAATTATTGCCATTGGCCCTCGTTACCGCATGAACAATACAATGAACGTACAAGGAAGTGAACAAATGCTGGCCAAAACACGCAATTAAATATTTAAAAAATAGCACTTTTGGTGAGTTAAAGATTTTATACTTATAATTTAAAAATGCTTTCAGATGATTATGTAAGGGCAAGGACCAAGGCGAAAGTGGCTGAGGACAGTCTACTAGGGAAACGCAAAATTTTACAACTTGGAATCGGTGTTGCCTTCGCCTCCGGCGCTCAAACGACGCTACGAGCTAGGTACGTAAATAAAAGATTTTATGCTTTTTTATGATAATTGCTTAATTTCTTTCAGTAAATAATTATTATATACATGTATAAACCATGATTATTGTTTTCAGGTACATGCAGTAGGACAATCGACCAGATATACAGTCGGTGTGAAAAGTATTCGTACACCTTTTGAAAACGAATAACTTTTCAAAATTCGACCCAACAGCTTGAGTTTTTTTGAGACGTTAGAAGGATTAGTTTACTAGCTAATATGTAAATAATTTTTTTTTTATTGTTATAATTGGTCGTAATTGCGAAAGAAAAAGTAAAGGTCACGATTTTTAAATTTTTTATCTGTGCCTGTAGTAAAAATTTATAAAGTGCATTTGGTAGGTATAAGTAAGTTATATACATGTACAAAGTTTCATTGAAATCGGTTGACGCATAAAAAAGCTATGGGCATTGTAACATGTAAAAATCTCTGAATTTAAGGTTTTCGAATCATTTAAATCGCGGATTCTTACAATTTTTACTATTTTCAATCATTTATATTTCGTAACAACCTCGATCGATTTCGATGAAACTTTGTACATGTATATAACTTACTTATACCTACCAAATGCACCTTATAAATTTTCACTACAGGCACAGATAAAAAATTTAAAAATCGTGACCTTTACTTTTTCTTTCGCAATTACGACCAATAATAATAAAAAAAAAATTATTTACATATTAGCTAGTAAACTAATCCTTCTAACGTCTCAAAATGCTATTTCATTTTTGTTTCGAAGAAACTTGCCAGTGTTTTTCTTTTTAAATTGAATGTACACGCTGGTCAGTTTATTGTGACCTTTTATATAGTTTTAAATAAGTTATAAATTTTAAGTTTGTAGCGTCCGGTCGTACGCACAAAGGAGAATTGTTTCTTTCGTGCAAACGGCCAACGTAATTTATGACTCTTGTTTCACGAAGCTATTTTTGAGTTGACAATTTCCAGATCTTTTTCGTCGCATGTTTATTAGAGTTTTTCACTAAGGTCCTCAATAGTAAACAGAGACCGTCATAAATTACGGGATTAACTGAAGGGCACTTAGAGCGGACCCATCGGTTTCTCGCCAAGAGGATCAGGCGCGGGTGGCCCGAAGGAAAGTCCCACGACAAATTGCATCCCCTCTGATCGCCTCGTCGCGTCGTTCCGAAAACAAGCATGCCAAGGGCGTAAGGAATAGGCGAGGGGACAAGAAAAGAACAGTCCTGATTGGAAGGATCCAACGCATGGGGTAGCCAATCAGGGTTGTTACGGAATTTTACCAGGGCAAACGCAGAGAGTCAAATGAGACGAAGGACTGAGTAGTAGTTGAGCCGTCCTGAGACGCAGTGGAGAATAGTCCAGAGATCGCGAACCGTATAAAGACTTAGTTCGCGAAGTTAACCAATAAAGATATTTTAACCACTGAACCATACAGTTTATTACACAAACATACTACCCACAAGTTTATATTAAAATAATTTATAATTATAAATATATGTATTTAGTTATAAATATTATAAATATTATAAATATTATATTATATTTGCTTTTAGTTATATATTTTTTTATTTTATTCGTAGATGTATATTTTATTATGTATTTAGTTATAAATGTATATATTTATAGTTATAAAACTTTTATAGGTATAAATAAATATATGTTTGTATTATACCTAAGTATATTACCTATGTACCTAAACCATGTCCTTGTAATAATTAATATTAATAATAAATATTGATAAATATTAATAATGAATATTGTTTAGTAGTTTTTAATATGCATAAACCATATTTTATAAACGTCCTGTAAATGTCCTGTTAACGTTCAGAATATGTTCAGCCGTACGTCCTAATAACGTCCTTACATCGTAGAATTGGTCCCAAGTACGTACCAGGAGCGTCCAAATAACGTCCGTATGTCCCCAGATACGTCCCACGTACGTCCCAGATAGGTCCGCACGGGACGTCCTATGTACGTCACACTTTGTAACACGAACCTCATTCGGACATTTCTGGGACGTATATCGGACATATCTCGGACATACGGACATGATTCGGACGTCCCTGGGACATACGAAGGTCCGACTATGGACGTACTTAGGACATTCATCGGACATCCGAGTGCTACCTGGGTTGGGGTCCATGAAATTGTTGAATATTCTCTTTAGAGTCTAAAGTTGAGATATTCTGAAATAAAAGTCGACTGCACCTGTCCTAAAATTACAACTTTCGCGTTGGAAAAAGAGAAAGGACGCGAGATGTCATTTATTTTACCTACACTGTTGTTGGGGTGTCGTACGCTCTAAATGTACAGGAAAGGTTAATACCATCCATAGTACAATGGGCATTGGTTTTGCCAAGCCTGCCGGTGAATAACGGTCGATCATTCGGTGTCTTACAATTAGCTGAACGTCGGACCCCACGTCCTTTTACGGCCTTACCTGACCGTAACTTTTAAAGCTCCCCAAATTAAGAATATTCTGACAGGTAAAGCCAGATGCTGGTCAACTCTAAAATTGAAGCTAGCGTAAAAATTAGTTTCTGTTACGACTGAATTACTTTATGACCACCCTCCCACGGAAAGACGAAGGAAAACACACCATGATATTCGTCGTCTCTTAGCAGCAATTTCCCTGAAAGTGGTCCCTAGGATTTATCTCTTTCCTTGTAATAATTATCGAGAGGAATATCCAGACGAATACATACATACTGTTACGATCCGACTCCTCGATCGTAAAGGTCTTACGTATTTATTTGACGATCTTCTATCCACACGGCGCGTGTCCGTGTCTGATCAGGGACCGATACCCGGGTATAACGAGTTAGAATACGATTCGTCGTGTACGGCACGAAAGGAGGGGAGGTACCGTGTTCGAGCGCGATTCTCGCGACGCGGGAGGATGCCCGAGGTCGAGGATCGGGGCTCTCTCGTGCCGAGCAACCGAAGAGGGCTCAGGCGCACGGCAGAGCGCCGGCTCGATCCGAGGGTTCGATTAGTAGATCGATTCACGGAGAATGGTTGGCGTTACGCCACACGTCCGCGAACGCGTTCATTCTAGTTCTGTGGAGGCTGCTCGGTTGTCTTACGCGTAGCCGACTCACAGGGCCGATCTGCGTCGGGCGTATTGCTCGTAGCGGGGGTCGTCTACACAGATATCCTCCAACGAGGGGAGATTGGGGAAGAAGTCTAGGGGAACGAGTTTCCACGGGAGAGAACTCTCGCTTGTGGAACGACTGGCCCCGACGATTTCGCGTCTGTCGACGACCCGTGCCGCGTACGCGAGTTCGGCGTTACGGTTAACGTTGATTCCGAGGTACGGATCGTATCGGGTGCCTGGCCCTTCGCGGTGGAGTTGCATCACTAGTGTCCTCAACTGGTAAGACCGACCGGCGCGTCGCGGCATGTGTCACCACTACAAAAATTCAACCACGCGAGCAAAGAGATGGCTTCAAATGAAGGGCTTCTGTGTTCTCCCGTACCGAGCAACCGTAAGGGCTCACGACGTACGACGGAATGCAGAATTCTGTGAGGAACAGAGTAGCAGTTAAGGGTCACACACGCTCGCGAACACGATGGCATTAGCATTGTTGTGGAAGAGAATCGTCGAACGGCCAGTTGAGAAATACTGTGTTCGGATTAATAACGAAATAGAACTAGTAAGAGGCATCAAACAGTAATATAGCGTGATGAAGCGACAACGTGGCAAGGTAGTAAGCACGATGCAAGAATGAAAACAGATTAAGAGTAGCAATATAATGTTATTACGTAATAAACACAATACAAGAATTAATAATATAATGAAATAAAGCAAAGAATATTAGTAAATATTAGTAAATTGAAATAAAGCAAGGTGTCCCGGATTGGCTGAGTGTGTCGACAGCGTCAACGTAAAGACGAAGCTCAGCCACGCGCTATTGGCTAATTTCCCAGGAGCAGCGAGATCTGGAATCGATCGACGGCTCGCGGAGTCATTGGCCGTCACCGTCGAGATCGATATGATCGATCATCGACCGCGGAGCGCTACGCTGATTGGCTGATCGCGCTAGCGATCCACCAACCAGGCGCTCGACGGTGTCGGCTAACGGCCAGCTGATCGATCGATCTCCAGTTCTCTAACAATCTCCAAACATCAAACAGCGATTTTCTAACTCGAGTATTTTAAGTGCACAAGCGTCTCTTTGACCGGTCACTTCTAATAAAACATCCTTCCCCGTCCACGGAGCTTTCCGGGAAAGAAGGAGCGGCTAACTGTAGTCAATTACAAGATCTTTATTGTAAATAAGCACACGCGCTCGTGTCGTGCTTACAGTTTCATTTTTAAACAAGTGTAGAGTCGACGAATCCCCACCCAGGGATTAATAAAGTGACTTTTTCTTTGATTAGACTCGTTTTACACATCCTAGTCTCAAACACAAGGAATAATATAATAACGCAATATAAGAAATATTCGTAAAATGAAATAAGCAAGGAATAATATAATAACGCAATATAGGAAATATTAGTAGACTGAAATAAAGCAAGGAATAGGTAAGTTGCTATATGAACTGTTTCAGCCGAATACGTACCTGGAACTGAGAGGCGGAGGCCCTATTCCTTGCCTTATTTATACCGCGAGCGCGGACCATTGAAATTCGAAAACGCGTGTAATTAGTTGCGCAGGTCACGATTGCTTTTTCGCGGTCTTTTTGAACAATGTCAAATGCGCGTTGTTTAGTCGGGACGCGCGGCGCGCTGACCTGTTGCTATGTCGAGGTACGCTTGTACCGGTGGCCATCGCTTCTTACGGCGCTCGCGATATACATACAGGGTGTCCCAAAACGACTGCGTAAGTGGGAAATGGGAGGTTCCTTGGGTCATTTGAAGCGACATTTTCCATAACAAAAATGGCGTCCGCGGCTTTGTTTAGGAGTTATTAACGAAAAACACGGACCAACCAGAGCGCGCCTAGTCGCTCGAAGGCACGGTCAGCGCGGCGAGCCGGGGGAGGAGAGTGTTGTCGGCACGCCGCGATGTAACAGAGAACAGTTTCTCGATTATGTCCCGATTTCGATGAGCTTTGGATATGTTGTAAAGATCACGATTCTGAACAACATTTCCCTTTAGACTTTTTGCCTCGCGTTTTTAGTATACGAGATATTTGTAAAAACAGTACCGAAAGCTAAGGGTTGTACGGTCAGGTCAACGAACTGTACAGCTGATGGTAGATAGCAGGTATACGACTATCACATGTTTCGGTTTTCCTGCAGATTTGTACGCAGAGTCGATGGGTTACTGTTCGAAAACGTCGTCCGTCCTTTCACCCAGCAAGAGGTAGAAATGTCAGGTCGGCGTGGCGTTTTAGGGTCCCTATTGTACTATGCCTCCCTTAAGAAACTTTCTAAAAGAAAGACGGACGACGTTTTCGAATAGTAACCCATCGACTCTGCGTACAAATCTGCAGGAAAACCGAAACATGTGATTGTCGTATACCTGCTATCTACCATCAGCTGTACAGTTCGTTGACCTGACCGTACAACCCTTAGCTTTCGGTACTGTCGTTGTGACCGTGCTGGCCACATATCGATATTTCGTGCGACGTGAGCACAGATATCGATCCCCACCACGACAAGTGCTGCGTCACGCGTGATCCTTGTCATAGAAAAGGATCATAGGATCGATCCACTTGTAAGATGCGCGCGCATCGATCCCCTCTCGATTACGATCGAAGGAGGTCGATGCGAGCAGCAGATCGAGCACTCTGTGTCTGGACACGAGCCTGTCAAGACGCAGCAGTCACCGCGTTAAACTCAGTTTAGCGTAGGGCCCATGAGTGGCCAAAATTCAATATTCAAACTTGTAAATTACAAGTCTTTTTCTAGTTTACAGACTAATTCTGTATTAGCCCAGGAGTGGCTGAAATTAAAAATTGTAACTTGCCGGATGCAAGCTTTTTCTAGTTTACAGACGAATTCTGTATTAGCCCAGGAGTGGCTGAAATTAAAAATTGTAACTTGCCGGATGCAAGCCTTTTCTAGTCTACAGACAAATTCTGTAAAGCCCAAGAGTGGCTAAGATTAAAGATTCTTTCACGCGTCGCGAGTAAATTGCGGATATTAGACGGAATCGGTGCTTGAACCTTGTATCGCAGATCGCGTTCGAAAAGTAAAAAGGCGTTGCGATTAACACGATGCAAGATAAAGAGGCCTAGTGATTCAGGATAAAGTAAAGTGAACAGTTCCTTGTACGTTCACGAAATCGAATAAATAGTGAAGTGAATCACAAGGCTTTCGCTATTGTGCCAAGTGAGAAACCTTGTATCTTGCGCCGTGTGTTAGGAAACCTAGTCAGCCACGAAACCGGGCGGAACGTCGACGTCGGTTTCGTGCACAATAATAAGTAGAGTTAAATTCAATATTGCCCTCACAGAAACGTTTGGAGATTGAGGAGTCGCCCAGGCCACGTACCTGCCGACAATTCGTTATCTGCCAATCACGTTTTTGTGAGCGACCAACCTGGTTGGTAGAGCCGTAGGCGCGATTGAGTAATAATCGCATAGGGCCCACAAAACGTTGGGAGATTGAGGAGTCGCCCAGGCCAAGTACCTGCCGACAATTCGTTATCTGCCAACAACGTTTTGTGGAATTGCTGAGGAATAGGTACCGTTCACCCCTCCCGATCGGCAGGGCTGTTCGTGTATCCTATCTTCGTCAGCCACGGTATAGTAAATTGCATATCGTATGGTCGTCTAAACTCACAAAATCGTTTGGAGATTGAGGAGTCGCCCAGGCCACGTACCTGCCGACAATTCGTTATCTGCCATTCATGTTTAGGGCCCACAGAAGTGTCGGAGATTGAGGAGTCGCCCAGGCCACGTACCTGCCGACAATTCGTTTTCTGCCATATACGCTTTTGTGGAACATCTAACGGATAGGTGCCGCTCACCCCTCCCGATCGGCAGGGCTGTTCGTGCATCCTGTTTACGTTAGCGCTCTCGAAAGAACACAATTGGGTCTCGTACAATTGTGCAAAGCTCACTGAAACGTCCGGAGATTGAGGAGTCGCCCAGGCCACGTACCTGCCGACAATTCGTTATCTGCCGTGTATGATTTCAGTGAGGTTCCTAACGTGTGGACCTCGATCGGCTCTCCCGTATTTTATACGGCGGTTCAGATTGGCGCTTCCACACTGTTAGCGCGTTTAAACCGCGGAAATACATATACCATACGATTTTCGGATATTATACGTGCACGAGGCCGACGTCGACGTTACGATCCGCGTTGCGAATAGAGGCGATACGCGAGCAAGCGAGCGTTGGAAGTTTCGTTTCTTGCACGCATTCCGTGCGTGCCAAGGCATTGTTCTACGCGCGGGTCGTCGCATCATAAACACGTCGTGTCAATAACGAAGCATTGCTACTGAAATCGTGTAAATCACTACAAGTCAACACGTAGAATATACCCTACTTATACCAGTCAAATATTCTCCAAGCTCATTTATATTTGCCTAAACCTTTCCGCTTTCCAGTGCCTGGAGGCACGAACCTCGATTATTGCAAATATACACTGATATAGTAACCGATCAGGTGTAGATCGAAAGAATTAATAGAAAGGGAACAATAATTTGGGTTAATGCTAAATGAAAGTAACTATAGTTAAGATTAACATTAAATAGATACAAAGGTATTAATAGTTAGGTTACATCGTACACCTGAAGACATCTGTGCAGTTCGTCACCGAATGACCCAGTGACAGTGACACACATTTCGAAGCATTTTCAATTACAAGTTTTGACAAATATCTCCTAAACTAAAGACGCGAGGCAAAAAGTCTAAAGGGAAATGTTGTTCAGAATCGTGGTCTTTACAACATATCCAAAGCTCATCGAAATCGGGACATAATCGAGAAACTGTTCTCTGTTACATCGCGGCGTGCCGACAACACTCTCCTCCCCCGGCTCGCCGCGCTGACCGTGCCTTCGAGCGACTAGGCGCGCTCTGGTTGGTCCGTGTTTTTCGTTAATAACTCCTAAACAAAGCCGCGGACGCCATTTTTGCTAAGGAAAACTCAAAGAACCTCCCATTTCCCGCTTACGCAGTCGTTTTGGGACACCCTGTATATATACGTTTCGGCTGGCGGTCGGCGCGGCGCGAGTTCAAACGTTTTGGACGTGCGCGCGTGGATATTCGCGTGGGTACGCGCTTGGGTACGCGCGGGAAGATTCAAGTTCCATGGAGACGTCAGTACGACCTCACAATACATATACAGGGTGTCACAAAAGTACTTCAACTCCCGGAAATGGGAGGTTCCTGAGGTCATTTGAAGCGCCATTTTCCTTTTGCAAAAGGTTTTCCGCGTCTTCGTTTGGGAGTTATTAACGAAAAACACGGATCAATCAGAGCGGGAGCTAGACCCGCGATGGCTGGCTTGGTGTGACTCCCCAGAGGTTTCTACTGGGAAGAGCGTAACGGTGCGCCGCGCCGCGACGATGTATCAAACAAGAGAAGGAGTAAAAATTGAACGTATGGAATTAAAAACTCACGTATTCAGCCGTAAATCCACTTGCTGCTTAGAAATGTGTGTCACTGGGCCACTCGGTGACGAACTGCATAGCTGGCTTCAGGTATACGGTATTGTCCCGGGGATGGGCGGATGGATGCGTCGCGTCGGTCTCTAGCGCACTACGTCCGGGGAACCTGCCCGCCCCCCGGAGTATGCAGGGCTTACCTTGGTACATATTCCTACCACTCTCGTGGGAACTCTATGGACTTCTCAAAGATTTTTGGGGAACGCGTGGGGGGGTAAAGGCGCGGGTAGGCGCAGCGGGAGGGGCGACTTGTCCGGGACGAGCGAGGAGGGAGGAGGGAGCGAGGTTACGGTGGGGGAGAAATCCCCCACCACTGGTGGAGCTCTCTCATCGGTTATCGGCGGGATATAAGGGGGCGATAGCGACACCGCCCCATGCGGCTCAGACGCCGCCGCGACGTGTAACGGCTTCATCGCCGTTCCAGTTCGCGGTGCCGTCGCGCCCGGGGAAGGATGGTGCGATGTCGCCATTCTCGTGGGCGGGGCCTCTAACCCCGCCGTCGAGAAGGGGTAGCGAGGGGGTGGCGGGCGCGGGGTCGGACCATGGGTCCGTTTGCTCCGTGTCCTCCGTCTCGTCGGCGGGCTCGCGAAAGCGTCCGGGCGACCCGATCCGTACGGGGAAGCCCAGGGGAGTGAGGCGGCCCTCACCCCCACAGGATGTTTTGGATCCGCCGGGGGTGAGCTTCTCCCGATCTTCGAGGGTGGCTGTCTCCTCGGCGGAGGATCTGATGGCCAAATGCCGTACCGCCGGGACCTATGAGCTATGAGTGGAGGCGTCGTATGCCTCTGCCATGGAGCGGGTGACTGCCGACGTCCGTTCAGAGGACGTCAGCATCACCGAAGCCCTTGTCTGCGCCTGAGCCCAAACCGGGGCCCTCATGGTGAGGGTTCGCGGAGAGGGTAATCGGTAAAAGGCCACCCTCCTGGCGGAGCGCATCAGGGGCGCGCTCGAGGGGACGGGGGTGGTGGTTAACACTCCCATGCGGAGAGCCGAGATCCGCCTCCGGGGCCTTGGTGCTGGTACCACCCCCGAGGAGGTTCGGGGCTCCCTCGCGGGGGCATTGTGTTGTAACCCCACGGAAATCCGCGTGGGGGTGATTAACCGACCACCCAACGCGAAGGTCCAAGGGCCCGGCACGCGGTGGGCCCGATTGCCGCTGGCGACAGCGACGAAGGCGGCTGTGGTCGGCTGGGTGCGCATGGGGTGGGCCTCGGCGCGGGTGGAAGTGTTGGAGCAGCGACCGCTCCAATGCTTCCGCTGTCTGCGACGGGGCCACACGTGGGCGCAATGCGCCCACGCCGTAGAGGCGAGTAGGATCGGTCGGTGTTACCGGTGCGGGGACGAGGGGACCGGACGCAGGTCTGGCACGAAGGCATGCCCCTTCTTCCATGCCGAAAGGAGGGCCCGCGAAGGGGAAAGAAGCCCCTCAGGCCGAGCCGACTCGCCCACCCGGTAGCGGGATGGACACGGGGGATTAAGAGGCCTCGCCCTTCAGGCGAGGTCCAACAGGGGATGGACCTTCTCCCACAGTAGGGGGGCGCCTACCGCCGGTGGGGGCGGGGGACGGGGGGTACCGGGTTTCCCTCGCGGTACGGGAAGAGGGGGTGAAGACCGGGAGTGTGCGAAATGCACCCCTCCGAGGGAGTCGCCTTACCGCGCGCGGGTACCTCGTCGTCCGCGCCGGCGGGGAATAGAGGCAGATGCCAATCGACTCAGCCAGACGAGCAGCGGGGTCACCGGGGATCGCTAGGGGGTTCGAGCCGGAAACTCGGGCCTCCCATCGGGCGATCCAGGGAAGGGGGAAACACAGTTGACGTCGCTGCGGTTCCACATTATGGCATAATCGCGGGGAGCTTAACTTCCCCCGCCGGGAGAGTCTGTAAAGACAGCGGCGGTCATGTTGTATGCTAACGCGATCCGTGACCCTACCGCGACAAATGTCTAGCGGCGTCCATGGGGTTTTAGTCGGACAGCCCGACATTGGCCTCCCCCATCTCCGGCGTTGGGGGGAGGGGGTTATGCGACTTGAAGCATTTCCCCATGTAAAAAAAAAAAAAGGGCAGACTTTCCAACATAATTCGACAGCTTTTATTAAAATTATTTCTTCGAACCTCGTCGAATAAAGATACTTTTTTTCTTCGCATCTTCGAATAACGAATAAAGATAAAGTATCTTTTATTCGAATCGTTATTTAAATAACTTCATATTTTTACGTTGTCGAGGAGTTATTTGTAATAATCGACAGCGTACTGCTTCCCACGAGCTAGAAACCTGTATTATCGTCCTACATTATCGACCTTAGTTTATCGTCACGTTCACTTTTGCTGGGAAAGAGACAGTGGCACTCGTAGTGATAAATGTAGTAAGGTCGAGATGGTGTTTCAGGAGGTCGAAATCCCGTTTTAGGAGGGCTCGTTTTTCGTGTTTAAAAAAAATAGTAATCAACTAAATATAAATACCACCGTCTTTGGAAATGTTTTTTCTAGGAGGAAGCAGAGCGATTTTTGCGATAAGAACGCTAAATCTCTCGTTATTTAAGAAAATATGACAATGGCGGCCGTCTTGTGAAGTCACACTTGCATCAAAAGGCATGAAGGTGCCGAATATTACAAATAACTCCACGATAGCGTACAAATATGCATTTTGGGCTCTGCCTCCTCCTAGATTGGACTTTTAGGAAACACAATTTACCAGTTACGAACTGCTGATTGCAATATTGAAGCATCAGTTTGGGCCCCCGTGATCCCTTGCATTTGCGTATACATATATGCGAATCTAGCGATGTGTGAGTGGTGATGGTATCAGTTCGCAGTCCCCCCGACGGCCGATTCTCGAAGGCTACGCCTCCTCGACCCTCCCGCGCGTCTCGCTCCCTGTGGCGTTCCCAGTACTCGGAGCCGCTCAGGCGCGTACCATAGAGTATAGAGTGTTACAATGTACGTGTCGGTGATGCGAACAGCTACGTCCAAACTTCCCGTAGATCTTACCAATTTGCCAAGCACGTCTAAACGTACGCGAAAATCAAGTTATCCCACATGTGGGATAAAATTTATCTGCCGAATTTATTTTCCAAAATTAATTTTCTGCAGCTGTTGTCAGAAATTATCGTGCGACATAGTGGAATAGGCCTACAGGGGATACCACTAACAAAAAAAGAAAACGCATTGGCAATAGTACCTCGATGATAATGCGGAAACTTATTGACACGCGTGTCGACCTGAAGCGCCACGAATAGCGCCTATGCTATGGTACGCACCTGAGCGGCTTCGAGTACTAGGACCGTTACGGGGAGCGAGACGCGCGGCCGGGTCGAGGAGGCGTAGCCTACGAGAATCGGCCGTCGCGAGCAACTTAAACGACACCCCGGATTAGGGCATTAGGATCTTTGGACTCGCGAAGTGTGAGGCCAAAACTAGTGTTAATTGGAATAGACGTAGTTATATATATATATAGTTTCAAATTCACAACGATACGGACAAAAGTTGGGTTTTGGCTCAATCCTGAAATTTTCACCGAAGAAGGAAGCAGTAGGTAGGCTATGTTCATTCTGGATCAATGTCATTGACCTTCCGAGGCAGACCTAACCCGGGGGAGAGGGGAGCTTGCCCCCCTCCCCCACCTCCCTTCCCCCTTCCCTCACCCCTCCCGTCTGGGGAGGGGTTTTTTCGGGGGTCACCCCCAGACGCGGTCTTTTTCGGGAGTCACCCCCCAGACCTAACCGGGCGGTCTTTTTCGGGAGTCACCCCCAGACCTAACCGGGGCGGTCTTTTTTTTTTTAATGCTGTCTTAAAGAAGTTATAATATTTCGCCGGATGTGTCGGGATTCCCTGACTCCTATCATTATAAAAAACTGATTACTCAGCAAACTTATTTCTTCGTCTTAAAAGAAGTTATAATATTTAACCCGATGTGTTTGTCGAGATTCCAAACGGTGGGGGGGGGGGGGTATAAGATTACAATAAATTGATTACTCAGCAAAGTGTTCGGTTGCAAAATGCTAGATTCCCTGATGTCAAAGGGGCATAACGTTACAACTGATTACTCAGCAAAACGACCTGTTCCCCCACCACCACTGCAGAAAAGAACGGGCGGGGTCTGAGAGGCGTCTGTTCCATCATTCTCGGTTAGATCGTCAAAGTATGTGGTTCGTGCACGAGAGGATACCGCTGTGACGTCACAAAAATCCACCGACCACCACTCCTATCCTTTGTGACGTCACTCCCTCCGAAAAACATTCGCGAAAAAATCAGGCCTTGACCCCCCAAAAAATTCGCGATCCCCCAAAAATCCGCGGACCCCCGAAAAAGACCGCGTCTGGGGGTCACCCCCGAAAAAACCCCTCCCCAGAGGGGTGGGGGGAGGGAAGGGGGCCAAGCCCCCTCCCCAAGGAAGGTGGGGAGGGGGGGCAAGCCGGGTTAGGTCTGCCTCGAAAGGTCAATGACACTGATCCAGAATGAACATAGCCTACCTACTGGAATCTATACATTGGTTACGAGTTCTACGATTGGATCTTGCTAATCTACTTTGAGAAAGGTGGAAATGTTTAGTGATGGTGTGGAACATAAGGGAGCTATTATTTGACAGCACTTTAGCGAGGTAGCGTTCACATAGGTAGGTTACCCTGTCCGTTAGAAACATCAACTTTGATTCAGCCACCATCATGTTCAGCGGAGTACTTTTGCGGTAACCTAAAGCTGTTTGTGTATAATCGTGAGGCCGGTAAATAATCAATGTTCGATAAACAATAATAAGCGATTTATTTTAACACTTAAATTATTTTACACAGCCGATCGACCGCCAAATTAACCTTGGCCGATTAGTTTGTTTGAACAGTGACAGTAGCGGTAAGCTTAGTGTCGACGATAATGTCTTCGAAAATGTCTACTCTATTGCCGATAGCTGGAGAGAAACGACAACTGGATATTAACTACGGTTCGATTTCTACGAGTTGAACGAAAAAGTGATTCTGTCTCGCTGCTGCGGGGTGAGTTTCGTCGTCACCTCGCGTATGCCTCGATAAGGCTCCGTTTGGGGGAAAATGCAACCCCATTCGCTGGTTGACTTGAGGGAGGAGGAACTTCCCGGACATCTCTCCTCGGCGGAGTAAGAAGACCCCACCCTCAAGTCAACATCGGAAAATTGCCGAAATTCCCGGGTGACGTCACCTCCGAGCAGCGTAGCGACTTGGGCCTGAGTGGACCACCGCGGGTTTATGGCCCTTGGCCTGCGGACGGACGGTCGGCCAAGCGTACGTACGAATCCTCGGAGCTCGCGGTCCAAGGGTGCCTCGAGAAAGCAACTATAAAAAAATAACCCAAGTGGTTGCACGTGCGGTGCAAGGGATGCGAGACCTTGTCCGCTGTCGCTGAAGTTAAACAGCAGGCCCACAAGTGTCCGAATCCGGGACCCTCGTATTCTAAGAGCGGGTCTACGGATTGACTTTATTGCCACTTTTTCAATGCTGTCAGCTCGAACCTTCGAGTGTCGTGTACGACACGTCGAGGGTTAGCATTCCTCTAATTAACGAAGGACAGCATGAAATCGGAAAAGGGCCTAATTTATGATGTCGAGTTTGAGGAGGACCTTCGCGCATTCCTTCTCACGGGATCGAACAGTTCGGATTGCTGAGTTCTGAATTCTTTCAAGTTTGGTTCTGAGGGTGATGGTACACGGCCAAAACACAAAGCATCCGAAGTCGATTATAGAACGGATGTAACTTTTATAGATTAAAAGTAGGGTTATCGGGTCAGAGCCCCACCAAGTGACGCACAGGAATTTTATCATGTTGATGGCTTTCAAACATCTATTATATATTTGCTCGACCTGAGGAGCAAAAGACAGTTTGGGGTCAAAGATAACGCCCAGGAACCGAACCGATTCTCTAGGTTTAACAATAAAGTTGTCAACGCTAATTTCAACTTGTTCTGGAGGAATTTTTTTCCTTCTATTGCTAAAATGAAGAAGAGAAGTCTTATTAGGAGTAAGGTTGAGTCCGATGTCGAAGAGATTTTTGCTAAAGACAGAGATTGATCTTTGGAGAATGCTTTTAGCTCTTTTTATAGATGAGAATTTTATGAAGAAGGCGATATCATCTGCAAACTGTGATATATTGATCGATATTGGTAGGTTGTCTGTAATATGCGAAATATATAATATAAGTTAAATAGCAAGGGACTGAGGACTCCTCCTTCTGGAACACCCTTATAGACCATTCTGGGTTCATTTAGAGTCAGTTCAGAATATATGGTCTTTTCTTGAGTAATAAACTGGATAAATTTTAAGGTGTTAATTGGGCAACCGAGAAGGGCAAGTCTGTGTATCAAGATTTTAATGTCGACATTATCGTAGGCACTATGAATATCTAGGAAGGCTGCCAGCACATCTTTTCGTTCGGCAAAGGCTTCTTGAACCTTCATGACCTGCCTTTTCTGAAACCTTGTTGGCTGCCAGGTAGTAGGTTGTTAACTTCCGCTCAGTACTGCAGGCGATTTTTTATCATGGTTTCAAGAAGTTTGTAGGAGCACGAAGTGAGGGAAATGGGACGGGGAGTTTTACCATCTGCTTTTTTGATAAAATGCACAAAAGAGAGAGTCCAACTGTGAGGAAAATTGTTACTGGAAAACATAGAGTTGAAGATATTTAATAAGAGGAGTTTGTATTTAATAGGCAGTCTGTTTAGGATTTCAAAGTCAATACCATCAACACCCGGAGCTGATTTGATCTTCTTCGACTCCAGGGCTACATTAAACTCGACAAAATTGAAGGGAGAGTCTAGAAAGTTGTTAAGAGAACAGACAGGAAAATCACAGGGATCGGAGTGAACCCATGCAGGGCTAATTTTATTAAGAGCTGAATGAATTAAGCTATTGGTTTGCATATTACTTGATGAATGAGAAGGAGAGACTTTAGTCCACTTATTTTTAAATATTTTACACTTATTCCAGACATAATTCGGATCTGAACGGAAACTAATACTCTCGGCAAAGGATTTAATGTTGTCTCTCTTCTTTTTTTTGAAAGTCTTAGTAGCAAGGGCCGCGGTTCTCTTATAGACTATTAAATCGGCAAGATCTCCTGTATGCGTCCATTTTTTGTAACATGCTCTGCGCAGTCTTTCAATTTTATCGCACTCCGGGTCCCACCAGGGGACTGGGTTTTTTTATAGAGTTGTTTGCATTTCTTCTTTTCGGGGTACTGAGATGTACAGCTTCTGTAATAATACTAAAAAAATACTTTAAAAAACTCATATTTGGAGCTAGGAGAAAGAAGATCGAAGTAGCTTGTAAAGAATTCTGAGTAATTAGTTTCAAGAGTGACCATTTTAGACCAATCTGTGCGAACTGTTTTGAGCTTGAACGATTTCTTACTATAATAGCTCTTGCTAGTGTTAATATTGAAATAAATTTGAAAATGATCTGAATCCCAGGTCTCGTCTGACACGTTGGTTTCAACTATATAGTAGAGAATCGCAGATCAATGTTAGTTTTGGAGTTACTGTGTAAATTAATGCGAGTATACGAGCTGCTGTTGTGCAAAAAGAGATCGGCTTAATCAACTGCATTACAAAGTCTTTTGCCATTACTGTGACTAAAGTTACAATTCCACATCGTGTGGTGAGCATTGAAGTCGCCTACAAGAATGCAGTGTTGATCAGCGTCTATGTTCTCAATAATTTCGTCCCATTAAGATTGGGAAAGAGAGAGACCCGGGGCTCTATAACAAACAAAAAGATCTAGTTCGAAACTAACTTTGTTAAAGCGAATCCCACACAGCTCGACAGTTGCATCTGGAGAGACGACATTTTCAATCTCAAAAAACGCAATATTTTTTCGGATGAGGACCAAGATGCTCCCCCCCCCCCCCCCCCCTTCTCGAGAGTGCACTCTGTCTTTTCTGAACGATATGAAACCCGGAAGACTGATGTTGTCGTTGGTAGTTAACCAGGTTTCAACAAAGATAAGGACATCTAGGTTTGTTGAAATGGTTTGGATTTCTGGCATCCTTGATCGAGGACTTCTGGCGTTCCAGTAGAAGATACGAAGTGGTAAAGGAAGAGAGATCATGAAGAATAGTAAGAATTATCAATTAAGTTAGTCAGTTTCTTGATGTGAGTCGTCGAAAAAGCTGCCGCTGGATTCCTCTTCTGTGTTGTGGGACGAGATCCTCAGGCGTTTGACCATTCTGGCGATACTGCTTTTGAGGGAGCGTTCGGAGAGGAATTCTTTTATATTCGTTAGCATATAAATGAGAGCATCACTGTTTTGAGTGTATTTCGCAGCAGTATTTGGAATGTTCGGGTTGTCAAAGGTTTCGAATAGAAATTTGACAGTACTAACAAAGTCCAGCGGAAGTTTTTGTGAGTTGGCCTGTATATAATCTGCAGCTGGAAGTAATTTGCGGGAGACTTCTTCGAGGGTGGTTTCCGTTTTTTGTGATTTTCTTTGGCTTTTTTACCTTTCTTTTGGGGATATTTTCATCCGCGGTATCGGTCACGGTCACCTCAGGGATTTGATTAGCCGATCTGAGAATGAATGATAGAGAGATACTTGAGCGAGTCCGCTTCGCGTTAGATGGAGGGGGCATTGTGAGAATAGTATAGTTAGGATGGAGGGGTTCTTCTATTTGATTTAGGTAAGCTGCGTTCGGATTGGTTTGAAGATATAGTGGCCACTGTGTCTTTTTGGGGCTCTTCTGAAAGAGGTATATTATTATTTTTGGGGGGAGTGACCACATTTTTGCACTGTTTTGCAAGGTGCCCTTCCTCATTGCATAAGAAGCAAGAGAGTTTGTCGGTAGAGACGAAGATCCAGTAGTTGGTATCGTCATATGTTACCTGAAGGGTTTCTGGTATCTTGGAAATGTCATCAGGTGAAATGTAGACTTGTCTTCGGAAGCTTAGAACGTGATTAAAGTTATGGTCATTTATGCCCGCTCTGTAAATGTAAGTTGCGACGCTAGATGAACATTTAATTTGCTTAATTCCTCTTCGATGGCGTAATGGGGAATTATGGGACACACGTTAAATAGTATGATGCGTTTGGCTTTAGAGATTAGTGGTCGGATGCCTAAGACGTGGTGTTCGATGTGTACCTTCGTGTTATTGTCGGTGTGTTTGTCAGCTGTCCCCTTGGTATTCATATACATACACACACGCCCGTGGGAGATACTTGACACAAACCGAATATTCTTGGGATCTATTAATTTTCCGACTGCCATAGTATAATCCTGTATAGAAATTCCATCGATCGAATCTAAAACGATCTGCATATGACGCATATGACATTCTAGGAGACATTTTCTGTACGGTGCGGTGGAAGCCATAGTTAGTGTTTTTAAGCAGGAGCGCCCCTGTAGTCAGAGACGCCTGCTGCACCACACTGATTTAAAAACTAGATTTGATGCGAAGAATATAACTGCCTATATCTCTTTCCTTTTTGATATCACAATTCAAATCACTTTCATCACACACAGACTGAATATGGATGAATAGCACTCGCGAGCACGAGTTAATAAATACGTCCTATCCCCGTGACGGTTCGATCGCGACTCTCTTCCTAGGATTTATCTCTTTCCTTGTAATAATTATCGAGAGGAATATCGAGACGAATACATATATACATATAGTATAGTATTTCTTGATTGTACATTTTCTACAACGCGTGATGTAACCTATGTACCTAAGTGCATTTAACGTAATCTCAATATAATCTGCTGTCGATCGTTGTCACAGTTCGTCAGCCAATAACCACAGTAAGTACGTGTGATGGATGCATGCAGCGTTGCCTGAAAAGGCATGGTGTGTTGTCGCCGATTTGTTTATGTCCGCAGTAGTCCAATCAGAGTTGGGCAAATTTTATTTCGAATAACGAATAAGGAATAGCGAATAAAGTCCCAGGATTTATTCGAGAATAACGACTAACGATTTCATTCGCCGAGAATTATTCGTAGCTTGCGAATAACGAATAAATCGTTATTCGTTATTCACGAATAAATCCCGGGACTTTCATTCGTTATTCGTTATTCTAAATGACGAGAATAAAGGCTGCGAATAAGCACAGCTGCCAGCCGGCACCGGCAGCGGTAACGGCGCGGCGCGGCGGCAGCCTTGGTCTGGGTTAGGTACCGACGCACAGTGGTTCGAAATCGCCAAAACGTGGCCAAAAATCGAAAACATTCTTCAATTTAGTTGAAAATTGGTATTCCCATATTTTTGGGGTTGCTGATTATGAATCTGATTTCAAAATTTTAAAAAACAAAATGGCGGATTCAATATGGCAGATGAGTTACTCAAAAAATTGTCGGATTTCGTTCAAATTTAGTATTCCCATATTTTTGGGATTGCTGATTATGAATCTGATTTCAAAATTTTAAAAAACAAAATGGCGGATTCAATATGGCAGATGAGTTACTCAAAAAATTGTCGGATCATTTCTCTGCGCCATTCTTTCACACAATCACTAAATGATATTAATGAAAGATTTCACACAAAATATTACACAAAATGCTGCGTTGGCAGAATTGTTCAAAGAGAGCACTATACCGGATCGCAGTGAACTGTTCCCGGCAAAATATTTCTATGAACTGAGTTAGTTCTATATTGAAACATTGAAATAACCATTCCGAATACTGCCAACTAGCATTTCGTTCGGGGGTCGCGGTTTATGACATGGTTTTCCCAAGTCTTAAAAAGGGTTATTAACTTGTACCCCGGTCACCGATCCGGCAGTTAAATACTGAAAACCATGGTGTCTTTAATGAAAAAGGGGTGCAGTTCGAAACATAACGATTCGTGTATGAGAAGAACTGTAGCATTGTTTAAAAATAAAAATTTTCTTGACTGTTTATGTGTGATAAGTGTATATCCAAATACAATATACGGATAAATCAAATTTTTTATTTTTGCGTTTTAAAAAAGTTATTATAACTTTTAATTTATTATAATTATTCATTTTGAAATCAAATTCATAATCAGCGACCCGAAAAACCCCTGAGTATTAATTTTTAACTAAATTGGAGTACTGCTTGTGTTTTGGCGATTTGGGTCGTTGCCTATTTATTGTTGTAACTTTTCATTCTGCAAGGTGCCGCAAGATATTTTTATGTAGAAATCTTCAGGAGGCTTCAGCAAATATGCTATCCAAAATTCATCGTGACCTGGCGTGACCTCTGCTTTGTACTTGCCATTAAAGAAAAAAAGTCGGGAAAGTAGGTGTTCGGGTATGGAGAATTTTACCAGCGCGGTGTCTATTTATTATTGTAACTTTTCATTCTGCAAGGTGCCGCAAGATATTTTTATGTAGAAATCTTCAGGAGGCTTCAGCAAATATGCTATCCAAAATTCATCGTGACCTGGCGTGACCTCTGCTTTGTACTTGCCATTAAAGAAAAAAAGTCGGGAAAGTAGGTGTTCGGGTATGGAGAATTTTACCAGCGCGGTGTCTATTTATTATTGTAACTTTTCATTGCAGGCTTCAGCAAATATGCTATCCAAAATTTATTGTGACCTGGCGTGACCTCTGCTTTGTACTTGCCATTAAAGAAAAACAAAAACTGGAATGTAGTTGTTTAGGAAGAGACAATTTTCAAACTGATAAAATATATATATATTGTTAAAAGTTACACATACGCATAGCTGAAAGAACGCTCTTTAACGCTATGTAGTTTGTTTGTCTAAACATGTTACCCATAAAAAAGTATGATGAGGCAAACAACGTCAACTTTCGCGAAGAAATGCGAACTATCTTAGACTTAAATTTTTGCTTGTTTTCAAACTGCTCTAGAACAATAATGGGTGACTTTGAGCAATTCATATTTAGGCTACTATTTAGTTGAACATTTAAGAAGCTATTGGCATAAATTTCATTCATTTTGGACTAAGTTGAAAAATGTATTTTTGGCCACATTTTGGCGATTTCGAACCACTGTGCGTCGTCACGACGACCGAACGGTGGAGAGAAGCCTATCGTCGTCACGACGAAAGGTACGGTGGAGCGGAGACGATCGCCGTCACGACGACCGAACGGTGGAGAGTCGCTGTCACAGCGAGTGAACTAGGGTGGAGGGGTACTTACCTGTAGTCGTTGTTACAACGATCTTATCGTTGTCACTGTGGGAGCATGAAATAAATGAAAGAGAGGAGGAAAAAGGAAGGAGCGTTTCGTCCTAGACCCGCTAGAGGACTCATCAGTAAGGCTATCTAGCGGGCCCTGCCTTAGACGATTGGGATGTTGGAAGGCGTTTGAGGACGGTATATATAGAAATCATTGAGGAATTGAGTACTAGCGGGAAAGGTCTTTCTTTCAACTACGAGTAGGAAGTTGGGCAGCCACATCTCAACGATTCGGAGAGGAGTAGTCGAGAATGTACTGTCACATAATATTACCCACTGAAAGGTAGTTGTTTTCACAACGACGGAAAAACGGTGATTGCTCTAGATTTGCCGGGCCTTATATACAAATTGTTTGGTGGTGAAGGGCGGTGGTGCGGTGGTGTTTAGGGGTAGTTACGTGTATCCTGTTCCCGACAAAATGCGAGAAATTACGCATCCGGTTCCCGCCAAATTGTGTTTCTAGAGGTGCGGGTAGTACGGGGTGTTAGCTGTCACGGTGACAGTTCTTTGGCGCGGGGTTTGCGCGGTGCGGGCAAATAGTGTGTAGTGTGTGAGTCGGGGGGGACCCCGACTACGCCGTACCTCGAACATTCGGTTCATACCGGCTTCTACCATTTTTATCTTGCCAGATGGTATGGCTCTACTCTCTCTGCCATCGCTGCCTTATAATTGGAGGGACAGCAATGTCGACTCCACCGCCACCTCGAGACCAACCCTTTCCAGGAGCTCCCGCTGTAAGCGGGAGGGGCGGATTCCCGGCCCGAGGGATCAAGGTCCGGATGACCTTGATCAGTCGCTGGTACTCATTGTGACGTCTCGGAGTGAGGTTTCCTTTTGCCTCTACTCCGTGACTTCTCTTGTTCGACTAGCCTTCTGCTTGAGTACGTCTCGCGCGAAATTCCGGAAGCTCCTGAACAGTTGTTCACTGACAAGGACTGCTTCCTGCAGCGGCCATTCGAGATGGCCTTTTGCAGTAGCCTCCTGTCGTAGGAGTTCCCGCGCTTGAACGTACTTCGGACAAACGAACAGGATGTGGCTCGGTGTTTCCACTTCGCCGCACTCACAGTGTTCGTCCTCGACCAGCGAGAAAGTTTTGAGCTTCGCACGGAAGTCTCCGTGTCCACTCATGAACTGAGTCACGTAGTGATCAGTGATCACCCAGCGCGCACTAAGACGGTCTGATACATCGCTAAAGTACTGGAAGGTAGTTCTTCCGACCTGCGATGACGACCATCTTCGCTGCCACACTGCCAGGGCCGCTTGTCTTACCTCAGCTAATGCTTCGGCATGATCTACAGCCCCGCTTGCCAGATCGGCATGACTTATACGACATGTTCCATATTCTGTGTCTAGTTCTTTTCGTATCTTATAGGCGCATATTCGCTCCGCTATCACCAAGTCTATCGGCACTTGACCAGCGATCACTGCGATCGCATCTGTCGATGCCGTTCTATAGGCCTTGATGCAGCCAAGCAGCACTCTCCTCTGCGCTCTAAGGAGAACTAGTCTCGACTTAGAGGTAAGAAGGTCTGCCCAGCCCGCAGCAGCGTACGCCACGATTGGGACAAACAGTCCACGGTACATTATACGCATGGCCCGATGTCTCAATCCCCAGTTCGCACAGGCAATCCTCGCTAGCGCGTTAAACGTTCGCAAGGACTTAGCACTCACATACTCAGCATGGGTCGCAACTCCCATGTTTTTATCGAAGTACACGCCAAGGTACCTTACGGTATTCTTCGCGACGATACTTCTTCCATCTATCTTTATCACGGGCGGCCTCTCCATCTGGAGACGGCCTCTCAGGAGAATCATCTCGGTCTTAGGAGCAGATAGCGACAACTTTTGTGATTTGCACCACGCAGAAATCGCATCCGCTACCTTTTGCCCTTTAAGCTGGAGTTCCTTCCTCGAGTTGCCTTTCACAAGCACGAGTAGGTCATCTGCATAGGCAATGGGCTCGCACGCGAGCCCGGTGTTCGATAAGAGCTGAAGAACTCCGTCAAAGACTAAGTTCCAACAGCTCGGACCAAGAATTGATCCCTGCGGACAGCCTTTGGTTACGACTTTCCGCACTTCTCCGTGATTGGAACTTATGGTCACGACACGGTTGGCGAAATAGTCGGCCATCAGCCGATAAAGATTGCGGGGACAGCCTCGCCTCCTCAACTCATTGAGGATGCTCGGCCACCAGAGATTGTCGAATGCTCCAGATATATCGAAGGCGAGCGCCAGGACATACTTCTCCTCGCAGCCGGATACCAGACCCCTCAGCTTTACCACGGCATCTTCCGTGGATCGCCCAGGTCTGAATCCGTATTGCCGGTCAGAGGCGTATTCCGGACTTAGGAATATATCAGCTAATCGCCGGGCGATTAGCTTCTCAAGAACTTTGCCTACTACGGATAGTAGGCAGATGGGACGATAGGACTTCACCTCCATCTCCGGTTTGTCAGGCCCTTTCAGAATGGTTCTGATCAAGCCGACTTTCCACCTGGAGGGAAAGACCCCGTGCTCTAGACAACTATTATAGAGCCCCAGTAACTCGGTACGGATTACTCCGACGGAGCATTTCATAACTTCTGGCTCTATACGGTCCAAGCCTGGGCACTTGCGTCGCTTCAGACTTTTCACCGCCTCTTCAAGCTCCGTGCGAATGAAGGCACGGTCGTCTTCACTCGCTGGCTCGGTGACGGATTCCAATCTGAGCTGCGCTTGCTCCGGGGTGTCGCTCACAGACGTATCGTCCGGAACTAACGCCTCCAGCAGCGCTGACGCAGTGGCTTCCCAGTCCATCGTGTATCCTTGTGAAGTGCGAATGTTTGAAACCGCTGTCTCAACATTCAGCTTCTTCTGTGTGATCTTGTAAACAAGACCCCACGGTTCTTTATTCCCCTGCTCGGTTACAAAGTTTTTCCAACTCTGCATCCTTGCAGCTCTCAGAGCGGTCGTGTAGGCTTTTCTCCGGACAAGATAATCGGCCTTACGTTCCGCTCGCTCTTCCTCCGAACATCTCGGGTTTTGGAAGGAGCGCCTACATCTGTTGACGCTCTTCTTCCACCTCGTCAATTCTGGTGTCCACCACGGGACAGATTTGGAGTGCCACTGCTTGGTTCGCATGGAGGAGTCGCACGCTTGGACAATCGATGCCTCGATTCCCTGTGCAAGAAGTTCGACCTCCTCTCGGCCATTTGGCCGGAGGGTTAGACTCCTCCTGCTCTCCTGCAGCGCTTGTACGTATCTCGGCCAGTCCGCACTACCTAGGTGGAATCGCCCGATTAGGGGCTGACTCTCATTCCTAGTAGCGAACTGTAACGAAAACTCTATGACTCGGTGGTCGCTGGATGTTAAGTCCCGGTGGACTCTCCAGCGCCGCACCTTGTTGGACATGTCGCTCGTCGCAAGTGTGACATCGATGTACGACTCACCGGACGGGCTGGAGTACGTGGGCATACTGCCAGCCTCGTTCAAAACAACCAAGTTGTGCCGGGCCACGAACTCTTCGAGTTTTCGGCCTCTCGCGTCCGTCCTCAAACTACCCCATAGGGGAGATTTACTGTTGACGTCCGCTGCGATCACCACTTGGTTATGGTTAAGTGCTGCAAGCACCTCTTCCAGTCTAGCCAGACTTGGTTCAATATCCTCAGACCATTGAAAGTACTGGCTGACCAGGTTGACGTTACCGAAATTGCCCTTAACGCAAACACAGGTGAGATGCGTGTCGCACAGATGTGAAAGTTTGACCACGTCCAGATTCCGGTTCGTGACGGCTATTGCCGACATTGGCCGGTCTCCTTCCGCGATCACCCTCGTTTGCGCCCGCTTCAGCCCAGGCAGTATGCCATTCCAGCTGTACGGTTCTTGTGCTAACAACACATCTATCTTCCTGGCATGCAGCAAAGATGTCATTTCATCGGACACATTCCGAGCGCGCTGCATATTATGCTGCACAACTCGGACAATCCTCTGATATGGTCTGTCTTCGGCGCTCTTATCCATAACAGGTTCGAGCTATCGTCTGCTGAAGCGCGGCCTGATAGGACGCGCACAGCTTGTCTCTCGACTTGTGGTCATGCGGCCTGCCGCGTTCCTTGCAGTTAGAGCAGACCGGTTGTCCGCTCTTCTTGCACGCAGCATAGGTGTGACCCTTTTCGGCGCAGTGACCACATACGTCTTCTTTGTACTTGCATCGTTTGGCCGTGTGGCCAAACTTCTGACACTTGAAGCACCGGGTTACCGAGACGTAGTCCTGTACTCGACAGGACGACCAGCCCATGTAAACCCGAGCCTCCCCACTTTGCAGCCGCCGGCGAACCTGCGGACTGACATCGATGACCCAGTTGACCGCCTCCCTGCCCTTGGGACCAGTTTGATAACTGACCCTCAGGTTAGAGGCAAATTCCTTCTGTGTCATCTCGCTGAGGTTCTGCTTCCACAGATTGGAAGCTACCTCTTCTCTAGCCATCTTTTTAGGAACATCGTACACTATCAGTGACGGGTTCCTTTTAGTCGGCATAGAGACCGACAGTCCCTTGTCCTTAAGGCCCTTACTCCCCGTGAAGGCTTGAAGGTCCTCTTTGCGCTCGGTCGCGACTACTATGCCACCGGAGTGGATGAGTCGCACAGACCTCACGCGGATCTTCTCCTTCGCAGGTTTCACAATGGAGAGAACAGTCCGCTTAGTCGCGTCGCTGCTCTGCTCCTTGCCCTTCGGCGGGAAGATCCTTACCACATGTTGTGGTGGCTTCACCGCGTCTGGGGTGACCCTCCGGCACTCGACCTTAGCCGCATCGGCATAGGTCGTGCGTGCATGCTGTCCTGGTGGACCGGTCTGCATGGACCGCGGGGCGGTCCGCGACACAGTCGCCGCGCTCTGCAAAGACGGTCTAGCCCGATCGGCCCTGACCGCTGCGAGCTGTCCTTCTAGGAACCCGTTCCGTTGAACTAGTTCCTGGACAAGCTCGTTGAGCGCGTTCGTACAGCTGCATATCTTGGCCGCCGCCTCTTTGGTGATTCGCGATTTCTCGCTCGTGCACCATTTGGTGACAGCCGCAACATGCTGAAAGGCTTCTCCTCTTACGAGGTCGAGAGGCCGTCCTCTGGGCCCAGAAGTCGCCTCCAACGACTTCCCTCCCAGTTTCTTGCGCTCCGCTTTAGCTGGTGCTGCCTTGGCGGAGCGCTTGTCCTTTTTGGAGGGGACATGTTTCCATGCCTCTCCTTTCTGGGCCATAGTACCCTCAGGGGTTTTATCCCCTTCGGGTGCCTTTTCCTTTTCGGAGGAAGGGACGGGACCCTTCTTCTCCTTTTTGGAGGCAGGGACGGTATCCTTCTTCTCCTTTTCGGAGGAAGGGACGGAACCCTTCTTCTCCTTTTGACCCGAGCTCTCCCCGGACCGAGGAGAGCTCCGCTTCTTTTTAGGGCTCGGCACTGCTGCCTTACCCTTGGGTGCATCGCACCTTTCGAGGGTCACGCTAGGGGAGGGATAAACCTCCTCCTCGGTCCTCTCGACTTTAACGGACACAGAGGCAGCTTCGTTGTCGTCAACTACAACCACCTCTGCTGCGACAACTTCACGCTCGGTTTTACAACCTCGCGCTGGTCTCGTCGACTTGACTCTCAATTCTTTTGTTTGATCCATTAGAAATAGAATAAACTTCATTCCGCTGCGTGCACCGGCCTCCTCGGACCCTCAAATGGAACCTGCCATCCAGCTAGGTTGGTGCATCACCCAGAATATAGTCCGCGGAATTGGTGGCCAATTACTCAACCACCTCCACTTCCTCACCCAGTGGAACCCACTTCGCTAACGCTAATGGTATTCCAAGCCGATTGACTAGGCACAGGGCTACTTTTCTCGCCTAGCCACCCATCTAGCCGAAGCAGAGGCCAAAGGTACGTGTTGGAGACGTCACTCCCGCAGGAGTGGGCCTCCTCAGATCCCAGGATCCCCTTTTCCTGCGACAAGTATACGCCACTACGCTGGTACGCATCGCTCTTTTACGTACCAGCTGCGAAACCGAGCGAAAGCTGGTCGCACTCACTTTTGGTCATCATCGCTGCACCACGCGACTCAGTGAGATCATGTACCTTCTGGTGGACTGCCAGAGGCGCTCTTCTCGAACCCATGAGAGAGCCTAAAAGCTGTCCCCGCCGCGCGGTGCGGGCAGTGCCGGTGCTGGTAACGCGGTAGAGCTGATCCGTTACTCGGTCGGTTCGGGCTATCTCGGTTTTGGGTCGGTGGGATTCGGTACGCGGCGCGTTAGTAACAGGCCTGTTGTTGCAGGTCTGTTAAACAACCAAAAACGAGTATGAACACAAAAATATGGTCACACCCAGGTAGTTTTATACCGTTTGCGTCCATACGTCCTATGTCCGTTTTTTATATCCCACGGCCCAGGCACCTAAATTTCGGACGTCCAACGAACGTCCGTTTTTTAGGTCCTAAGGACGTCCTTGGGACCTATATTTCGGATGTCCCGGGGACGTCCATTTTTTTCGTCCCAGGGACTTCCGTTGGACTTGAATTTCAGACGTCCCATGGACATCCGTAGGACCAAAATATCGGATTTCCCAGGGTGGTCCATTTTTTCGTCCCAGGGACTTCTGTTGGACTTGAATTTCGGATGTCCAAAGTACGTCTATTTTTTAAGTCTTATATCCGTGCTCAGGACTTTCGTGTGTACAGTAAACGCTCGATTCTTGTCCGGAGCGAGGGCACGATTCTTGTCCAGTGCCTAGCCACTCCACTGCCTGTTAACGCCGAGTTGCTCCGCAGGGCGGCGACGATTGATGTCGGCTCGGGTATATCGGTGTGAACACCACAACATTGACTCGAGGAATCCATTTTACAAATCTCTTAATTTTCATTATTTGTTTGTGGGACTTTCACTACCTTATTTCTGGCATTTTTCTGATTAAAATGACACCAAACACGATATAATTTGAACTGTATTAAGTGGTTTTACCCAAGTAGCACCCTACGTCCACGGGACGTCCGTTTTATGTACCTTTTACGTCCATACGTTTTGTATGTTCCACGGACGTCCCTGGCACCTAAATTCCAGACGTCCCACGGGCGTCCGTTTTTTACGTCCTAAGGACATCCGTGGGACCAAAATTTCGGATTTCCCAGGGACGTCCATTTTTTTCGTCCCAGGGACTTCCGTTGGACTTGAATTTCGGACGTTCTATGGACATCCGTTTTTACGTCCTAAGGACATCCGTGGGACCAAAATTTCGGATTTCCCAGGGACGTCCATTTTTTTCGTCCCAGGAACTTCCGTTGGACTTGAATTTCGGACGTTCTATGGACATCCGTTTTTACGTCCTAAGGACATCCGTGGGACCAAAATTTCGGATTTCCCAGGGACGTCCATTTTTTTCGTCCCAGGGACTTCTGTTGAACTTGAATTTCAGATGACCAAAGTACGTTTATTTTTGAAGTCTTATATCTGTGCTCAGGAGTTTCGTTCGTACAAGGATGCTCACTTCTCATGCATGAGACATATTTATATACAACAATATATATGTATGTGTAGCAATGTATTTTTTTTTATTTATATACATACACTTATATATATTGTTATAAATGTATATATCTATTTGTAACACTATATTTACCCATATACATATATTTATTTATATATATGTATACGGTCCTTGCTCCGCTGTGTTCAGCTGTGTCATACAGCTGTACGGTACCATCGAAGCAAGCGATGATCGGTAAGAAAAGCTACGATCGATGAAACAAGCGACGATCGAATGCGGGAGAAGAACACGACGCGCCGTTGCGTTGCGTTGCTGAGTGACAAACAGTGACAAAACAGTCTTGTGCGAGTGTTTCGAGAACGTGCTTGAGAAATCTCCTGTGATAAATTCATCGTTACCATATTATCGGATTTACTTCATATTTAGACAAGTAAGTATTTTCATTGTTATTATTTGTTACCGTTAGTGTTTTCGCTTATGCCATTCCGTTAAATTATTTTATACAGTTACGCAAATCATTGATTATACACACCTTAATAGAATAACTTTTTTATGAATGAACCAAACGACTTCAATTTCTCTGTAAGGCATTCTGTATATGCATTCTGAAAATTTCATTGAAATTGGTTAATTGGTTTACAAATTGTAAACGGACAAAAGTAATAAAAATGGCACTTATAGGCCGAAAATCATGAAAAATTGCAATCTTTACTACTTTTGATCGTTTATAATTCGTGAACCAATTAACCAATTCCAATGAAATTTTCAGAATTTATATAATTTATACGAGTTTACAAAACACATGTTTTAAATTTTCGTTATTGGCCTAGCTGAAAAAGTTGTACAATTCAATTTTTACTATGGTTTGTCACAATTCCGACCAAATGGATTTTTTCAACTTATTTATTACACGCCATTTACTAAACTAATTCTAGCCTTACAGAGAAATTGAAGTCGTTTGGTCCATTCACAAAAAAGTTATTCCGATTTAAAGTGTGCGATGAACCCCGCGGCATACCATCATGAACGAAGACCCTTACAATACAGTGTAAAAATATTTCTTGTATGTTAATTAAATATAAATTTTGCAGATCCTGCAACGACGTGAAATAATGGACAATCGTGGAGTTCTTAAAAGACGGCACGGTGGAGGCAGTACCTTTTTCGTGGCTGATAGGGAATTATTGCCATTGGGCCTCGTTACCGCAGGGTCTATTGATGAAGGCCATGAAAGCGTGCGAGGAAGTGAACAAATGCTGGCAAAAACACGGAATTAAATATTTTTAAAATGGCACGTTTGGTGAGTTAAAGATTTTATACTATGATGGAACTATAATAATTACATATGTATAATTTAAAAATGCTTTCAGATGATTATGTAAGGGCAAGTGCGAAAGACCAAGGCGAAAGTGGCTGAGGACAGTCAACTAGGGAAACGCAAAATTTTACAACTTGTGAGCGAGACTGATGAAGAATCGGAATCGGTACGTAAATAACAGATTTTATGCTATTTTATGATAATTGCTTAATTTCTTTCCATAAATAATTATTATATAGGTGATAAATCATGATTATTGATTTCAGGTACATGCAGTAGGATAATCGACCAGATGATGAATAATGCTATTATTTCATTTTTGTTTCGAAGAAACTTGAAAGTGTTTATCTTTTTAAATTGATTGTACACGCTGGTCTGTTTATTTTGACATTTATACAGGGTGTCTCAAAATTCCTTCTGCTCCCGGAAATGGGCGGTTCCTTGGGTCATTTGAAGCGACATTTTCCTTTTACAAAATGTTGTCCGCGGCTTTGTGTAGGAGTTATTAACGAAAAACACGGACCAACCAGAGCGCGCCTAGTCGCTCGATGGCACGGTCAACGCGGCGAGCCGGGGGGAGGAGAGTGTTGTCGGTACGCCGCGATGTAACAGACAACAGTTTGTCGATTATCTCCGATTTCGATGAGCTTTGGATATGTTGTAAAGACCACGATTCTGAACAACATTTCCCTTTAGACTTTTTGCCTCGCGTCTTTAGCTTAGCGTTGCGGGGTCACCCTAGCTATACGTGCTGTACATCATACAGGACAGGTACCTTTCCTCGATAACCGAAAACCGACGCGTAGCTGTGTAAATAAGGACATACCAAAGTCGCGCCGTACGAAACGGTTAGATACATCTAAAAACCGTAGACTATGGAAAGAGACAAAGAGAGCACGCGCCGCGACAAAGAGAACATTGTCGCGCTCCGAATTCGGTTATCTGATTGGTCCGCGCGCACCGCGTAACGGGCACGGCTCTCGCGACCGGCAAGCACGTCTGCCGAAAAATCGCGAACCGCGATCACTCTTCGACGTATAATCGCGAGGTGCGTGTCGGTAGTAGTCCGTAAGGCATTAGAACGGGAGTTGTCGTGAAATTATATATTCAGACAAAGGATTCGGCCTTTCGTTAATTTGTATCGTCTTTCTTGTTCAAACATTCAAAGTTCATTTCTGATCCTCCCGAGGTTCTTCGAACCTCGTGTAAATTCTAGCTTCGTGTTCACATCACGAATTTCTAACGCCATTTTGCCACCGGTTTTCGGTTGTACTCTAACTAATCGTGCGTGTGCGTGCGTTCTCTTTCTCTTTTGCAGATACAGAGATTACAGGTTAAATAGAAAGCGTTATTCAAAGTATCCGATACGAATACAGATATATATATATATATATATATATATATATATATATATATATATATATATATATCGATACCCATATCGATAAGAGAACAGATTCTCTTTGGGTAAGTTGTTTTCCGTTCGACTTTTCTCACCATTTTCCAAATGTATGTAATTTCATTGTCACGACAGAATAATATTCAATAGTTCGTTTCGAACTGTGGGATCTCCCTTATTGGATATTATCCTGCGAGTATTAACGTTAGATTATCGTTTAAACAATATATATATATATATTCATCGATAGTGCGAACCATCGAGCACGTGTTAAATTCAAATCAATAGGCCATAGCCCATCTTTTCTCTATTTTGTGTTAAACATACGAATACTGTATCATTCTTCAAGATCAAGAATATATTTGTTTAATTTCTATTATATACTCGAAGGCATATTATTTTGTTCTTGAGATTCGTAACCTTTCCAGTCAATAGCGTTGTATAAGAATTCCTTCAATATTTATTTCGTTCCGCCTCTGGAATCCACCCGTAACGCAAGGGCGTAATTGCTCAATAACGTTACGCGGTAGGCGCGTAACACTACTAATAATCGATTTGATCCGCTGTCTCGATGATTTCGACTTCTGGTGGGGGTTGCGACGTAGTAGGTTCACTAGACTGGAACGGACCGTATCAATAGGGAAACGGTCCCTTGAAACTTTATTCTTGTGAGATTTGAAATAGTGGCGTATGAATGAGGGGCAGGCCCCTTGAAAATATACCACAGGATCGGCCTGGGCTTGCAAGAGCAGGACGGACTGTGGTGACGAACGTCACAGAGTGAAAATTTTTAAGGATATATCATAAATAATAAAGCGAAATGTGAAATAGTTACTTAGAATCAATTGTTTCAATAAAAAAAATTTAATAATAATAATTTAATAATAATTATTTAATTTATTTATTATATAATAATTTAATATTAAATAATAATTTAATAATAATAATTTAATAATAATTTTTTTTATGTTAAATAAACCAAGTTTTCGTGCATTAGGTCACTGTTTTTGGCCAAAAATTTGTTACCGTTTTATCGTTACATTAAATGGAAAGTGTACCGCCGGCATTAGAATAACCCAAGGTACACCACGAGGAGGTTGCACATTTACATTCTAGGTGAAATTTTGAAGGGATATATCTTAAATAATAAAGAAAAATATGAAATTCATATTTATAAAAAAATATTTAATAAAAATTTTTTTATGTTGAATAAACAAAAATTTTCGTTCACTGAACCACTGTTGCAAAAATTCAACTGGCATTTTTCTAACAGTGACTGCTATAAAAATAATTTATGTAACATTAAAAAAATTGTTATTAAATATTTTTTTATACATAAAGGATTGATAAATCATATGCATTTCACATTTTTCATTATTATTTAGAAATATTCCTAAAACAATTCACCTAAAACAGGCCTGGGCGCGGTTGGCTCGGAAAACAGATGTTGCTGTTTCTCCTCTTCTCTTGGTCGCCAAGTCAGTCCCCACCACGGCCACTCCGACTTTTCCCTTAGCTTAGCGGCGAAGGCTTAGCGTTACCCTTAGCACGAGCCCCCACGATGCTGCACCGCAGGTTACTCACCACTACTACGTAAACATGTACACGCACATAAGACCCTTGCCCGAAGCTGGAACTAGCGACATTTACCAATACCTTTAATTTTTATGATTAGGATGACTCAGGTACAGGTGAACTCAGGTAAAAAATTCGCAGAGTCGATAGAATTTGAAGAAAAGTTTAGTAAGTCGCTTGCTATCGTACGCTACACACCGTCTCTTAATCGCTGTTTTTTGTTGTTTTCGTTAGTTCTGGTTATTGTGTTATCTTATTTTTTGTTATTGTGTTGTGTTGTTATTGTTCATATTTTTGTTGTGTTGATACGCACCATGGCCAGTGAGAGCAGAAACCTTAATGCAGATGGAGAGGTGCGCTCATTTCAAGAAAGCTGGGAGAAAGAATTCTTTGTTGTTGATTGGAACGGTCAATCCCGATGCTTAATATGCAACAAGAATTTATCAATGAAGAGAAGCAATCTTTCCAGACATTATAATACGCACCATGCGGAACTTTATAAGACATATCCTGCATCGTACCAAGCAGAACTACTGAATAAAATGAAAGAGCGACGTGGATATGTGGGAAAAGGAACACGAACGCACCAAGAGCAATCTGTCGCAGCATCGTTTGCAATCGCCTTGGAAATTGCGCGTAGCAAAAAAAGTTACACGGATGGCGAATTTGTTAAAAGATGTGCCATTGAAATGGCAAAGGCATTTGGCGATGATGCAACTGCCAAAAAATATGAAACGGTGCCATTATCGCGCCATACAATTACCTCGCGTATTGAGCGGATAAATGTTCATATTTCAGAAAAATTAAAAGTGATGATAAGTGACTGCAAATATTTTTCCTTGTGCTTAGACGAGAGCACTGATGTCACTGACATAAGTCAATTATGTATTTTTGTGCGGTCGATAGACGCTAAATTCCAAATTACGGAAGAGCTGCTAGAAGTAGTGCCGCTGCTTGAAACCACACAAGGAAAGGATATATTTGCAGCATTCTACAAGACGGTAGAAGAGTATGGAGGATTTTCCAAGTGCACCGCAATTGTTACGGACGGCGCAAAGGCAATGGTAGGGCATAATAAAGGGTTGAGAGGCCTATTACAGCAGCATGGAATCAATTGCCCTACGTTCCACTGCATTATACACCAAGAGGCTTTATGTGGAAAAATTATCAGTGTGGGTCCCACTATTAAGATTGTGACCAAGATTATAAACGCAATTAGAGGTGGAAATAAATCTTTGTCCCACAGGAAATTTAGATTGTTTCTTGAAAGCGTTGATGCCATTTACAATGACCTCTCATTGTATTGCGAAGTCCGCTGGCTCAGCGCGGGAAAAACTTTAGAAAGATTCTTCGCTTTGAGGAAGGAGATTTTGGAATTTCTTCAAACAAATACGAATTTAAAAGAAGATAACATCAAAAAATTGGATGATATTGAATTTTTATGCAATTTAGCATTTATAACCGACGTAACAAAGCATCTAAATTGCTTAAACACCAGATTTATTCATTTTAGAAATTAAATCGTCCGAGCTGCACAATTTTCCAGCATGCAAGCAGATTGCTGATGAATATAAGACTGCAAATTTCGACAAAATAGTGCCAATTTTAGAAGAAATATCTAATGAATTCAAATCAAGATTTCAAGATTTCGATTCATTGGGTCAGGATCTTGAATTGTTTAATAATCCGCAAGGTTGTGAAATCAAGGACCAGAAACCAGAATACCGTCTGGAACTGTGCAATTTACAAGCAGATCCATTTGCAATTAGCAGAAAAGAGCATGGCCAAGAACTTTTTAAACTTCTTTCTATGGAGAAATATCCGAAATTAATAGATTTCGGCCTGAGAATATGCTCGATGTTTGGCACAACATACAAATGCGAGGCGGCATTTTCAACGATGAAATTTGTTAAATCCAAATATCGCTCCAGCTTGTCAAGTTGGTCATTGTCATCTTTGATGAGAGTGGCAACCTCAAATATTTCTGTGGACATTGATGCACTGGTCAATGATGCGATGCGCTAGGAATACATAAAAAATAAAGTAAGTATTTAAATATATATTGCATGAATTATTATATGTGATGTCAGCTTCGGGCAAGGGTCTTATGTGCGTGTACATGTTTACGTAGTAGTGGTGAGTAACCTGCGGTGCAGCATCGTGGGGGCTCGTGCTAAGGGTAACGCTAAGCCTTCGCCGCTAAGCTAAGGGAAGAGTCGGAGTGGCCGTGGTGGGGACTGACTTGGCGACCAAGAGAAGAGGAGAAACAGCAACATCTGTTTTCCGAGCCAACCGCGCCCAGGCCTGACCTAAAACATCAAATACGCCGTAACCATCGCAAGAATTCATTCTTGGAACTTCTAAAAATTGATATTTAAACTTAAATTGCGGCCAAAGTGGTTCGAAGTAGGCCGAGATTTTTTACACAATGTTAGGTCAACATTATACCTTGCTAAAACGATTAGTGCCAGACCGACTCTGCTTAACAGATTTTAGATATGCTTCCATAAATAAAAAATGAGCGGAAAACAGAGATTTCCGATTAGCCCATATTACTTAACGTTTAACAACTTTTTTAGAAAATTTTTTTTGCCAAATAAGTGTTGTACTTGTGACAATCTTTCCACAAAATTTCAATCACATCCGTTAGATAGATTCGTTTTTACGGATTTTTTGCCGCTTTTTGGCCATTTTGCAACACTGTGCGTCGTCCCACCGTGGAACGTTTCGAGATAGGCTCGTATTAAATCGTCGAAAATCCTCTCAGGAGAGCGACTCCTGGTCCTCGGAAACGCCGGCGGCAACGTGATGCGCGACACGACACAGAGATTTCGCAAAAACGTCCCGAGCCAACACGAATAGTTTACACTGTATAAATGGTACGAAATGAGCCGGATCGGCACTTACCAAACGGCACAGGGTCTTTCCCTCGTTCGGCACTCGATATACTTCCGCTCTTACGGTATTCTTAGTAGTTCGTAATTAGTAGTTCGCACTTTGCGATCCGTTGACCCAGTGACACAATTCGAGCCGGCTTGGGCCGGCTTGGGAACGCGGAAGCGAAGCGTCCCCCTACTCCCTCAACTATTTCCTCCTAGGCGACGCTCGGGCCTATCGCGTGGCTCCTCGCAGCAGGGACAACTATCGTGCCCTCGGGCCCGTGCCTCCGGCAATTTGTCGATTTCCCGGGGCTACCCGGTACGGAGCTGCGAGGACTGCCCGAGTGGGCGCGAACCATTCCAGGGTGTTCTCCGGGCATCTCCTGGACGAGAGTCGACGAGGTTGGGCTACTGTACGTCCCGTATTCTCGATATCCTCGTCGGCCTCTCCGGGTTGGTGAATCCGGACTCGATTCCGACTCGATCGTCTTGCTCGCAAATGACATATTGCGATAGGTGTTCCGAGCGTCTCTTCCCGAGATTCTGCGCCAATCACGGCAGGAAATAGGTACCGGGTTCCTTCTGACTCCGGCTATCCCTGAAACTTCGTGTCGCGCCCAGCGGCGCGACATTCAAACGCGATAATTCGGTTCCGCTGGAACTCGAACGTCCACGGAGATCGATCGCACGGCCGATTTCGCTTTAGTACCGACCCGGTCCTTCGCTGAGGGTTCGGCAGGATGTTGGCAAAATCTGCCACGTCACAATATTTATAGTTATAAAACTTTTATATGAATAAATAAATATATATTTGTATTATACGTATATGCGATTGTATTTTATTTACTATGTACCTAATCCATGTCCTTATAATAATTAATATTAATAATAAATGTGAAATTTTGTTTCACTTTTTAACCTTATAAAAGGAATATTGTTTAGTAGTTTTTAATATGCAGAAACCATATTCTATAAACGTCCTGTAAATGTCCTGTTAACTAATAACGTCCGTATGTCCCCAGATACGTCCCACGTACGTCCCAGATAGGTCCCCACGGGACGTCCTATGTACGTTCCACTTCCTAACTGGGACCTCTGCCGGACTTTCCTGGTACGTATTTCGGACATATCTCGGACATCCCTGGAACGTACATAGGTCCGATACGAACGTACATTGGACGTATATCGGACGTCCGGGTGCTACCTGGGATATCGACCATGAAAGTTTCGAAGGCAACGAAGAACAGCGCATCGGAAAAAAAGAGACGCGGACAGTCACACGAACCGTATTTCATTATGTCCTTCTCTATATTCGGCTCTCTATTAAAGTCTCGCTCGGCGCGGTCGGCGCGATATCTAGACGCAGTCATAAATCAAAAAGCACTTCTGGGGTACGATTCTTGTCCATAAAAATCACGGCTGTTGGACAAGAATCAAGCGTTTACTGTACAAGGATGCTCACTTCTCATGCATGAGACATATTTATACACAACAATATATATGTATTTATAGCAATGTATTTTTTTAAATTTATATACATACACTTATATATATTGTTATAAATGTATTGTAACGTGGCAAGTATTGCCGACGTCCCTCGATCCCGTAAAAGAGAGGCCCGGCCGCCCTCTGGCAGTGCAGATACGAAACGGCCGGTTACGAGCGCTCTCCCTGGGAAGTCCTATTCCCAAGGGACGAGCATTAACGTGCTTTGAGCGTCGCGCCACTTGGGCGACGCGAACTTTTCAGGACCGACACCGGGCTCCAGAGGAGCCCGGCCCCTATTTCTCACCAAACGAGGCGACGTCAGGACTGGCCCCGAAAATATTTTCGTGCCGAGACATCGAGGCGAGGGCCGAGCCCGGGTTAAAAAACCCGGAGGCATCGACGACGGAATGTGGACCCGAGACAGACATCTGCTCGACCCCGTCGCTGCCTCGCCCGGACAACAGGAGTCCATGACCGCAGCGGTCAGGACCTACCCTCTTACGAGACACCGCCGCACAGTGGGGTATTTGGCCAGTTTAGCGCGCCAAAAGTCAATATTTTTAGTTTGTTCAAAATGACTAAAACTTTTTTCTCATAAACCTGAATATATATACGAGTAATCTACAATAATATTTTTCCATAGAGTACTATCTAGTAACATTTAGATACTTGAAAATAACATTTCTCGCGACCAAGAGAAGTGTCGAAAAACTTGTGTTAAAGAAATGATTTGTTTAACAAGTTTAGTGTATAAAATCGAGATAGGACCAAATCTAGGATGTAAAGGAAGGTGTATAGATTAATTTCATGGCTTTTTTTTTATTCTTTTCGGTGGTTTTGATAGAATAAACAATCGAAAGTGATATATTTTTTTCAGAAAATTAATATATATCATGTAATAACTTTTTTCCTCAGAATAACTCCTCTTTAATTTTTTGCGAGGTTAATCAGTAGACATTGCTTTATATAATCCATAAAAGTTTAGGTGCCAACAAGTGCCAATACAAAAGATATTTAGCTTTTTGTGCGATACATATCAGTATGGCATGAATCGACCGTATATCTTATGACTAGGCATGTGCGGGCCGCCCGATATTCGGGCTCGGGTCGGGTCGCAGACAGTCGGGCGGGCTCGATTCGGGCGCCCGATACTTCATGACACATCGGGCAGCCCGAGAGTTTCGGGCAACCCGAGCGTTTCGGGCTACCCGAGAGTTTCGGGCTACCCGAGATTTTCGGGCCGCCCGAGACAGTGACTCAACTTCGTCGGGCGGGTTCGGAAAGAATCGGACAAGTTCGGGCGAGCGAGTTATTACAGTAAGTGTGTAATAGTAGCATACGTATGTATGTGTGTGTGTGTATGCAAGGAGTGATTGAGGGGCCTTGATGGCGCGGCAGTCGAGAGCGAGCGTTACACGTGAAGCACGTTATTATAAGTTAGACTAAGTCTTGTATTAATAAAATATAATAAACATCACATGGTGTCAGAAGAGGAATGTATTATATGAAGTAACATATAATATATTGCAACATATTACTCGTTAATCGAGAAAAGAAAGAAAAAAGAATCCTAACCTAAAAGATTCAAAGGCCACGTGGTAACCATGGACAATTTTAAGCCTCCAGTGGGACTGGATTTGAAAGAAAATGCAGCTAACAATTTAAAAAATTTCAAGCAGAGGTTTGAAATATTTGTAACAGCTATAAGCGAGAAAGAAGTGAAAGAAACTCGTAAGGTAGCAATGCTATTGAATTGCATTGGAAATGATGCATTGGATGTATTGAACACATTTGGACTGCAAGCAGACACGCTCACAACTAAAACAATCTTCGAAAAGTTTGAAGAATATGTGAAGCCTAGAGTTAATATAATAATAGAGAGGCATAAATTTCACACAAGGCGTCAACAGGTGAGTGAACCATTTGATAGTTTTCTGACAGATTTAAGAAAACTGGGAAAAAATTGTGAATTTGGAGACGAAGAAGAATCACTCATACGAGACAGAATAGTTATAGCGGTGAATGATGAGGGTCTACAGCAACGTCTCTTAAGAGATCCAAATTTAACATTAATAAAAGCTATAGAAAACTGTAGGGCAGCTGAAATGAACAAAATACAGCAAAAATCATTGAAGCTGGAAACTGTAACAGCAGACGTAGTCAATGTAGATGTTGTTAAAAGGCGTAATATAGTACAAAGTAAGTACAAAAACAAGGAAACATATCAAAAGAAGCAGTTCAATCAGGAGAAGAACTATGACTGTAAAAAATGTGGTCGACAACATGCACGTGCCAACTGTCCAGCATATGGCAAGATATGCAAGAAGTGTGGAAAACAAAACCATTTCGCAGTAGGATGCATGGTCCAGACGAAGCCAAGGAACATTAGCGAAGTGACGACGTCAGAGGAAACTCAATTTTTTGTGGACTCTATAAAATGTGTGGCGGAAATGGGTATGTGGACACAACAATTAACGATTGGTAATTCTGTCATAGATTTTAAGTTGGATACAGGGGCGGATTGTAATATTATTCCATGGCGAATATTTAAAGATATAAAGTTTAAAGAAAAGCCAACCTGGAACCCTGTGATAACGACAGTAGTAAGTTATACTAATGATAAATGTAAGTCATTAGGGACAGTAATAGTAGATTGTAAAATAGATGATAAGACGTATAAGGTTAAGTTTGTAATAGTGGATGTTAATGGTATGTCCATATTAGGTTTGAAAACATGTGTAAAGTTATGCTTAATAAGCAAACTAAATAATAATGTAAGGAAGGTTTGCGACAGAGTTTTTCTAATAGAAAATCACAATACTCGAGAGGAATTTTTGTCAGCAAATGAAAATGCATTCCATGGAATAGGGAAATATCCAAAAGAGTATGAAATTAATTTAAAAGAAAATATAAAGCCAGTAATAAACGCGTGCAGAAGAATACCGTTCAGTATAAAAGATAGATTAAAAAGTACATTAGATAATCTAGAGAGTAATAGTATTATAGAGAAAGTGAACTACGCAACGGATTGGGTTAATAATATAGTGATTGTAGAGAAACCAGATGGAACGCTAAGAATTTGTTTAGATCCTATGCAATTAAATAAAAGCATAAAACAAGAAAAGTTTCCTATTCCTACAGCTGAAGAATTAAGCAGTAAGTTGGCTGGTAAGGAAATTTACACAGTTCTAGATATGAAAGATGGGTTTCATCAAATGGGGTTGACAGAAAAGAGTGCAGATATATGCACGTTCATAACGCCGTTTGGGAAGTACAGATATAAAAGATTACCTTTTGGTCTCTCAATAGCACCAGAAGTCTTTCAAAGGGCAAATACAGAAATATTTGGCGATATAGAAAATGTAGGAATCTATATTGATGATTTAATAATAGCAGCAAAAGATGGAAAAGAACATGACAAAATCATGCAACAGGTGCTAGAAAGAGCCAAAAGGTATAATGTAAAATTTAATAAAAAGAAACTGCAGTATAGGTTAAAAGAGGTTAAGTATTTAGGGTTAGTGTTCAACAAAGAAGGAGTAAGACCTGATAATAAATATGTAGAAGCAATAACTAAGCTGAAAGAACCCAATAATAAGAAGGAATTGTTAAGAATTTTAGGAATGATTAACTTTTTAGCAAAATTTATTCCCAATGTGTCAGAGTTAACCAGTAGTTTGAGGGAACTCACAAAGAAAAATATAGAATGGCAATGGGGACAAGAACATGCTAAAGCCTTTAAAATTGTTAAAAGTAAAATTGTGGAAGCACCAACACTGAAATTGTTTAATAATAAATTACCGATAATAGTACAAGCGGATGCTTCGCAACATGGGTTGGGGGCGTGCTTAATTCAGGAAGGGCAGCCTGTATGTTTCGCATCTAGAAGTCTAACTGAGACGGAGCAAAGATATCCACAGATTGAAAAAGAGTGTCTAGCAATCTGTTTTGCGGTGGAAAGGTTTCACCAATTTATATATGGGAATCAAGTTAAAATTCATACAGATCATAAACCATTGGTGTCAATAATAAACAGAAACATTCACAAAATAACTCCGAGGTTGCTTAGATTAATTCTCAAATTGACAAAATATAAAATTAACCTAGAGTACTTGCCTGGAGAAAAGATGCTAATTGCTGATCTATTGTCGAGATCATATATAACAGAGCCTCAAATAAGCGTAGATAGTAAGTGGTACATTCTCTGAACACTTACGTTTCCATGAGTAAGACAAGAGTTGAGGAATTTCAAAAGGCTACAGTTAATGATACCGAGTTGAAAGAAATAGTTAACTATTCGCTAAATGGGTGGCCACAGTGCAAACCTAACTGTAAGGTAATAAGTGATAAGTTCTGGACACTAAAAAATGAAATTACATTTAATAACGGATTACTATTTCTAAATGATGAGAAAATATTAGTTCCTAAGTCACTAAGATTGGAAATGTTAAAGATAGCACATAAGCCACATTTAGGCATTGAAAAAACTAAGAATAGATTAAGACAAATATTTTATTGGCCCAATTTAACTTTAGATGTAGGAAATTACATAGCCAAGTGTAGAATATGCGAGAAGTATAGCAGAAATAATATAAAAGAACCATTGATACCTCATACAATTCCTACGTTGCCATTTGAGAAAATAGCGATAGACTATTTCAATTATGCAGGAAAAGATTATATTGCACTAATAGATTACTATTCTAAGTGGTTAGAGATAATTAAAACTAAGAATAAAACGGGGAAAGAGACAATTGAACAATTAAAACGTGTGTTTAGTATGTATGGGATACCTAGCGTGATGAGATGCGACAATATGCCATTTAATAGCTGGGAGGTTCAACAGTTTGCCAATGAATGGGGCATGGAAATTATAACATCAAGTCCATTATATCCGAAATCAAATGGTCTTGCGGAAAAAGCGGTAGGTATAGCCAAAGCGTTAATAAAAAAGAGTGAGGAAGAAGGAGAGGATTTAAACAGTGCCTTATTAGAATATAGAAATATGCCACTAGCGGGATTAAGCGTGTCACCGGCGGAACTTTTAATGTCAAGGAAGCTACGTACTAAGTTGCCTATTGTAAAAAAGTTACTAAAACCAAAGATTCACACTGTAATACATGCGTTAAAAAAGAAACAGCGAGTACAAAAAATGTATTATGATCGCGGTGCGAGAGTAAGAAAGGAGTTTAAAATAGGTGATAAGGTAATGGTAAGAAATAAGACTGAATGGGAAACAGCAGTGATAATAGGAGTATGCGAAAACCCGAGATCGTATATTTTAAGGAATAAAAGGGGCAATACAATTAGGCGTAATTCGTATTTTATTAAGAAATCTGCAAATAGTTCAATTGATGTCACTGACATTAATATTGAGGACGAGATAACTATGTGCGAGGAGAAAGGCAATAATAGTTTAAGAAATAATAATAATAATGTAACTACTAGAAGCGGTAGAATTGTAAGAAGACCTGTATACTTTGGCATTACGCAAGATTAAGGAAGGGAGGTGTAATAGTAGCATACGTATGTATGTGTGTGTGTGTATGCAAGGAGTGATTGAGGGGCCTTGATGGCGCGGCAGTCGAGAGCGAGCGTTACACGTGAAGCACGTTATTATAAGTTAGACTAAGTCTTGTATTAATAATATATAATAAACTTAATAGTAAGTAATAAACATCACAAGGTGTATTTGGGGAACATGTGCATAATCTATATTTGTATTAAATTTTGAAATAACGCACGTACATGTGAAAAATTTAAAAGACAATATTTCTGGCATTCTGACGAATTTGTTCATACAAATAAAGATTATGCACATGTTCCCCAAATACACCTACTGTAATTATAAAAAGAAACCAAGTATATAACGTTCTCTATGAGTCTCGGGTATCGCGATAACTCGCTCGCCCGAACTTGTCCGATTCTTTCCGAACCCGCCCGACGAAGTCGAGTCACTGTCTCGGGCGGCCCGAAACTCTCGAGCGGCCCGAAACTCTCGGGTAGCCCGAAACGCTCGGGTTGCCCGAAACTCTCGGGCTGCCCGATGTGTCATGAAGTATCGGGCGCCCGAATCGAGCCCGCCCGACTGTCTGCGACCCGACCCGAGCCCGAATATCGGGCGGCCCGCACATGCCTAGTCATGAAGTATCGGGCGCCCGAATCGAGCCCGCCCGACAGTCTGCGACCCGACCCGACGATTCGGACGCCCGAAAATCGGGCGGCCCGCACATGCCTACTTATGACTGAAAATGATGAAATAATTGAGCTGTAGGTGATAGATACTTGGATGTACATGAAAGAGAATGAATGTCACTATTGCTAGAATATTTAGTTTATACAATTATCGGAAGAATGTAATCGTGGTTTAGCAATCGAGTGTCAGTGTTCCGTCGAATACTGTTATGAGCATGAGCAAGTATCCTTGCTACATAGTAAAGTAATCATGACTCCGATTTCTACATCAGTGCCTTATTTTTAAACATATACTACGGAGGACACGTAGCGTGCTAAACGAATATACAGGGTGTTTCGTTCAAATCATTACCACAGCAACGCGTGAAATTTGTTAGCAATAGTAATTTCTCTTAATCTGACGAAAAAATGTTTGAAATAAAAGTTTAACAGTATTAACATAGGTATAAACTTCAATATATAAAACTTACAACATTAAGTTGTATTTTTGATTTGATAGTGTTATAGCTGGTGTTAAGACGAATTCAACGATATATAATATTATGACCTCCACACTATTAATAATGTTGTTAACAACGTTGCAATAGTTTTGACACTATTAGTAACGTTGCAATAGCAATTTCTCTTAATCTGATGAAGAAATGTTTGAAATAAAAGTTTAACAGTATTAACATAGGTATACACTTGAATATATAAAACTTGGAAAAAATTTTGTTTAAAACAAAAAAACAAGGTCGCTTCGATTTTTTAAACATTAAGTTGTATTTTTGATTTGATAGTGTTGTAGCTGGTGTTAAGACGAATTCAACGATATGTCGGAGAAGGCCGGAAAATATGTCCACATCTGGAACTTTTATTTTCTTTTTCTAAGAAGGTCGGAGAATTTGCAAACATGTGGCAAATTCTTTTGTTCTTTGTTTCATTTGTTTTTCCCTCGGGCCCGAGGACCCTTGGGCCACCGTGGGAAGGACCCTGCCCCCTCCTAACTGGATTGGTCCCCTCCTAACTGGATCAATTCCTAATTTGCAACGCAAATTTGATTTCGATTTTGTTACAGATGACGCAATGCGGCGTAGATATTTGACACCTTTAGATGTTAAATGTTATCATTGTGGTAAACAAGGTCATAAGGCAGTTGATTGTCGCAAGAAGACTGTCAAAACTAATTTGATGACAACTTCCAATACAAGGCCTGGAACGACATTAAATACACAGAAAACCATTGTTTGTTTTCGTTGTGGAGAAAAGGGACACATCGCATCGCATTGTACAAAACAAAAGACCGGTGGTAACAATGGCGCTGGAGCGGAACGCCTACGTGCAATTACAATCTGTAAGTAACTTAACTGGGAACCTGAACATGAGGAAGTCAGACAGAAAATAGTTGCAACGTTAACGAGTGTTCCGGTACTCATGATCTTCAATCCGGTTCTTCCTATTGAACTGCATACTGATGCAAGTGCGGAAGGTTTCGGAGGAATCCTTTTCCAAAGAATAGAGGACAAATTACATGTTGTTGAGTACTTTAACAAGCGGACTGTCGGCGCTGAGTCAAAATACCATTCTTATGAGCTGGAGACTCTGGCGGTGGTTTATTCTGTAAAGCACTTTCGATATTATTTACAAGAGAGGGAAGACGTATGGCTCATGTTGATTTCCTATCGCGAAATCCTCTTTCAAGTTCTTCGACGTTGAGTTTTCAGAAGGTTGAACAGAGACGTGTAGATTTAGCCACTTTGTCTGATAACTGGCTGCTTGCGGAACAATTACAGGACGAAGAAATTCAATCTGTTGTTTCAAAACTGAAGGACGGCCAACTTCTTCCCGATCTTGCCAAAACTTACGAGATACATTCAGGTATCTTGTATCGTAAAGTCCAAAGAAATAATGGCACGTGTTGTCTCCCTATTGTACCGCGAGCATATCGCTGGTCTGTGATTAACCATGTGCATGAGTCAATCATGCAACTTGGTTGGGAAAAGACGCAGGATAAAGTTTACGAATATTATTGGTTTGAACGCATGTCCAAGTACGTCCGAAAATTTGTTAATAACTGCATTACATGCAAACTCTCAAAGTCTCATTCGGGTCGTACACAGGTTGTACTTCACCCCATTTCAAAATCTAGTATACCATGGCACACGGTACACATTGACATTACCGGGAAACTTAGCGGTAAAAACGATATGAAGGAATATGTGATAGTCCTTATGGACGGGTTTACAAAATTTGTTCTTTTGTACCACACTTTGAATATCGACACCATCAATGTGACCAATGCTTTAAAATCTGCCATATCTCTATTCGGAACACCTTTTCGAATAATAGCTGATCAAGGGCGTTACTTTGCAAGTACTAAATTCAGATCATTCTGCGAGTCCCATGGCATTAACCTTCATCTAATAGCTATTGGTTCTTCTCGTGCGAATGGTCAGGTGGAGCGCACAATGGGCACCCTAAAAGGAATATTGACTGCGGTAGAAACCTCTGAACGATCGTGGCAAGATGCTCTTGAGGATGTGCAATTAGTGTAACCAAGGCAGGCAAGCCCTCTTGATCTTATGATTGGAAAGCTGGCAAGACCGTTAAATCTGTTGACTGCTGACGATACTGAGACTGAAGTTGATATTCTCAAAATAAGGGAGCAGGCTGTCCGAAACATTGATAAAGCTTCAAATTATGAAAAATCGCGATTTGACTCTAACAAGGCGAAAGTAGTTAAGTTTAACGTTGGTGACCTTGTTTTAATTGAGAACCATGAGCGAAATCAAGCTAAGTTAGACACGAAGTATAGGGGTCCATTTAAGATTTAAGAGTTGCTTGAAGGCGATCGCTACATCCTTAAATCTTTGTCTGGTAACAGAACATACAAGTATGCACACGATCGGATTCGAAGGATGCCCCGAAATCAAGTTCCTTCGGAATAGGATTTTTTGGGTGATAGTAGGTAGACTAGGGGGATTCTGGATCAAGTTCATTGACCTTTCGAGGCAGACCTGACCCGGGGGAGGGGGGGGGGGGGGTATCCTCTCGCGCACAAACCGCATACTTTGGCGATCTAAGCGAGAATGATGGAACAGACGCCTCTCAGACCCCGCCCGTTCTTTCCTGCAGTGGTGGTGGGGGAACAGGTCATTTTGCTGAGTAATCAGTTTGTTGTAACGTTATGCCCCTTTGACATCAGGGAATCTCGCATTTTTGCAACCGAGCACTTTGCTGAGTAATCAGTTTGTTGTAATGTTATACCCCTAGGAACGAACAGGAATCTCGGCAAACACACCCGGCCAAATATTATAACTTCTTTTAAGACGAAGAAATAAGTTTGCTGAGTAATCAGTTTTTCTTGTAATGATAAGAGTCAGGAACGTACAGGAATCTCGACAAACGCATCGGGTTAAATATTATAACTTCTTTTAAGACGCTATTTGATTGACCCTGACATTTTGCAAATCATGCATTAAATATCAGAGAAATATCCTTTTGATTTTATTTTATTAGCATTACATCTAAGCCTAAAGCTAACAATTCAGTGTCTATTAATGAATTGCGTTCAAAATCGTCATGTTCTGCAATGGCTTTTGCAAAATCATCGGTAACATTAGATATTATTTGCATAAACTTACAATATTTTGTTTGTACGCAATATAGGTTCTCGGATAACCAAGAGTACATGTGATCGATACAAAATTCTAAATCAAAAAATCTTCTCATCGTTTTCTGGGCAATCTGTATGCACATAGTCGAATTTGATAATTTTACAAGCTTTACATCATCGTTTAACTGACAGAACTCCACAGTTATATCACCAACATGCACAGCATTCCCTGAGTTGACAATGTTCCGCAGAATGTCTTCTTTCTTTCATAGAAGATCCTTCCACGTAGCCATAGACAACTGAATTTCATTGCCGTGATTGTCTCCTATAGCCAACTCAACGTGACAGCAACCACCAATTCGAACTCCAATGACAAGGTATTTGTAGAATGTATTCGTCAAGGGATATCTCCTGCCCAATATACGCACCGCGCGCACGATCCTCTGTTCCGAATTATCAGCTCTGATAAGAAATGAAACAATTAGGAAAGACAATTTTTTCAGTTGCAAAGAAACAATACTGAATAGCATTTTTAGCGGTTGCCGGAGTACTTACTGTGTGTGTAATTGCGGAGGATTGAACTCATTATTCTGCAGCGTAGTGCGAGAGTTGACGGTTGCGGACCACATAGTTGATACTTTGTCGATCCAACCAACAATGGCGTTTTATAGCCTCTCTCTACCCCTCCCCCTTCCCTTTTTGAAAAAATGCAAACACAGCAAGGAATCTCGGCACGATGCAAACACATCCGGTGAAATATGATACCAAAAATTCTTAGAAATAAGTTTGCCGAGTAATCAATTTCTTTTTTGTAATGTTATACCCCTTTGGAGTCAGGAACGAACAGGAATCTCCAAATCCCATGAAATATGATACCAAAAATTCTTAGAAATAAGTTTGCTGAGTAATCATTTTTTTTGGTAATGTTATACCCCTTTGGAGTCAGGAACGAACAGGAATCTCGGCAAACACATCTGGTGAAATATTACACCAAAAATTCTTAGAAATAAGTTTGCCGAGTAATCATTTTTTTGTAATGTTATACCACAAACTGCGCATTTTGTCGGCAACATCGCAAATACATTGGGTGAAATATTATACCATTTTAAGAAATACGGAAAAAACTTTGTTAAATAATATACTTTATTCAAAATATGATTCTTGTTGATCATGTTACGGTATGAGATGAAATTCCGTTGACTTTCTCACGGGAATCTCTTCAAGATCGTCTCTGGCAGGAAACGTCCTAGATAACAGGCCCTTCTAGAATCTACCCTCTTGACGAAGATCGAGCTCTGGCCCGATTTAATGGAAACCCACAAAAAACGAGAGTGCAGTCCCATGTAACTGCAGATTAAAATCAGACTACCCCTCCTATTTTTGGGGTATATAAACCCTTGCATTTTTACTCTCGTTGATTAGTACTATTCTAGACACGAGTAGTGTCACGTCGTGTTGCAGTCGTTAGAATCCACGTCTAGTGAGATCGGGCTAAAGTTCCCCTTCGATCAAAGTTAACCTTAAAGACTCCGCGAGTTCGATTTAAAGTCTATTTGGCATTATTAGTACTATCAGACCCCGCATTGCCAGTGCGTCAACACCGAGCATCTTAGGTAATAATATTATATATACACATTATTCAATTCAGTCGCGACACCACCATTGTACATACACATTCTTTATCAGAATATATTTGTGTTATTTTGGTACATCGTGCAACTTTCTTAAACCCTTAATTATTGACCAAAATCCTAATCTAGTAATTGAACGTTCCAACACTATCCCACGTATCAATTAAATTATACTAGTTACGAGTTACGATAGATTACGCATCAGGTTCGTTCGCGCCAAACCAATAGTCCAAACAAAGATTTATCCAACCTAGTGGCTCCCCACTTTCGCACTGGGTTCGTCCACGAAAACTATACTATCCTTGTGGCTCCCTGGTTATGCACCAGGTTCGTCCGCATCCTAGCAGCTCCCTGTTTACGCGATTTCGCATCAGGTTCGTCTGCGCTTTATCCAACCTCCTAGCGGCTACCTAATCTTGTATTGAGTTTATCCGCGCCCTTCTACAACCTCCTAGCAGCTCCTTGATTACGCAATTACGCATCAGGTTCGTCTGCACGTCTTTCCTACACCATCCTAGTAGCTCCCTGTTCACGTAGTAACTACTGTTCAGGTTCGTCTACGCTTGATTCTATTCCTCAAACTAACAAATTGTAACCTTATTCGAAGGGTAATAACCCTTCGCCAGCCACACGCGCTACTCGCGGCCCTGGCTCGTAACAATCATTATATATTTTACACAGTTTAAATACATTTTCGACGGCACATACGCCAGTATGGAATGCACATCTATGCAGCCCCTTTTGCAACATCGATAATCTTGGAACATCCTCTAGATCCACATCAAGAGCCTCGATTCCAGTTAATTTCCACAGCCATTTTTTCTTTTCCAATCCCTTAACAACGATCTGCTGCGTATTTTCCAGGGCTAGTTTCAAACAGCTTCCAGCTTCTTTGTATGGAACATATCCGTCCATCCACCCGATTCCATGATGTTTTCTCGTTAGCCATCGAACCTGACGTGCTTCGGCAGCAGTCAATCGGTGGAATCCAAACGGTGGCTCGAATATCCAGTGCAATAGTTTATTTCCATCCCGTAAAATGGCCGCTTCTTTTACAATGAATTCGTTTGACCCGATCTTGAAGCCTTGTAGATCGACAAACGTTAGATGAACCATCGCCGCTTGTTAAAGTATTCTGTGCACTACGTTGGTCAACGGGCTGTACTCGACTATACGATCATCGACAAACGTTAGATGAACCATCGTCGCTTGTTAAAGTATTCTGTGCACTACGTTGGTCAACGGGCTGTACTCGACTATACGATCATGTATAATCAAGCAGTATGCAGCTGTGTTGACTGGCACATTATCTCTGCATTCGAAATCTATGCGGACATCAATTGTAGCACTTTTAACAGACTCGTTTTGACGAGAGCAGTCTATGACCACAAATGGGCCACGTGATAAGAACTCTAATTCGTCCAATAGCGGCTCACTGCATCGATCACCATAATACGAGTTTTGAAATTTTGCGTACATATCGTAAAGTACCGCATACTTATTTTTTTCAAAGTCCAAGTTTAGGTCAACGTATGGGTATGATTCCGAATTTAGGTACAAACGTATGTTTGACAGTTTACAATCGTCGAATTGATTAGCAGTCTTATGCAATTGATTCTTCCTATCATTCTGCAATGCGAATATGATGAAGCGAGGTTTCTCCAGTTGTGTTACAGTCTTGATGGCCCACGTATGCATCGTAGTTGTTTGTAAATGTGGATATTCGTATAGATCCCAAGAGCGAAAACTCACAGGTATCATCGCCACTGAACTTTGAATAATTCGATTTTAGGTCTTAAAATACTAGAACCATTCAACGCGTTTAGATCGTTTCGTGATCGAATTAAGACCAACTCTTGACGCACATTAACGGTTATCTTGTTATAATCTTCACCGAAGCCGAATAGCATATTGAATGGTATGCAGAAATTGAAATCTGCGCCATCCAGTTTACGATACCAGCGAGCGGTGGCCAATGCTTTACTTCCTCCGGGGGAGATGGACACGTGTGTTTTTAACGCAGTCGTTATTCCAGGATTTTTACAGCGATCTATTTCAACGCCATTTAGTTCATATCGAATTTCATCAAACATGAAAGCAGCACAATTGGTATCGAGAGTAACATTGTTGCTTGTTCCTTCAGGTGGAGCCTCTGCTAAAATAACTTTTCCTTCAATGTACAAGAAACTCTCGCACGGTAGCGTATACAGATCTTGCTGCTGTATCGGTATTCTTATTTCATCGCTATTTCCGAGAGTAGTATTTGCATAGGGATTATACGTGTGCACTTCTATCTTGGTTATACGATTATCGGAGGTCGGCGAATTGCCAATGGCCAGAATGTCAGACATTATTGCTTTACAACAAATCCTAACGATTGTAGAAAACGCACGTTCTGCAAGCTCAGCAGGTTCTTCCTCGACGATGGTGTGGCACGATAATTTGCCCGACTTACTGTGTCGATGAACGTATTTGTTGCAGCAGTCGGAATTAGAGGTTCGTTCACTTTGTTATACACAAGCATAATACAACACTTATTCGTAGGAGCGGGGATCTCGCCGTCTTACATGTAGTCTAACAGTGATTTCTTCTCCACGAAAATCGATCAGACGATTATTTTGGTCAAGCAGACGTATTTCTAAATCGTCTATTATCCGCACGACGATAGGAAGGTAAATGATTCGCGGCGGCGTTTCTGAGATCTTATATCCTGGAGGAACCCTAGGTGAAAATTCGTGAATAATGTGTACAGGTTTGTCATTACCGTACGAACCAGCTGTTATGCTGCATTCCACTCTGATCACGTTGATGCTTATGATGTTCACAGGAGCGTTAGACTCATGCCACATTTTACGTGGGAGAATACGGTTTGCAGAAAATCCAAGTAGCGATTCTATGTTATTAGGTTTCTCAAAATTAATCTTATAGGAGCAGTATATTTCACTCTTCATCGTATTATTGTTAGCACGTATGACGAGAGGGTATTCATCGTTCCCCGAATCATGCCTGTTGGGATATCTTCGCAGTATTTCCCGTTTCAAGTACTTATCGATGGCATCCAGTTCATAAGATCCTTCGGGAATGACAATTTCTTCGTCATTTTCACCAAAATAAAATTTATTGTTGCGAGCATCGACGTTCGCTATCGTGTTAAACGTTTCAAAATCCACGAGACCTAGTTCGTATTCATGACCACTCAAATCTATCGCGGGAAAGTATTGGACTGCGAGCATGCTGCTCTTACCCGTTAACGTCAGTGTCAACGATGAGGGCGTCATGTTTATGCGAAAGGGGTAAAGAATGTAATGAAATTGTACTTGTCGGTAATGTGCATTTATAATGAGTTTTCCTCGAGAAATTTTACACACAGTTGCCCGCATATGGTTTGATCGAAATTTTGAAAACGTGCATGATTGTAAGTAATTTTTGCGGATGATCCGAAGTATGCAATAAGTTCCACAGGTGGACGTAGATTACCAAAGCTATCAAAATATTTTACGGTACGATTGCGTTTCACGTATGCGATCCAATGTGTGCCCGGACCGATACTATCGTCCAAGTTTACTATACCGCTCTCATTTACATTTGCTCTCGCCGGAAGACTATCGCGCATGTATACTCCGCGAAAATGTGGTATATTCTTTCTTCCTATATCCTCAAGCTGAACATTTGTCATCGGCAGTGTCCCTAGTTTTTCATGGATTGAACTTTTTTTTTCCCCTTAAACCGGCACCCTTCTTGTAGGGTGCGAGATAAATTCCGCGACCTTCCATAGCATGGTTATGACGTTGCAATTACTCCAACGCCCCTATAGCTGACAATGCAGGTAAGAGGAACGGTAGGAAACCACCTCGCTTTGCCATCGGTAGAACTCGCGTCTTCTTCTTCTTACCACTGTTCTTTTTTTTCTTGAGCCCCATCCCAAGCTTCGACTTAGCTTTCATCGCGGCCCAAACAGCTGTCGCAACAGTCTTCTCGCCTAACGTAGCGTCCTTCGCAGTTATGCGTTGACGTGCTCGATCAGCTAAAATTTGATCTGCCTTGTGACGATTCGTCAAATCTTCGTTTTGAGGGTATGCAATGTCGTGTTCTCTACAGGCCGAGTCTAATGGATTTATGCCACGATCGCCGCGAGCCAAGCGTTCCTGCAAACGTGTGCCGGGTCCACAAAATTGATATCCTGGTATATGTAACTCAAACGGCAATTTATTTATTAGGGTATTTAGAAGTCCTGCTCCCTGCCGCCGTATGCGCAAGTAACGATCCTTTTTCATAGGTGGTCCGTCAATGTGTCGCCAGTACGAAAGTCATTTCTGGACTGATTGATATCTCTGGATCGCGTTTGTATAAATATTCCCCATATCCCGCTTATATGTTATTGTTGCAACAGCTGCGATGCGGTTCGTAAGGCAGCCTGTGAAAATTCGAGTGTTTTCAGACAGAAAGTTTGATAATATTATGCATCATGTTCTGAGACATGGATCATTATTACCTAACACTGTACGCGGTATAGTGTGTGGCCCTTCCAATTGTGGGAAAACTAATGTTGTCATTAGCTTGTTGGAAAGCCCTAATGGTATGCGATTCGAGAACGTGTATGTATATTCAAAGTCGCTGCAACAGCCAAAATACCGCTATTTGGAAAAGCTGCTCTCATCCGTTGAGAATGTGGGCTACATTCCTTTTTCAAACAATAGCGACGTCGTTCCACCTAATGAAGCTCTACCAAACTCTATATTTATATTTGATGATGTGGCATGCGACAATCAGGATGTGATTAGAGAGTACTATTCCATGGGTAGACATTCAAAAGTGGACAGTCTGTATCTATGCCAATCGTATGCAAGAATTCCAAAGCACCTGATTCGCGATAATACCAATCTCTTACTACTATTCAAACAGGGCAACATGAATTTACGCCATGTGTATGACGATCACGTAAATACCGATATGACGTTTGGACAATTTAACGAACTGTGTGCAAAATGTTGGCAACAAAACTATGGATTTGTGGTTATAGACAAGGATAGTCCTATGCATACAGGTCGCTATCGACGAGGATTTAATGACTATGTCGTATTATAACTACATCATTTGGCTGCCAACCAGTGACGTGATTGAACGGGTGTCGAACGGGTGTTGATCGGCATCGAACGGGCATTGAACGGTTGTCGAACGGCACTGAACGGACATTGAATGAACATTGAACGGGCATCGAACGGTTGTCGAACGGCATCGAACGGCATCGAACGGGCATCAAACGGGTGTCGAACGGCATCGAACGGTTGTCGAACGGCAATGAAAGGGCATTGAACAGGCATTGAACGGCATCGAACGGTTGTCGAACGGGCATTGAACGACATCGAACGGTTGTCGAACGGGCATTGAACGAGATCGAACGGTTGTAGAACAGTGTTAAAACGTTTCTAATCGAGCATGGGTCGAATTTCTGTTGAACAAAAGAGGGAAAAAGAAATGTTAACAAAAGAGATTGCCAAGACGAGCGAAGCTATACGAAAAAAATACTTAGCGCTAAAGGTCGGAAAAATGGATACCGATGCGGTGTTGGAACATAGCTTGCAACCTGTGATAAGACCGTTGAAAGAATTGATTGAAAACACAAAACCATTTCCCAGCCCAATTCCTGAAGAGACATCTTCAGAGTCGACATCCAAACAGCAATTGCCCGTGTTTAACGCTACACCTGAATATCATGGAGAGACCTCTTCAGAGTCCCCATTGCATCAGCCGCCCGTGCTTAACGCTGCACTCCAATATTGCGGATTAAAGCCGTCTGTGCTAAACGCTACGCCTCGGTATCGCGGATTGAAAAGAGTACGTGCGGAAACACCTTTAAAACCAACACCTCATCGATTATCGAAACGATTTTGCCCAGATTCCGAACCTCCTGCAGAAGTAGTATGGACAGACGAAGCAGAAACACTTGAACAAAATATTCTCGAAACGACAATGCGTGAGATTGTTGAGAATCCCGAACAGCATGATGAAGCCACTACATATTTGACTCAGAATCTAGGACCGCTGTCGCAGGAATATTTGAACTTATTTATCACGGATAAGAAAAAACAGGTTGACCACGTGTATGGTGTGTACTATGATAAAAATACACTGATGCTTGGGGATAAGAATTTCGACGTACACATGGAAGATAATATAATCATCGATAATGTAAAATACAGAGGAACGCCTGGCCTTTTCGAACTAATTTTCAAGAGAATGCCCGACGATACGATATACACCGATGCTGACAAACAGAAATATAAGAGTATTCTGCTGACGACAAATGCGCACAGGCGCAACCATAGTGCTGCAAATCCCCCATTGAGTAACAAAGGATACAAGTATAAACATATAATTGCATCACTGCTTGAAATACGACCTCGCACTGGAAGAGGGTTTGCCCCCAAGTCAACTTTGATGAATACATTACCGGAGAACATGATGGTTACCGATAATGCGATTGATTATGTACATTGGGATGATGCCAACGAGTTAGTGGATAGAATAAGATTGCTTGTGTCATCGCGAGCTGCTGGACATACAGGCCATGATAACGAAATCATGTCAATCATAGAGGAGCTCCGAGAAGCGGGTCTGATTATAAATTAAAGATGGTTTTGAACGTGTTCAACAGTTTCACGATGTCAATCAACAAGTTCGGTGTTACGTTGCGAAACGAGTCAAATAAGGATGATGCAACATGCTAGAATTACGTGAGACGGAGTGCGCTTTGTCTCAATGGCGACGCTTTCGACGCGAGAGACCGAAAGCTTGGAGGTTTGGCATACCCGACGAACGATGCCGATGCAGTGAATAAGGCATGCTTGGACAAGGAAATGGCGCATATTCTGAAAACATTAAATCAATTGGAGGAGCGCATCTTCAAGGAAACACGTAAAACAATTTTAAAAATGTCTAATGAAGCAGAAAAAAAATGTGACGTCATGTGTTCGAAGCTGCGGCGAGAAATAATGGCCGAAGTCCATAAATTGCAAGGTTACGTCGAATTAAATTTTACTCGGCAGTGACGCGCGCAAGACCCGAACAATTATATCAATATTTTTACATGATTATATTGTGCATGGTGGAGAAATGACAATTAAGATTTTTAATAAATAATTTGAAAAATATACCATTTTTTTATTCCAAAACCCGCTTACAAACTATGTACATATGAGATTTTTTTATTGTATGTGCCATGGATGGGAAGAACAATTAAGTTTTTTAATAGGAGGCGGCACGGTATCCGATTGCGGATAGAATTTTACTGCTCCGGCGGTTTCATGCCCTGTTTCAAATATCGCTTTGGACTGGAGTCATGTGATACTTAGCAGTGTTTGAAAATGCTGCGTTCTAGATCGCGTTATGAATTTTGCTGAGTCAACTGTTTCGGGAGGCTATAAATGCTCAGCCCTTAATTAGTCTCGCTCAATCATTGTTCGCGCAAATAACAAAACCACACAACCATGGAGGAAATTCAGAAAACTGAACGTCAGTTGTGGGATCAGTCTGATCGCTTAAGATTGCAGGAAGAATACCTTGCCTGGGAGGAAAGGTGCAACAAATGCCTCGAGTTGCTTGAATAATACAGTCGAGTGAATCGTCCTCGATTATCGATCGGTATTCAACAATCATTGATCACGCGTATCACCGGTCTTGAGAGTTTGAAATATTCTTTGCGAAGACGTTTCGTACGTGAAGATGCAGGACATGCAAGTACAGAACTCTTGTGGCGTGAAATAGACTCGGCTTTCAAGTGTCGCATATTAACTGGTGCTGTCATAAATTCCAATTACATTGAACCACGCAGCTTCCTCCAGGACGCGAGGGAACTTGTGCTCGAAAAAGTACGGAACGCATTGAAAAAACATAGATCTTTAAAAGTGAACATGGTGTTTAATGGCGAATTTGTGACGGGTGATCAACGCTCCCGCAAAAGTGTTGGCACAAAGAACTGTGAAATCTTTTACACATCCGATCTCGAAGAGTTGTACGAGCGGTGCTTCGTGGAGCCAATCCTAACATCGTTGGAAGAATTTCAGGAACGGGATAGCGGATGGGCATTGTCACGAATACTCAATCTTACAGTGTGCATCAACAAGTATAACCCATTGCACGCGGGGTGCCAGATCAACATACCGAGAGAAATAGCGTTGAAGCATGCCACAATTAATGTGCAATCCACAGGCAATGCGTGCTTTGCGTGGTCAGTGATTGACCTCCTAGAAGTTAGCCCCCCACTTGTTGAATTAAACAATTTCAACAGTTGTGCTGAATTGTGCTAGGTTTGTGCTATATTGTGCTCGAATATTATCACTACAATATGAAAAATAAGAAGAAAAATCGAGAAAAACGATTTTTTGAGTAGCCCCCCACTTTTCATTTTTTTCAATTTTCTCAATTGTGCTAAGTTGTGCTAGGTTGTGCTAAGATTGTGCTCAAGTATTACTTTAAAAAAATTATAAATAAAGAAGTTATAGTGAAAAAACGTTTTCGACATCTAATTAACTTTTAAGTAAGAAACAGTTATCCAAACAGCATATAATCATATATCTGAGTTGTGCTAGCCCAGCACAAGTCAGCACAACTTTTAGATTCCCCAGCACAACGATATAAAGGGCACTTTACTCTTGTACGCGGCCCTTCGTGCTAAGACTGTATATCATTTTCCGACTTTCTGGTCATCCGACAAGGATCATATCGCATATAAGAGTTGTGCTAGCCTAGCACAAGTCAGCACAACTTTTAGATTCCCCAGCACAACGATATAAAGGGCACTTTACTCTTGTACGCGACCCTTCGCGCTAAACCTGTATATCATTTTCCGACTTTCTCGTCATCCGAGAAGGATCAAATCGCATATCTCAGTTGTGCTAGCCTAGCACAAGTCAGCACAACTTTTACATTCCCCAGCACAACGATATAAAGGGCACTTTACTCTTGTACGCGACCCTTCGCGCTAAAACTGTATACCATTTTCCGACTTTCTGGTCATCCGACAAGGATCAAATCGCATATCTGAGTTGTGCTAGCCTAGCACAAGTCAGCACAACTTTTAGATTCCCCAGCACAACGATATAAAGGGCACTTTACTCTTGTACGCGACCCTTCGCGCTAAGACTGTGTATCATTTTCCGACTTTCTCGTCATCCGACAAGGATCAAATCGCATATCTGAGTTGTGCTAGCCTAGGACAAGTCAGCACAACTTTTAGATTCCCCAGCACAACGATATAAAGGGCACTTTACTCTTGTACGCGACCCTTCGCGCTAAAACTGTATATCATTTTCCGACTTTCTCGTCATCCGAGAAGGATCAAATCGCATATCTCAGTTGTGCTAGCCTAGCACAAGTCAGCACAACTTTTAGATTCCCCAGCACAACGATATAAAGGGCACTTTACTCTTGTACGCGACCCTTCGCGCTAAACCTGTATATCATTTTCCGACTTTCTCGTCATCCGAGAAGGATCAAATCGCATATCTGAGTTGTGCTAGCCTAGCACAAGTCAGCACAACTTTTAGATTCCCCAGCACAACGATATAAAGGGCACTTTACTCTTGTACGCGACCCTTCGCGCTAAAACTGTATATCATTTTCCGACTTTCTCGTCATCCGACAAGGATCAAATCGCATATCTGAGTTGTGCTAGCTTAGCACAAGTCAGCACAACTTTTAGAATCCCCAGCACAACGATATAAAGGGCACTTTACTCTTGTACGCGACCCTTCGCGCTAAGACTGTGTATCATTTTCCGACTTTCTGGTCATCCGACAAGGATCAAATCGCATATCTGAGTTGTGCTAGCCTAGCACAAGTCAGCACAACTTTTAGATTCCCCAGCACAACGATATAAAGGGCACTTTACTCTTGTACGCGACCCTTCGCGCTAAAACTGTATATCATTTTCCGACTTTCTGGTCATCCGACAAGGATCAAATCGCATATCTGAGTTGTGCTAGCCTAGCACAAGTCAGCACAACTTTTAGATTCCCCAGCACAACGATATAAAGGGCACTTTACTCTTGTACGCGGCCCTTCGCGCTAAGACTGTATATCATTTTCCGACTTTCTGGTCATCCGACAAGGATCAAATCGCATATCTCAGTTGTGCTAGCCTAGCACAAGTCAGCACAACTTTTAGATTCCCCAGCACAACGATATAAAGGGCACTTTACTCTTGTACGCGACCCTTCGCGCTAAAACTGTATATCATTTTCCGACTTTCTGGTCATCCGACAAGGATCAAATCGCATATCTCAGTTGTGCTAGCCTAGCACAAGTCAGCACAACTTTTAGATTCCCCAGCACAACGATATAAAGGGCACTTTACTCTTGTACGCGACCCTTCGCGCTAAAACTGTATATCATTTTCCGACTGTCTCGTCATCCGACAAGGATCAAATCGCATATCTGAGTTGTGCTAGCCTAGCACAAGTCAGCACAACTTTTAGATTCCCCAGCACAACGATATAAAGGCCACTTTACTCTTGTACGCGACCCTTCGCGCTATAACTGTATATCATTTTCCGACTTTCTCGTCATCCGACAAGGATCAAATCGCATATCTGAGTTGTGCTACCCTAGCACAAGTCAGCACAACTTTTAGATTCCCCAGCACAACGATATAAAGGGCACTTTACTCTTGTACGCGACCCTTCGCGCTAAAACTGTATATCATTTTCCGACTTTCTGGTCATCCGACAAGGATCAAATCGCATATCTGAGTTGTGCTAGCCTAGCACAAGTCAGCACAACTTTTAGATTCCCCAGCACAACGATATAAAGGGCACTTTACTCTTGTACGCGGCCCTTCGCGCTAAGACTGTATATCATTTTCCGACTTTCTGGTCATCCGACAAGGATCAAATCGCATATCTCAGTTGTGCTAGCCTAGCACAAGTCAGCACAACTTTTAGATTCCCCAGCACAACGATATAAAGGGCACTTTACTCTTGTACGCGGCCCTTCGCGCTAAAACTGTATATCATTTTCCGACTTTCTGGTCATCCGACAAGGATCATATCGCATATCTGAGTTGTGCTAGCCTAGCACAAGTCAGCACAACTTTTAGATTCCCCAGCACAACGATATAAAGGGCACTTTACTCTTGTACGCGACCCTTCGCGCTAAAACTGTATATCATTTTCCGACTGTCTCGTCATCCGACAAGGATCATATCGCATATCTGAGTTGTGCTAGCCTAGCACAAGTCAGCACAACTTTTAGATTCCCCAGCACAACGATATAAAGGGCACTTTACTCTTGTACGCGACCCTTCGCGCTAAAACTGTATATCATTTTCCGACTTTCTCGTCATCCGAGAAGGATCAAATCGCATATCTCAGTTGTGCTAGCCTAGCACAAGTCAGCACAACTTTTAGATTCCCCAGCACAACGATATAAAGGGCACTTTACTCTTGTACGCGACCCTTCGCGCTAAAACTGTATATCATTTTCCGACTTTCTGGTCATCCGACAAGGATCAAATCGCATATCTGAGTTGTGCTAGCCTAGCACAAGTCAGCACAACTTTTAGATTCCCCAGCACAACGATATAAAGGGCACTTTACTCTTGTACGCGGCCCTTCGCGCTAAGACTGTATATCATTTTCCGACTTTCTGGTCATCCGACAAGGATCAAATCGCATATCTCAGTTGTGCTAGCCTAGCACAAGTCAGCACAACTTTTAGATTCCCCAGCACAACGATATAAAGGGCACTTTACTCTTGTACGCGACCCTTCGCGCTAAAACTGTATATCATTTTCCGACTTTCTGGTCATCCGACAAGGATCAAATCGCATATCTGAGTTGTGCTAGCCTAGCACAAGTCAGCACAACTTTTAGATTCCCCAGCACAACGATATAAAGGGCACTTTACTCTTGTACGCGACCCTTCGCGCTAAAACTGTATATCATTTTCCGACTGTCTCGTCATCCGACAAGGATCAAATCGCATATCTGAGTTGTGCTAGCCTAGCACAAGTCAGCAAAACTTTTAGATTCCCCAGCACAACGATATAAAGGCCACTTTACTCTTGTACGCGACCCTTCGCGCTATAACTGTATATCATTTTCCGACTTTCTCGTCATCCGACAAGGATCAAATCGCATATCTGAGTTGTGCTACCCTAGCACAAGTCAGCACAACTTTTAGATTCCCCAGCACAACGATATAAAGGGCACTTTACTCTTGTACGCGACCCTTCGCGCTAAGACTGTGTATCATTTTCCGACTTTCTGGTCATCCGACAAGGATCAAATCGCATATCTGAGTTGTGCTAGCCTAGCACAAGTCAGCACAACTTTTAGATTCCCCAGCACAACGATATAAAGGGCACTTTACTCTTGTACGCGACCCTTCGCGCTAAGACTGTGTATCATTTTCCGACTTTCTGGTCATCCGACAAGGATCAAATCGCATATCTGAGTTGTGCTAGCCTAGCACAAGTCAGCACAACTTTTAGATTCCCCAGCACAACGATATAAAGGGCACTTTACTCTTGTACGCGACCCTTCGCGCTAGAACTGTATATCATTTTCCGACTTTCTCGTCATCCGAGAAGGATCAAATCGCATATCTCAGTTGTGCTAGCCTAGCACAAGTCAGCACAACTTTTAGATTCCCCAGCACAACGATATAAAGGGCACTTTACTCTTGTACGCGACCCTTCGCGCTAAACCTGTATATCATTTTCCGACTTTCTCGTCATGCGAGAAGGATCAAATCGCATATCTCAGTTGTGCTAGCCTAGCACAAGTCAGCACAACTTTTAGATTCCCCAGCACAACGATATAAAGGGCACTTTACTCTTGTACGCGACCCTTCGCGCTAAAACTGTATATCATTTTCCGACTTTCTGGTCATACGACAAGGATCAAATCGCATATCTGAGTTGTGCTAGCCTAGCACAAGTCAGCACAACTTTTAGATTCCCCAGCACAACGATATAAAGGGCACTTTACTCTTGTACGCGGCCCTTCGCGCTAAGACTGTATATCATTTTCCGACTTTCTGGTCATCCGACAAGGATCAAATCGCATATCTCAGTTGTGCTAGCCTAGCACAAGTCAGCACAACTTTTAGATTCCCCAGCACAACGATATAAAGGGCACTTTACTCTTGTACGCGGCCCTTCGCGCTAAAACTGTATATCATTTTCCGACTTTCTGGTCATCCGACAAGGATCATATCGCATATCTGAGTTGTGCTAGCCTAGCACAAGTCAGCACAACTTTTAGATTCCCCAGCACAACGATATAAAGGGCACTTTACTCTTGTACGCGACCCTTCGCGCTAAAACTGTATATCATTTTCCGACTGTCTCGTCATCCGACAAGGATCATATCGCATATCTGAGTTGTGCTAGCCTAGCACAAGTCAGCACAACTTTTAGATTCCCCAGCACAACGATATAAAGGGCACTTTACTCTTGTACGCGACCCTTCGCGCTAAAACTGTATACCATTTTCCGACTTTCTGGTCATCCGACAAGGATCAAATCGCATATCTGAGTTGTGCTAGCCTAGCACAAGTCAGCACAACTTTTAGATTCCCCAGCACAACGATATAAAGGGCACTTTACTCTTGTACGCGACCCTTCGCGCTAGAACTGTATATCATTTTCCGACTTTCTCGTCATCCGAGAAGGATCAAATCGCATATCTCAGTTGTGCTAGCCTAGCACAAGTCAGCACAACTTTTAGATTCCCCAGCACAACGATATAAAGGGCACTTTACTCTTGTACGCGACCCTTCGCGCTAAACCTGTATATCATTTTCCGACTTTCTCGTCATCCGAGAAGGATCAAATCGCATATCTGAGTTGTGCTAGCCTAGCACAAGTCAGCACAACTTTTAGATTCCCCAGCACAACGATATAAAGGGCACTTTACTCTTGTACGCGACCCTTCGCGCTAAGACTGTATATCATTTTCCGACTTTCTGGTCATCCGACAAGGATCAAATCGCATATCTCAGTTGTGCTAGCCTAGCACAAGTCAGCACAACTTTTAGATTCCCCAGCACAACGATATAAAGGGCACTTTACTCTTGTACGCGGCCCTTCGCGCTAAAACTGTATATCATTTTCCGACTTTCTGGTCATCCGACAAGGATCATATCGCATATCTGAGTTGTGCTAGCCTAGCATAAGTCAGCACAACTTTTAGATTCCCCAGCACAACGATATAAAGGGCACTTTACTCTTGTACGCGACCCTTCGCGCTAAAACTGTATACCATTTTCCGACTTTCTGGTCATCCGACAAGGATCAAATCGCATATCTGAGTTGTGCTAGCCTAGCACAAGTCAGCACAACTTTTAGATTCCCCAGCTCAACGATATTAAGGGCACTTTACTCTTGTACGCGACCCTTCGCGCTAAAACTGTATATCATTTTCCGACTTTCTCGTCAGCCGACAAGGATCAAATCGCATATCTGAGTTGTGCTAGCCTAGCACAAGTCAGCACAACTTTTAGATTCCCCAGCACAACGATATAAAGGGCACTTTACTCTTGTACGCGACCCTTCGCGCTAAGACTGTATATCATTTTCCGACTTTCTGGTCATCCGACAAGGATCAAATCGCATATCTCAGTTGTGCTAGCCTAGCACAAGTCAGCACAACTTTTAGATTCCCCAGCACAACGATATAAAGGGCACTTTACTCTTGTACGCGACCCTTCGCGCTAAGACTGTATATCATTTTCCGACTGTCTGGTCATCCGACAAGGATGAAATCGCATATCTGAGTTGTGCTAGCCTAGCACAAGTCAGCACAACTTTTAGATTCCCCAGCACAACGATATAAAGGGCACTTTACTCTTGTACGCGACCCTTCGCGCTAAGACTGTATATCATTTTCCGACTTTCTGGTCATCCGACAAGGATCAAATCGCATATCTGAGTTGTGCTAGCCTAGCACAAGTCAGCACAACTTTTAGATTCCCCAGCACAACGATATAAAGGGCACTTTACTCTTGTACGCGGCCCTTCGCGCTAAGACTGTATATCATTTTCCGACTTTCTGGTCATCCGACAAGGATCAAATCGCATATCTCAGTTGTGCTAGCCTAGCACAAGTCAGCACAACTTTTAGATTCCCCAGCACAACGATATAAAGGGCACTTTACTCTTGTACGCGACACTTCGCGCTAAACCTGTATATCATTTTCCGACTTTCTCGTCATCCGAGAAGGATCAAATCGCATATCTCAGTTGTGCTAGCCTAGCACAAGTCAGCACAACTTTTAGATTCCCCAGCACAACGATATAAAGGGCACTTTACTCTTGTACGCGACCCTTCGCGCTAAGACTGTGTATCATTTTCCGACTTTCTGGTCATCCGACAAAGATCAAATCGCATATCTGAGTTGTGCTAGCCTAGCACAAGTCAGCACAACTTTTAGATTCCCCAGCACAACGATATAAAGGGCACTTTACTCTTGTACGCGACCCTTCGCGCTAAAACTGTATATCATTTTCCGACTTTCTCGTCATCCGAGAAGGATCAAATCGCATATCTCAGTTGTGCTAGCCTAGCACAAGTCAGCACAACTTTTAGATTCCCCAGCACAACGATATAAAGGGCACTTTACTCTTGTACGCGACCCTTCGCGCTAAACCTGTATATCATTTTCCGACTTTCTCGTCATCCGAGAAGGATCAAATCGCATATCTCAGTTGTGCTAGCCTAGCACAAGTCAGCACAACTTTTAGATTCCCCAGCACAACGATATAAAGGGCACTTTACTCTTGTACGCGACCCTTCGCGCTAAAACTGTATATCATTTTCCGACTTTCTGGTCATCCGACAAGGATCAAATCGCATATCTCAGTTGTGCTAGCCTAGCACAAGTCAGCACAACTTTTAGATTCCCCAGCACAACGATATAAAGGCCACTTTACTCTTGTACGCGACCCTTCGCGCTATAACTGTATATCATTTTCCGACTTTCTCGTCATCCGACAAGGATCAAATCGCATATCTGAGTTGTGCTACCCTAGCACAAGTCAGCACAACTTTTAGATTCCCCAGCACAACGATATAAAGGGCACTTTACTCTTGTACGCGACCCTTCGCGCTAAGACTGTGTATCATTTTCCGACTTTCTGGTCATCCGACAAGGATCATATCGCATATCTGAGTTGTGCTAGCCTAGCACAAGTCAGCACAACTTTTAGATTCCCCAGCACAACGATATAAAGGGCACTTTACTCTTGTACGCGACCCTTCGCGCTAAAACTGTATATCATTTTCCGACTTTCTCGTCATCCGAGAAGGATCAAATCGCATATCTCAGTTGTGCTAGCCTAGCACAAGTCAGCACAACTTTTAGATTCCCCAGCACAACGATATAAAGGGCACTTTACTCTTGTACGCGACCCTTCGCGCTAAAACTGTATATCATTTTCCGACTGTCTCGTCATCCGACAAGGATCAAATCGCATATCTCAGTTGTGCTAGCCTAGCACAAGTCAGCACAACTTTTAGATTCCCCAGCACAACGATATAAAGGGCACTTTACTCTTGTACGCGACACTTCGCGCTAATCCTGTATATCATTTTCCGACTTTCTCGTCATCCGAGAAGGATCAAATCGCATATCTCAGTTGTGCTAGCCTAGCACAAGTCAGCACAACTTTTAGATTCCCCAGCACAACGATATAAAGGGCACTTTACTCTTGTACGCGACCCTTCGCGCTAAAACTGTATATCATTTTCCGACTTTCTGGTCATCCGACAAGGATCAAATCGCATATCTGAGTTGTGCTAGCCTAGCACAAGTCAGCACAACTTTTAGATTCCCCAGCACAACGATATAAAGGGCACTTTACTCTTGTACGCGGCCCTTCGCGCTAAGACTGTATATCATTTTCCGACTTTCTGGTCATCCGACAAGGATCAAATCGCATATCTGAGTTGTGCTAGCCTAGCACAAGTCAGCACAACTTTTAGATTCCCCAGCACAACGATATAAAGGGCACTTTACTCTTGTACGCGGCCCTTCGCGCTAAGACTGTATATCATTTTCCGACTTTCTGGTCATCCGACAAGGATCAAATCGCATATCTCAGTTGTGCTAGCCTAGCACAAGTCAGCACAACTTTTAGATTCCCCAGCACAACGATATAAAGGGCACTTTACTCTTGTACGCGACACTTCGCGCTAAACCTGTATATCATTTTCCGACTTTCTCGTCATCCGAGAAGGATCAAATCGCATATCTCAGTTGTGCTAGCCTAGCACAAGTCAGCACAACTTTTAGATTCCCCAGCACAACGATATAAAGGGCACTTTACTCTTGTACGCGACCCTTCGCGCTAAGACTGTGTATCATTTTCCGACTTTCTGGTCATCCGACAAAGATCAAATCGCATATCTGAGTTGTGCTAGCCTAGCACAAGTCAGCACAACTTTTAGATTCCCCAGCACAACGATATAAAGGGCACTTTACTCTTGTACGCGACCCTTCGCGCTAAAACTGTATATCATTTTCCGACTTTCTCGTCATCCGAGAAGGATCAAATCGCATATCTCAGTTGTGCTAGCCTAGCACAAGTCAGCACAACTTTTAGATTCCCCAGCACAACGATATAAAGGGCACTTTACTCTTGTACGCGACCCTTCGCGCTAAACCTGTATATCATTTTCCGACTTTCTCGTCATCCGAGAAGGATCAAATCGCATATCTCAGTTGTGCTAGCCTAGCACAAGTCAGCACAACTTTTAGATTCCCCAGCACAACGATATAAAGGGCACTTTACTCTTGTACGCGACCCTTCGCGCTAAAACTGTATATCATTTTCCGACTTTCTGGTCATCCGACAAGGATCAAATCGCATATCTCAGTTGTGCTAGCCTAGCACAAGTCAGCACAACTTTTAGATTCCCCAGCACAACGATATAAAGGCCACTTTACTCTTGTACGCGACCCTTCGCGCTATAACTGTATATCATTTTCCGACTTTCTCGTCATCCGACAAGGATCAAATCGCATATCTGAGTTGTGCTACCCTAGCACAAGTCAGCACAACTTTTAGATTCCCCAGCACAACGATATAAAGGGCACTTTACTCTTGTACGCGACCCTTCGCGCTAAGACTGTGTATCATTTTCCGACTTTCTGGTCATCCGACAAGGATCAAATCGCATATCTGAGTTGTGCTAGCCTAGCACAAGTCAGCACAACTTTTAGATTCCCCAGCACAACGATATAAAGGGCACTTTACTCTTGTACGCGACCCTTCGCGCTAAAACTGTATATCATTTTCCGACTTTCTCGTCATCCGAGAAGGATCAAATCGCATATCTCAGTTGTGCTAGCCTAGCACAAGTCAGCACAACTTTTAGATTCCCCAGCACAACGATATAAAGGGCACTTTACTCTTGTACGCGACCCTTCGCGCTAAAACTGTATATCATTTTCCGACTTTCTGGTCATCCGACAAGGATCAAATCGCATATCTCAGTTGTGCTAGCCTAGCACAAGTCAGCACAACTTTTAGATTCCCCAGCACAACGATATAAAGGGCACTTTACTCTTGTACGCGACACTTCGCGCTAATCCTGTATATCATTTTCCGACTTTCTCGTCATCCGAGAAGGATCAAATCGCATATCTCAGTTGTGCTAGCCTAGCACAAGTCAGCACAACTTTTAGATTCCCCAGCACAACGATATAAAGGGCACTTTACTCTTGTACGCGACCCTTCGCGCTAAAACTGTATATCATTTTCCGACTTTCTGGTCATCCGACAAGGATCAAATCGCATATCTGAGTTGTGCTAGCCTAGCACAAGTCAGCACAACTTTTAGATTCCCCAGCACAACGATATAAAGGGCACTTTACTCTTGTACGCGGCCCTTCGCGCTAAGACTGTATATCATTTTCCGACTTTCTGGTCATCCGACAAGGATCAAATCGCATATCTCAGTTGTGCTAGCCTAGCACAAGTCAGCACAACTTTTAGATTCCCCAGCACAACGATATAAAGGGCACTTTACTCTTGTACGCGACACTTCGCGCTAAACCTGTATATCATTTTCCGACTTTCTCGTCATCCGACAAGGATCAAATCGCATATCTCAGTTGTGCTAGCCTAGCACAAGTCAGCACAACTTTTAGATTCCCCAGCACAACGATATAAAGGGCACTTTACTCTTGTACGCGACCCTTCGCGCTAAAACTGTATATCATTTTCCGACTGTCTCGTCATCCGACAAGGATCATATCGCATATCTGAGTTGTGCTAGCCTAGCACAAGTCAGCACAACTTTTAGATTCCCCAGCACAACGATATAAAGGGCACTTTACTCTTGTACGCGACCCTTCGCGCTAAAACTGTATACCATTTTCCGACTTTCTGGTCATCCGACAAGGATCAAATCGCATATCTGAGTTGTGCTAGCCTAGCACAAGTCAGCACAACTTTTAGATTCCCCAGCACAACGATATAAAGGGCACTTTACTCTTGTACGCGACCCTTCGCGCTAAAACTGTATATCATTTTCCGACTTTCTCGTCATCCGACAAGGATCAAATCGCATATCTGAGTTGTGCTAGCCTAGCACAAGTCAGCACAACTTTTAGATTCCCCAGCACAACGATATAAAGGGCACTTTACTCTTGTACGCGACCCTTCGCGCTAAGACTGTGTATCATTTTCCGACTTTCTGGTCATCCGACAAGGATCAAATCGCATATCTGAGTTGTGCTAGCCTAGCACAAGTCAGCACAACTTTTAGATTCCCCAGCACAACGATATAAAGGGCACTTTACTCTTGTACGCGACCCTTCGCGCTAAAACTGTATATCATTTTCCGACTTTCTCGTCATCCTAGAAGGATCAAATCGCATATCTCAGTTGTGCTAGCCTAGCACAAGTCAGCACAACTTTTAGATTCCCCAGCACAACGATATAAAGGGCACTTTACTCTTGTACGCGACCCTTCGCGCTAAACCTGTATATCATTTTCCGACTTTCTCGTCATCCGAGAAGGATCAAATCGCATATCTCAGATGTGCTAGCCTAGCACAAGTCAGCACAACTTTTAGATTCCCCAGCACAACGATATAAAGGGCACTTTACTCTTGTACGCGACCCTTCGCGCTAAAACTGTATATCATTTTCCGACTTTCTCGTCATCCGAGAAGGATCAAATCGCATATCTCAGTTGTGCTAGCCTAGCACAAGTCAGCACAACTTTTAGATTCCCCAGCACAACGATATAAAGGGCACTTTACTCTTGTACGCGACCCTTCGCGCTAAACCTGTATATCATTTTCCGACTTTCTCGTCATCCGAGAAGGATCAAATCGCATATCTCAGTTGTGCTAGCCTAGCACAAGTCAGCACAACTTTTAGATTCCCCAGCACAACGATATAAAGGGCACTTTACTCTTGTACGCGACCCTTCGCGCTAAAACTGTATATCATTTTCCGACTTTCTGGTCATCCGACAAGGATCAAATCGCATATCTCAGTTGTGCTAGCCTAGCACAAGTCAGCACAACTTTTAGATTCCCCAGCACAACGATATAAAGGCCACTTTACTCTTGTACGCGACCCTTCGCGCTATAACTGTATATCATTTTCCGACTTTCTCGTCATCCGACAAGGATCAAATCGCATATCTGAGTTGTGCTACCCTAGCACAAGTCAGCACAACTTTTAGATTCCCCAGCACAACGATATAAAGGGCACTTTACTCTTGTACGCGACCCTTCGCGCTAAGACTGTGTATCATTTTCCGACTTTCTGGTCATCCGACAAGGATCAAATCGCATATCTGAGTTGTGCTACCCTAGCACAAGTCAGCACAACTTTTAGATTCCCCAGCACAACGATATAAAGGGCACTTTACTCTTGTACGCGACCCTTCGCGCTAAGACTGTGTATCATTTTCCGACTTTCTGGTCATCCGACAAGGATCAAATCGCATATCTGAGTTGTGCTAGCCTAGCACAAGTCAGCACAACTTTTAGATTCCCCAGCACAACGATATAAAGGGCACTTTACTCTTGTACGCGACCCTTCGCGCTAAAACTGTATATCATTTTCCGACTTTCTCGTCATCCGAGAAGGATCAAATCGCATATCTCAGTTGTGCTAGCCTAGCACAAGTCAGCACAACTTTTAGATTCCCCAGCACAACGATATAAAGGGCACTTTACTCTTGTACGCGACCCTTCGCGCTAAAACTGTATATCATTTTCCGACTTTCTGGTCATCCGACAAGGATCAAATCGCATATCTCAGTTGTGCTAGCCTAGCACAAGTCAGCACAACTTTTAGATTCCCCAGCACAACGATATAAAGGGCACTTTACTCTTGTACGCGACACTTCGCGCTAATCCTGTATATCATTTTCCGACTTTCTCGTCATCCGAGAAGGATCAAATCGCATATCTCAGTTGTGCTAGCCTAGCACAAGTCAGCACAACTTTTAGATTCCCCAGCACAACGATATAAAGGGCACTTTACTCTTGTACGCGACCCTTCGCGCTAAAACTGTATATCATTTTCCGACTTTCTGGTCATCCGACAAGGATCAAATCGCATATCTGAGTTGTGCTAGCCTAGCACAAGTCAGCACAACTTTTAGATTCCCCAGCACAACGATATAAAGGGCACTTTACTCTTGTACGCGGCCCTTCGCGCTAAGACTGTATATCATTTTCCGACTTTCTGGTCATCCGACAAGGATCAAATCGCATATCTCAGTTGTGCTAGCCTAGCACAAGTCAGCACAACTTTTAGATTCCCCAGCACAACGATATAAAGGGCACTTTACTCTTGTACGCGACACTTCGCGCTAATCCTGTATATCATTTTCCGACTTTCTCGTCATCCGAGAAGGATCAAATCGCATATCTCAGTTGTGCTAGCCTAGCACAAGTCAGCACAACTTTTAGATTCCCCAGCACAACGATATAAAGGGCACTTTACTCTTGTACGCGACCCTTCGCGCTAAAACTGTATATCATTTTCCGACTGTCTCGTCATCCGACAAGGATCATATCGCATATCTGAGTTGTGCTAGCCTAGCACAAGTCAGCACAACTTTTAGATTCCCCAGCACAACGATATAAAGGGCACTTTACTCTTGTACGCGACCCTTCGCGCTAAAACTGTATACCATTTTCCGACTTTCTGGTCATCCGACAAGGATCAAATCGCATATCTGAGTTGTGCTAGCCTAGCACAAGTCAGCACAACTTTTAGATTCCCCAGCACAACGATATAAAGGGCACTTTACTCTTGTACGCGACCCTTCGCGCTAAAACTGTATATCATTTTCCGACTTTCTCGTCATCCGACAAGGATCAAATCGCATATCTGAGTTGTGCTAGCCTAGCACAAGTCAGCACAACTTTTAGATTCCCCAGCACAACGATATAAAGGGCACTTTACTCTTGTACGCGACCCTTCGCGCTAAGACTGTGTATCATTTTCCGACTTTCTGGTCATCCGACAAGGATCAAATCGCATATCTGAGTTGTGCTAGCCTAGCACAAGTCAGCACAACTTTTAGATTCCCCAGCACAACGATATAAAGGGCACTTTACTCTTGTACGCGACCCTTCGCGCTAAAACTGTATATCATTTTCCGACTTTCTCGTCATCCTAGAAGGATCAAATCGCATATCTCAGTTGTGCTAGCCTAGCACAAGTCAGCACAACTTTTAGATTCCCCAGCACAACGATATAAAGGGCACTTTACTCTTGTACGCGACCCTTCGCGCTAAACCTGTATATCATTTTCCGACTTTCTCGTCATCCGAGAAGGATCAAATCGCATATCTCAGATGTGCTAGCCTAGCACAAGTCAGCACAACTTTTAGATTCCCCAGCACAACGATATAAAGGGCACTTTACTCTTGTACGCGACCCTTCGCGCTAAAACTGTATATCATTTTCCGACTTTCTGGTCATCCGACAAGGATCAAATCGCATATCTGAGTTGTGCTAGCCTAGCACAAGTCAGCACAACTTTTAGATTCCCCAGCACAACGATATAAAGGGCACTTTACTCTTGTACGCGGCCCTTCGCGCTAAGACTGTATATCATTTTCCGACTTTCTGGTCATCCGACAAGGATCAAATCGCATATCTGAGTTGTGCTAGCCTAGCACAAGTCAGCACAACTTTTAGATTCCCCAGCACAACGATATAAAGGGCACTTTACTCTTGTACGCGACCCTTCGCGCTAAAACTGTATATCATTTTCCGACTTTCTCGTCATCCTAGAAGGATCAAATCGCATATCTCAGTTGTGCTAGCCTAGCACAAGTCAGCACAACTTTTAGATTCCCCAGCACAACGATATAAAGGGCACTTTACTCTTGTACGCGACCCTTCGCGCTAAACCTGTATATCATTTTCCGACTTTCTCGTCATCCGAGAAGGATCAAATCGCATATCTCAGATGTGCTAGCCTAGCACAAGTCAGCACAACTTTTAGATTCCCCAGCACAACGATATAAAGGGCACTTTACTCTTGTACGCGACCCTTCGCGCTAAAACTGTATATCATTTTCCGACTTTCTCGTCATCCGAGAAGGATCAAATCGCATATCTCAGTTGTGCTAGCCTAGCACAAGTCAGCACAACTTTTAGATTCCCCAGCACAACGATATAAAGGGCACTTTACTCTTGTACGCGACCCTTCGCGCTAATCCTGTATATCATTTTCCGACTTTCTCGTCATCCGAGAAGGATCAAATCGCATATCTCAGTTGTGCTAGCCTAGCACAAGTCAGCACAACTTTTAGATTCCCCAGCACAACGATATAAAGGGCACTTTACTCTTGTACGCGACCCTTCGCGCTAAAACTGTATATCATTTTCCGACTTTCTGGTCATCCGACAAGGATCAAATCGCATATCTGAGTTGTGCTAGCCTAGCACAAGTCAGCACAACTTTTAGATTCCCCAGCACAACGATATAAAGGGCACTTTACTCTTGTACGCGGCCCTTCGCGCTAAGACTGTATATCATTTTCCGACTTTCTGGTCATCCGACAAGGATCAAATCGCATATCTCAGTTGTGCTAGCCTAGCACAAGTCAGCACAACTTTTAGATTCCCCAGCACAACGATATAAAGGGCACTTTACTCTTGTACGCGACACTTCGCGCTAAACCTGTATATCATTTTCCGACTTTCTCGTCATCCGAGAAGGATCAAATCGCATATCTCAGTTGTGCTAGCCTAGCACAAGTCAGCACAACTTTTAGATTCCCCAGCACAACGATATAAAGGGCACTTTACTCTTGTACGCGACCCTTCGCGCTAAAACTGTATATCATTTTCCGACTGTCTCGTCATCCGACAAGGATCATATCGCATATCTGAGTTGTGCTAGCCTAGCACAAGTCAGCACAACTTTTAGATTCCCCAGCACAACGATATAAAGGGCACTTTACTCTTGTACGCGACCCTTCGCGCTAAAACTGTATACCATTTTCCGACTTTCTGGTCATCCGACAAGGATCAAATCGCATATCTGAGTTGTGCTAGCCTAGCACAAGTCAGCACAACTTTTAGATTCCCCAGCACAACGATATAAAGGGCACTTTACTCTTGTACGCGACCCTTCGCGCTAAAACTGTATATCATTTTCCGACTTTCTCGTCATCCGACAAGGATCAAATCGCATATCTGAGTTGTGCTAGCCTAGCACAAGTCAGCACAACTTTTAGATTCCCCAGCACAACGATATAAAGGGCACTTTACTCTTGTACGCGACCCTTCGCGCTAAGACTGTGTATCATTTTCCGACTTTCTGGTCATCCGACAAGGATCAAATCGCATATCTGAGTTGTGCTAGCCTAGCACAAGTCAGCACAACTTTTAGATTCCCCAGCACAACGATATAAAGGGCACTTTACTCTTGTACGCGACCCTTCGCGCTAAAACTGTATATCATTTTCCGACTTTCTCGTCATCCTAGAAGGATCAAATCGCATATCTCAGTTGTGCTAGCCTAGCACAAGTCAGCACAACTTTTAGATTCCCCAGCACAACGATATAAAGGGCACTTTACTCTTGTACGCGACCCTTCGCGCTAAACCTGTATATCATTTTCCGACTTTCTCGTCATCCGAGAAGGATCAAATCGCATATCTCAGATGTGCTAGCCTAGCACAAGTCAGCACAACTTTTAGATTCCCCAGCACAACGATATAAAGGGCACTTTACTCTTGTACGCGACCCTTCGCGCTAAAACTGTATATCATTTTCCGACTTTCTGGTCATCCGACAAGGATCAAATCGCATATCTGAGTTGTGCTAGCCTAGCACAAGTCAGCACAACTTTTAGATTCCCCAGCACAACGATATAAAGGGCACTTTACTCTTGTACGCGGCCCTTCGCGCTAAGACTGTATATCATTTTCCGACTTTCTGGTCATCCAACAAGGATCAAATCGCATATCTCAGTTGTGCTAGCCTAGCACAAGTCAGCACAACTTTTAGATTCCCCAGCACAACGATATAAAGGGCACTTTACTCTTGTACGCGACCCTTCGCGCTAAAACTGTATATCATTTTCCGACTTTCTGGTCATCCGACAAGGATCAAATCGCATATCTCAGTTGTGCTAGCCTAGCACAAGTCAGCACAACTTTTAGATTCCCCAGCACAACGATATAAAGGGCACTTTACTCTTGTACGCGACCCTTCGCGCTAAAACTGTATATCATTTTCCGACTGTCTCGTCATCCGACAAGGATCAAATCGCATATCTGAGTTGTGCTAGCCTAGCACAAGTCAGCACAACTTTTAGATTCCCCAGCACAACGATATAAAGGCCACTTTACTCTTGTACGCGACCCTTCGCGCTATAACTGTATATCATTTTCCGACTTTCTCGTCATCCGACAAGGATCAAATCGCATATCTGAGTTGTGCTACCCTAGCACAAGTCAGCACAACTTTTAGATTCCCCAGCACAACGATATAAAGGGCACTTTACTCTTGTACGCGACCCTTCGCGCTAAGACTGTGTATCATTTTCCGACTTTCTGGTCATCCGACAAGGATCAAATCGCATATCTGAGTTGTGCTAGCCTAGCACAAGTCAGCACAACTTTTAGATTCCCCAGCACAACGATATAAAGGGCACTTTACTCTTGTACGCGACCCTTCGCGCTAAAACTGTATATCATTTTCCGACTTTCTCGTCATCCGAGAAGGATCAAATCGCATATCTCAGTTGTGCTAGCCTAGCACAAGTCAGCACAACTTTCAGATTCCCCAGCACAACGATATAAAGGGCACTTTACTCTTGTACGCGACACTTCGCGCTAAACCTGTATATCATTTTCCGACTTTCTCGTCATCCGAGAAGGATCAAATCGCATATCTCAGTTGTGCTAGCCTAGCACAAGTCAGCACAACTTTTAGATTCCCCAGCACAACGATATAAAGGGCACTTTACTCTTGTACGCGACCCTTCGCGCTAAAACTGTATATCATTTTCCGACTTTCTGGTCATCCGACAAGGATCAAATCGCATATCTGAGTTGTGCTAGCCTAGCACAAGTCAGCACAACTTTTAGATTCCCCAGCACAACGATATAAAGGGCACTTTACTCTTGTACGCGGCCCTTCGCGCTAAGACTGTATATCATTTTCCGACTTTCTGGTCATCCGACAAGGATCAAATCGCATATCTCAGTTGTGCTAGCCTAGCACAAGTCAGCACAACTTTTAGATTCCCCAGCACAACGATATAAAGGGCACTTTACTCTTGTACGCGACACTTCGCGCTAAACCTGTATATCATTTTCCGACTTTCTCGTCATCCGAGAAGGATCAAATCGCATATCTCAGTTGTGCTAGCCTAGCACAAGTCAGCACAACTTTTAGATTCCCCAGCACAACGATATAAAGGGCACTTTACTCTTGTACGCGACCCTTCGCGCTAAAACTGTATATCATTTTCCGACTTTCTGGTCATCCGACAAGGATCAAATCGCATATCTGAGTTGTGCTGGCCTAGCACAAGTCAGCACAACTTTTAGATTCCCCAGCACAACGATATAAAGGGCACTTTACTCTTGTACGCGACCCTTCGCGCTAAGACTGTATATCATTTTCCGACTTTCTGGTCATCCGACAAGGATCAAATCGCATATCTCAGTTGTGCTAGCCTAGCACAAGTCAGCACAACTTTTAGATTCCCCAGCACAACGATATAAAGGGCACTTTACTCTTGTACGCGACCCTTCGCGCTAAGACTGTATATCATTTTCCGACTGTCTGGTCATCCGACAAGGATGAAATCGCATATCTCAGTTGTGCTAGCCTAGCACAAGTCAGCACAACTTTTAGATTCCCCAGCACAACGATATAAAGGGCACTTTACTCTTGTACGCGACCCTTCGCGCTAAGACTGTATATCATTTTCCGACTTTCTGGTCATCCGACAAGGATCAAATCGCATATCTCAGTTGTGCTAGCCTAGCACAAGTCAGCACAACTTTTAGATTCCCCAGCACAACGACATAAAGGGCACTTTACTCTTGTACGCGACCCTTCGCGCTAAGACTGTATATCATTTTCCGACTGTCTGGTCATCCGACAAGGATGAAATCGCATATCTGAGTTGTGCTAGCCTAGCACAAGTCAGCACAACTTTTAGATTCCCCAGCACAACGATATAAAGGGCACTTTACTCTTGTACGCGACCCTTCGCGCTAAGACTGTATATCATTTTCCGACTTTCTGGTCATCCGACAAGGATCAAATCGCATATCTGAGTTGTGCTAGCCTAGCACAAGTCAGCACAACTTTTAGATTCCCCAGCACAACGATATAAAGGGCACTTTACTCTTGTACGCGGCCCTTCGCGCTAAGACTGTATATCATTTTCCGACTTTCTGGTCATCCGACAAGGATCAAATCGCATATCTCAGTTGTGCTAGCCTAGCACAAGTCAGCACAACTTTTAGATTCCCCAGCACAACGATATAAAGGGCACTTTACTCTTGTACGCGACACTTCGCGCTAATCCTGTATATCATTTTCCGACTTTCTCGTCATCCGAGAAGGATCAAATCGCATATCTCAGTTGTGCTAGCCTAGCACAAGTCAGCACAACTTTTAGATTCCCCAGCACAACGATATAAAGGGCACTTTACTCTTGTACGCGACCCTTCGCGCTAAAACTGTATATCATTTTCCGACTTTCTGGTCATCCGACAAGGATCAAATCGCATATCTCAGTTGTGCTAGCCTAGCACAAGTCAGCACAACTTTTAGATTCCCCAGCACAACGATATAAAGGGCACTTTACTCTTGTACGCGGCCCTTCGCGCTAAGACTGTATATCATTTTCCGACTTTCTGGTCATCCGACAAGGATCAAATCGCATATCTCAGTTGTGCTAGCCTAGCACAAGTCAGCACAACTTTTAGATTCCCCAGCACAACGATATAAAGGGCACTTTACTCTTGTACGCGACCCTTCGCGCTAAGACTGTATATCATTTTCCGACTGTCTGGTCATCCGACAAGGATGAAATCGCATATCTGAGTTGTGCTAGCCTAGCACAAGTCAGCACAACTTTTAGATTCCCCAGCACAACGATATAAAGGGCACTTTACTCTTGTACGCGACCCTTCGCGCTAAAACTGTATATCATTTTCCGACTGTCTCGTCATCCGACAAGGATCAAATCGCATATCTGAGTTGTGCTAGCCTAGCACAAGTCAGCACAACTTTTAGATTCCCCAGCACAACGATATAAAGGGCACTTTACTCTTGTACGCGACCCTTCGCGCTAAACCTGTATATCATTTTCCGACTTTCTCGTCATCCGAGATGGATCAAATCGCATATCTCAGTTGTGCTAGCCTAGCACAAGTCAGCACAACTTTTAGATTCCCCAGCACAACGATATAAAGGGCACTTTACTCTTGTACGCGACCCTTCGCGCTAAAACTGTATATCATTTTCCGACTTTCTGGTCATCCGACAAGGATCAAATCGCATATCTGAGTTGTGCTAGCCTAGCACAAGTCAGCACAACTTTTAGATTCCCCAGCACAACGATATAAAGGGCACTTTACTCTTGTACGCGACCCTTCGCGCTAAGACTGTATATCATTTTCCGACTTTCTGGTCATCCGACAAGGATCAAATCGCATATCTCAGTTGTGCTAGCCTAGCACAAGTCAGCACAACTTTTAGATTCCCCAGCACAACGATATAAAGGGCACTTTACTCTTGTACGCGGCCCTTCGCGCTAAGACTGTATATCATTTTCCGACTTTCTGGTCATCCGACAAGGATCAAATCGCATATCTCAGTTGTGCTAGCCTAGCACAAGTCAGCACAACTTTTAGATTCCCCAGCACAACGATATAAAGGGCACTTTACTCTTGTACGCGACACTTCGCGCTAAACCTGTATATCATTTTCCGACTTTCTCGTCATCCGAGAAGGATCAAATCGCATATCTCAGTTGTGCTAGCCTAGCACAAGTCAGCACAACTTTTAGATTCCCCAGCACAACGATATAAAGGCCACTTTACTCTTGTACGCGACCCTTCGCGCTATAACTGTATATCATTTTCCGACTTTCTGGTCATCCGACAAGGATCAAATCGCATATCTCAGTTGTGCTACCCTAGCACAAGTCAGCACAACTTTTAGATTCCCCAGCACAACGATATAAAGGGCACTTTACTCTTGTACGCGGCCCTTCGCGCTAAGACTGTATATCATTTTCCGACTTTCTGGTCATCCGACAAGGATCAAATCGCATATCTCAGTTGTGCTAGCCTAGCACAAGTCAGCACAACTTTTAGATTCCCCAGCACAACGATATAAAGGGCACTTTACTCTTGTACGCGACCCTTCGCGCTAAGACTGTATATCATTTTCCGACTGTCTGGTCATCCGACAAGGATGAAATCGCATATCTGAGTTGTGCTAGCCTAGCACAAGTCAGCACAACTTTTAGATTCCCCAGCACAACGATATAAAGGGCACTTTACTCTTGTACGCGACCCTTCGCGCTAAAACTGTATATCATTTTCCGACTGTCTCGTCATCCGACAAGGATCAAATCGCATATCTGAGTTGTGCTAGCCTAGCACAAGTCAGCACAACTTTTAGATTCCCCAGCACAACGATATAAAGGGCACTTTACTCTTGTACGCGACCCTTCGCGCTAAACCTGTATATCATTTTCCGACTTTCTCGTCATCCGAGATGGATCAAATCGCATATCTCAGTTGTGCTAGCCTAGCACAAGTCAGCACAACTTTTAGATTCCCCAGCACAACGATATAAAGGGCACTTTACTCTTGTACGCGACCCTTCGCGCTAAAACTGTATATCATTTTCCGACTTTCTGGTCATCCGACAAGGATCAAATCGCATATCTGAGTTGTGCTAGCCTAGCACAAGTCAGCACAACTTTTAGATTCCCCAGCACAACGATATAAAGGGCACTTTACTCTTGTACGCGGCCCTTCGCGCTAAGACTGTATATCATTTTCCGACTTTCTGGTCATCCGACAAGGATCAAATCGCATATCTCAGTTGTGCTAGCCTAGCACAAGTCAGCACAACTTTTAGATTCCCCAGCACAACGATATAAAGGGCACTTTACTCTTGTACGCGACCCTTCGCGCTAAAACTGTATATCATTTTCCGACTTTCTGGTCATCCGACAAGGATCAAATCGCATATCTCAGTTGTGCTAGCCTAGCACAAGTCAGCACAACTTTTAGATTCCCCAGCACAACGATATAAAGGGCACTTTACTCTTGTACGCGACCCTTCGCGCTAAAACTGTATATCATTTTCCGACTTTCTGGTCATCCGACAAGGATCAAATCGCATATCTCAGTTGTGCGAGCCTAGCACAAGTCAGCACAACTTTTAGATTCCCCAGCACAACGATATAAAGGCCACTTTACTCTTGTACGCGACCCTTCGCGCTATAACTGTATATCATTTTCCGACTTTCTCGTCATCCGACAAGGATCAAATCGCATATCTGAGTTGTGCTACCCTAGCACAAGTCAGCACAACTTTTAGATTCCCCAGCACAACGATATAAAGGGCACTTTACTCTTGTACGCGACCCTTCGCGCTAAGACTGTGTATCATTTTCCGACTTTCTGGTCATCCGACAAGGATCAAATCGCATATCTGAGTTGTGCTAGCCTAGCACAAGTCAGCACAACTTTTAGATTCCCCAGCACAACGATATAAAGGGCACTTTACTCTTGTACGCGACCCTTCGCGCTAAAACTGTATATCATTTTCCGACTTTCTCGTCATCCGAGAAGGATCAAATCGCATATCTCAGTTGTGCTAGCCTAGCACAAGTCAGCACAACTTTTAGATTCCCCAGCACAACGATATAAAGGGCACTTTACTCTTGTACGCGACCCTTCGCGCTAAAACTGTATATCATTTTCCGACTTTCTGGTCATCCGACAAGGATCAAATCGCATATCTCAGTTGTGCTAGCCTAGCACAAGTCAGCACAACTTTTAGATTCCCCAGCACAACGATATAAAGGGCACTTTACTCTTGTACGCGACACTTCGCGCTAAACCTGTATATCATTTTCCGACTTTCTCGTCATCCGAGAAGGATCAAATCGCATATCTCAGTTGTGCTAGCCTAGCACAAGTCAGCACAACTTTTAGATTCCCCAGCACAACGATATAAAGGGCACTTTACTCTTGTACGCGACCCTTCGCGCTAAAACTGTATATCATTTTCCGACTTTCTGGTCATCCGACAAGGATCAAATCGCATATCTGAGTTGTGCTAGCCTAGCACAAGTCAGCACAACTTTTAGATTCCCCAGCACAACGATATAAAGGGCACTTTACTCTTGTACGCGGCCCTTCGCGCTAAGACTGTATATCATTTTCCGACTTTCTGGTCATCCGACAAGGATCAAATCGCATATCTCAGTTGTGCTAGCCTAGCACAAGTCAGCACAACTTTTAGATTCCCCAGCACAACGATATAAAGGGCACTTTACTCTTGTACGCGACCCTTCGCGCTAAAACTGTATATCATTTTCCGACTTTCTGGTCATCCGACAAGGATCAAATCGCATATCTGAGTTGTGCTAGCCTAGCACAAGTCAGCACAACTTTTAGATTCCCCAGCACAACTATATAACGGGCACTTTACTCTTGTACGCGACCCTTCGCGCTAAAACTGTATATCATTTTCCGACTGTCTCGTCATCCGACAAGGATCATATCGCATATCTGAGTTGTGCTAGCCTAGCACAAGTCAGCACAACTTTTAGATTCCCCAGCACAACGATATAAAGGGCACTTTACTCTTGTACGCGACCCTTCGCGCTAAAACTGTATATCATTTTCCGACTTTCTGGTCATCCGACAAGGATCAAATCGCATATCTGAGTTGTGCTAGCCTAGCACAAGTCAGCACAACTTTTAGATTCCCCAGCACAACGATATAAAGGGCACTTTACTCTTGTACGCGACCCTTCGCGCTAAAACTGTATATCATTTTCCGACTTTCTGGTCATCCGACAAGGATCAAATCGCATATCTGAGTTGTGCTAGCCTAGCACAAGTCAGCACAACTTTTAGATTCCCCAGCACAACGATATAAAGGGCACTTTACTCTTGTACGCGACCCTTCGCGCTAAAACTGTATATCATTTTCCGACTTTCTCGTCATCCGACAAGGATCAAATCGCATATCTGAGTTGTGCTAGCCTAGCGCAAGTCAGCACAACTTTTAGATTCCCCAGCACAACGATATAAAGGGCACTTTACTCTTGTACGCGACCCTTCGCGCTAAGACTGTGTATCATTTTCCGACTTCCTGGTCATCCGACAAGGATCATATCGCATATCAGAGTTGTGCTAGCCTAGCACAAGTCAGCACAACTTTTAAATTCCCCAGCACAACGATATAAAGAGCAGTTTAATCATGTCTGCCTTAGAAGGGCTTTCCTTCGCGCAATGATCCTATGAATAAGTATCATTATTGGAGTTCGTGGTTGGGAGAACTGTAGTCATGGTTTTGCGTCGCGGGATGTCACGAAAGAAAGATGTAGGGAGGGCATATCAAGTAGGGAAAGAAAGATCATAGACTAGAATGTAATTGGAAACTTAGTGTATGGGATATAAGTATGTTCTAAATAAATGGTATGTGCAAGATGATAGTGGCAATGGTGAAGTACATGGGATTATATTGGACAATGTACACTTGTGGAGACAACCAAGGTACGTGACACATAATTACGGGTGTTTAGCCCACAGTAGAAACGTAATGATCTATCGATCAAGATAGACAGACGATAGTGCCACGGTTGAGTTACGCAGGCCTATTGATGCATATGTTCAGTATTTTATCGTATATGTCCCAAATGTCTAGCACGTAAATGTCTCGGAGATATCCCCACTACTGCGGGGTGTACCCCTTTAAGGGGCCGTGAAGCTCGAGAGGCCTCGGTCGCCGAGAAATGTGACACCATGCGGTTCGGGTATATTGGTGAGACCACACTAATCGGAAATTCGAACTTCTTTATTTTTCATTATTTTTTGATGGTACTTCGCTGACCATATTTGTGGAATTTTTCTAATAAAATCATACCAAGTATGATATAATTCCGATGATATTTACTCGTGTAATATCTCAATAACTCAAAGAATAGTATCCCTGGCGTATAAATGACCCTGCGCAGACGGCGTGAAAAACCAGATGGCGTGAAAAACGTATTATTGGCGGGACGAGTGTTCCATCTTGAAACTTCATTGCTAACGTTTTAAGGGTAGCTTAACCCCTTGCCTTTTCATATGTATATACTAATAAGTTTTTAGAATTCTGCGGGGTACTCAAGGTACCCCATTTTTCTGTTACTGAGGCTGAAGACGCGGCCATCTGGTGGCCATTGCGTGCGAATCGGTGCGCCGAATACATTCTCTGCGCAGACCCGTGTTGAGGACTTACATCGATAAAATACTGTACTTACAATTGTGGATCATCGGTTTCGGAAGGAATTGAAAGTGGGAATCTTTAATTTGTACGAGAAGGAGACAGCAGCGTGTGTTCGTTAGGACGATCAGTGAGTTGTGCATAGGAAAACTCGGGGTGATAATTGAAATTTTGGCCTTTTATGTGTGTGTGACTTATACAGCATATTTTAATACACTATAGCAATAATAATGTTTCTTTTCCAAATCGGTAATACAAATACATTAGATTGTTTTACTTATGTAAGTATACAATAGTATGAATACATATAACGGCAAATAAATAATGCAAATACATATATGTGCACGTGGTGTATATATTTATAATGTACTATTTAATGCTATTATTAATATTATTTTTCATAACATCATTATTCTGAATTTTAATATATATACATTATATAATTTATATACATAGTTATATTAGAGAGCATATATGCAGGATTCGCGTTCTCATTTCTCGATAATACAATAATTTGATTTTTCAGTAGTCAAAAACGCTAGATAAAAGATCGATCCAGGCCGCGATCTCTCTCGAAAGTCCTATTTGTACGTTTACGAGTCGCAATGTGCATCATTCGGAAGCATACAACTGCGCACATAGCTATATTTTCATGACATATATGCTGTCGAATAATGCAAATTACCCTTGCATACGGAAAAAATATGAGTTTTCAAAGCGTTTGAGGCCTAGATTGATCTTTTATCTAGCGTTTTTGACTATTGAAAAAACCCGTGTTTGTATTATCACGAAATAAGAATGCGAATACCGCACCCTTGCAAATGTGCAGAATACCGGCCCGGCCGGCCGGCCGGCCCTGGACTCGAGTTTCTGCAGGTAGATTGCGCGCATTGGCGTGCACAGTGGCCCGTCCAAATTCGAGCCGACTCGGCCTAGAGCCGCTCGAAGCGGTGTTCGGCCCGTAATCTGCAGGTCAGGGGCTCGGCACGCTGGGCTAGGTGGCCAAGTCGTGCTATCTGGGTAGGTATATGAGCTCCTATCAAAAGTTGTCTTCACTTCTCTACTTCTCCTCGGCTACCTCGAAACTGTAAGAAGTTGTAATATTAATATGCATGTAAAAGTTAAATGTTATATTAGAGAGTATAGGTATATTTTTTTTTTTTTTTATTCTTTAACGTATAGGGTGTTAAAACTTGATGACATGCCCCGGGATCATCGCAACCCCGGGGTGTGTGGGACTCCCCCGCCTGCGCCCCCGAACTTAATCAGATGGCGCGTGCATTGGCCTCTGGTGCGCCTGTGCTTAGTAGTGCAATACACAGGTCGCACGGGGTATACCGCACTAAATCTCACCCTACACGTGACTCCAAATGTGGCGGGAAGAGCTGGCCGGGACTATCCTGGGATTTTACGTCGGCCAGAGTATAGGTATATGAACCCCTTTGAAAAGTTGTCATCGGTCGTCTACTTCTTCTCGGCTACCTCGACAATTGTAAGAAGTTGTAATATCAATATGCATGTAAAAGTTAAATGAAATATAGTATAATTTGGCTTTTGAAACCCAACTCTTACCTTTACACTCTTACAAGCTTGCTTTTTAATTCATTTTGATGAGCAAACAAGCTACAGGATTTACTGTACTTTCTTCGTTAACGGCTTGACATTTTTTTAATAAGTCATTTAATAGAATCCATCTATCTCCATAAATGGCATAAGCGGTGTAATGGCCTAGTGATGTTGCACTGGCTCCACCGCTGTAATGTATAATGCCAACCAACGAGAATGATGTAGTACCAATCGTAATCGTTCTTGGAAATGTTTTTAATTCTATTTCTGCATTTCTATCCCCAATGCACTCCACAAGTAAATGAGAATTAAAATTTAGTGTTATGTTTAAGTCTTCTCTACATTTTTTACACGTTTTATAGTTCCTATTTATATATTCCTGTATCGCCTGTGCAATAGCTCGGTATCCATGCAACTCAATAGTTTCAAAATCGAGGTTTAGAAGTGTTAAATTTTTTGTTACGGTTGTGTTACAATTATTGCATTCTTTTTGCAATGTACAACTTGACTGATTCCTGAGGAGATACTCGCACAAGTTGCACACATTCGAAATTGCATCGATTGTGGTTACATTGAACTCGTTTTTAGTAACAAAATCCAATGTTTCTTAATATTGATGCCCTTTGTCGATAAATCGATTTAACTGCACCTTTATTTATAAAATTTTTTATAAATATAAATGTGTCCGATGTTGCATTCTGTATAGTGTCATAGAATGCTTCGTGCATGCATGCAGCAGCAGATAATTGGATAACACTATCGAACCCGCACGTGTTTAGAACAACTAGTCTATTTTTTCCATCTTTAAAAGATTCGCAAATATTTCCGTTGTGTAACATTGCGATATCAATTTTTCTTTTTTTGCAAACTCCTGCAAAATCGGGTCGAGGTTGGAGGTAACTTCTATTATATATTTTTTTGTCGTTTTTATTTCTCCAATTATGTTCATTGCTTAAATCAGCGTATTCGTTTTCTGATGGTTCGCTCGTTAATTGTGGGAGCGCATTCATAACTTATATTTGTGTCTTGGGTTTCGATCAAATCAATTTCTTTTTCTTCACTCTTCTTTTCTATTTTATTTTCTATATTTTTAGATTCAATTTCAGATTTAGGTATTTGCTCCGCTGCGGCTAATTTTGCACGTCCAGAAAATGATTGCAGGTGTAATGTGACAAACTTATCGATGCGCATCGGTCGTGTAGTATTTTTTAATAGTCGATGTTTACAGTCGTTAAATTCCGCTTCCATTGCGGAAGATGTTGCAGTTGAAGACCCATAAGTAAAAATAGGCTCCATAACTTTCGAATATAGCGGAGAAATATAATAACAACGATATTATTCTCTTTCCTATTCCTATGGAATAATATGGGTTTACATTCTGTCCCGGATTTTTCACTGCATTATCTCTTGCCATTGCTACACATTCAGCAGAGAATTTTTTCCACCATGCAGTAACATCGGTTGCGCTCGTAGTTCTTCATCCTCTACGATTTCAGGCGGAACTATATTATGGGTAACAACTTTCTGTAATTTTTTGAAACATTTCTCTGCATAAGACGGATTATTATTTGTTGTATTACCAAACATTTTGCTATTTGAAAGAGCAATAGCACATTTTGTGACTTCTTGAAATTCTGTAAACTCTGATATTTTCGTCAGAAATGCCACAACTGTAATATAAAATATACGCACTTGAGGATGAACACCTTTCAATTCCTTCCATCTTGCAATCATGTGGATAAAGTGAGATACATCTAAGCGCAAAAATGTAGTTGGCAGATTTTTCGATTTTTCAATTAAACATACGACGCCGAGTCGGGGCTTACCCACTAACGACCCCACGGTGGCCTCCCTGAGCTAATTGGGGGTGGTCGGGATCTCGTGAACGAATGCCACCGACCACCCCCACCTCTTGGCAATAAGCCCCATCCCGGGGGGGAGATAAACTCCCCCCAACAAACCTAAACCCCTAGTAGGACGCCGTGCGGGCCACCCACACAGTGTCCCCCATCCCAAGGGTCGCTCGGCTGGACGACCAGAGCCCCAGCTCTGGCCGCCCGCGACCCCCGGAGACCCCCTTCCTCGCTCGGAGGGGCGAGCCCCAAGGGGCCCCACCCGGCCGAGGGAGGAGGTCTCCGCACGCGCTAAAAGAAGGAAGAAAGAAGAAGAAGGGGAGAGGAGTAAGCGCTCCCCCCCCCCCCCCCACGAACCCCAACCCAATCCCACCCCCCGTACACCCCTAATGTGGGGTGAAGCCGGCCGAGCGGGCAGGCAGGGTGCAAACAGGCACCCAGCCCACCCGCCAGCCGGCCAACCCCTGGGGGGACTCCACAGTCCCCCAATGGCGGTGGTGGGAGTTGTACAACTAACTAGTCCCACCACCGCCATGATTCCAGAGTGACCTGGAACCCACAGAAGGCTAACATGATTGCAATCAGCTAGTTCTGTTATGGTTGCAACACAGTCACGGACTAACTAATAATTATATAATATTATTATTAGTTATCTAGCGGTTAGGTAGAGGCGGGAATAATCACTATATTGTGTTTCTCTGTAAAAAGAGTTTTTTGGTTTATTTTATTATTATGTTAATATTTACAACTATTTACAATCTTACCTGTAAAAAGAGAAACGACATTAAATGCCAATTATTCCCTAATTACAATTAAATCTTTATCAGGTTAATCGACCAGTCTTTACACGTGCTGACACATTTGTTTTCTCCCTGTCTCTCTCTCTCTCGTCTTTGTTTCACGAGACTGCTTACCAGCGCGCCATAAGTGCGCGGGACAATTTAAAAGGAATATGATGCAGGAGGCGGGGAAGGTTGACCTTCCGCCTCACGCAGGTGCTCTCCGGCCATGGTTGCTTCGGAGAGTACCTGCACAGAGTGGGGCGGGAGCCGACTGCGCAGTGTCACCACTGCGGCGAGGATGTGGATGCGGCGCGGCACACTCTTGAAGAGTGACCAGCATGGGCAGGGCCGCGCCGCGTCCTTAGAGCCGCGGTGGAGGGGTGGGACCTCTCGCTCGTGGCCGTGGTCGGCTACATGGCGGGTTTGGTGTTTAACCGTGGAGTTATAGTGCGGCTCACATCTATCCCCACCACGCAACATGATCCATTGAAGGTCCTGTGCGTCCAGTAGGGTCGAGTGACCGTACCTTGATTTGATCCATCTGTTATCCAGATGGAGTCTTAAGGCGGAACTTCTCGCTAAGCTCTCCGCCACTATGTGTAGGGGTGCGAGATTTAAGAGAACTTCCAGCGCCAGGGTGGGCGTGGTGTAAAAAGCGCCCGAGATACCCATTAGCGCCAGACGGTAGGCCCTTCCCAATAGTCTTCTGTGCGTGGCCTTCTTCATGGAGGTCCACCAGACAAGGGAGGCATACGTCATCTGTGGTACCATGATCGCAGTATAGATCCATTTTACCACATGAGGTTTCAGGCCCCAGGTCCTGGCGAACATCGACTTACAGGCCCAGTAGGTATTGATAGCTTTCTGGGATAACCTGGCGACGTGCCTTTTCCACGTGAGCCCTTTGTCTAGGGTGACACCTAAGTAGCACACCTTATCCGAGATTGGTAGCTCGGTGCCGAAAATGGAGGGGGCTTTGAAGTTAAAGCGTCGCTTCCTCGTGAAGAGTACAATTTCCGTTTTACTCGGGTTAACCCTGAGGTTGTGGTTGAGGCACCAGTTTTGGGTTAGCGTAAGAGCTGTTTGCATTCTTCTAGCTAACAGTAGAGGATGTTTCCCCCTGACTGAGAAGGATACATCGTCAGCATAGCCTTGGACCACGAAGCCCTCATCGACCAGCTCTTTCAGGAGCCCGTCGACCACCAGGGTCCACAGTAGGGGGGAGAGGACTCCTCCCTGAGGGCATCCCCTGCCGGCCCGGGCACACACTGTCGAGCCGTTCGCCTCGGTCTTCATGGTTCGGTTCCTGAGCATGCTGCTGATCCATCCGCTCAGGGGTTCCCTAATGTTGAAACGGTCCAGGGCCTTCTCCAAAACGTCGAAGGACGTGTTATCGAAGGCACCCTCGATGTCGATAAAAACACTGACAAGGAGACCCCGCGTACCTAGACTCTGGGATCGCAACGAAATTTTGTGTGAACAAAGCTTAGACATCTTCATGAACTATCCAATTGGTTTTAGCCGCCAACGCATTCTCGTTTTCGAGATAAATGATAATCGATATTGAAATGCAACATGTGTAGTATATTCCATGAGTGAAAGCTTCTTGTCACAGTGGTCGGTGGCCGAGCGGGTTGAGCGAACGTCTACCACTAGATTGGTCGGGGTTCGCGTCCCGTGTCGGCATTTTTTAAAAATATTTTTTTTCACTTTCTTTTTTATTTTTCTACGTGCTACACATTATTTCTAATATAATAAATAACAAGTAATCTAGTTTTACGATGCACAAGATATATGTTTCCCTGCGGGGAAATTTTTTTTTGTTTATTTTTCGAAGTTTTTGCAATCATGTACAATAAGTTCACAAGAAATAATTAAAAAATTAAATATATTAACTCCACGATTCCCGCATTCCTCGCAAACCGTCTCGACCATTTGCACGCCAAATATATTATTGTGCGTGCCGATGGCCGCTACAGGGCGATTACTTAAAAAATACTGTTTTATGATAATTTATTAGAGTCTTCGTATTTTGGCTAAAGGCCTCATTGTCAATAGCCATTCTATATCATTTATAATAATTTGCGTTATTAATAATTACCTATACGAAACTTACTTACCTATACAACGAATATGTTAGATTTTTATCAAACATATATCTTGTCCATCGTAAAACTATATTACTTGTTATTTATTATATTAGAAATAATGTGTAGCACGTAGAAAAATAAAAAAGAAAGTGAAAAAAAATATTTAAAAAAATGCCGACACGGGACGCGAACCCCGATCAATCTAGTGGTAGACATTCGCTCAACCCGCTCGACTACCGACCGCTGTGACAAGAGGCTTTCACTCATGGAATATACTACACATGTCGCATTTCAATATCGATTATCTCGAAAACGAGAACGCGTTGGCGGCTAAAACCAATTGGATAGTTCATGAGGATGTCTAAGCTTTGTTCACACAAAATTTCGTTGCGATCCCAGAGTCTAGGTACGCGGGGTCTCCTTGTGAGGACCGATTCTTTGTTTGCTAGTGCTCCTTCAATGAAACCAATTAGATGGTGGAGCGCCGTCTCTACTGATTTGCCACTTTGGTAGGCATGCTGATTGGCATGCACAGGCGTTTGAATCAGCGCTGTTTCTCTAATAAATCTGTCGATAAGCCTTTGCATCGTCTTGAGTAAGAAGGATGTGAGGCTTATCGGCCGGAACGATTTGGCCGAGCTGTAGTCACTTTTTCCTGCCTTAGGAATAAAGACTACTCTGGCCATTCTCCAGGAGATAGGGGTGTAACCTAAGGCGAGGCAGGATTTAAAAACCTCCCTTAGGCGATCAGACAGGATAGACCCGCCTTCTTGTAGCAAGGCGGGAAAGATGCCGTCCAAGCCAGGGCTTTTGTATCTATCAAAAGATTGTAGCGCCCAAAGTACTCTTTCTTTCGTGAACACCTCTGAGGCAATTCTCCAGCGATCTCCCATATTGTTCCTGGTACCAACCGAAATAGTCGGCTGCCCCTGGCTCAACGGGGTAGATCCTGGGAAGTGAACCTCCAGAAGATGTTCTAAGAGCGGTGTATTGTCGTCACCAATGTTCCCATTTGGGAGGGTGATGTCATTAATCGAGGTGGTTAGGAGCCCGCTTGTGAAAACCTTGCGTAGTCTAGCCACAAAGGGGAGGGCCTCCGTTTCTTCACAGAAGCTTCTCCAGGCCGCTCTTTTGGAGGATTTTATGAGCCTTTTGAAGTCCCTCTGGGATTCCCTGTAGGTACTCCAGGCGTCCTCAGAGTTGATCTTCATGGCCCTATTGAACAGCTTTCTAGTTCTCAACCTGGTCTTATTGAGCTCGTTGCTCCACCAAGGGACCTTTTTGCTGTTTTTCCTTGACTTAGCCGGGCAGGCGAGTTCATACGATTGGGTGACGGCCGATTGAATGTCGGCAACAGAACATTCCGTCTCGTTGGTCGTCCTCGGGTGCACGAACAGCCCCCCCAGCCTGGTGGCTAGCTCCTCTTTATAGAGGCTCCAGTCACAGGCCCTGGGGTTTCTGTAGGGGCCCGTCGGAACGGCGCATGCCTCGCCCTTCAGCCTAAAGGAAATGAGTCTATGGTCCGAGAGAGTAATCTCATCGGAAACTCGCCAGTTTTTAGTTGTTTGAGACACCTTAGCAGTACCGAGAGTGATGTCAATCACTTCTTGTCTGCGAGAGGTCACAAACGTGGGTCTATTACCCCTGTTCATAATCTCCAGATTATGAGCTGATAGAAATTCTAGAAGGGCTATGCCCCTCCTGTTGCAGTCTGAGCTGCCCTAAAGGGTGTTGTGCGAGTTTGCGTCGCAGACAATAACCAATTGAAGTCCTTGAGCTCTGCAATCTTCCACGAGCGCTCTGAGTTCCCTAGTTGGTGGTGGTTCCTCGGCGTCGTATGGCAGATATGCCGAGCAGACTACCAGTTTGGTCAAGTGGCCATTAAGCTTTATATTTATGAGGGCAGCCGCAAGATCCCTTGAGCAGTGGCTTCTTAGGCCCACGGCATTCAGCTTATTGTTAATTAATAAGCATGCCCTGGGCCCGGCCGCTGTGGTATCCTGTATCACGGTGCCCCAGTTTGATTTTAGTCCTCCTACATGCCCCATGTGTGTCCATGGTTCTTGTATGAGGATTATATCTGTATGCAGCACTGTTATGCGTCATCGGAGTTAGTCCGTAGCCGCTTTACAATGCTGCAGGTTGATCTGCCAAAATAAGGTTCCGTCGGAAGTCAAAGGGGCTTCCGGCGTGTGCCTTTCGGCGTGGTTGAGGTTAGGAGAAGGCTCCGTGAAGGCACCAGTCTCCTACCCTCTACTTAGGTGGAGCCCGTCCCGGATTTCCTCCGGGCCTGCTCCCCGAGCCCTTTGTCTGAAGGGCACCGAGAGAGAGCGGAAGGGTTCTCTGTTTGCCCTTCCGTGTCTCCTCGATACCCACTCTATGGGTGAGGGTAGCCCCGGTGGGTCTACCCCTGCAGATGCCTCTATTCGATAGCCCCCGTGCTTTGGTGGCCCCCCGTCCTACTTTGGGCACTGGGCCAGTCCCCGCGCGGTCTCCCACTTCAGCGGATGGGTTACGCACGGTCGCTGGCGCCGGCCGTTCAGTGAGGCTGGCGTTGGACACCTCTCCAGCGGTGGCTTCAGAGGGAGTAGGGGTAGCTATAACAGCGGGCTTGGAGGGCGAGGTTGACATACAATCCCCCCCCCCCCCGTCCCTCCTGGTTGCCACAGCGGCGGCTGTGCCCCCCAGCCCGCTGCTGGTGTTTTCGGGTACGTGGCCTTCCCGAGGACGGGTAGTTCCCTCTTTGAAGAGTGCCCTTACCATGCCCACGTGGGCCACGTATCCCCTAGATCTTAGGACCTTCAGGGAGTCCGCGTCGATGCCTAGGACAAGGTGCGTCCCCCGTCCGCGTCCCTCCGGTCCCACATTCTCCAGAGGTTGGTGCGGAGGCTCGGATTTTGTTTGGCCAGCCTTAGAAGCAGGACCTCACTGATTGTAGTGGGGCCTGGAATGAAGGTGCTGACCTTTTTGAGCCTAGGGAGGCACTCCCTTTCCTTAAGGGTCAGGGAAGCGCCCTCCCAGGGCCTAATTTTAGCAAGTGTGGTTGACAGCCACACTTTTGAGTCAGGGTTCGTGCAGGTTATCCAAATGATGCCCTGCACCGCCCTGCACTCGTCGAAAATGGGAGGTGCCTGGCCCTCGGGGATGGCGTTAATCTCCGCCCCCAGAGCCCGGATGACACCTTCGCCCTGCTCAGGTGAAAGCAGTTCCTCCGGGTAGCCGGGCAGCGTAATAGCTACCCTTCTACCCGAAGCCACTGCCTCCTTGAAGCTAGAGGGGCCTGGTAGGGGGCCCCCTTTTTTCTTGAAAGGCTGTTCGGGGGTGTCGCCTGCGGGTTGTCGGTTCCTTTTAAGGCCCCGACGCCCCCCCCCCCCCCCCGCGTCCCCACCTGAAACAGCCTCAGTGACCTTTGAAGGGCCAGGTAATTGGTCCCCCAGAGCCAATTTGGCTCTGCGTGCCCTTTTCCTGGCCGCGCCGCTGGTCTTAGACGTAGTGGCGGCCACATCAGCGGGCGGGAGCTGCCCGGTATCAGAACCGGTATCTGCTTCCGCGTCCGCAGTGGTCGCCACATCGGCACTGTCGACAGCGGGCCTGGCTTCGTGAGGCTCTACTGTCGTAGATGCCTCCTCAACCAGGCACCCAGCTGTGACGTCAGTGTCGGTTGGCGATGTCCCGTCCTCTGAAGGTGTCATTGCTTCTCCGACCTCGTTGTTAATATTTAAATTTTCGATCATTTCAATTTCCATGTAGATCCCACGATAGGTCTAGGAATAAAAGGTCCGTCCCCACAGAGCCTGACATGTGGGGGTAAAGCTAGAGAACCACGGGGGGTCGCCCGGTACCCCGTGGGCATCGTTTAAGACACCATATACCCCTGGTGCCATGCAGCCCTCAGCACGATGGCTCCCACTGTAACCGTGTCGGTCACATATAGATACTCCCGTGTATCGATAATAAATATCGATCCCACCACGGCGATCCACGATATCGTGCACGGTCCTTGTCTTAACAAAGGACAGCGAGATCGCCCCACTAATTAGGTATGCGTACGCATCGATCCCCACTTTCGATAGCGATCGAAGGAGGTCGATGCGGATCGTCGATAGATCACTCTACGTCTGGAAGCGATCAAGTAATCACGCGTCCGCGAAGTGTTCCGTTCGACGAAACTCGGCGCGTATTCGGGAGGCCAAACCGGCCTGTTGGAATCGACAAACCGACGATCCAACCTCGGTACGTGCGCGCCTCAAACCGAGGAGTCGCGATTGCAAACCGCGTCGTGGCACAGTCAAAAGAACGTGTAATTCACAATACGGTAATAACATAACCGCGTAGTAGTCAACTGCGTAACGTAAATTTGTAAAAGAATCCGAATTCTGTAACTTGCCATGAGCATGCCGCGTGTTACGCAGTGAAAGTACGAGCGTAAGAAAGAGCGACGCGTCGGTTGAGAAATAAACACAAGCGCGCCGTTCTCAGAAACTGAGCATAAATTCGCCGAACGGAACGGATTTTACCTTCATAAAGGCTTCTGTCGTGCTAGACCTATTAAAAATTAAACGCTTATACACTCACAAATTCGTTAGGGCAATCGAGATTCCACTCGGATCACCTCTGTGTGCCCCGCTGGTGTCTCGTTATTGCTTCCTCTCGCCTTTGTGAGTAGTTACATATAGACAAATTCGCGAATATTGGTTGAGTAAATACTCTCACAACTCCGTTAGGGCAATCGAGACCCCACTCGGATCACCTCTGTGTGCCCCGCTGGTGTCTCGTTATTGTTTCCTCTCGTTTTTTGTGAGCGAATCGCAGATAGGCAATAACTACGTCCATCCGAGTTTCGGCCGGACCGGTTAATGTTACTGTTTATGCGATCGCAACCCAAATCCGCGAATTGCTGTAGTATAAATACCCTCACAATTTCGTTTGGCAATCGAGATCTCATTCGGATCACCTAAGTGTGCCCTGCTGGTGTCTCGTTATTGTACCACTCGCTATTGTGAGGCATAGGCAATAGGCGTAAGCTGCTGCCATCCAGAGAAATCTGGCCGGACCAGTACGCGTTACTATTTCGCCTCGGTTCGATTTGGTAAACTGACTAAACACGATCACGGTCACTCTACCGAAACCGGAGGTTACTCTAAGTCCACTTACGTGCTGAGGAGTACCTCTTAGGTGGAGCGGAGGGACTGGGGTTTGGTCAGCGTCTCTATCGTTGCGTATCATCTGGAAACAGCCGAGCGCACGGGTAGTAAGACCGGCCAGTTTGTTCTTCGCGTGCGATAAATGTATAATAAATAAAAATCGGTAAGCTCGTCAAGGGAGTCACTTAGTCGCGATATAAGGAAAACAACGTGATTCAAGGGACGGTCAATCGTGACCGTTATAATTTAAAGGGTGATAAGGTCACACAGTACATAAGATTTCGCGAACCAGACGTGTAGCAAACCACATCGCGCCGCGGATAACTTAGATTAAATTGTGAGAGCCGGTGCTCCGGTTTGACAATGTTAGTAAAATTTCGTTAGAGACCGTGTCTCGATTTTGTGAATTTGTAACGGATTCATAACGAGAATATATTCACCTTTTACCAGTTATTACACTCTAGTACTCTGACTTTCGCCTAACCTCTCCGCCGTCCATTTCTGGAGGCACGGACCTCCACTTATCGCATCCAGAAATATTTAGCACATTTAATGTGGATAGACTAAAAGTAACAATATAAGATAATGTAATCGAAATAACGGTTACACCACCTTGGCTTGGGGAAGTTGGTCCGCGGCAGGGCTTTTAGTTCGTCCACTTACGGTTTTTAGGCCGCTGGGGGTCCCTATGGCACCTACTAACATGGGCTACCGCCGGGGTCGTCCCACGCAGGCCTGGTGATGCTAGAAGCAAAACAGGTCTACGTGGTCCAGGCCCCGGGCGGCCCAGGCTGACTCTCCTATCCGCCACCTGGAGACGCGCTCGGTTGGCACTCAACCCTCCTGGGGGGCCTCGCGCACAAGGCCCGAGGCATACACCCTTACATTCGTCCATACATGCATCCGAAGCACTCACACAGTCATACTACCAAGCCATGAATGGTCCTCCAGGCCGAGAATAATAATATATAACATGATAATATAATTGTAGTAATAATATATTATACAGCTTAAATTAATTAATTAATTAATTAATACTAATTATGTATATATATAAATATTATATTAATAAATAAATATATAAATGAATATTATAATAATAAATAAATATGTAAATAAATATAATATTAATATTTAAATTTTAATAAACTATATTCGACATGAAATAAAATTAAATAGGCTACTGGTCGGTAAAGTGTTAAGTACCTATCAATAAGTACCCATATCAAATTTAAACCCGATCGGAGTCAGTTATGCCAGTATTAAAAGCAGTATTGCTCATTTGGAGGTTCCCGCCACTTTTTCAAACCCAAATGCCGGCCGCAGTCGGGTTTCGTCTGGTGTTTTCGCAACGAATTTCTCTCACATAATACCAAAGGAAAAAGTCCATGAAGCCCGTTTTTCGGCAAACCTCGGCAGTCATTTTAAAAATGAAAAAAGACCATTTTCAAAAAATAAAAAAAAGTTTTCAAAAAATAACAAAAAAAAATTTTTTTATTGCTTTATATACGAAGAACAAAAAAATTCGTCACATTTTTTTTTCCTTTCAATTCACGCTTACCGAAATATAAACGTAAGAAAATATAGAATTTTTCTTTCTTCGTCTATAAAGCACATAAAAAAATTTTTTTTTCGATTTGCTATATGTGAATGCCGCTCGTCAAGGTGTACTAAAGCAAGTATATATGCCACCAAAGCCATATAACAAACTTCAAATTTTAGTCAATGTCGCCGGTTTTCGTACATTCGTCCACTGTGTGCCGGACGGTTCTCGTAAGAATGTTAGGTACAAGACCAGGGTAGCCAAACTTTGCCCGGATCCGGGGTCCGACCGTGTTTTCTTCGGTATAAACAGTCCTTTAATCGATCGACTGTCAAACTGCCTATACTAGGTTCGCGCCAGGTAGATATCTACATTTTTTAATCTTTTAAAAATCGTCTTTAAGTCGTCTTAACGACGTGTTAAAGTCGTGTTAAAGTCGTGTTAAAGTCGTCATAAAGTCGTCTAAAACTCGTCTTATAGTCGTCTAAAAGCATCCAAAAGTCGTCTAAAAGTCGTCTTTAAGACGTACAGTTTTGTAGCATAAGCCGTTCAGAACACATTCGGAGGCCGTTCAGAGGACGTTCGTGGGACATTCAAGACGTCTTTAAGACGTCTATGTGCTATCTGAGTTGTTGTTCTGCCACTGCGTAAAACCTTCTATGCGAAGGGTCAAGCGCGAGTCCGAATTCAGGTAAACCACCCACTGACGACGTATTTACCGTGGACGCCATAAAACAAAACCAAAAACCTTCCAGATGTACCTCCCAAGACATGCTGTGGTAATTTACAATCGCTAATTATTTTACTGTAACGACTAAAACTTTATTGCAGAGATGAAAAGAAAATTTTCGAAGTACGCGATTCGTTTCTTTTTAACATGGATATGTTTTGGGGCTGGTGGTCATTCCAAAATTTGCGTGATAACACCAAAAAGTGTGATGCTAAATTTCGCTAATATCTCGGAGACTAAAGCCGACCGACACGAATATTTGCTATGCTCTGTATCATCGACCACCCGTCTGTCCAACATTTAAATATCCAATTGCGTATCATAACAATGAAATAACAAAAGATAAACGTTGTTCAGAGTTATCGGATGTTATGCGTCCATAGTACAGGCTTTTCTAAGATTTCTGACATGCTGGTACATTATACAATAGTACATATACTAGAACGATACTGATAGGTGACATAGGTGTTCCCTAATTTCACAGGTTTATCAGAGCGTCAAGTACTAAATCAATACATCGATATAATTGGATGCGAATACGGAACAATATATTACAAGATATAAGAACAAGACAATGTCAATTTATTATTTCTTAAGAAATAGACGAAGCAGCTGACAGGATGGCTAATTACCTCGCAGTGGAGGCGACGCGACGTAAAACTACCAATAAAAAGGAAGAAAAAAGATATGTATAAATAGTCATATGTGAAGGTGTGTCACTTTTCTGCTGTTGAGTATACTACTTTCCTGGACACCTTGATGATTCATAGTTTAAACCTATCCAGGATGTCAACCTTTGTTTTCGTTATATACAGTATTTCCCACCTTCGCCGGGAAATATGAAAACTCCCACGCGAAGGGCTTTGCCAGGTGCCACACCTGTCTGACGTGTTATTCGAGACGGTAAAACTGCAACGGTGTTTTGTTTTTTATCGTGTGCTCAAAGCTCACAGGAAAATCCATCCAGATGAAAAGGGCAGTAAAAGAAAGCGGAAATAATAGTAGAACGTGGAGCATATTGGCGTAGAAGTGACAGTGAAGCGCGGGAAGAATACCGAAGACTTTCTGATGCGGTAATTTTTCGAAGCTTGCCTCCGGAATTTACAGACGTATAGATTACACATCGATCCAATTGTACCGCGGATAAAGAATGCAGAACGTGTAACGTTATTTATGACAAAACTGACGTTTCACCAGTTTCCCATCTTGGTTATTCGCATTTCCGAGATCTTCGCGAATTTCCCCTAAGGAATGCTAACATTAATCATTGTTTCGCAGGTTTTCATGGTTTTGCTTACCGTGTGAATCTTTACTAATGAATTTCGAATTGCGACAATAATCCTGCTTGGAATATGGGAAAGAAGATTGGAGTTACTGTGCAGTTGGGAAATACTGAAATGACAGAATTTTCTCGATCTATTCTTTTATATTAAAAATTTTTCTTCTTCACTACAATAATTAAAACCGCATTGTTCTTTTAATTCTTTCTTAAACGAAGATGAAAATATTTATTCTATGTATAGCATCATTTACTGTAATCCTTACGTATTAATTACAGTACAACAGAATAGAATTTTATTTGGACCTAAAACAGTGGCCCGCATGGTGTGTCTGATTACACTGTGCAACAGCCAAAAAGGGTTTCGATTCTCACTATGCAATTCTTATAGAGTTTTTTGCGCTGATTCCGAATCTGTCTTTAATTTTTTTCCTAGACGCACAGTTTTTGAGAAATTTGAGTTTGAAAAAAGACATCTTTTTAGACTTTAAACAAATATTGTGATGTTATTATAAAAGATATTGAATTGATCTTTACAGCAAAAGATTCCTTAGACTTTCCCGCATGCATTGATATCCAATATTAATACATTACGATTGATTAAACATGTTTAAACGATCATTAAAGACGGAGAGACACCAGTTTTGCACCAATTTTTGACGATATTTTTGAATTTATCTCAAAAAATAAGGGTCCAGCGGAAAATCGAACTATACCACGCGATAGAGCAGACTTTTATCTTGAGAAACCCCCCTTTGAAGTTTGGAACATCCACGTTTTTACCGAACCAGAAAGCAAAGTATCTTTGCCCGACATGAGTTGCCGCCAGTGGCGCTCACCGCTAGAACAGTCATTCGCCGCTCCGTATCCCGTCTCGAGCGCCACTGGCGGCAACTCATGTCGGACGAATATATTTTGCTTTCTGGTTCGAAAAAAACGTTGATCTTGCAAACTTGAATGGGTGGTTTCTCAAGATAAAAGTCTGCTCTATCGCGTAGTATAGTTCGATTTTCCGCTGGGCCCTTATTTTTTTAGATAAATTCAAAAATATCGTCAAAAATTGATGCAAAACTGGTGTCTCTTCGTCTTTAATGATCGTTTAAACATGTTTAATCAATCGTAATGTACTAATATTGGAGATCACTGTATTCGGGAAAGTCTAAGGAATCTTTTGCTGTAAAGATCAATTCAATATCTTTTATAATAACATCACAATATTTGTTTAAAGTCTAAAAATATGTCTTTTTTCAAACACATATTTCTCAAAAACTGTGCGTCTAGGAGAAAAATTAAGAACAGATTCGGAAGCAGCGCAAAAAACTCTATAAGAATTGCATAGTGAGAATCGCAACCCCAAAAAAAAGTTGAAATTTGTTGGACCGTGTTATTATCGATCGATGTGATCGAGTGTATCTAATAACCTATAAGGCAGGGATCGGAATTATTGACTCGCGACGGCCGATTCTCGAAGGCTACACCCCCTTGACCCGGCGCGCTATTCGTGGGGGGTGACACCCGTATCAATAGGCTTCCACATTACCGTCAAGGTACTATTGTCAATGCGTTTTTTTTTTGTCAGTGGTATCCCCTGTAGGCCTATTCCACTATGTCGCACGATAATTTCGGACAATAACTGTAGAAAATCAGGGCGGAAAATAAATTCGGATAAATTTTGAAAATAGTTTTTACTTGTATTGTCCAAATTTTATTAACATCTGTGTTTTGAAGAATTCGATTCGCAATCCTTACCTTTCAATAACCAATTCATGACTTGTCACACTACGTTCCCAATTAACTGGTAATGAAGATGTTCATTTTCTAAAATGCGTTACAATGTAAGCGTCGGAAATGCGAACAGCTACGTCTAAACTTACCGTAGATCTTACCAATCTGCCAAGCCCGTCTAAACGTGCGCAAGTAAAAACTATTTTCAAAATATATCTGAATTTATTTTCCTAATTGATTTTCTATAGCTGTTGTCCGAAATTATCGAAGACATAGTGGAATAGGCCTACAGGGAATACCATTGACAAAACAAAAAAACGCATTGACAATAGGACCTCGACGGTAATATGGAAACCTATTGTTACAGTTGTCGCTCTAATGCTCCATAAATAGCGCCTATGGTAACCGCCTGAGCTGGCTCGAGAACTAGGGCCGCTACGGGGAGCGAGACGCGCGACGGCCATCGCGAGTCAATAATTCCGAGCCCTGCTATAAGGTGTTGCGCATAGTAATGTCGTGCAAAATCACTTCTTCATCTCAATTGAATTAGTCATTTTTTAAAATACATCACTTAGCTTGCATAAAAATATCTTCTTATAACGTAAAAAAATTATATTATGTTTTCTGTACGGATATAACGTAAATTTACTTCATTTAATGATAAATTAAAATATATTCAATATTTCAGTATTTTAAGAAATAAAATATTAATTCTTTCTTTCTATTTCAAAATCATGATATTTATCTAAATAGTATAAAAGTGCAGGCAATTTCTTTTATGTATATGTACGTACATCCTATGTATAAAGTTTTACAAAATACCTATGTATTTGCAAATGATAGTTTGAGAAACGTATTTTGTTTTGATGTCGTTAATATAAAACATACAGGTTATGTCTGTGTGACTTGCACGAAGAACAGTTATGTTCTCCGCCAACTAGAAGAGATTACGAAAATCACGAATCACTGTGAAAAATCACCGTGATTGGGATCATGGTGATCGAATCACGAGTGATCCAAAAGTAACAGTTGGTTCGAGAACCCGAAAATATATATTTCGACTTTGGGTACCCAAAAATTTCGTGCGTATCACCGTATATACCCGACCACCTCTAGTGTTTACTAGATTCTATTTGAAATCGTCTTTGGAAAACTGACTTGTTTTTAAACGGGAAGGTGGTACAGGAAATTTTTATCGTATTTCTCCAATATTTAACGTTTTAGCTCGTATTTTATATTTAATATTTATAAATAAGTTGGGTAATTATTCGGAATAGGGGCGTTCTCACCGATTTCAATGACTTTAAACTATTTTATTGGGAGCATGATTCTATACAACTTTTCTGGATCAACATCTGACTGTATAAAAGGAATTCCGCTTTTGAAATTAAATGGAATTATTTTTTAAATTATGATAAATTCTCTGTTCACATAAACAGTGACAATATTTGCTACAATATGAAAGAAAACAGCACGTAACACTCAAAATTTGGCCTACCCTGACATTATTAATGGATACAATAACGCACGTCATTATAGTTTGCAATTCAGTGTTCTGTAATTTGATCATCTAATTTCGGTTAGTTAATTACTATTGTTTACATAATACCGGTGAAATCCTATATAAAATTTAAATGTTACATTCTGTTATTAGCATACTGCACATAATTGCGTGAATTTATGCAGATGTTCGTAAACTGATTTACAGCAACTGACACCAATCCAGAATATATTTATCTCATTAAGACCATATTGATGTTAGAGTTCATAAAATTTTAAAGTAAAGGTTATTGAATTATTGATTCATTATTGATTAATGACGATTATCCTTTCACAGACAAATGAACGTGTTCGTGTGCATTTCTGTGCAGCGCAGTGTCCTTGAGGGAAACGTCTTAAGGATTGCTTCACTCGTCCACAGATAGGTATCTCATCGAGTCGTTCAAGGACACGAAATCGACTTCATATTTCCGGTGGATTCTAGTCTCCCTGAAGAATTTCGCTCATGTATTTTTAACCTATATCATTTTCCCTTCTAAAACGTCATGTGACGTGGCTCGGCGAGGAAAAAACCAGGATCATCCCCGTTTTATACGTACTCCTTCGACCGAGTCCGTCTCACGGGAACCCTTCGCTCCATTTTGCCGTCCATAATCTTTACCATCGATATTTTTTTCCGCTTTTTTATCAATGACCAATACTGAATAAAATTATACTCTCCTTTAACTTTATGGGAATCAGGTAGAATATGATCTTCCGTCGAGGAAGAACAATGTCAATTCCGAACGTTAAGATTAAGGAAGCATAAAACCAGTAAATCCTGAAGCCTCTTTCTCCAAGATAATAGTACTACGATGGTCAATCAAATATTAACCGGATTTTGTGCTGTACAACTGCATAGATAGGCATTTCACTATCTATAGTGAAAATTTATGAAAATATATTTTTTATGTCATTTGTTGGAACACGATGGGTATCCACGCGTAACTAATCGCGACATCTCGGTGTTAATTTAGTCATCAAATGTTTGTATTTATTGTATGATGGCGCTCGTATATATATGTGTGTATGTGTATGCGTATGCGTGCCTTTCAGGGGTACGCGTGTCGCCGCTGTACGCGGATTCCTTCTTCTCGATTCGTACCTTGAGTTGTAAACACGTATTATTAAAACTCTGTCAATTATTACGGCGCACTCTCGCTTATATATTATTCCAGTTAAACAAAGTAATCATCCAATTCCAACATCATTGCTAGTTTTGGACATGTCTGTACGATATAAGTTAGTGGGTTGAGATTAGGAACAGTCACGTGATTGTTTTTGGATTTAATAAATATATTTGTACAAGCAAATTTTTGTTAATAATTACAGAATAACACAAAAAGAACAATATAATAATTAATAGGATTGCACTTGTAATAGTAGCATACGTATGTAGGTGTGTGTGTGTTTGCAAGGAGTGCAAGAGGGGCCTTGATTTGATGGCGCGGCAGTCGAGAGCGAGCGTTACACGTGAAGCACGTTATTATAAGTTAGACTAAGTCTTGTATTAATAAAATATAATAAACATCACATGGTGTCAGAAGAGGAATGTATTATATGAAGTAACATATAATATATTGCAACATATTACTCGAGGAAAGAAAGAAAAAAGAATCCTAACCTAAAAGATTCAAAGGCCACGTGGTAACCATGGACAATTTTAAACCTCCAGTGGGACTGGATTTGAAAGAAAATGCAGCTAACAATTTAAAAAATTTCAAGCAGAGGTTTGAAATATTTGTAACAGCTATAAGCGTATTTAACACATTTGGACTGCAAGCAGACACGCTCACAACTAAAACAATCTTCGAAAAGTTTGAAGAATATGTGAAGCCTAGAGTTAATATAATAATAGAGAGGCATAAATTTCACACAAGGCGTCAACAGGTGAGTGAACCATTTGATAGTTTTCTGACAGATTTAAGAAAACTGGGAAAAAATTGTGAATTTGGAGACCAAGAAGAATCACTCATACGAGACAGAATAGTTATAGCGGTGAATGATGAGGGTCTACAGCAACGTCTCTTAAGAGATCCAAATTTAACATTAATAAAAGCTATAGAAAACTGTAGGGCAGCTGAAATGAGCAAAATACAGCAAAAATCATTGAAGCTGGAAACTGTAACAGCAGACGTAGTCAATGTAGATGTTGTTAAAAGGCGTAATATAGTACAAAGTAAGTACAAAAACAAGGAAACATATCAAAAGAAGCAGTTCAATCAGGAGAAGAACTATGACTGTAAAAAATGTGGTCGACAACATGCACGTGCCAACTGTCCAGCATATGGCAAGATATGCAAGAAGTGTGGAAAACAAAACCATTTCGCAGTAGGATGCATGGTCCAGACGAAGCCAAGGAACATTAGCGAAGTGACGACGTCAGAGGAAACTCAATTTTTTGTGGACTCTATAAAATGTGTGGCGGAAATGGGTATGTGGACACAACAATTAACGATTGGTAATTCTGTCATAGATTTTAAGTTGGATACAGGGGCGGATTGTAATATTATTCCATGGCGAATATTTAAAGATATAAAGTTTAAAGAAAAGCCAACCTGGAACCCTGTGATAACGACAGTAGTAAGTTATACTAATGATAAATGTAAGTCATTAGGGACAGTAATAGTAGATTGTAAAATAGATGATAAGACGTATAAGGTTAAGTTTGTAATAGTGGATGTTAATGGCATGTCCATATTAGGTTTTAAAACATGTGTAAAGTTATGCTTAATAAGCAAACTAAATAATAATGTAAGGAAGGTTTGCGACAGAGTTTTTCTAATAGAAAATCACAATACTCGAGAGGAATTTTTGTCAGCAAATGAAAATGCATTCCATGGAATAGGGAAATATCCAAAAGAGTATGAAATTAATTTAAAAGAAAATATAAAGCCAGTAATAAACGCGTGCAGAAGAATACCGTTCAGTATAAAAGATAGATTAAAAAGTACATTAGATAATCTAGAGAGTAATAGTATTATAGAGAAAGTGAACTACGCAACGGATTGGGTTAATAATATAGTGATTGTAGAGAAACCAGATGGAACGCTAAGAATTTGTTTAGATCCTATGCAATTAAATAAAAGCATAAAACAAGAAAAGTTTCCTATTCCTACAGCTGAAGAATTAAGCAGTAAGTTGGCTGGTAAGGAAATTTACACAGTTCTAGATATGAAAGATGGGTTTCATCAAATGGGGTTGACAGAAAAGAGTGCAGATATATGCACGTTCATAACGCCGTTTGGGAAGTACAGATATAAAAGATTACCTTTTGGTCTCTCAATAGCACCAGAAGTCTTTCAAAGGGCAAATACAGAAATATTTGGCGATATAGAAAATGTAGGAATCTATATTGATGATTTAATAATAGCAGCAAAAGATGGAAAAGAACATGACAAAATCATGCAACAGGTGCTAGAAAGAGCCAAAAGGTATAATGTAAAATTTAATAAAAAGAAACTGCAGTATAGGTTAAAAGAGGTTAAGTATTTAGGGTTAGTGTTCAACAAAGAAGGAGTAAGACCTGATAATAAATATGTAGAAGCAATAACTAAGCTGAAAGAACCCAATAATAAGAAGGAATTGTTAAGAATTTTAGGAATGATTAACTTTTTAGCAAAATTTATTCCCAATGTGTCAGAGTTAACCAGTAGTTTGAGGGAACTCACAAAGAAAAATATAGAATGGCAATGGGGACAAGAACATGCTAAAGCCTTTAAAATTGTTAAAAGTAAAATTGTGGAAGCACCAACACTGAAATTGTTTAATAATAAATTACCGATAATTTATTATTAAAAGGCAGCCTGTATGTTTTGCATCTAGAAGTCTAACTGAGACGGAGCAAAGATATCCACAGATTGAAAAAGAGTGTCTAGCAATCTGTTTTGCGGTGGAAAGGTTTCACCAATTTATATATGGGAATCAAGTTAAAATTCATGCAGATCATAAACCATTGGTGTCAATAATAAACAGAAACATTCACAAAATAACTCCGAGGTTGCAGAGATTAATTCTCAAATTGACAAAATATAAAATTAACCTAGAGTACCTGCCTGGAGAAAAGATGCTAATTGCTGATCTATTGTCGAGATCATATTTAACAGAGCCTCAAATAAGCGTAGATAGTACTGAGGAAGTGGTACATTCTCTGAACACTTACGTTTCCATGAGTAAGACAAGAGTTGAGGAATTTCAAAAGGCTACAGTTAATGATACCGAGTTGAAAGAAATAGTTAACTATTCGCTAAATGGGTGGCCACAGTGCAAACCTAACTGTAAGGTAATAAGTGATAAGTTCTGGACACTAAAAAATGAAATTACAGTTAACAACGGATTACTATTTCTAAATGATGAGAAAATATTAGTTCCTAAGTCACTAAGATTGGAAATGTTAAAGATAGCACATAAGCCACATTTAGGCATTGAAAAAACTAACAAGGAGAGCGCAAGGTCGATGCCTCTCAGATTTGATTGAAACTTTGTAAAGTTATAGATCTCGTTCTCCTGTTAACGTGTATACCCCATTATAGCCGCAGATACTCAGTAGTTTTTAAGATATTTATAATTAAAGGTTTTCATTACCATGAATATAGGTTTTATTTCCATGTATATCAAGTACCGTTGTGGCTTGGAGGTAGCGTGCCGGAATAGTACGCCGTTGACCAGGGTTCGATTCCTTGTCGATCAGATTTTTTTTTTACCAATTAAACTTTCCTTATTTGTTTGTACTACTGTAATATTATTATTTATTATAGTGATACTGCTCTTCACATGCAAAAATGAATATTTAATTTTAATAAAGCATAACATGGAAATAATGCGTTACATGCATAAAATAACTATAGAGATAAAGTTAATACTCACAAGCATTATTACATGCAGCAATGGTACTTATCATAGAAACATGAAAAGCAAAGCACACAAAAACATCTAGCACATCTAATAAATGCAGGTGCATTACATGCACATTTGCTTTTGTTTATTTCTATTGGGAAATACACCTGATTTATGTTTTGAAAAATTTCCCGTTCTATTGACAATCCTGATGCAAACCATGTATATTCAAGCATGGGTTGAAAAATGGTTGCACACAATTGCCGATGTATGAGCGAGTGTATTTTTATTGCGTCTTCCATGCTTGCTATCTCTCTTTTATTTTCAATCAGATAATTGCAGTTTTGTATTCTTTTTATAAAATTCTTAATTTGCCGGTAAAAATACACATCACACGGCTGGACGAGAGGTGTACATTTGGGGGGAATAATTTTGATTGTGGATGTGCAAAGTCCTTCATTGTTTACGAATAGTTCATCGATTCTGTATATGTGCTGTCACGTCGTCCAGAATTTGACCGTCGCTAGGAGGGCGAAATTCCTGACGACACCGGGTATTTACAAGCCCGAAGGCCGGGCCGCGTTCGGCCGCACGAGACGCGGTCCACCCGGGACAAAAGTTGTTCGCAGGCACGTCACTTATCGAACCCTTGCCTAGATGTTCGGGCGCCAGGCACGGAAGGTGCCTCGCTAAGCGATTACCGCAACCAATGTGTTCGAGAAGCGTTCGGACGCGCCTGCGACAACCGATATTCAATCACGATTTTCCGCGAACGGTCGCAGGGTACTACGCGGGGCGAACACGAGGCGTTCCCCGCGGCGGGAAGGTTTCTCACGTAATAAGACACTCGGAATTTCGGCTAACAAGTCTTTATTATTTGCCGGTTCACAATGGCCGTGCCGGCAACGACCGGCAGCGTTTCGAGGTTAGCCGGCGCGTGACGGAAGATCGGTACACGCGCGATTTGCCCTCTTCGGACCCCTTCGAGACGCGTCGAATCCGGCAGCAACGCGGTGGTAGCGTCGGCGTACGCGATACTCGCGTTCTACGCCCGAATTCAGATGGAAAACGCGTTACAGTTAGTTTCTCGTCGGCGTAACAAGTCGCGAAAATACGGCGAGAGCACGTGGCGGCGTCGCACCGTGGAACGAGCCGAGGTTGGCGTGAAAACTACAACGACGCGCGGATCCTCACTAAAGAAATAAATAGGGCACGGCCCTCACCAAATAATATGGTCCCCGCGCGTTCGTTGCCCTACGGTTAGCGCAAATACCGGCAGCCTCGTGGCTGCTTATGGGTTTCGGCGACGCGATCACGAACACGCGTACCGAGCCAACGCGAAGAAAATCACTAAAGCAAGAGGCAATCTGACGAAAGCTTACCCGGCAACGGCAACGCTCGCTAAGCTCGTCCCTCTGGCTCCGGCAGCAGATCGCACTAATTACTACTCTTATTATGCGCGACTATGTTCTAGTAGAGCCAACGACGAAGTGATTTTCCCGGCGCGATGACTCGGGAACGCGGAAGCGGAGCGTCCCCCCCTTTCCGCGCTCTTTCCCCGCAGGCGATCCGACCTATCGCGAATAGATTTTCGGCCGGGGCCTAGCCTCGGCGCGACGGTCCCTGGCGATCGGCGATTCCTCGGTTCCCCGGCAGCGGCGTTCGATGATTGGTTGTTTCATCGTGCGGCGATCGACGCGGGCCTATCCGGAAACTGGCCAGGTTTTCCTCCGGACGAGGTGACAGCGAGGCATCAGCGATTCCGTATACGGCACCGCATGTCCTCCTCTGCCTCTCCAGGGTGTTCCTCCTGGGCCGCGTTGATCCCTCGAATTCCGGTGCCGGAGTTTCCGTCGGGGCTGACCGCGTTCCTCTCCTTCGGGGAATCTTTGTTTCAGGTCCTCGCCGGGACCTGACTACGGTCCTGCGAAATCGCGTCGCGCAAATTGGCGCGACGCTCAAAAACATGAGTACTCGCCCATGGGTCTCGCTCGTGCCCAGGGCGAGCGCTCGCTACGGCCCATCTCGCATTTATTCTGCCAGAGGGTGACCCGGTCTTCCGATATCCGGTCTCGGAAGACGTTGGCAATATTGCCACGTCACAGTGCATGTGCATGTAATGCACCTGCATTTATTAGATGTGCTAGATGTTTTTGTGTGCTTTGCTTTTCATGTTTCTATGATAAGTACCATTGCTGCATGTAATAATGCTTGTGAGTATTAACTTTATCTCTATAGTTATTTTATGCATGTAACGCATTATTTCCATGTTATGCTTTATTAAAATTAAATATTCATTTTTGCATGTGAAGAGCAGTATCACTATAATAAATAATAATATTACAGTAGTACAAACAAATAAGGAAAGTTTAATTGGGAAAAAAAAACTCTGATCGACAAGGAATCGAACCCTGGTCAACGGCGTACTATTCCGGCACGCTACCTCCAAGCCACAACGGTACTTGATATACATGGAAATAAAACCTATATTCATGGTAATGAAAACCTTTAATTATAAATATCTTAAAAACTACTGAGTATCTGCGGCTATAATGGGGTATACACGTTAACAGGAGAACGAGATCTATAACTTTACAAAGTTTCAATCAAATCTGAGAGGCATCGACCTTGCGCTCTCCTTGTAAGAATAGATTAAGACAAATATTTTATTGGCCCAATTTAACTTTAGATGTAGGAAATTACATAGCCAAGTGTAGAATATGCGAGAAGTATAGCAGAAATAATATAAAAGAACCATTGATACCTCATACAATTCCTACGTTGCCATTTGAGAAAATAGCGATAGACTATTTCAATTATGCAGGAAAAGATTATATTGCACTAATAGACTACTATTCTAAGTGGTTAGAGATAATTAAAACTAAGAATAAAACGGGGAAAGAGACAATTGAACAATTAAAACGTGTGTTTAGTATGTATGGGATACCTAGCGTGATGAGATGCGACAATATGCCATTTAATAGCTGGGAGGTTCAACAGTTTGCCAATGAATGGGGCATTGAAATTATAACATCAAGTCCATTATATCCGAAATCAAATGGTCTTGCGGAAAAAGCGGTAGGTATAGCCAAAGCGTTAATAAAAAAGAGTGAGGAAGAAGGGGAGGATTTAAACAGTGCCTTATTAGAATATAGAAATATGCCACTAGCGGGATTAAGCGTGTCACCGGCGGAACTTTTAATGTCAAGGAAGCTACGTACTAAGTTGCCTATTGTAAAAAAGTTACTAAAACCAAAGATTCACACTGTAATACATGCGTTAAAAAAGAAACAGCGAGTACAAAAAATGTATTATGATCGCGGTGCGAGAGTAAGAAAGGAGTTTAAAATAGGTGATAAGGTAATAGTAAGAAATAAGACTGAATGGGAAACAGCAGTGATAATAGGAGTATGCGAAAACCCGAGATCGTATATTTTAAGGAATAAAAGGGGCAATACAATTAGGCGTAATTCGTAGTTTATTAAGAAATCTGCAAATAGTTCAATTGATGGCACTGACATTAATATTGAAGACGAGATAACTATGTGCGAGGAGAAAGGCAATAATAGTTTAAGTAATAATAATAATAATGTAACTACTAGAAGCGGTAGAATTGTAAGAAGACCTGTATACTTTGGCATTACGCAAGATTAAGGAAGGGAGGTGTAATAGTAGCATACGTATGTATGTGTGTGTGTGTATGCAAGGAGTGATTGAGGGGCCTTGATGGCGCGGCAGTCGAGAGCGAGCGTTACACGTGAAGCACGTTATTATAAGTTAGACTAAGTCTTGTATTAATAAAATATAATAAACATCACAGCACTATAATCTTTGGATTGTAATTTCAGAATTGCACTCTTACAATTAGTTGGCAGACGCAGACGACATAGTCAAGACAGCGCTAGTGCAAGTACGCTCCCTAACGACGCGACGCGGAAACTGGCAGGACATGACGACACATACTATGTATACAATATTACCAACGCACCCATAAATAAAGACGATCATAGGAAACACAAGAAAATAATTATGTATATTTATCTTCAACACTGTATGTATAAAATGCCGAATATTGTCTTTAATGTTCACTTCGACAAATGTAAATTTTGTAGTACGCGAACGGGACAAAACGATAGCACAAGTTTAAAATCTACGCTTCTTTGTTGTACACGAGCTACTGAATAACAAGTATCAAAATTGTTTCAAAATGGAATACTTCTTGATGATGTATTTATAAATCAGTGAAATAAATTTTATTCTTATTCTGCTTTTCACAAAATAATTTAAGCAAATGGAAATTCACATAAATAACCTGACATTTTATATAGACATCTTCATCTACGTAATTCTTTCGGCCATGTACTTAGACTCAGCCGTCACAGCAATTCATCCATCTTTTCATGGCTTCAGGCATCAAGTGGCCACAGGCAATGTCAGATTCAGTGTCGCTATTAACAAAAGAAAACAAGGTCAAAATGCTGTTTACTCCAACAATGTTGTTGGAGATCTCAACGCTTTCTATTCGTATCACGCGACTATCAGCACTTAGGTTCGTACTGACAGCATTTAGGCACTAACCCTCGGACAACTATGCAGTTTTGTCTCTTACAATTTAATTTAAAAAAAGTTTTTGAACTTGCACATTCTCTGCTCTGAATTGTAATCGTCTAGAGCAGGCCCGGGCAACTTCTTCCCCGCTGTCGCTTCATTACTCCCAGTGTACTGGTTCCCCCACTATCAACTATTTCATATTGCCCCTAACGTGCTTTGCCGCGCGTGACTGCAAGGAACGGCCTCCTATACATATACATATGTATACACTCCTAATCTCCCCAACCTCCTCCTACACTCTACAGAAGTTTTGTGGGGAGGATCCAGAAGTAGGAAAAGGAGTCGTCTGCGGTTCACGAGCCGCAAGTTGCCCAGGCCTCACGTAATAGGTCGTTGTATTTGTCTTGACGTCTGCTACATTACTTAAAAACTCTGGACAAAAATGTTTCTAGAGTAAAATATAGTCATTCGTCATGTCGTATAAAAAAATCTTTTGCGCTATCATAATTTAACTAGATATTCAAGCGGCCCCACTTAGGTCGACCACTCCCTGTGTTTGCGTTGAAAATTTCACCGAAAGATCGTAATAATTAACTTAATGAATTTACTGAAGTTCCTCTAGTTCCTCCTCGCTTTCTTGTATTTGACAATATCTATCGTGCTCCCAAAGCGAGTGGTTCGTCATCGATATTTTCGGGGCGTTCTCCACGCATTCCAGAACCCAAAGGAAACACGCTCCCGTGATATTCTGGAAGTATGGTAGATAGAATTTCTCCTTGAAGCACCATTTGTACCATTCGAGCTCTTCCCTCTTTACGGCCTTCTGCTTGAGTAATTCGTTGAATTCGATCGATTCTCGTGGCTCATTCGTCCCCGCCCCTGGTTCTTCCCAGTGTTTCACCAAGCCATATCTGTACGTCGTCGCGTCGATGGTCTTTTTGATACCCAATGATAAATCGTGAAGATCGTGCTCCAACGAGTCCAAAATCTCATCGGTGTCTTCCTGCGTGTCTGTACTTTCGGCGGGCGTAGCTGTACCGCTGGTGCCGCTCACTAACTGATTGTAACACCAAATGTTTGAATCATTTCATCGATTCGTAAAGAAATTACAGTATTCTCTCGATAATTGTCCCAAACACGGGTCCGGGCAGGGACAATTATCATCCAGGAATAATATACTTTGACTTGTGCCGAACGTAGAAATGGACTGGGAAGCTCGAGAAGCCTCGGTCGCCGAGAAGTGTAAACATAATACGGATCGAGTATATCAGTGTGAGACCATTACTAGTCCGATGACAAAACTTCTTTATTTTTCATTATTTTTTTATGGATCTTTCACCAACACATTCCTGGAATTTTTCTAATGAAAATGATACCAAATATGATATAATTCCAATGATATTTACGTGTGTAATGGACGATAAAATTTTCGTGTTTACGGAAGGACACCGTATGGGACAGAAAGAGACGCGGAGAGTCGCAGTCGCCGGCACAGTTCAAAGGCCCGCCGGGTTCTTACAATGTAATCCCAATAAAAAACTTTTTCATTATTACTAATTTTTTTATGAGACTTTCACCAATATATTTGTGGCATTATTCTGATTAAAATGATACCAAACACGATATAATTCGGATCATATAAAGGTATATGGACATTTACAAGTCAGGTAAATCGGTGAGGCAATTTGTCCCTTCAACTTCATCCGTACAAGACACACTCTCTTGACTGGGACATTTATAGACTCTTAAACGCAGAAAGCGGGTAGAAGCTCAGCTATAGTAGTTAAGTAACCAAGTTTATTTCACTATAACTAGAATTTATTACTGTACAAAATATAGAAAATACAAAAATATTCAATAATAGAAAATTTACAAAAACTATAAAAAATATACGCAATAAAAAAATATTTAGAAATACAAAATATGTATGAAAAATATAAAAAATATTTTCTCCTTCGAGTGGCGATGGTCGTCAACCACATTAATCGGCTTGTCTTCTCCGTATTAGTCGATCGTATGTTACGACGGACTGATGTACGGTGAATTTATGAGACCTGACTTGTATATGTCGATATAGCTTTATATGATCCGAATTATATCGTGTTTGATATCATTTTAATCAGAATAACGGCACAAATATATTGGTGAAAGTCTCATAAAAAAATTGGTAATTATGAAAAAATTTTTTATTGGGATTACATTGTGAGAACCCGGCGGGCCTTTGAACTGTGCCGGCGACTGCGACTCTCCGCGTCTCTTTCTGTCCCATACGGTGTCCTTCCGTAAACACGAAAATTTTATCGTCCATTACACACGTAAATATCATCGGAATTATTTGGTATCATTTTCATTAGAAAAATTCCAGGAATGTGTTGGTGAAAGATCCATAAAAAATAATGAAAAATAAAGAAGTTTTGTCATCGGATTAGTAGTGGTCTCCTGATGTCACACCGATATACCCAACCCGTATCGTGTTACACTTCTCGGCGTTCGAGGCCGCTCGAGCTTTACGGCCCCTCACGGGGTATACCCCGCAGGAGTGGGGATAGTTCTGGGACAATTATCGCCCAGACATTTGGCTAGGTTACCACCCCTAGGCAATTGGTGTTCTAAGAGTCGATGACGTAGAATCGGCTACCCCCACTATCGCGCTCCGGTCGCCCCACCGTTCTGCCGCGATAGGCCGACTTGCACTGGCAGACCGGGTGGGGGTAGTCGATTTTACGTCATCGACTCTCGCAGCACCAATTACCCAGGCGTGTTGTATGCATACAGTAAGGAACAAAATTGATCAAATGAAATTGTTTTTCCAGAAAATAATTATCTATGCGTTAATTACAACTAGCTCACAAAAGAACTTGAGCATCGGGGACGATGAATAGTTTAATTCTGTTACGTTCAATTTACTGTTTACAGTATTTTATTCCTGATTGAATTTTGCAGCAGTCCAAAATACTAATCAAGAAATACAGGGTGTATCTAGACACTGGGCTGAATTATAACTCGGTTGAAGATAGAAAAAACAATACAGAAAAGTTTTGCATGGTTTAACAAACTGTATCATCCAGTATTGCAATTTTTTACGGAAGTCCATTAATGTAGTTGCAAAATACAAATTTTCTTTACCACAATGATAGAACATTTTATCAATTACTGTAGATGCTGCAAAAAGGCAGAAATTTTGAAAAATATTAACTTTTCCAGGTACACCTTACGTTTAGGGGAGGCAGCTCCGATGACCTTGATCTTCACATATGTTATCGAGGACAACATTCTGAACAACTTTTGTCATTACAACTACCCGGTGCTCGGTCTTAGTTTTCGAGATATTTGCGAAAAACTATTGCAAATACTGTATTGAATTTTACGTATTCTTGCATGCTCCGTGGCAACGTAAGCCTGTTCCGGGGCGGCATCTGTTTATTTTCTGTTTGTAAACACGTTGTGGGGATCAGAACAGAGTACTTCTGGATTTTCGCATGCGTGGTTGGGCCGGCCGTCAGGCCGGCCCTCTCCGCCCCCCGCCAACTAACCCTAACTAATTAAAAACCCTAACCCAATAATTCTGATAGCATAATTTTTGCATTCTATATAGCCTTCATACAGAATTTGAACTAGAAATGGAAAAATCATGCAATCAGAATTAGTTAGGGTTAGGTGGTGCGGAGGCGGAGAGGGCCGGCCTAACGGCCCGGCCGGCCCGACCACGCAGACGAAATTGTGAATATTTCAAAACAGTATTAGCAATAGCTTTTCGCAAATATCTCGAAAACTAAGACCGAGGACCGGGTAGTTGTAATGACAAAAGTTGTTCAGAATGTTGTCCTCGATAACATATGTCAAGGTCAAGGTCATCGGAGCTGCCTCCCCTAAACGTAAGTTTTACCCTTTTTCACGATTGTACCCACATACTTGTTTTCATGCAAAGAAAAATCATATATTACCATTAAGAAACGAGTGCAATTGCATTTTGCAACTGCAACGATGCACTTTGGAAAAAAATATGGAATGATAAAGCTGTTTAAACAATGTAAAACGTTTCTTTATAATTCTTTACTATCAATAATTTTTGGATGGCGTTGTTAAAAACAATTCTTTCAATAGCATCTCCAATACAAAAAAAAATAAATAAAACCTATATGATCCTAACTTAATATGCAAAAATCAATAACAGTTGTACGACAACGGTTCGTTGAAAGTTTCATTTTAAAAAAATAGATATTGGAAAAACCACAATACCAGTATAATGTTTCGGAAAAGTTGAATGTGACTGTGTTTAAATAAACGATAAAACACAAGCTGCAGTTTATGGCGCCAATCTACGTTGCGATTCATCAATACATATATGTATGTATCTTCAACAAGTCATGAACTATTATGGAGGTCTTGGTTGGAACAACTTGGAAAGCTTTGTTTGATGAAAAACATTCATTATTGATCAATGTAGCACGGAACTGCTTATACATTCTTGATTCTTCAGCTGTAATGAATGATTGTTCCCTACAGCTGTGAATGTTGTTACGATAGAAAGCTACTATGTTTCAGACAAGATGAACGTTTCCATTTCTCTGTATCAAAATAAATTTTCAACATTAACCGTACCGAGCACACAATGGGACTAGTATACTGATCGCCCACGAGGAGATGTCAGTGAGAAACTTGTAGGGACTACGTAATATCCCTTACACCGCGCTACACGTCTTCCGCTATTTGCCGAATCATTTGACGAAGACAGCAAATGCGTATATTAGTGTGACTGGAACAGAGCGATGTGGTGACGCTGAGCTCCTATGTCAACCGTTCCCGCCAGAACCAAAGCGTAAGATTGGGTCCGCAGTCTGGCGTCAAGTGTACGGATCAGGGTGGACCTTAGCTATACCAGGTGAAATTTTTTTTGCGAGATTTTTTTACGTCCCCCCCTCCCATAAAATTGTGCCATTCGGTAAGAAAATAATACCTGCAAAAGATAAGGTTGATCGGATAAGGAGAAGATATGCCGTATTGACGTTGAAGTTGCGAAAAACATGAAATTTTATAGGAATGGGAATATTTGAAGGAAAGACTTTTGATTATGACTAAACGTTCTTCTTGTGTCAAAATATTGATTATAATAGTAATAAAATGTAATATTTTCAATATAACAATTTTCTAATTATCATATTATTGTAAATATATATATTACATTATACGTATTTTATTGAAAGTAGCAATTCTTTTAGTTGTATTTTTATACTAATTTAAAAAGTACAGAAATTAACGTTCGACATATATATGTTATATATACTTTATTTTGTTCCCCTAGGGGTTACAATCCTTACAACTTCTTCGCTACCTTATCACTATCTTAACCTATTTCGCTAACTTCATGTTATAATTTATAATTAATCACAATATAATATTTTTAACTGGATGTGGTGAATATTACACCATATAAATATAAATCGAAGATAAGAAAATAGAACTATTACATTTAAATACTTTTTAACTTATTGTAGAAGGCAACACTGCTAAAGACATTTTACAAATTTTTCATTAATGTAGTCTTTTTTGCGTCTGGATAACGCTTTCTATAGTCTGATACAGTTTGCGTTATAAATTGTTTTACTTCTCTTCATTTCACTGAAATACACGTGTTCACGTGTATCAAAATATACAAATACAAACTGTGAACATGAATATACGGGTACACGTGTATTATCCGTGTACAGTAAACGCTCGATCGTTGTCAAAAGGCCGGGGGTTTGAGCGGACAACGAGCGTGCCCCGACATGCTTTTTGATTTATGACTGCGTCTAGATATCGCGCCGACCGCGCCGAGCGAGACTTCAATAGAAAGCCGAACACAGAAAAGGAAAGAATGAAATACGGATCGCATGACCGAAGCGTGCCGCCGTCGCCGGCACAGTTTAAAGGTCCGCGTATTTCTCACTGTACATAATGCCAATTAAAAATGCTTTATTTTTCATTATTTTTTTATGGGACTTTCACTGGCTTGTTTCTGGCATTTTTCTGATTAGAACAAGACCAAACACGATATAATTTGGCCCATATTTACTCTACATGTAAAGCATAATTTATAATTTATGAAACCACTAAATAAAGTTGAAATTATATCGTGTTTGGTATCATTTTAATCAGAAAAATGCCAGAAATAAGTTAGTGAAAGTCCCATAAAAAAATAATGAAAAATGAACCATTCTATCATTGTCATATCATTGTGAGAACACGCGGGCCTTTGAACTGTGCCAGCGACGTCGACTGTTCGCGTCTCTTTCTTTCCAATGCGCTGTTGTTCGTTGCCTTCGAGACTTTAATGGTCGATAAAACCACTTAATACAGTTCAAATTATATCGTGTTTGGTGTCATTTTAATCAGAAAAATGCCAGAAATACGGTAGTGAAAGTCCCATAAACAAATAATGAAAATTAAGAGATTTGTAAAATCGATTCCTCGAGTCAATGTTGTGGTGTTCACACCGATATACCCGAGCCGACATCAATCGTCGCTGCCCTGGGGAGCGACTCGGCGCTGACAGGCAGTGGAGTGGGTAGGCACTGGACAACGAGCGTGCCCCTGATTCTGGACAACGAAGGAGCGTTTACTGTATTTTGATACACGTGTGCCCGTGTATTCAAGTTCACGGATACATGGATCGTACATTGAGATATACAAGAGTTAACATGATAGGTTGCGAAAATGAACAAACAGCACAATTTCTCTTAATGAACCTTAATTAATTAACTGTTTATTTTTATGAAGAAAAACACCAAAGTGTTTACATTTTCTGCCAAAAGACGGTTCCTTTTAGCTGTAACACACATGTACCCTTGAACAAACAGCATAATTTCTGTTAATAAACCTTAATCAATTAACTGTTTATTTTTATATGAAGAAGAACACCGAAGTGTTTACATTTTCTGCCAAAAGAAGGTTCCTTTTTGCTGTAACACACATGTACTCTTGAACACACGGATAATATACGTGTATTAAAAAAACACGGATACCCGTGTATTATCTGTGCATTTCGATACACGTGTACACGTTTACTTCTGTTCCCGTGTATCCGTGTAGAAAGAAGCACACGGATTAAAATTTGTACATACAGGGTGTCCCAAAAGTACTTCAACTCCGGGAAATGGGAGGTTCCTGAGGTCATTTCAAGCGCCATTTTCCTTTTGCAAAATGTTGTCCGCGGCTTTGTTTAGGAGTTATTAACGAAAAACACGGACCAATCAGAGCGCGAGCTCGACGCTTGTTGGCATGTTCAGCCAACCGCCTGCCGGCTCGCCGCGCTGAACGTGTCAGCGAGCGTCGAGCTCGCGCTCTGATTGGTCCGTGTTCTTCGTTAATAACTCCTAAATAAAGCCGCGGACAACATTTTGCAAAAGGAAAATGGCGCTTGAAATGACCTCAGGAACCTCCTATTTCCCGGAGTTGAAGTGCTTTTGGGACACCCTGTATAGTCCACGTGAGTACGTGTATCCTCAATACACGTCCACAACCGTGATCTCTAGTTATAACTGGGATCACTTTGCCATTCTGAGGGCTCTTTATTTATAAAATCTAAGGAAATTGAAAATCTTTTAGAAAAATTTAAAGTTTTTTTAGAAATAAAGGCTGCGATGTTGCTACCAACGTACTCATTTAAATTTTTTGAATGAACTACTAATTTTTCTACATCATCATCATTAACGGTATCTAAAGCTACAACCATTTGTTTTTTTTTATATGATGCCGAATATTGGGGTTAGAAAAGGCTAGCGTTACAGATTCGGGTGTTGAATACCACAAATGATAACAAAATTTTCATAGTGCTACACGAATTACGCGTATAGACTTTTTAAAACCTCATGGTCTTGTCTTGAAGCGTCTGCAGCAACCGGAGCTTGGATCCATTTTTATAAATACAAGTTACTGATAACAATGCAAATCTGACGTATTCCATGTTCTTCATCCGTTAATAATGTCAATGGATCTTTAAATAAGAATATTTTTCAAGAATATATAGCCTTCGCCATCCATCTGATTTACGATCGGCGAATTAGAGGTATTACTCCAATTGGAACGCGTCGTTCTCACCAGTGTTACGCTTCGCGAAAACGGACTTGTTAGCGGGAAGGTGGCGGACAGAAATTAGACAGGCTAAGTAATATGAAATAATCTTAATTCGTGCAAAGTACACTTGTACTTGAGTGCATGTAAGGAATTATGATATTTTTGGAGGTATAAAATGTTTAACTTGATTTTTCAGTATAGTCTTCACATTTAGCACGCAGTTACTTCTATTTTAAAACTTCGGATATATCATTTTTTCATGAAATGGAACAATATTGGGGGGTGGGCGTGCCCAAAATTTCATGGTCGAAAAATAAGGTCCACCCTAGTGGGGATCCTCTTGCGCCCCACTGTCGAAATCACTGGTACCTCCTCATGGACGATCAGTAAGTTGTTTTATAAAACTTCCAAGATGAATTTCTTTAGATTTCTATCAATCTGTCTAACAATATGTGCTTGAATGAAGAAATTAATTTAATAATTCCTAAAGAAAGTACCTCTGTAATTTTGTAGGAAGTGTTAATGTTCAGAAAGGAAAGCTTATTAAGGACGAACTATCTGTTTATTTTTAATGGTCTACTCGCTTGGCTAGTTAGGACAAGACTGAAGTCTCCTAACATTACCAAAATCGCAATGCGCAAAATACATTTTTGTTGCCGATAGGTGGGGTTACTTTGCACCCCCACTCGTGTCAACACTTCTCTAAGGAGTGGGAAATTCACGAGAGTGACGTGTCGCGAGTTCGACCCTGTAGCGGAATTTCCACGGGCCCCGCACCCTCAGCGTGCTTTGTGCGTCCTTCAGGTCCTTTCTACCTTAGCGGAGTCCCGTACCATCAACTTGGGCCTTTAGAAATTCGGGTTTTATGACTCTTTGCGAGAGCTATTGAGACTGTCGCTAATAAACCTAATGGCAACCCTAGCAGATGCCTTAATGAACCTACCTGACAGTTTCCTCAAAAATGGCTTCTATTGTCGCGTGAGTCCTAAAATCTCTCAAGCATTTGCACAGTAGATGTTAATTTTACTGTATGCAGCTGGCCGCTACAATTTCAATAATTATGAAATAACCGTGGTACGGTTAGTGTTATATATTGTTGAGTTTTGAATGTCGCGCTCTCCTGAAGATATCGCAATCAATACGCGATCAAAATGCGGTCGATCTTTTCTTTTTCTTTTCCCCCTCTTACGATGTACGATCCCTGGCTCGCGCGTGGCCGCAGGCCCACTTCAACATGAATACTGAGAGTAAGAGCATTCGATTGTCTTAGTGTAATACGTTACTTATATGTATATACATTTATATTAAACTACGTAGCTATTATTAAAGAATTAATTTTATAAAAAACAAGAGGTTTCCACCCCCTGCTTGCTTCGCTCGTCAACCCCCGCAACGCCTCGCGGTTTCGCCGCCTCATGCACATGGGATGATGGAATTATGAATTCTTTCTCTCTATCTCTCTATCTCTCTCGGCGTTTTAGGGCGACAGAAACCACAAAACTATTTTATATAACAGAAAGATACGTATTTTAATATTTTTACTGTTCATAAAAATTCCTGAAAATAATAGAGAAAATAAAAAAATACTATTCGTATTCATGGAAACTGTAATTAAAACCACTTAATAATTGTTTTCTTTTCGCTCTTTATATTATAATAGGAAGGGACTCAGTGTAGAAGAATTCACACAGAATATTCTAGCACTCGGTAGCAGAATTAGGAAGGCAGTATTACTACGTGGAGAAATAGGCAAAAAATATAGATTAAAATTTTTTCATACGGGGGTTCCTTTTCAAACAAGACGAGTTTCAAAGTTCTGGCTGAAGTATCTGCGTATGCTTTACCATTTCTATTGCACATAGATACTAATGCATGCGTGCTCGATGAATTTAAAAACTGGACTTTCTTGGAAAGCTCACATGAAAAAATTTTGTTTTACATTTTCGACTTCTCCATGTAGAGTCATTCCCTTCTCGGTTGTACCATGAATACTAATATTCTGTATAAATGCGATGCACCGGTAGAGTACTAAGAATATGAAACAAATTTCTGAAGCAACTACCACTGTTTTATTAACTTTATACCGGTACTGAAATTTTTATTTTGTCCTTACAAGAAGTGTTGCCCAAGTGGACTCCTTTCATTTTGATGATACGTTCTTTTAATACAAAAATATATAAATAAATTAATAGGAAAATAAATGAATTCTTTATTTATTATTCTGTGGATCTTTATGAAAAATATAAAGACCGCAAAATGGACCTTGACACTTTCTTTCAAGGTCAAAACATTTTTATCGCATCGTGTAGTATTGATTGCAAGGAACAAAAATCTCACAGGAACAATGGATCTCAAGTCAATCGTTCTCTTAAAGATCGACTTTAAAGTTTCGTAAACTAATTTCTTCCACATGTCTACAGGGTGTCCCAAAATATATATACAGGGTGTTTAGCTACAGGTGAGAGAAAATTTAAGGAGTGGTTCTCGACGATAATATAAGACGAAAATGAAGAATAAAAAAATATCGATTTCGGCTTCGTTATTTAGTTATTAACAATTAAAAATCCGCCTAAAATGCTGCAACACTTCTGACAAAAGTGTACGTTGCGTACGTCACACAGGCGCGCGACAGTCTCGTATCAAGTGACAAACGCATGCATACCTTGGTTCTCATTTGGGGCTTCAGCGAGGTGAAAATATTTGATAGACTGTTGGACGACATTGAACCTACCTACTCGTTAAAATCCACCAGGGCATTTCTAATATCCGCCCTATGGAATTATCGAGTAGAAGGGGTCAATGCCTTTTCACTTTTATTACTGAGGGGAATGAGGAGAATGTAAAGAACTGGTAATCCTTTAATGTTGAAAGACTGCACTTTATTGAACTTGATTTACGTCGGGAGACTCGCTCCCAGACGGAATGGACATCTTGAGGTTGTATGATTCCTGCCGTCGGATCGCGACGGAGATCTTGAGCGGAGCCTGACCGGGCGCCGCGCCGTCGCGAACGGAAATCTTCAACGCGTGCAACGGAGATCTTGCCGCGGACAGAGGCACGACACGCGACGCGAACAGAGCATAAGCGAGTCGACGATTTTACAACCCTTTACAATTACAAATGGTTTTCAATGTGACCATTCACATCTTTGAGGACATGCGATTTCTGCGAACGGAAATCTCCGACGCGTGCTGGAAGAATCGTCCGTACAAGCCAGCATCCGTATGCACACAGATTCAAGACAGCTGATGTGGTCAATGCCTGAGCCCGATCGATAAAACAAATGCCGATCTACAGCAGCAAACGCCCGCCGATTTACAGCTTATGCTGTGTTCGCGTCGCGTGTCGTGCCTCTGCCCGCGGCAAGATCTCCGTCGTACGCGTCAAAGATTTCCGTTCGCGGAGGCACCCGCCGCTCAAGATCTCCGTCGCGATCCGATGGCAGACATCACACGACTTCAAGATGTCCGTTCCGTCCGTTCAAGTTCAATAAAGTGCAGTGTTTCAACATTAAAGGATTACCAGTTCTTTACATTCTCCTCATTCCCCTGAGTAATAAAAGTGAAAGGGCATTGACCCCTTCTACTCGATAATTCCATAGGGCGGATATTAGAAATACCCTTGTGGATTTTAACGAGTAGGTAGGTTCAATGTCGTCCAACAATCTATTAAACATTTTCACTTCGCTGGGGCCCCAAATGAGAACCAAGGTATGCATGCGTTTGTCACTTGATACGAGACTGTCGCGCGACTGTGTGACGTACGCAACGTATACTTTTGTCAGAAGTGTTGCAGCATTTTAGGCGGATTTTTAATTGTTAATAACTAAATAACGAAGCCGAAATCGCAATTTTTTTATTCTTCATTTTCGTCTTATATTATCGTCGAGAACCACCCCTTAAATTTTCTCCCACCTGTAGCTAAACACCCTGGATAACGAAAAAATACAATAAATTTTTTCACTTGACGTCTTGTTTTTGAGAAAAGTGGCTTTAAAAATCCGTCAGGTTCGCCTGCCTAACGTTTTTAAGAAGTAGAATTGTAGGTCATGAACAGACGCGTCAGACGATTCCTATTCTAGAGCACGCGTGTTAGGGTACGATCATAGTGGAGTCTTTTTCGTCCGACGCGACGCGACGTACAGTGGTCCCAAATCCCGAAAAGCTGGCCAAAACCCCTAAACGTACTTCAATTAAGCCAAAAATTAGTATTCTATGGTTTTCGGGGTCGCTGATTACAAATCTGAACTCAAAAAAATATATCCAAATTATCGATCGTAAATGTTGAATATCTATTTTAAAAATGCTTTTGGCGCTACCGTTTCGATCAGTTAATAACAATAGCAATTTTTCAAAAAATTATTTAATTTTTTTCTAACGTTTCGGTTCTGTTTTGAACCTTTGTCAAAGGTAGAAATTTGCGTCTACAAAAAAATATATTGTATATACAGGGTGTTAGAAAAGTCTGGAAACGGTCGAATATCTCAAAAATAAAGCATTTTAGAGAAAAATGGTTCAGACATGTATTTTATGGTTTCGGAAGAGCTATAAAATGGTGCCATTGGTTTGACCTTGAAGAGTCATTTGAAGGTCACGTGAAGGTTACCTCAATTTTTTTTAATGGCACCCCCTATTTTTTATTAGATATTCTTGTAGCTGATCTCGAGAGCTTTCCAAAACACTATAATAAAATGTTTTTTCATGAATTACTTTTCAAGTTATAAGGCTTCAAAGGTACAATACCGCCGGCATTAGCGTTAACCGAGATGTACCACGTGGAGGTTACACGGTCGGATTTACATCTCTGACCGACTCATTGTCAGTTGTTGATTTTGTTAAGCGCGATTCGACTTGTCGCTCCGCGTTTTGTTTTCCTTTTCCTCCTCGAATTTTCTCAACATGCTGTTCGGTCTCAAGCAGACCGAACGTGAGATTTATATTTATTTAGACACGGTCGGCTGGAATAGCTCGAGACACTCGACGCGACGCGACGGACCAAGAATGATTTGGGTGTTATCGGACACCACATCTAGACCTCGTCGTCAGCGAACCCATTGACAGGGCGATCTTATACAAACAAATAGTTTAGTTCCGTATCATTTTCCCATATCTTTCGCACCCAATTGATTGCATACCTTAAATATAGTTTTACTAAAGCACCCCTACACCGACGACCAAAATGCACCACCTACTCACCAATAGAAATCATTTAGTCACCCCATACATTTTTAAGATAGCCAATAAGAAAAGATCCGAAAACCAGATCTCAAAAATCGCTCGAACCAAAACAACGAACCCTTTACCTCGAACCTTGTACCTCTCTTGTCAAGTTTAAATATATATTAAAGTGTGTTCACTTACAAAAGTCGATATTTATTGAATTAGTCGTTGTTACTTCCGAAACTGCGTGAAAGCCCGCGAAGTTCGTTATACGAATTTGCGGTATTCGGACGCTTCGCATGCTACAATACAAAGTGAATTACAAAGTGAATAAACAATGTAAGCATGAAAATGTATTGTAAAAAATTATATATTATTGTAATGTAAATCCCCTAATCTCTAGATATCGGAACAAAAACCAAAAAAGTTATCTGGGACCCAAAACAGAAAAAGACATTTACAACGTGAAGAAAATGAATCTAGAGTATGATAACTAAATAAATTCCTAATACCTACAGCAAAGAACCAAAAGGACAGTTTGGAAGAAGCTAGAGCACTTCGAGCGCCAGTATCTCTACTCCAACAGAATACAGAGAACATGAACTTTTTGACCAGATGAACAAATTGACCATTTCGAAACATCAACCCAGATTCACCTCTTCGAAACATCATCCCAATTTGACGATAAAGTAATTTCTAATTTTGAGAGCGACAAATAAAATTTTAATTTTACTGATCCAGGCACCTGGCCCAAAGTTATGAACATCAACATTAGGGACAGTTTAGTTGAAAATAATCCTTATCAAGTTAAAAAAGACTTTCCTAAAGATAATTCTGGTCGAAAGTTTCAGAATTATACTATTATCGTTCTTTGCCAAACGGTGAAAAAATATGTAGAAGCTATTTAGTTTATTCTGAAACATTTAACTCAGTTTTTTGTTACTATTGTCAGTTATTTGGTGAATGTAATTCGCAATTTACGAATGGAAACGGTTGTAACGATTGGAAACACTTGAGCCATATATTAAAAAGACATGAATTAAGTTCCGCTCATATAAAAAATGGATCAAAATATAGTGAATTTAAAATGTCGTTAAGTCAGAAATGCACAATTAATAGAACTCAGCAACGACTATATGAAACGGAAAAAAATGTTGGCAATCTGTTTTTGAACGATTAATTTATATGTATAATATTATACAATATTTATCAAGACAGTGTTTAGGTTTCAGAGGTTCTTCTGAAAACCTTTTTGAGAATGATAACAGTAACTTTTTAAAATTGGTTGAAACTATTGCTAAATTTGATTCAATAATGGCAGAATTTGCGTCCAAACGTAAACGAAAAAAAATATTGCGCTTTACTTAGATGATCAAAGTCAGAACGAAATCATTCATATTATTTCTAAAGCTATCAAACAAAAAATTTTAGAAATGGTCAAAGAATCAAAATATTATTCAGTAATTCTCAATACTACCCCGGACGTAAGTCACACCGAACAGTTAACTATTATTATTAGATTTGTTTATCATAATAAATATACAAACATCGCAGAAATACGTGAACATTTTTTGGGCTATCAATCTGTAAACGATACTACTGGTCAAAGATTATTTGAGTTTATTATTGTTGGATTATTAGAAATAATAATGTAACTGCCAGAGAGCAAAAATGAATTTGGTTCTCATGGGAAACATTGCAGTTTCTATAACGTAGAATAACAGACCGGATGTCATTGGACCCATAGGCCTGGCCTTTGTCATACCCAAGGACTAGGGCAATAAACAACTCAGCCTTGGGTTTTTCCTTATTTCAAGTGGGCGACTGATTTTCTCATTCGCCCCTGCCACATTTTCTTTCTTTCATCTTCACTTTGAGTTTGCTAGCTGAACTGTGAGGATCGTCCTTCTGAGCTGTTCAATAAAACAGTTTTAAAGATATTCAGTGTTTTAATCAGTCATTTTGTTACCAAATCCCAACAATTATAAATCATGTAAAATTAATGAATATTAACATTTCGGATTTCCGCGGACAAGCATATGACAACGGTGCCAATATGCGAGGTAAACATAAGGGACTTCAAGGACTTCCGTTTCCGGTTGTGAGAGTGGCTGAAGTATAGAGAGATTTTGCGAGTTTTTGGTGTGAGAGTGTGGAGAGATAAAGGATTGCGTGGAGAGAAATTGGTGGGGAGGGGTGTGGAGAGGTTATAGGTGCGAGCAGGTGATAAAGGGAAAGGATGAGAAGGTGGGAGAGGGTATGGCAGCGAAAGAAAGAGGTTAGGGCAGCGTGGCAGCAGGGAATTTTACGGGAGAGAGTGGTAGGTGGCGTAATCTAGTGGGGGACAAAAGCAGGTGGGAAGGCGGGAAGTTTGAAAAGTTGGACGGGTACGGTGAGATAGGTGTGAGAGAGAATGTGTGACGGAGGTGAAAAGGGCAAGGAAGAAGGAAGGGAAGAGGGGAAAGGTGAAGAGAGAAGAGTGGGGAGACCTTCTAATGCGGAAAAGGTGAGGAGGGAAAGTGTAATTAGAAGCAATAGTATGGGGAGTGTGGATATTCTGTGGAGAAAAAGGAGGAGAGAGAAGGAGGATGAGGAGGAGGAAGAGGGGAAAGGGCCGGATTTAAGAGGAGCGCGATGCAAAAAGGTCGCCGAAGGAGGGTGGTAAAGGGGAGGGGTAGCTGATGGGGAGTATGATGGAAATGGTGAAGGAGATTAGGGAGATAAAGTTGGAATTGATGGATGAGATGAAGGAGATAAAGGAAATGAGGGAGGAGTTGAGGAAGGAGAGGAGGAGGGTAGAGGAGGAGTGGAGAAAGGAGAGAAGGAAGTGGGAGTTAGAGTGTAGGGAGGAAAAGGAGAGGAGGGAAAAATTGGAAAAGAAAGTGGAAAGGGTGGAGGGGATGGTGGAGAAGGTAGAAGGGGTAATAGGGGAGATGGAGGGATGGAAAAAGGATGGAGGGGGTAGGTTGCGAGGCAGGGTGCGAGAGGGAGAAATTGAGGAGAATAGAAGGAGAATCAGGAGGATGGAAGTAAGGCAGGATAGAAAGGAAAGGGAAGGGAGGAGGAATAATGTGATAATAAGGGGGGTACAGATGGAGGGAAAGGATCTGAAAGTGGAGGTAATAAGGGTTTGGGAGAAGATGGGATTGAAGGTGGAAGGAGTGAAAGAAATTGACTGGGATGATACTGGTGAAGATGAATGATTGGGAACAGAAAAGGAAAGTGATGGGGGAGAAGAGTAGGTTAAGAGGACAAAAGGAAAGACTGGATGGTGATCTTACGGAGGAGGAGAGGAAGACACGGTGGAAAATAGAAAGGGAAGCGGAGGAGGAGAGGTTGAAGGGCAAGAGTGTGCAGGGGGGGTATTTGAAAATGTGGGTAAATGGGAAATTAAGGAGATGGGATGAAGTCGAGGAGAATTGGATGGAGGAGCAGTGAAACGAGTAGGAGGGAGGCGTGGGGGGGGGGGGGGGGGGAAAGAGGAGTGTGGAATGCAAGGTGGGATTCTGGAATGTGGTGGGTTTGAGGGGGAAGGATGTGGAGTTCTGGAAAGGGCTGGAGGATTGGGATGTTATGGTGTTGATGGAGACATGGCTGGAAGAGAAGGGGTGGGGACAGATAAGGAGGAGGTTGCCAAGAGGGTACACTTGGGAGGCGCAATGGGCAAGAAGGGAGGGGAAGATGGGGAGGGCAAAGGGGGGATATGTTAGTGGGGGTAAGGAAAGAGATAGAGATGGAAAGGGGAGGAGTAGGTGGGAGGGAGGGAGTGGTAACAGTGAAGGTGAGGACAGAGGGGGGATGGTGGAGAGTGATAGGAGTTTATGTCAGGGAGGATTTATAAAGGAAGCTTGACGAATTGGGGGGATGGATGGAGGGGAGGGAAGATGGTGTAAAGATGATTATAGGGGGGATTTTAACGCTAGGACAGGAAGGAAAGGGGGGAAAATAGGGGAGGTGGAAGAGGATATGGGGAAGGGGAGGAGGAGTTGTAGGGATACGAAAGTGATTGCGGAGGGGAGGTTGTTATGTGGTTATCTGGGAGAGAGGGGGTGGGGATACTAAATGGGAATACGAAGGGGGACGAGGCAGGGGTGTGGACGTACGTAGGAGGGAGAGGAAACTCTGTGATAGATTATGTGCTGGGAGATGCAGAGACAAGAGAGGGTGTGGAGAAGTTGCAGGTGGGGGAAAAGGTAGACTCTGACCACATGCCTTTGACGATATGGCGCAAAGGGGGAAGGGAAGGGTGGAGAAGGAAGGGGGGGGGGGAGAAGAGGAGGTTGGTGGGTGACTGGTCGGAGGAGGGAGTGAAGGATTTTAGGGAGAGGTTTGGAAAGAGAAGTGAGGGAGGAGAGTAACGCTAACGCAAACGGCATACAAGGTATATGCAGCGGTGTTGGAGGAAAGGTTAAGGGAGGAGGTGGAGGGGAAGGGAATGCTGCCTGCGAGCCAGACGGGTTGTAGAAAGGGTCTGGGGTGTGTAGATAATGTTTATGTTCTTAATTATCTGGTGAACAGGCAGGTGAGGAGGAAGAGTCGAAGGCTGATAGTCATGTTCGTGGACTTGAGAACGGCCTTCGACCCAGTAAACAGGGAAAGCTTGCTGAGTGCAATGGAAAAAAGGGGGTGAGGGAGGGACTGTTGGGTAGGTGCGAGGAAGTGCTAAGGGAAACGAGGAGTAAGGTAAGAGTGGGGGATGAGGAAGGGGAAAGGTTTTGGACAGCGAGAGGGGTGAGGCAGGGTTGCCCGCTAAGCCCATTGTTGTTCACGATGCTGCTGGCGGATTTGGACGAGGTGATGGAGAAGGGGGGGCTGGGGAGGAGTGAAGGTGGGAGGTAGAAAAATATACACCTTGGCATACGCGGACGACATAGCGTTGTTGGCGGAAGAGGAGGAAGGGATGAAAGGGATGATAGGGGTGATGGAGCGGTATCTGGAGGAGAAGAAGCTACAACTTAATGTGGAGAAGTCTAAGGTGATGAGATGCAGGAGGGGGGGGGGGAGGGAGGTGGAAGAAGGTGAAATGGTGGTGGAAGGGTAAGGTGATAGAAGAGGTGGGGAAATATACGTATCTAGGGTATACGATAAGGAGAGATGGGAGGCAGGAGGCGCAAGTGGAGGAAAGGGTGAGGAAGGGGGCGACCATAATGGGTCAAGTCTGGGGGATAGGGAAGAGGAGGTTTGGAAGCGACTGGGGTAGGAGAGTGTGGATGTTTGATAGGCTGGTATGGTCAGTGGTGAGTTACGGAGTAGAGATATGGGGGTGGAAGGAGAGGGAAGGGTTGGAGAGGTTGCACGAAAGGTACCTGAGATGGGTACTAGGCGTGGAGAGATGTACCCCGGGGTACATGGTGAGGGAGGAGATGCAGAGGGAGTTGTTGAGAGGGAGAGCGGGTTTAAGGGCATGGGGGTACGAGAAGAAGTTGGAAGAGGGCAAAGGGGGGGAGTTGGCGAGGTTGTGCTGGGAAGAGGTAAGGGAAAGGGTTAGGAGGGGAGGGGTAGTGGATGGGTAGTAGAAGGAGAGATTGGGATTTTTTTAGGAAAGGGGTTGGACAGCAGAGGAGGCGGATAAAATGATGGAGGAAAGGAGGGATAAAATGAGTTCCAGGTATAATAAGTGGTACGGGATGGTAAAAGGAGAGGGGCTGCCGGGGTATCTGGGGAAAGGGTGGGGGGAGAGTAGATGGCAGAGGGTGGCGAGGTTTAGGTTGGGAAATGGGATGAGGGGAGGGAAGTACTGGATGGATGAAGATGCGAGAAAGTGTAGAGTGTGTGGGTGGGAGAATGAGACTTGGGAACATGTATGGGAGGTGTGTATGAGGTTGGAGGAGGAGAGTGGATGGCAAGAGAGGATGGGGGAAGTGTTGGAAGACGGGGGGGGGGGAGGGGAGGAATGGATGAGAAGATTGGAGGAGTGAAGGGAAGGGGAGAGTGAAAGAAGACTGGGTGGGGTTGTGAGTGGGAGGAGTAGGAGGGGGAAGGAAGGGGAAGGTAATAGAGTGAATGGTGAGCGACCGGAAGTGGGGGTCCAAGGGTAGGGTGGGGTAAGAAGTAGTTTTAAGGTACTTTTAAGGTAGTTTTAAGGTAGTTATAAGGTTTGCTTTTGTAAATAGGTTTCTCTCTCCCTCTATCTTATGTTTAGTTTGGTGTGTTTGTTATGATATAAGTTTAATTTTAATTTTTTTATGTTTTTAATTTTAATTTTAATTTTTTTATGTTTTTAATTTTTTAGAGGTGGGGAAAATTTTAATTTCAATTTCAATTTCAATTTCAATTTCAATTTCAATTTCAATTTCAATTTCAATTTCAATTTCAATTTCAATTTCAATTTCAATTTCAATTTCAATTTCAATTTCAATTTCAATTTCAATTTCAATGTCAATGTCAATGTCAATGTCAATGTCAATGTCAATGTCAATGTCAATGTCAATGTCAATGTCAATTTCAATTTCAATTTCAATTTCAATTCCAATTTCAATTTCAATTTCAATTTCAATTTCAATTTCAATTTCAATTTCAATTTCAATTTCAATTTCAATTTCAATTTCAATTTCAATTTCAATTTCAATTTCAATTTTAATTTTAATTTTAATTTTAATTTTAATTTTAATTTTAAGGTTAGGAGAAGGAAGAAAGGGTTGAGGATAAAGAGGAGGATGTGTAAGCATTGTAACCCCTAGGGGAAATCAATAAAGTTATTCATAAGGGACTTCAACAAAAAATTATTGCGATAAATTCAAGAGCTTTTTTTATTCCGTGTTCTGCTCATTCTTTAAACTTGTTTGTTAATGATGCAGCCAAGATAACATTTGAAACGGTAAATTTCTTTGGAAAAAATACAGTCACTGTACAATTTTTTTTTCCATATCCGTGAAACGTTGGACAATATTAAAAAAACATGTTACATTTGGAAACCGCTTTCTGCAACTAGGTCGGAAAGTCGAATTGAAGCAATAAAACCGCTTAAAAATAACTTTAAAGAAATATATCAGGCTCTTTCAGATATTTCAGAGGATGATAATAATGATATGGATTCAAGAATTCAGGCTGACAACTTAATTTCAAAAAATGTTTCATTTAAATTTTTATGTTCTATTTACATTTGGCACGACATATTAAATCTCGTAAATGTTGTCAGCAAAATGATGCAGAATCCTACATTTAATATCCAAATAGTTACGCAAAATCTCGGATTTATTACAAATGATTTGAAGAGTCGCAGGACCGATCAAAGTTTCGAGAATATTATCACTTCTGCAACGAATATTGCAAACCAGAAAAAAAGATATGGTAAACCTTACGTTTAGGGGAGGCAGCTCCGATGACCTTGATCTTCACATATGTTGTCGGGAACAACATTCTGAACAACTTTTGTCATTATAACTACCCGGTGCTCGGTCTTAGTTTTCGAGATATTTGCGAAAAACTATTATTTAAATGCTGAATAAAATTCTCATTTTGAAATATTCACAATTTCGCATGCGTGGTCGGGCCGGCCGTCAGGCTGGCTCTCCGCCCCCCGCCAACTAACCCTAACTAATTCTGATTATTAAAAATTATGCGATCAGAATTAGTTAGGGTTAGTTGGCGGGGGGGGGGGGGGCGCAGAGGGCCGGCCGCCAGGCCGGTCCGACCACGCATGCGAAAATCCAGAAGTAGTCTTTCAAAATTGAAAGCTCACCCTATATAGAGTGACACTCTGTTCTGATCCTCACAATGTGTTTACAAACAGAAAATAAACAGATGCCGCCCCGGGGAACAGGCTCACGTTGCCACGGAGCTTGGAAGAATACGTAAAATTCAATACAGTATTAGCAATAGTTTTTCGCAAATATCTTGAAAACTAAGACCGAGCACCGGGTAGTTGTAATGACAAAAGTTGTTCAGAATGTTGTCTTTGACAACATATGTGAAGATCAAGGTCATCGGAGCTGCCTCCCCTAAACGTAAGGTTTACCAAAGATATTTGAATACGAAGCAACAGATGAGCCAATAACTGATGCTAAACGATATTATAAAATTAATTTCTTTTTCGCAATATTAGACACCACTATATCCTCAATTACAGAGAGATTCGTACTGTTGAAAGAACATGATTTTAAACTTATTCATGACATAAGTAAATTAAAAGAGTGGAATGATGAAGAGTTATTAAAACACTGCAAAGCTATGGAAATAAAACTTAGCGACAATAAAAATACTAAAGATCGAGATATTGATGGTAATACTATTGTGGCGGCGACTAGCTGACGCCACGTCTCCGTCATATGTTTAGTTTTAAGGTAAAGTGTGTTTGGGATGAATGTATCGGGTTGCGTGCTGCGCGATAGTGTCGAGTGGATGCTTGGGCGATTGGGTCGAGTGTTCGTTTAGGGTGAGAATGTTTAGTTTAGTTCAGAGTGAAAGCGAACTGTGCAAATGAGAAAGAATGATTTTCGTGGGAATGCATCTGAGAGCGAACGGCTAGTTTGTAAGTTCAGTTCGGCTATAGGATTCGTTGAGCAGGACTCTTGCAATAAAGCAAGTTTCTGTTAGAACCTGAGTCCGTTTATTGTCCATGCCTTGATTACACCACACTCTATTTGAAGAACTGAAATCTTTACAATGCTTTATACAACCTAAAATTTATTGTCATGCTGTTTTGAATTATATACATACAATGAAAATAAATTAAGTGAGACCAACAATTGTACTGCGCATTTATTTAACTTTGCCTGTTTCGGTAGCTTCCGGAGAAAGGAGTTTCTCCAAATTAAAAATTGTTAAGAACTATTTACGTTCTAAAATAGGTCAAGAACGGTTAACTGATTTATCAATCATATCTATTGAAAATGATATTCTAGATGTATTAAATATTAGTGATTTAATGAAAAACGTTGTGGCGGGCAAAGTCCGAAGAATAAATATGTAAATAATTATATACTGTATAATAAGAGGATAAGTATAATAAATCAGCGTATTGTCTTTATGTTCTTTTTCTGTGGTTCTATGTAAATACGGATCTGTTCCTAAGTATAAAAATAAACATTTTTTAACTGAAATTAATTATTATAATTATTTTGTTGTAATTTACAAATCTTATATCACGGAAGAGGCAGGGCCGGGTTAAGCCCCGTAGCAGAAGCGCTAACAGCCCTAGCTATCGTTAACAGATATTCTGGCTAAAAAAAAAAAAGGTTATTCAGTGTGCTGCTGGGAAACGGGGGCGCCAAATTTCTTCTTGCACACGGGCGCCTCTTACCCACGCGGCGGCCCTGCATACGTATTACCTAAAACACATAAAGAACAATTGTCTTGGCGAATTATAGTTTCTTCCATCGGTGGACCAACATATAAACTTTCTAAATTCCTATCTAGCATTATTTCTAAAATTATTGGCAACACATCTTTCCATACTGTAGATAGTTGGAAATTAGTTAAAGAACTGAGAACCATTCAGGGTCCTGAGGATTCACAACTAATATCTTTAGATGTTGTAGCGTTGTTTACCTATGTTTCTGTAGATTTGGCAATGCAAGTTAAACTTACGTTGGGATGAGTTAAAAGAATACACCATAATACATAGAGATGAATTTCTAAAAGCGGTTTTTGTATTACAAGCAAATGTCTTTAGTTTCAATAATATTTATTACAAACAGATATTTGGTACTGCAATGGGTTCGCCCATTCCCCCTGTCATTGCCAATTTAATTATGGAAGAATTGGAAAAAGTTTCCATTTCTAAATTACCGTTTGAACTTACATTTTATAAAAGATACGTAGATGATATCCTTACTTGTTGCAAACCTGATCAAGTAAGAATGTTGGTTGGCACTTTTAACAAATTTCACAAGAGACTACAATTCACACATGAAATAGAAATGCATTCAAGTCTTAACTTTCTTGACGTCAGTATTATTAGAGTGGGTAAAGAACTAAAAACAAATTGGTTTCACAAAACTAGCTGGTCTGGCAGATACGTAAATTTCTATTCTTTCCATCCGTTACAACACATGATAGGTCTTGCCTAGGGTCTTATTGATCGGGCCATCCTTTTAGCAAATCATGAATTCAGATCAAACAATCTGTCACACATTAAGAATGTACTTAAACATAATGGATACCCTGAAAATCTCGTTTCTAACATCATCAAAGAACGAGTATTTGATCTATACCAGTGATGGGCATCTTTGACTGCCGCAGTCAAGAAGCTTCCCCCACCAACTACTCTTTTGTGCAGCGCGCACCTTCGCTGCGCATCGGTGCCTCGTGCCTTCCAGTACCTTCGTTTCCCCCCTCATACGCCCCTCCATAGCTGACGAGGTTGGTGGGAGAAGTAAGCAACTCTGGAGCCCCTACCGTGCCCATCACTGATCTATACCATCCTCTTTTCGTTGAAAAGCGAAAAGAGGAAAGGTTCAGAACAAGAGGTCCAATAAGTTGGAAAAATACAGTGGTTATCCCATATGTAAATAACATTTCTAATGACATTAGAAGAATTTTCAGGAAGGTTGGCATACATACTATCTATAATATACCTTTAATTTAAAAATTGTTTTCCACCAATTAAAGATAAAATACCTATGTTGAAAAGTTGTAATATAGTATATGCAATACCTTGCAAGAATTGTAACCATGAATACATTGGACAAACATCTAGGCACCTAGACACACGTATCACTGAGCATGGACGCAATATATTCTTATCTCCAACACAACACACTGCTTTGACTAAGCATTCAATTGTATTTGACCATCCATTTGACTTTGACAACACCAAAGTAATTGACAGACAACAGAACCGATAAAAGAGGTTATTACTGGAAACGATTCACATGATTAAACAACATAGCGTAAATCTTAGGTACGAAACACCTAAGATTCATGATTACTACGCGGCATTACTGAACCAGTAATGGGTTATGATGAAGTTTCCAAGTGTAATATTTTTTATAATTGGGTTCCATCCATTTATATCACAACTTGTTCTCTTATGTGCGGCACCTAAAACAGGTCACCTGAATAACTTGCTTGCTTTTGAAGATAGAAAAAAAGGATCAGACCAAACTTACTTGATATCGAGGGGCTCGTAATCTGATGTCATTAATTTTTTTATAGGTGGAGACGTCAAGGAGATATGAAGGTCAACTCTGTTTTTTTAAATGGAACGGTATGGTTTTTTATTTACATTCTGATAGTGTATTTCAAGACGAATACAATGACCTATTATGAAGGTCATTCAAGGTCACGCAAGGTCAACTGCAATAGAAAATAAAATGTCTCAAAGCACTCTTCGAACACTACGACGATTTACATGTAACATGTTATGTACGTATTCACTGCTACTTCAAGTGTTCAAAATGTCGACCTTGAACACTAAGACATAATCTGGACGTTGCAATACTGATGATACTGCCTGACAAATTTCAGTTGTATCTATTACAGAGCAAGCTCTTTTTATACGTTCTTGCATATCAACTGTGGTTGTTGGTTTTTCGCGGTACTTCTTTCACCATACACGCGTACCGCTTTCCTCATAATTCTATGACATTCACGATAAATGATAACCATTTCCACTTTCTCTGCTATTGTGTAACGCATTCTTGAAAATTGAACACTCAGATTGAATATTTCGAAGCCGTACTCTAGTCGGTAGTCAAACTACTAATAACATTTCTGGATACAGGTAAGCATACAATGTGATGGTATGTTTATTTATGTTCTGCGACCCTTACCAATACTTAGAAGAGCAGTATGCCAACAACCAGAGAAAACACCAAAGTATTTGAAAAGTGCTTTGAGACATTTTATTTTCTATTACAGTTGACCTTGCGTGACCTTGAATGACCTTCATAATAGGTCATTATATTCGTCTTGAAATACACTATCAGAATGTAAATAAAAAACCATACCGTTCCATTTAAAAAAACAGAATTGACCTTCATATCTCCTTGACGTCTTCACCTATAAAAAAATTAATGACATCAGATTACGAGCCCCTCGATATCAAGTAAGTTTGGTCTGATCCTTTTTTTTCTATCTTCAAAAGCAAGCGAGTTATTCAGGTGACCTGTTTTAGGTGCCGCACCTTGTATTTAAATAGAAATCACATTCTATTTGCTGGTCTTATTCATGAATGTGGATTTCTAAAGCTACCATCTGCGGGTGGTATAATAGCATGTGTTGAGTACAATGTGTCGGTTTCAAATTTACCGCCACATATTGATTTATAAGCGTGTCGATCTTTGTGTTCGGATGCTTGTGTATATGTGTTCAGTTGTTTGATGTCTTCAGTGTTTGGACTCTTTTCAAACGGTCACTTTGACCGTAGTATGTTATAAACCAGTAAGGTGTACATACCAAATTCTCAATGTTTATTATAGCAAGTACGTATTAACACCAGTTTTGATCATTTTCAATTCACGTATTCTTTATACTGTATTAGATATACAGGGTGTCCCAAAACGATTGTGAAAGCGGGAAATGGGAGGTTCCTTGGGTCATTTGAAGCGACATTTTCCTTTACAAATATGGCGTCCGCGGCTTTGTTTGGGAGTTATTAACGAAAAACACGGACCAACCAGAGCGCGCCTAGTCGCTCGGTGGCACGGTCAGCGCGGCGAGTCGGGGGGAGGAGAGTGTTGTCGGTACGCCGTGATGTCGTAACAAACTACAGTTTCTCGATTATGTCCCCGCTTTCGATGAGCTTTGGATATGTTGTAAAGACCATGATTCTGAACAACATTTCCCTGTAGACTGTTTGCCTCGCGGCTTTAGTTTACGAGATATATGTAAAAACTTGTAATTGAAAATCGATCGATGTTCATACTACTATCTCCTCTCCGATTTCGATGAGCTTTGGATATGTTGTCAAGACCACGATTGAATAACCATTGTTGTATAACCATGTCAAACTTATTTGAAAGTCATTGAAATCGGTGAGGATCCACATCATCTTTACCCGACTTACGGCACTTATTCAGCCGTAAATCCATTTGCTGCTTCGAAATGTGTGTCACTGGGTCATTCGGTGACGAACTGCACAGATGTCTTCAGGTGTACGACAGTACCAAAAGCTAAGGGTTGTACGGTCAGGTCAACGAACTGCACAGCTGATGGTAGATAGCAGGTATACGACAGCCCGGGGGATGTGCGGTGAAGTCAACGATCCGGACTTTTCACTTTCACTTTCACACAAATGCCATGAAATTTTTCCATACTCACGATCACTGTTCACATTTGCAATATCACTTGTATTGCAGCACAAATCACAGTAATGAGGTAATGCAATCGATAGACTGCGGATATCATGCATTTGTAGCAAAAATGAGTAAGTGCATTTTAAAACAGTAGAGAGATTAAAATAATTTAAAAACACCAATGTATTATTTTCAACTTGATCAAATGCTTAAAGTAAAAGTCAACTATTCGTCTGGCATCTGTCCCTTGCAATAGCAACAGCCAACTTTCATTTTGCATAAAAATCCGCAGTCTAGTGACTACTTTAAATATTACTACTAAAAACACACATTTTAGCAACCGTGAAGTGGACAAACTGTCCGCGGATATTTCCCATAAATTTCGTGCGGGTTGACAAGTACCGCCGTGCCCCTGCTAAGCGTGGCAAAAAAAAGGTTTCTATGGGCTCCACAACTCCTTTAGATAAACTACCGAGGAAATAGGAACCGTGCCTGCCACTTGGTGACCTTTTTTTTCTGCCACGCTTAGCAGAGGCACAGCGATACTTGTCAACCCGCACGAAATTTATGGGAAATATCCGCAGACAGTTTGTCCGCGGACTCTCCAGTATGAATCGGCCCTAAAACGCCACGCGGACTTGACGTTTCTACCTCTTGCTGAGTGAAAGGACGGACGACCAACCGCCTGCCAGCTCGCCGCGCTGAACGTGCCAGCGAGCGTCGAGCTCGCGCTCTGATTGGTCCGTGTTTTTTGTTAATAACTCCTAAACAAAGCCACGGACAACATTTTGCAAAACGATAATGGTATAAGGAGGTGAATATAGTATCAGAGAAAAAAAAATTTTTTCAAGGTCATTTGTTCAAGTTTTCAAGATCACAGATGTTTTTTCTATTAACAACTGTTTATGCTATTTCTGGATTCTTAAAGAAAAAAAAGACAAATTCAACGATATATTATAACATATATTTATGTCAATATTCAAAAAATTCAGAATTTTCAAATTTGCTGCGCATCCACTTCAGCCCCAAATTTTTTCCAGATCATTTTCTCAACATTTGTTACAATTCTGGGGGCGGCATGAAAAAAATCTTTTGATAAAAAAATAAGGTCCACCCTAGTGTGCAGTGACTCTTTGACCTCCATGGTGTCTTCCACCTCCATGGTGGACAAGTTGGGATGGGTTTAAGAAAAATGGGAATAATAACACATACAGTCGGGTACTAAATTAAGTGATCACTCTTTAAAAACTAATATTCTTTTTATAATTGAACCAAACACTTTAATTTTGTTAAGATGTTAGAAGGATCATTTTACTAGATAATGTTTAAGAACATTTTTAAAAATATTAATATTGCTCAGAATTTCGAAGATAAATGTGAAGCTTACGATTTTTAACTTCTTTATCTGTGTCTATAATGAAAATTTAAAATATGCTTAACTGTAGAATCAAGTAAGTTATATACATGCACAAAGTATCATCGAAATCGGTTGAATCATAAGAAAGCTATACGCATTGAAAGATGTTAAAATCTTTGAATTTTGGGCTGACGATTGATCTAAATCACCGTTTCTTAGAATTGTTTTAAGTTTTAATTATTTTCAAGTTTCCACACTTCCATAAGCGTTAATGCACATACAAATTAATGCACACGAATCATTCCATTTGAAATGGGACTACTGTTTCGAATTTTGTTCAAATTTGGATATGTTGCAGTCTTTAGTCATACATGAACGTATCTCAAAGGATTCTTTGAAATCTTAAAAATTGTTGGTTTTACAGATGTGTTACAGATACGAGGTGACAAACGTTTTTCATTAAATTATAACGGACGAACTAACAAACCTATGAAAACGAGTTTTGGGTGCTTATAGTGAAAATATAAGAGTATTTAATAAAAATTATTTCAGTTGAAAAAATATTTGTTTTCACCATTTATTTTGCAATTGTTTTAAACAGGTGCATTGTTATAGTAGCACCAGAAAATTGAAAAATTAAAAATAATGATAATATAGCCCCAAGTGTCCTCTTTACAGACCCGTTTTTCAAAATACTTGCACTTCAAAATTGGCGACATGAAAATTATTTGAAGTGAACGCTGCGCTGAAATATATCGCGCGGCGGCCAACCTTTCGGCCAACGTCGGTCGAAACTCGAAGGGTCTCACAGACGGACGAAACGGGTGCACTGTGATCGTACCCTTAGCTGAATTTTCAAACTCTAATTTCTCGAAAACGAGGCGTCAAATGAAAAAAATTCATTCTATATTTTCTATTTATTTTCTCGTGTAGAATCAGTCCCTCCACGTTTATACTATTTGGGGACACTCTGTAGACATGTGCAAGAAATTAGTTGACGGAACTTTAACGTCGCTTTTTAAGAGAACGGTTGACTTGAGGCAATATCCGTGAGATACAACTTAAAATCTCACAGATAAACTTCCGTGGCGAATATCTCACCGATTCCCACCGTAAGATACATGGTGGCGCTACTTTCGACTCTCAAATAATGGTTAAAGATAAGCTAAAAATTCTCAGCTGTATCTCACGGATATTGCCTCTCGATTAACTTCTCGCTGCTAGAGGCGTTGAATACGCAATACGCCAGTGATGGGCAGCTATGACTGCGGCAGTCAAGAAGCTTCCCCCACCAACTAGTCTTTCGTACGAGGGGGGAAACGAAGAGTGCGGGGCACCGCTCCGCGGCGAAGGTACGCCCTGTACGAAAGAGTTGTTGGTGGGGGAAGCCGGCACCTCAGGGGCCCCTACCGTGCCCATCGCTGCAATACGCCGTTACTTCGGGATTCGATAAACTGCAGATGACGAATGAAATTTCTGACGAGTACCTTACAGATAAACTATGTTGAATATGTATTTCAGAAAAATAAGTACAAATAAAAGATAACCGAAAATTATCTTTTATTTAAAAATTTTAGATAAAAAATTGCCCATCTCTGACCCAGGGTAGCTCGCTCCTCGAGGGAGACGTATTCGTTACAAAAGATTAAAAATTATATATTGACATTATTAAATTCCTTTAATTTTTCTACTATTTTCAGTTTCACCTATATTTTGTCATAATTGCATAAAATCCGCATTACAGTTATTACAAATCGTATGCAACATATAGTTATAAACATGATATTTACAGTCTGTTTTCCCTATAATACAATTTTCTCTTATAGTACAGTCAGGGAGGAAATTAAGTAGACAGTCTTTAGTAACTTTTTAAAAATTGGAGCAAACGAAATTTTTGGTTGTACTATTTGTTGTTACGAAATGATCATAATTTAAATACCGATCAGTTTTTGAGAATCGGAAATGTAACATTTAAATACTTTTTAGATACACTGCGAATATCGTAATAATATGAAGAAGTATTTATCCGTTTGATGGACGTTTTAATTTAAACAGAGAAAGGGTATTATTTAGAAGAATAATTCGAGCAACCCGGGCACAAGTTGTCATACTACACAAAAGAAAGCCACTAAGTAGCCTACTAAGGTTAATTAGGACATACTTCGGAAGTTTCATAAAAAGAAAATGGGAACTCACGGACATCCAATAGCGACCAAGGGCTCTTTGTATATTGATCACTGCATTTTCGCCAGATTTCTTGAAACCATACAGAACACGTATCTCCAATAATTTTGGCACAGTCTTATCGCTTTCGCACAGAAATGACAGGTCATGTGTGTTTTTCCAAATTCCATTGCCTTTTCTGCCGAAAGGAAACAACCAGTCGTATGGAATGGCGTATGTACTTCTTATCAAATCCGTTCTGTCGAAGTTCGTTGACCTAACTTTGTACTCCTGTTGTTAATAGAATTGTTGCAACATTAATAACTAGTCTTCTGTAGATCCTTATGGAAAATAAAAATTTTCTAAACCGACTGTGAGAAACAAAAATTAAGTGAAAATGTTTTTCTTTTTTAGACTGTGGATGTTTGTACAAAATAATAATTTCCTAAATTAATTAAATGGCAGAGGAACCAAATACTTTCATCTACCCATTTTTTCCATAAATGTTTAAAATCCGCTGTCTATTAACAACAAACTTTATATCCTAAAAGCGATATCTAGAAGACATGTTATTTATTGTGAGAAAATAGACAATAATAAATGGAATTCATTAATAAATAGTCGTAATATTAAGTACTGAAGTATAAACTAAATTTATTTATTGCATTGTACTTTTGCTTGTATTTGAATTTAATAAACCTTGTATCCAATTCTGTAGCCTCTGGGCCAAGCCTGTCCAACTCCCGGTCCGCGAGTCACGTTTGGCCAATGAGCATCATTTGTGACGTTCCCCCACTATTTGACGACGTGGACGGTCGTACTGTTATGCCGTGAAGAAGGAAGGATAGGATCTTCTCGGGAAATAATGCTCTTCTTCTTTATAACTTGAAGTTATATATTAGGATGGTCTATACGCACCAACAGATTGTTTACAAAGGAATATCGCTCTTACAGAAAATACCTTGCTTAAAGTATGAGCGCAGACTTAGAACTAACATCTGCTCGATGAGGATGCTCCCTATATAGGTGTCTAATAGGGACCTTTGATACCCAAAATGTGTCACTGGACATGTCACTGTGTCGGACTTAGTCCAACCAAACAGTTGACTCAGCTTTGGGCAAAAAGGGCGAAGATAAGGTTGCATTCTAATCTAAAGGATGATGCAGCATAACAGTACCACCAGAAGTACATGGGATTTATAGTGGCTTAATTAAAGTTTAAATAGAGGGAGAACGAACTGATTGATGGTGGGGACCGTGTTGCTCGCGACGAAGAAGTTGGACAGGCCTCCTCTAGGCAACATCAATTTCAAGTACCATTTTTATATATTTCTGCTCTGACTTGGTGTTAATCACAACTAAATCAAATATCACTTTTTTCTTATTATTTCCTATATTTTTATAAATAAGCACTATTCTTAATATTCAACAGACATGTGGACATTGTGTAATAATATTCCAACAAACCTTGTGTCCTTGTGCCAAGTACAGGGTTAGTATTCTTGTAGATGTCGCTTTTAAGATATTATATTACATTATACACGAGGTACTCACAAATTATAAAAATATTAAAATAAAGTATGCTACCTTCATTGCGATTTGTACACGTTAAAAAGAAATTGAATTTTTGTAACTGGTATACTGTGGATCTTTATGCAAAATAAAAATTCTTTAAGTCGATTGCAAGAAATAGAAGTTAAATAAAGATGTAGTCCTTCGCTTCATAATTTTAATAAATAATATAGCAATATTATTTTCGACTTATTTCTAAAGGTATTTTACTGAATCATTTTCGTCATAAATGCATAAATTCCGCAGTCTAACGATTACAAAATGTGCAAAAACTAAAATCAGATGAAATAAAATTAAAATGAAATTGCTTGCACCGTTCGCATATATTACAGTGATATTCGGATCACGTTAATGCTTTAGGACTAGGGTTAAACCTATTTGCCAAGTAATTACAAATTGAGAACAACAAAAAGCTGCGTGTAAATGTGAAATAAACAGATTTTTAACACCAGGTTTACGGGACGTTTTTAATTTACGATTATTGAGATTGTAAAGATGCATTTGTGAGGAATTATTCAACAAACTTATTTCTTTGGTTATACAGGGTGTCACTTAACTGTACCACCTGAATTTACTCGTAACCTACTCGTTGCATAGCAAAAGTACCTTTATATCAAATAAGACATGCATGTCTTCATTAGTTTGTTTTTGTCATGATAGTTTATTAAGATGTAAAGGTGACCTTGAGTTTTTGTGTTATAATGTGTGATATTTAAATATACGATTCGAAAGAATATTGAATGCCGAATAAAAAAGTATTAAGGTATTCAGCGTTAAAAAGTAATAGTTACTGAAATATTCTTCAGCGAATGCTCGGTGCATGTTCGGTCAAATTCGATGGTAGCTTGTTTGTTTTTGATTATCTTTTTATGAAACTTTCACCAACATGTTCGCGACGTTTTTTCGATTAAAATTATATCCAACATGGTACGGTTTGGAACGTATTTACTTGTTTAATCCACGATTTAGTACAATCTAGATCAGTGATGGGCATTTTTGTCTGCCGCAGTCAAGAATGATCCGCGGAGATTCCCCCACCAACCACTCTTTCGTGCAGCGCGCACCTTCGTTGCGCAGCAGTGCCTCGTGCCTTTCAGTGCCTTCGTTTTCCCCCTCATATGTCCCTCCATAGCCGACGAGGTTGGTGGGAGAAGCAGGAAACTTAGGGGCCCCTACCGTGCCCATCACTGATGCAGATTATCCGTACTAGAGGCTCCACTGAATCGTGGATTAAACGAGTAAGCGTAATGCAAAGTGTATTGTATTTGGACTCGTTTAAATTAGAAAAACGTCACAAATACATTAGTAAAAGATTCGCAAACAAGTAAATAAAACTTAAAAAAGTTTTGTTGTCATACTTCCACGAAAGATTAACTGAAGAATACCTCGGTAATTATTACTTTTTCACCCCACCTGTCTTAATACTGTTTTACTCAGCATTCGATGCTCTTGGAAATCGCATATGATGATGAAACAAAAACTCAAGTTCGTCTTCATATCTCGATAACAAAATGAAATACACAAAAACCAATTATTATATTGAATGTACCGGTTAATGTTGAACAACTTTTGTTCGAAACATTGTTTTTTGCGATTGGTAGGCTGACGAAATTCAGGTGGTACAGTTAAATAACTGGCCCTGTATGTTATAAAAAGGTAGTTAAGAATTTGAATAAACACATTCTTGCTATTTTCATAATAATGTAAAATAGTCACTTTTAGTGTTCCGTAAACCTAGTATTAATCTTCCTTTTGCCCAGAAATGCGTCCCCGGTCTTGTGTCAAGTTAATCCCAAGGAAGCGAACGTCAAATCTAGACTGTATTCGTTGGTTCTCTCGTTCTCTCCTGACCCATTCCCTCGAACGAAAAAACCCGAGCTTTGTACAATTCCCTTCGCGTCCCGTAAATTTTCTTTCCTCGGTGGCTGAAATTCAAAGGCTACTTTGTTAAAGTAAGCATCCGTGCGGCGGGGCAGGGTCAGGGAAACAAACGGTAGCGAACTATTCCGATTATCTAACCCGAAATGATAACGTGGCCTTTGATCGTGACTCAGGTATCGCCGTCTCGAGCGTAATCAGACGAGGAAGTTTCGATCGTCGCGGTGCTGGATACAAGATCACGCTGGTCTCGTTATCGGGAACAGCGACCGCTTCCGCCTGGTCCCTGGTCGATCGATGATGGTACTCGTAAGCGGTCAGGTCTCGATTCATCGAGAACAGTTTGCATCGACTGGCCGCTAAGGCCGTGTAACCTTCCGCGTGGTCGCAGCCATAGTCGAAGCCCTCGAAATTTTCTTTTCCCTCGAAATATCCTTCCTCCTCCACCTCTTCGCACGATCCGGGATCTTCCGCGTCCGACGGGAACTTCTGCCGTCCAGACGGCTGACTTTTGCCACGATAGCGAGTCGTCCCGTCGTCTTTCACCTCGAAGGTATTTCCACAGACGTCGACGCTGGTGAATACGACGCCCAGTAACTCGGAAGGGAAGAAGTTGTAGGTGGACGTTGACTGCCTGCCACAAGTGGTGCACGTGTTGCCCTCGAACGACAAAACGTCGTCCTCGATCTAATGGAAATTCGACCCGTACTGATAAGTTGACGGCTACACGATATTATGCCTAACACCGTTTGTCTCCGGTTGTAGAAATACGTCTCGCGACAACACTACAGGGTGTCCCAAAAATGTCGGAGAACCTTGACAGGGGTGGCTCCTTAGGTCATTGGAAGTAACTTTTTCCTTAGCGAAAATATCCGCATCGGCTATGTTAAGGAGTTATTAACGAAAAACACGAACCAAATAGAGCGCGGCTACAGCGGACGGACACTGGATCGGTCAACGGCAACGCGACGCTCAGCGGGACCTGTCGCCGAGCCGGAATCCGGTGTTTTTCGTTAATAATTCTTTAAATTACTTCAAATGACCTAAGAACCACTCCTTTCAAGATACTCCGACATTTTTGGGACACCCTGCATATGACATAGACGGAAACGAATGAAAAGCGTATTCTATATAGTAAGCATTCTTTTCTTGCTTTATTTCTAATGTGATAAACTTGTCGATGTGCTACCTCCTATCCGATTTCAATGACCTTGGAATCAATAGTCAAGGTCACTATTGTAAGCAATATTTCCCTTTAAAGTTTTTGGCGGTCGGCTTTAGTTTGTGAGATATTCGCAAAAATTTTTACTTGTAAATCCATAGGGTCGATGTGCTACCGATTTCAATGACCTTGCAATATGTTGTCACGGTCACCATTCTGAACGACATTTCTCTTTAAAGTTTTTGGCGGTCGCCGATCGGCTTTCGTATACGAAATATTCGCGAGAAATTTTACTAGAAAAAATGTCTGTATGTGAAAATTAAAGTACGAAACAAAATTTTATATAATCTACAAGCGAACTATGTAATTAATTTATACCCATATATTTCTAAACATTTTGATTAGTAAGGTTAATAACTAATTACACTAACATTTTTAAGATATAAAATTGTTTCATTAATTTCTTGTTCCAAAATGTATATTGTATTTAATGAAACCAGAATTATTCATTACATCCTTCCATTTCGTCGTTGGAAAGAGGACCATGATCTCGTACATCTTCGGCAGTTTTAATTGAATTAAAATAACTTTTTTTTCATATAAAAGAGGTTGAAAACAATAGAGCGTAAGGCGGACTTACACCACTATGATGCCAAATGGTTCGTTCTATTGGTTTAGTGACAAAAGAATATGCTGCCATCTTTCAGTAAAGAATGAAGAACACTATTAACTCAAATCTTCAGATTTTGGACTTGCACCACTATGACTCTCAACCGGTCATATGTATGTTCAGCAACCTATCCACATTTCATTTCAATATTTCGTTGAATTATATATTGAATTATATATGTATAGACTTATTCTGCATGATAGTTCATATTCATTAAATGTGGCAGTTATTACTGTTTACATCCTACATGAAATGAAGGTGGAAAATTGTCGAACCAAATATGTTTATTATATTTGTGAGGTGAAGGTATTTGCTGGGTGAAAATGCAAACTAAATAATTAACAATAAATTTAGTTATCGAATTGTTTAAATTTTTCTGAGATAAAGGAAAACTTGATAAGTACAAAACAATTTTTTAAAAAGGGTCCTTGCAATTGTTAAATCTTATTAATTAATTTTCAAAATGGCATTATTGTATGTAATAAATTCACAGTTTATAGAAATGTGGAATAGGTGGAATGATGGATGAGTGAGAGAGGCACAATGAACTCTCCTGCCGTTCGTGTAACAAATCTTTATTCGCAAAGCGATGCCCGCGTGACCATCTTGCAAGACTCCTTGACGAGAATTGCTTAACCAAACTATCCGTTCACTCGCTAACGCATTCTCTTGAAATCATTCTTTTTATTATTACCAGTTCGCTTTCACTGTAAACTAAACACACTCACTTTACACTCTCCGCGATACTCGACACCCGGCACTCTCACGCTAACGCTGGACCCGATCCTCTAAAGTACTCTAAACATTCGCACGACGCTATCGCACAGCAATCAACCAGATCTATTCGTTCAGTCACACCTTAACATATGACGTAGACCCTGGCGTCAGCTTGATGCCGCCACAGAAACAATACAGCTTTGTGGAAGCCATTTAATTCTGAATTGAGAAATATTTTCCAATAAACGAATCTAAAATTTTTCATGCCAATTAATTCAATTCATCGTTTCATTTCGATAGCTCTCTATCAAAATTCTCCGCAATTACTATGTGAAACAATGTGATATAGACAAATATTCCTACATAACTCAATCTAATTACCGTTACTTTTCATCGATATTTCTTTAAAAACATTTTACTATTCGTGTGTTATTCTAATTAATTTGATTCATGTAGACACATTTGGTACGTGAAAAATACGAAAAACCGTAAATTCTATCCATAATGTGCATTTATCATCAAGAAAAGATTACATTCGTTGTCTCTAATAGTTTTTTCAACCGTTTTTATATCTGTCAAAGTTTTTAAGTCCAATCCATTTTTATTGTAAAATATTTTAGAAAATATTTTAAAATACAATTTACTCGAAAACGTGGATAAAATTTAAAAAAGATCTCTTTTCACTTTCTAGAATTTAATTATTGTTATTAGTATAATGGGTTGCCTGTGCACAATTTCTAATTAATTTTATAGTTTTTAGCGGCAACTCTGAAAGATATTCCAATTTAAAGTTGATCATCAGAATTTAAAATCCTGTCATAAAATATATTTACGAATTACCATCTTTGTTTATCAAAGCAAGTATTATGAATTATAATCTGTACAGTAACGTATGGACAACATTAAGCTTAATATTAAACCTTTTTTTTTTTGTTTTTACGAACATGAACGGTTTACATATGTATCTGTATATTATCTTTAACAAAACAGTAAGTTTTAAGTTTCGTCTTGTTAGTTGAAACTACAAAAGTACAATTATGTATAAGTTGCTTCATCCCCGCATATAGGTTTCATTAACCTTTTAACTGGTCGACTTTCCGATGATAACACTGTGGCGCGCATGTTGTGTCTAGGGATGGGGTTCAAAATCACTCACGGTGAATATTCACAGTGATCGCAAAATCACGAACACGGTTGTGATTTTTTCACGATCATGACTGTGATTCCAGCTTTTTTTATTTCGAATCATGGACGTCATGGTACTTCTTCATCTTTGAGTTAAAAAATTGTATTATTTATGTAATTAGTAGAAAGGTATAGACAATTTCTTATTGTTTATATAAGACATATAAATATACATTTACTAATTTTTTATATTTTTGACTATTTGTGTTAAGTTTTTATAAAACATTTAAAAATTTTAAACTGAACTTTCTTTTACAATTCATAGTCATTAGATATTACTATAACCTGCTATTCATTATTCTCTTTGATTTTATTTTTTGTTATGTGACATGTCCCGAGAACACAGACTTCTATATACATAGAGTGACCAAGAACAGTTATGTTCTTATGCTCTCCACCAATCAGAAGCGATCACGAAAAATCACGGATCACTGTGAAAAATCACCTGTGATTTGGAACGAACGTGATCGAATCACGAATGATTCGGAAGTAGCAGTTCATCCCATCTCTAGTTGTGTCCGCACGATGTGGGAATCGATTATCGATCGATATGATCGAGCGAACCTAATCTATAAGGTGGTGCGCCTGACACACGAACATGCTACCGGACACAGTATTATCATATCTTTATATTGTATTGTTTAACCAAAATATATATGTATAGTGTTAACCAATGAAGATGTAACAAAAGACAAGATCGAGATACTTGAAATTTTACAACGATCAATATAAATACAATATAATGTATACCAATATGACTACTATGACACAATGAAGTGATAGATGTAGGTACTCGTTGAGTTCAGAAGAAAGTGAACAGTTACTAAAAGGTGATAGCGAACTTGAACGACAAATTAACTCGTCATCTGCAACTAAAAGGTTGAAAAATCAATTTTCTCTATTTTTGGCAAGCTTTTGAAATCAGTTATTCTACATATACAGAGAGGAAATGAGAGGGCTCACGCTCGGGGTCATTTTTGCCACCAGTTTTGTCAGTATAGACAGAGACAGAGCATATCCAGGTTCAGTATGGAACAGAACCTATACCCATATTTAGCATGTTAAGAGTGGGTATAGGTTGTGTTTTATACTAAACCTGGGTATGCACTGTCTTATCACTTCAAGTGTGCCTGCCAGGCACTACCGATGTCCAATGTTCTAATCAAAATTATATTATTTTTTAGATGAGTGAAGATTGTTTTCAATAACTTGAAAAATATTAAACTAATTGATTGAGCGAATGTGTAAACTGGCACGTCACGATGCAAGAGTCGCGAGGAGAGTGGGACCGTGGGAGTAATATCGGTAGTGAAGGTTTCCGATGTTAGATCGCCAAATCGCAGGGCGCTCTCTACTCGACTACCGTCGCGGCATAGAGTATAAAAGCTTACATTTCAACAAAAATTATTATTTACATCTAATTATCGCATTTAAAGTAAGCAAGCATATACTGAAAATAAGTTTGAGTTTCCGGTCGATAGTCGCGCTAAATAATTGGAGTGATAAGGGGTAAAATAAGAAAATAAACTATAATATAATTATTATATAGTTATAATATTTTTAATTTACGATTATTGAAATTCTAAAAATGCTTTAAGGCGGAATTATTCAACAGATTTAGTTCTTTAGGTATATATATTATTTAAAAAATAGCTAAATATGTGAATAGATTTTTGTTATTTTTATAAAGTAGTGTAAAATAATCACTTTTAGTGCTGTGTAAACCTAGTGTGAATAGACTGCGGATTTCATGTATTTATAATAAGAAGAGGTGAACGTGATTTCAAACATTGGAAAGATTAAAAACATTTAATAATATGATTCTTACAACTTAACAAAACCAATGAAGAGAGAAATAAGCTGTTGTTTAGTTGCTACGTTTTGCAATTAATGCGAATAATTCTCATTTTGCATAAAGATCCACAGTCTGATCACTAATTAAGGATAAAATTGAATGCAGGAATGCGGGCCAAGTTTTTCGTTTGAAGAGCTATCGCTAAAGTTCGGGGGGGATCGCGATATAATATATAGCCAAACTGGAATTCCTCGGCATTAGATACCGGCTCCCGAGGAAATCTCATCTCGCGGGTTTCGATTACCTTTAGATTAACTCCGTCCGCCATCGAAACTTTGTAATGACCTCTTCTCGATATGCTGACTCGAAGATCGTCGGGCATCGATAGGGTGCAGCTAACTGCTGACTGATCATAGAACACCGTCGCGTAGTTCTTGTGCTCGGCACGGCATGTCAACAGGACAGAGACAAAGCTGTCGGCGATCAATATCTCGCCGATATCGTCGTACCCCGAGGAGGCCTCCCCGTAGAATTTCAGATTTGAAATCGAACCATGGGCATAGTCATCCTCCTCCGTGCCCCTCATCCCGAAGAAGCGTACGACCTCCTCCTCGGTCCAGTCGCACATCACTGCCTCCTTTTCCACCGTGTAACCGGTCATAATGCGTGTACCGTCTAAAATATACGAGAGCTTTGAATTATACAGTTTACATACGAGGGAATACACAATGGAGGATCCACTGCATCCTGCAACGAGTCGTTGACCGTACGAACCGACCGGAACTCTACCATTTTTACGCAAGGTGGAAGGAAAGTGATGGTCACCGGTTCTAGCGGTGAATCTACGAAAATTACCGTTTTTTAATTTTTTTTTAACTGTGTGCCCCCACTTGGAAAAATCGGGAAAAATTATATATTAATAACCATAACGTGATGCTAAAACTGTGAAAATATAAACTTAGTATTTCATAACTTCTATAAAAAAAATCGGCATTTCAAAATTTTATTTTATTTGTAAAAATTCTGTTTCAAAGCTAAAAATTCTGAAAAAATTTATAGATATGCATTCTAATAGCTAAAATATGCCGAATTTATTCAGAATTTTCAATTGAAGAGGATAAGAGAAATTACGGAAATACCTGATTTTCATTGTCACCCCATTATTACCCCCATATCGACATATAAGCTATCGAATGGCTTATTGCAAATTCAATTTGGTTTAGGGGCAATTTTGACCCCCTTATCCGGTTAATCCCTTTGTTGTTGACCCCTTGCCCTACAATATCGAGCCAGATTCGTGATGAAGATTCTGAACAGCGTCTAATATATATGTTATTAATTTCCTCTAAACCGATATTAAATTCTATTTTGTTGTGGTCGATATACAGGGCGTCTCACTTAAGTGTGACCTCCAGAATATCTCCTTTAATTTTGACAAAGTAAAAAATATTTTATGTATAATTTGAATGGTATCAATTGATTTCCGCAGGTTGTTTTTTTAAATGTTGTTTTTTCGGTAAATATAGCTATGAGGGGACCCAACTCGGATCACCTTGACCTTCACATATGTTGTCAAAGACTACATTCTGAACAACTTTTGTCAATATAACTATCCGTCGCTCGGACTTAGTTTCCGAGATAATTAATTTTAAGTTCAACCTATATATGTATAACGAGAGTGAGATACTACTCCTGAATTTTCGTATGCGTGGTCGGGCCGGCCTGACGGCCGGCTCTCTCCGCTCCTCCACAAACCTAATCACAACTCATTCTATTCGCATAATCTTTGCATTGTAGCTGTCATCCAGAATTTGATCTAGTAATGGAAAAATCATGCAAATGGAATGAGTTGTGGTGTGGTTAGGATCGGGTTAGGTTAGGTTAGGTTTTTTCCCCCGGGATGGGGCTTATTGCCAAGAGGTGGGGGTGGTCGGTAGCATTCGTTCACGAGATCCCGACCACCCCCAATTAGCTCAGGGAGGCCACCGTGGGGTCGTTAGTGGGTATGCCCCTACCCGGCGTCCGCCGGGTCGGGGAGAGTCCCACATAACCCCGCTTCCCCGCCAGGGGGGGCGGGGTATGCGTAATGCATTTTCCCCACGTTAAAAAAAAAAAAAAGGTTAGGTTAGGTTTAATTACTAGATAAAATTCTAGATGACAGTTACAATACAAAGATTATGCGAATAGAATGAGTTGAGGTTAGGTTTACGGAGGGGGCGGAGAGAGCCGGCCGTCAGGCCGGCTCGACCACCCATACGAAAATCGGAAATATGTGTACGCAATACAGAAAATTCAATTCAGTACTGGCAATAGTTTTTTGCAATTTTCTCGAAAAAGTATGATCGAAAAGTATGATTGAGCGATGGATAAATATAATGACAAAAGTTGTTCAGAATGTTGTCCTTGACAATGTTGTCCCCTCATAGCTATATTTACCGTTTTTTCTCGTAGCTTTGAAGGTCATCGATGTTTTATTTTAAATGGCTACATATGTATTTTCGTGTTGAATCGCGTAGCTCATGAAAAAATATCATACATTCAAATATGTACTGTGACCTGACCTTCAACTGAGCTTGACCTCCGAAGATCAAGGTAAAACTTAAATTTCGTTTGTAAGGAGAATGCTTCGAAACTAATTGAAATTGACCTAATTAGGTGCAGTCCAGGTAGCACCCGTACGTCCACGGGACGTCCGTTTTATGTACCGTTTACGTCCATACGCCCTATGTCCGTTTTGTATGTCCCACGGACGTCCCACGGACATCCGTTTTTTACGTCCTAAGGACGTCCATGGGACCTAAATTTTGGATGTCCCAGGGACATCCATTTTTTTCGTCCCAGGGACTTCCGTTTGACTTGAATTTCGGACGTCATATGGACATTCGTTTTTTACGTCCTAAGGACATCCGTGGGACCAAAATTTCGGATTTCCCAGGGACGTATATATTTATTGTTATAAAACTTTTATAGGTATAAATAAATATATGTTTGTATTATACCTAAGTATATTACCTATGTACCTAAACCATGTCCTTGTAATAATTAATATTAATAATAAATATTGATAAATATTAATAATGAATATTGTTTAGTAGTTTTTAATATGCATAAACCATATTTTATAAACGTCCTGTAAATGTCCTGTTAACGTTCAGAATATGTTCAGCCGTACGTCCTAATAACGTCCTTACATCGTAGAATTGGTCCCAAGTACGTACCAGGAGCGTCCAAATAACGTCCGTATGTCCCCAGATACGTCCCACGTACGTCCCAGATAGGTCCGCACGGGACGTCCTATGTACGTCACACTTTGTAACACGGACCTCATTCGGACATTTCTGGGACGTATATCGGACATATATCGGACATATCTCGGACATACGGACATGATTCGGACGTCCCTGGGACATACGAAGGTCCGACTACGGACCTACATAGGACATCCATCGGACATCCGAGTGCTACCTGGGAGGGTAACGATCAGTATCCACCAAAAATCTAGCTCCAGCATGCAGTATATAGAATTGCGATTGTAACTGTAAGCGGAATTAATAGTATTATAATGTCAAACATTACGCGGAACTTCCCGAGAAATTGAAAATGTCCCATTTAATTTTATACATTTTTCAATAAACTCAACCTAATGTACATTGCAAGCGACCACATAACTGCTTTCCTCGAACTCGCGGAGCTAGTTCGGAAGGCAATGAATTTAAAAGCGCTCTCACAGTTATATTAAAACCGACGTTGTCGTAAATGGAGCAAACTCTTCTGACAGAGGAACTTTCCACAGTCTAAGGTGACGTAATATCATTCAACTTTACTGGTCGATGATGAGCCAGAAAGTTTCGTATTCGAGACTAATAATTGGAAACAATATTTATGGCGTTAATTACTTTTTCAATCTTCTTTTATTTGAAGATTATAAGCAAATTTAGCATACTTGATCTGTCATCGAAAAATTTAGTTTACACGTCTGAAGAAATAATTCCGTCATTCATATACATATATGTAGATGGTTGACAGTCAACGTGTTAAAACAGTGTACAGTGGATGATCAAATTATTATTTGAGCCACAGGGCGAAAAATGTACAGGGTGTCCCATTCAATTTCGAATCAGCAGAATATCTCCGAAACTGTTGATGATATTGTTACGTGTGCAGACGTTTCCGTTTGTCACTCTTGACCCTTCCGGAGATACATGTGCCGGACCAGAGGGCCTATTCAAGAACAAAGGGCTTAATCAGAATTGAAAAGAACTAGGGCTCTTTTGGCGATGCAGCGAGTTGCATAAATTCCAAAAATACAAATCCAATCAGAAGTAATACGTGGCCCCCACTATCGTTTAGGCCGATTTTGGTCCTATACATATAAGGGACATGGATCCTTCTATTAATCGGGTGTTTCAAGTGACCTTAACGCAGTAAAAATCGGATCACGTCGCACAGTGGGGCATGTGGCCGATTTCAGCGGCCACAGCTATTTCAAAATTCGCTCAATATTAAAACTGCTATAACTTTGTCCAAAATTATCCAACTTTGATGAAAAAGCAACCATTTTAAAGCTTGAGATTTCTACTTTTTGTACTATATACCGTTTTGGCAAAAATGGATGTTTTGGGTGCAAAATCTGTCCATAAAGAGGAGCGTATCGGATTGTAGAGTTTGTTGCAATTTTTCAATCAAGTACTACGGATTATAATAAATATTTTCACGCTATTCGTCTATTTTAAGTACACTATCGAAAAGTATAATCATTTACATTTAAATTATCTTTTTAAAATACTTATTACAAAGAATGCTGTTTTTAAAATATATAGCCATGGCGAAAAGTATGCATTTTCCACCCGCTTGTTATTTGATGATGCTGAGGCTCTGTAATACTACGAGACCCTTCGAAGGAACTGTTTAGATTACGGACTCACGAGATGTTTATGTTACACTGATATCCAATCTGAGACAGATTAGAAAGAAAAAATCAAACCTCTTTTCAAGCGAGACATTGGAATTAATACTAGCTTCTGAACCACCAACTGAAGAAGAACAAGCAACAGAAGAAGAAGGTGATGATGATGATAATGATGATAATGAGGAAGAAGAGGAAGAAGAATATGAAGAAAAAGAACGATCGACATCAGAGGAGAGGAAGTACTCTCAGGCGAAGAATTTTGTGACGCATGTTCCGATGAAAATTAATAAAAACACAGGGTTTCCTATTAAAAGTTATATTCTTATATATCTATTTTTCATCACTGAAATTAAATATCTTCATTAAGTGATATCCATACAAAAGTAATTTTTTTGCCTTTTTAGCGTAAACTGACTGATTCAACTAAATGCAATAAACAAATAGAAACAAAGATTTATCTACAGAATTCTACAGCATACAATGAGCGTTTATAAGTTAAACAATTCCTTCAAATAATTCCTTAGTACGTACTTACTTTACGGAGATATAGCGGATGCGAACATGCAGGTACATATGTGAGAAATGCTGCGATTTTCGATGGCCATTTTTTCATAGATTAACTATAAAACACGGAGTTGGAAAGGACTGGAACCGATTTTTCTTGCATCTTAATTATAAAACTTCACAGAATACAATGGCACAGAAATCAACACCGGGACGCACCCCCAAGTATAACAAAATCATTACCAAAGTTTAGAATCTTAAAAAAGTGACTGAAGCGTTGTTGGTTGTCTTTAAATATTAATAACTACAAAAATGTATATAGTACAAAAGTGAAATTCTCTTAAAAGTATACCTTATACTTAGCTAAAAAAACTTTGATAGAACAAAAATCTATTTAATTTATGTAAATATGGTAAAAATTACTAATAGGTGAATTCGTTGAGAAATGGAAGCGTATAACAGAATATCAAACTTCAGACAAATTTCACTGTTTTATGGATAGATGAATGGGAAAACGAATGATGGGAGATTGTTCCTCAGATATTTAACTAACTCAAGCAACAAAAATTTTACAATTTATGTAAAATTTTAAAAATCGACTTTTGGCCGCTGAAATCGGTCAAATACCCCATTGTACGTCGCTAGTCAGTTCGAGCAAGATCGGATAATCAAAGTACTTTTCAAGCAGTTTTGCCAGACAGTGCCTGTAACGTCAGTGATCACCGCCGCATTTCTCGGTGCGTTAAAACTGAGAGTATTAGATAGACATACCGCGACAAATTACACGAACCAATTGTATTTCCCGAAGTTTAATTCAGAATATATCATTCTATGTTAATACATTAGGGTCTATCTTTATTATTCACATCCTCTTCGAAGTTCCAGTAGTTGGTATTCTACGACGCTCGATACACCTTTGACGCTCGAGGTGTATCTAGTTAATTTCTATAAGTTACGAGGCAATATTAAAAATCGAACAATCCTCGGTCACTCATAGCTTGCCAAACCCTCGGCTCGTAACAATACTAAAAAATGTTCCAGACAAAAGTTAAACGGTATCAGGGGGCACACCTTCTGCTGTAGATATCTTTTCTTTATATGAACGCATAGAGGTCACATGATGGTCAACTTGATTTCCTTAAATGGCACCGTATATTTTTTAATGCACTATTGGATGCTACTCGTTATTCCCTACATAAAATTATTGAATCACTTATGGTGAAAAATCATTAAAGAAGATATTTTGATTTTAATATTGAGTATTGGAGTTAGTACTGTACAGGTCTTACAATTAGCACTCACCTTTTCTTATGTTAGTATTCGAAAGTAGCCTATAAGGGGTAGAGGGGTAGCATAAGAATACATATAGGCTATCTAAAATATTTTAAATGACACGATTTCGATGATATTCCACCCTGATGAAATAGTTATTTTTACGAAGGTCGCAGAAATATCAACGAGTAAAAAGAAATGACGAACAAGAAAAATGAGATTTTTGCTGATTTTAGAAAAATTCGCAAAAACTGGTTTTAGAGGCAAACAGAATGCAGCCAAGATGAGGAAAGTTCGGTGACAAGTTCGTGGACTTGGCTCTCGCGTATGTTACGGGAAAATGGTTCATGCGACGCAGGCGTGAATCACTGCATAATTTTAATCCCTCCCTCCTAGCCTGCAGAAAATAAATATTTACAGTCGGGGACTTGATAACACGGCATCGGCGAGAAAATGCTTGGCAAAAATGCAGGCACACGTCCAAGGACTTTCGTTGCATTAACAGTGGAGTTTTATAAAACATTCGAGAGCAAGCGCGATTACGAATTTTTGTGGACTTTTTCAGCTTTTTCGATCTGTTAGATGTTTGTATTTTCAAAGATACCAATTAATGAACATTCAAACACATTCTAGAAGTAGTGACACTTCCCCATCATTAGCATTTAGATACTGTAGAATAAAAATATTATTTACTTTGAAATGCAATACATTAAGAAAAGTGAATAAGATCGAACCGAATTTAATAAATGGGCCTAGGTACCTAAACGAGTATATTAAACGCTTTTTTGTTGTTCTAATATTCTAATCGATTTTTGAGACCAACGTATAAAAAAGTAGAGGATTCATTCTCTAAAATTAGCTGATACGAGAACATATTCCAGTTACACAAGCCGATTTTGTTGAAACTTATGTAAGACATAGTTCTTCGAAAAATATTTGACTCGTGTTTTTTTTGTCGGCAACCATCCATATTGGTGGGGTGAAAACAGCTCTAAAAGTTGGGGGTCGACTGTACAAGGTGTAAAGAAATTATATGTCCCGATTATCATAGCGAGATGTTACACCCACAGTTTGGTGAAAATGGATGGAAGAAAGCTGCCACATAGTTAATTTCAAGGTCAATAGATCAACAATTTTTTTATGCGTCTTATTCTACCCATCACAAGGATAAAAAGTGCAAAAGGGACCATCGTTCTTTTAAAGAATTATGATAAAGTTTTTTCATTATCAAACTGATCTTATTTATATTATACTTTTGATATATTTCACGTGCTAAGAAATAATTTTGCAACAGCTTCATCAATAGCACGCTATACGTACAGGATGTCCCAAAATTTATTCTGAACTGAACTGAAATGGGCAGTTCTTGGGATCATTTGAAGCAATATTTTCCTTTGCAAAAATATCCGTCCGGGCTTTATTAAGGAGTTATTAACGAAAAACACGGACCAGTTCGTCTCCGAGTGGCACAATAACACACATTTCGAAGCAGCAAGTACATTTACGGTTGAATAAGTGAGTTTTTAATTCAATCAGTTTCTCCCCCTTGTCTTGTTTGTTGCTTCGTCGCGGCGCGGCGTACCACCAACGCTTCGCTCAGTAGAGCCCGCTAGTGCGCCGGACCATATTTGCCAACACGCTTCTAGGTCGTGCTATGATTGGTCCGTGTTTTTCGTTAATAACTCCTTAACAATGCCATGGCGGACAGTTTTGCAAAGGAAAATGTCGCTTCAAATTACCTCAGGAACCGCCCATTTCAGGGAAACGAATGCATTTTGAGACACCCTTTATTAACTCTATAAACTGAGACATGAAAACATTAGGTTTGACTGATGGTCCCTTGTGCACTTTTTATCCTAATGAGTAATGAGTAGAATACGGCGGAATAAGAAGAAATTTTGACCTTTTAACATTGAATTTCAAGATCAATGTTAATTTTCGGCACCTTTCTTACATCAATTTGCACCAAACTGATTGGTGTAAAATCTCGCTGTGATAGTCGCGACATATAATTTCTATACACCCTGTACAATAGAAAGAGTGGAAATTATTTTAATAAGGAATCGTCCATGTTGGGTCTTTATATTTGCATTTCAAAAGCGTGGCGGAATGCAAACACTTTGTCGTTTGAATAACTATAAGCGGTTTTGAAAGCGCGCATGAACGCGTGCATGAACCGTGCTCGTCACTTTGACGGGGCGCAACGCCTCGACAATTATAATTCGAGAACATTAATATTCGCTTTGTAAAACCTTATAAAATTTTTATGTGATTGGGAGGAGTAGAATGGGTCGAAGGAATTAGAATTCGTTCCACAAAATGGTGGGAATGCCGAGAGACCTACCAGAGAATCCGACAATCAACTCTCCATTGGAATTCAGCAACATGTCGGTACCGTCGCCGCGACGCGTGAATTTCTCGTCGACCTCGTAGTCGGACGCTGTCCTCACGAGTAATCGATGGTTTTCGCTTACGACCAAGTCGTCAAGCACCTCGTACTGTCGACCATTGTAATTCACTACTGTGTATCGCGACACCTTCACCGTGGCGTCTGGCATCGACTGGACGCTGCCACTGTCCTAAGGAAATAGGATATTGAATAAATCCGCAATAAGAATACTTACAGGGCGCGCCAAAATTACAGTCACGTAGCGTTCAGTTCACTTTGCTGACAAATCCAAGAACTAACAGAATAACACACAGATTTTGCACTCCAACTACAACTTTCTACAAGTCATGTTCACCTTTTCGCACATCGAATTTATTTCATGTCACTGCATTTAACTTCGTGTAATTTTCATTATACAGGGTATCCCAAAATGTTGTACGTCCTGGAAAGGAATGATGTCTACGGCTTTGTTAAGGAGTTATCAGCGAAAAACACGGACCTATCAGAGCGCGGCTACAGCAAACAGAGTCCCGCTTGCCGTGGTGTTGGTATTGGTCGACTCAGAATCTGTCCGCTGTAGCCGCGCTCTGATTGGTCCGTGTTATTCGTTAATAACTCCTTAACAAAGCCGCGGCGGACGTTTTTGCAAAGGAAAATGTCACTTCAATTGACCTCAAGAATCATCCCTGTCAACGAAGTACATACAACATTTTTGGGACACCTTGTATAAGGAAATATACGGGAACACTTCCGAACCGAAAACAGCGTCCTTCTTTTTTGTGGCTCTGGAACCCCGGACCACCGGACGGCCGACTGAGGCGACCGTACTGCCTCCCCCCTCCCACCCCCGAGTTACCGTCACAAGTGTGGCAATACTTTTTGGATCCACTGTAAATTATGATTGCACTCTTGATCTCCGGGATGTAAAAACTGAATATAATTTAACCAAAAATAATTAATCCTCATCTGCAAGATAACTTTAAACTATACGTGGTTTATTGTGTGTTAATGTAAATTACTTAAACGTTAACACAATTTCCGTCATTGCATCAAGTTCCTAATGATGTAAAATGATGTTCAGACATACCACATTATGTAAAATAATCGAATTGTTGCATTTTGGATGCCGTAGTTAGCGAATTCATCTACGATGAAGATAAGACTTAGGAGGTCTTCATATACTTTTAGGATTGAAAATTCACGCGTATTTACGAACATTTTAATCTTTATGGCTAAATTTATTAACCTTTCAGGAACATAAACCTACTGGCTGTATGTAAGAGTAGAGGTATCTTTATGGCCAGATTTATTAACCTTCAAAGAACATAAAACTACTGTTCGTCGATCAGGAGGGACAGTGATTTCGACAGTGAGGCGCAGGGGGAACTGCGACACGTCACTCTTGACGCCAGGCGCGAACCCCGCTTAGGTTCTGGCAGGAACGGTCGACATAGGAGCTTTGCGTTACCACATCGCACTGTTCCAGTCACACTAATACGCACATTTGCTGTTTTTTTCAATAGCGAAAGACGTGTAGCGCGGAGTAGGATATCACATGGTCCTTACAAGTTACTCATTCCCATCTCCTGGTGTATGATCAGTACTAGCTGCATGTAAAAGTAAAGGTTATAGCCAAGGCTCTCGTGGTTTACCCAGAACATTTTACAGACATCCTATATCAAAGATTGCCATCAAAACAACTGTCGCAGTCGTGTGAACTAGAGCTAGAACCTTTAAACTCATGAGAGCCGAGCACCTGGATTCCCGGGTACCCGAATATCTCATAAGACATCCGTGTCCTCGAGTACCCGAGTATCTCACGAGGTTTCACAACTGGTTACAAGAGCTATTATTACCTGAGCCACCGCGCCGATTGCTTTATTTGAGTATTCGCTTAGTTCATATTTGTGTATAAAATAATAAATATGAAATAATTAATTATCTAGAAATTAAATATTTTTATTTTCGTAGAAAAACACTAATAAATAAGCATTTCGAAGCAAAGGACTCCGTTTAGAAATAACAGTATTTCATGCCATAGAAAATACACGTTGTAATTCAGAGCTTGCAAACGTCGTCGCACATATGCACAAATACATTTCAACATTTTTAATGATTTTATGCATTTATGGCATAAATGAGTTGGTGCAATTTAAAACAACAAAGAAATTAAAAGAATTTAAGAACGTTGATATACAGGGTGAGGCAGTAACTATTGCCACCTACAATAACTCCAAAAGTATGATAGTAGTAGAAAAGTTTTCGAAACAAAAGATGCATGGGACAACAGGGGCTGTATATGGCGTTAATCTTTTTTTCCTAGGTCGAGTCGCTACAGAGATGTGAAGGTTTTCTAGTAGCGGCTATTGAGACGAATCCAACGAGGTGCAACATTAAGGTCTTTGAAGGTCAGCAAAGGTCATTTATGACAAAAAAGAAGGTGTTAAAAGTGATTGCCATTAGTACCAATGCAATGCTGCAATCTTCTTATCATGGATTGAGTAGTATCACAGACGAGATATAGGAATAGACCTAACACCTTATGGGACTTGGTGGCCATAGGAATCTGTAGTACCGTCACCTTAAAATGCCAGTGATTTTAGCGTCCTCTACGCTTTAAGAACGGTGAATTCGAGAACTAGATCCAGTTAGACTCGGGTCGACTAGTCAAATTTTTACAGCGTTGTCAAGTCTAAAGTACGCAACGTTGTCAGATTATGAGTTTTCAATACATCGGAAAATCATCGGAGAGTGCGATCGCGAAGAGGCTCTCTTCTGCCCGTTCGCCGTAAAGAAAGTGTTGGATATACCGACAATTTCAAAATAGCCTCGACTTTCTAAAATGTCCTTGTAGTAAACAAGGGTAGTGAAGAGAGGTTGCCAGATGTGTCGCAGAGGGGTCTTGCCTGGAAAACCCTTGGCGCACCAAGGCCACTAATATAAGAAAGCGGCCTGTAGATATACTAGGACCCCGTTTCCTTGTTCGAGGGTCTAGTATCGTTCAGGTCAGTTTTTCAGTTGGTTCACTGCAGATCCTCTTCAAGGAAATACGTTCGCTGTTTAATAAAGTCATTTTTGAAACGTTAAACTGTATTCAAGTTGATTTCAATCTCCCTTAACATCCAATAGAAAGCGTATTAGAAAGAAATCTCCTGAGGTTAACAACCTTACGATAGCTCATATTGAACTTAATTTCTTTCCATTTAACATTGAAAAATATTTATAATGTTTCTATTTCTATCTATTGTAAATTTTTTTATTCAAAATTTTTCATCTTATTAGTAATTCCATTGCTACCATATATATTTACATAAACATATATTTTTGTAATGTTAACAGGATTGGCCACCTGAAGGCATGAACAAAGGGCTTTGCAATCCCAGAATACACTCAACGTTTAGAAAATTATGAAGTAATATAAACAAATAATAGTAAAACCATCAGCGTGATAAACATTTTCGGTATTATTAATTGGAAAGGAATGGAAAGTGCTACCATCAGCACATTTTCTGTTATTAATATGTTACGAGCCGAGGGCTGGCAGAAATTACGTGACCGAGGTTTGTTTGTATGTACGGGATTTGTTGTGAACTAGCCGGTGCCTATTGCATCACCGGGTGTCACAGGATGGGTTGTCGTGGACTAGCCGATGCCTGTTGCATCACCGGGTCGCCACTAGGGAGGATAGGTCACTAAGGTAGGAGAGGGTGTCATGGACTAGCCGATGCCTGTTTCATCACCGGGTCGCCACTAGATAGGACGTTGTAAACTAGCCGGTGCCTATTGCATCACCGGGTGTCACAGGATGGTTTTCGTGGACTAGCCAATGTCTATTGCACCAAAGGGTCGCCACTAGGTAGGGTTGGAAGAGGTAGTTGTGGACTAGCCGATGCCTATTTCATCAAAGGGTCACCACTAGAGAGGAGGTTGTGAACTAGCCGGTGCCTATTTCATCACCGGGTGTCACAGGATTTAGTGTATGTAAGGTATTTGGAAATCGGCTCTCGTAACTTAAAGAATTATTGATAAACCTCGAGTGGTAAAGGTTTATCGTTGTGGGATTAATTGCTGGTACTGGAGTTCTTAAATGGATATGGAAATGAGATTTAAAGACTCTCAGATTGTCTAAAAATAAAGTAATGTATATTCTTTAACCGAAAATGTGGGTACACTTGTAGATTGTAATATATGTCGCGGATGCTAAATCCCGAACTCTCGATTTTGACGCACTGAGAAATGCGGGGGTGACTTTTAATACAACTTGCCTCGAATAAGACGGTTTGAAGGTTGTGATTGAAAGGGACTATAAACCCCATCTCACGATGTGTGTCGTTCCAATTTCAGTCTTGTACTAACCCATCTATGGTCAGGCTTGAGCCCTTTATATAGCTGGGTTTTCGGTAATAAATGGCAGTGGGGGTATAGAACATCTGGATGACATTCCTCCCAGATGCATATACTTTCCCATGAGAAGGAACTGTTTATTTAGGCGTAGGTTGCCAGATCTTTTCTATAAACACGAGGTCTCAAGAAAGGGATAAGAGAGTCACGCAAGCAAAGTCTCCGTACGTAACAAATACAACAGTTACTGTGAAACACTTTTTATAGTGAACTCTTTTATCTTTATAATGCTCCATTGAATTAAAAGCGATTTTCTATCTACTATTTTTTACATAATAAATTTATTACTTTGGTTACCTGTGTTCACCGTTCACCGCATGACATTCACACTTTTTATTAAAAACAAAAAGAGATTTCTGAAAAATTAAAAGCCTCGCACAACTAACAGTAAATAAACTCAACGCTACAATCGGCACGAAATGACAATCGCTGTTGAGACTTATTGTTAAGCCACAACTGTGCCGTAGAAATGAAAAAATTATAAAAAGGTAAAATTGATGCACCGATCGGAACCAGATGTAGTTCAATGGTTCCACTCTGTCTCTAGAAACTACAATTTCAATAGAATAATACCGGATTTCTCCGTAATTTGGAAATCCCTATACGTCACCATGTTAAGGTAGCCAGGCGCCTCAACCCCAAGCAGGTATTCCTCCCTCGTGCCTCAACCCTAAGCAGGTAACCCTCGAGCGTACCCCTTCGATTTCGCGACGTAACAATCGCAGTCGATCGTCATTTCATTGTCGCTCGATCGTAGGCTGACCGGAAAAACATTTATGCTGAGAACTTGTGTACCAAGATACACAAGATCACAACTTTGCGTTCGCAACAAATTAAAATTAAAAAAACGTCTGGAAAATTGTTTATAACATAGTAAATTATTGTTAAATATTTTCATTTTATACATCAATACATTCAACGCATTGAAAACAGAAAAAGTTTGAGAGGAACCATACGCCGCAAACGAACCCTTTGCTTACGCAAAATTGTAAAAGATTTCCTAATGTTTTCATGTCAAAATGCACCTTGTCAGATTTTCTGTCTCTTTAAACGTCGTATTGTGTTAAGCACACACACCATTGAGCCAAGTCTCACCGTTCAATAGATCCTATCCAAGCGGTAGAGTAGTGGTAGGCACATGCTTCTACAGGGTGTCCCAAAACGACTGCATAAGCGGGAAATGGGAGGTTCCTTGGGTCATTTGAAGCGACATTTTCCTAAACAAAGCCGCGGGCACCATTTTTGTTAAGGAAAATGTCGCTTCAAATGAGCCAAGGAACCTCCCATTTCCCGCGTACGCAGTCGTTTTGGGACAGCCTGTATGTATGTCTAACTCTACCTACACAATCAAAACGTTATGAAACCCTTAACCATTTTTTCTGACTAAACGGTTTCTTTGCGGAATATAATTTCTGTCAAACTTTTTCTGTTCTCAATGCGTAGAATGCGTTAATGTAAACAAAATTAACATTAATTATCAATGTTATAAACAATTATGCATATATTTCTTATAAATTCCAACGGCCCAAAGGTGTCGAATCCCACTGTGGTGGTCTTTAGGTATAACTTTTATATGTATATCTCCGAAATAAAATATTAATTCAATTATACGCAGCTGAGTAGCGAAATCAGTTATAACAATAAACATTATAGTGTAATTAAAACTGCCCTGTCGAAACAATAAAATCGGTTATATGATCTTAAAGTTAATTATTCATTTTTAAACCTGGATGAGAACGTGCTGTGTCGAATTGAAAGTCCAACATTTTACGTTTCTGTCATTATTTGATAAAGTTATTTGCATACCAGCGAAATCGTCCGTTAACGATGCATATAGAATACGTAATTTTTGCTAGCACCCCAAACCGACGGCCGCCAAAATACATTGGGTGTCAGCTCTATTCCTATATCTCGTCGGCGGTAGTATTTCTTATCACTTCGGCACTTATCGAATCACATGCTGTAACAATTCTCTCTCGCATATCTTCAGGCGTAGTTGGGATGTCTTTATAAACAATGTCTTTCAAGAATCCCCACAAGTCAAAATCCTGAGGCGTCAAGTCTGGCGAACGAGCCGGCCACGATACAGCTCCTCCACGTAGAATCCAACCATTTGGAAATCGTCTCTGTAACTCATTTCTAGCCATCAGCGAAAAATGTGCCTGACACCCATCGTGTTGATACTACATTCTGTTTCTTGTATCTAAAGATAGTTCTTCCAATAACGGACCTAATGTTTCTTGAAGGAATGTGGTGTACTTCCTACCATTAAGATTTCCTTCGATGAAATAAGGGCCGATAATTCTGTCCTCAATAATCCCACAACATATATTCACTGACCACGGTCTTTGGTGTGCAACTTGCCGCAGCCAACGTGGATTTTCAGTTGATCAAAAATGCATATTATGCAAATTAATAATACCGTGATTTGTGAATGTTGCCTCATCAGTAAATAAAATCTGATTAATAAATGAGTTATTTTTCTGAATCTGGAGTTGAGCCCATCGGCAGAGTTCAACGCGATTCATGAAATCTGTACCACTTAATTCTTGGTGGAGACTGATATGGTAAGGGTGATATTTATGGCGATGCAGAACACGAAGAATACTTCTCTGCCTTACGCCAGATTCCCTTGCGATTTGACGCGAACTAACACAAGGATCTCGAAACACAGTGGCAAGAATATCAATTTCCATTTCTTCATTATTGGCTTCTGCCGGTCCTTTTTCTGATAGGCCAAGGATCCAGTTGTTCTCAATTTATGATACAAATATTTAAATGTACGGCGTGTAGGGTGAGAACGTTGTTCTCGTCCCTGTTGAGTCAGTTTGTTCTTCGAAAGAATACATCGTTTACAATCACTTGATTTAATGATACTAGTCTTACCATTCGTATTGATGTCCTGCGGTATCGTCCAGAAGTGTTTATTTGACATTGTCAGGTTTAGTGAATACGCTGAAAGATGCCGTCAACGTTCTCACCCTACATGCTGTACAATTGAATACATTTATACAATAAATTGTTACATGTGATTTGATAAGTGCCGAAGTGATAAGAAATACTACTCAATCCGTGATAAGAAGATTGCAGCATTGCATTGGTACCAATTGCAATCACTTTGAACACCTTCTTTTTTGTCATAAACGACCTTTGCTGACCTTCAACGACCTTAATGTTGCACCTCGTTGGATTCGTCTCAATAGCCGCTATCAGAAAACAGGTATCAAAACATAGCATTCTATTTTAAAAAACAAAGGTGACCTTTACATCTCTGTAGCGACTCCACCTAGGAAAAAAAGATTAACGACATATTACAGCCCCTGTTGCCCATGCATCTTTTGTTTCGAAAATTTTTCTACTATGTACTATCATACTTTCGGAGTTATTGTAGGTGGCAAACCCTGTATATATGTATAATGTTTCAATATTTTCTTTTTCTTTTTTTATCCTAGGTTAGGATTGCCCGAATAAATTAACCAAATTTGTTTCTCTGTAAATAAGAGTTTTATATTATATTATAGCTGATATTATTATTTACAATATATACAAAATCTACAAGATACCTGTAAATAAGAGAAACGACAATTAAAGTCAATTATTCGTATCTCCTTTACCAGTGACACTTTTAACCTAAACTCGTGCTCTCTCTTTAGAGACTCTCTTTCTAAACATCTAACGGTTGTCATAGAAGCGCGCGCGGACCATACTAAGCGCGCTAAATTTAAAGAGAGTATATTCTCTTTACATCTCCCCTCTTCGAGATGAAAATTGCACAATTTTTCCATCATCCTCATCTTCTAACATTGGAGTTAGTTTTGTCACATGGAATAGACTTGTATCTTGATTTCTTTTTTCAGTTTTCATTTTATAAATTGAGTTTGAAATTTTTTCTTCTATTATGAATGGTCCAATTCTTAGTTCTTCTAGCTTTTTCCTATTGAGTTTGTTCCCATTTTCTATGAATACCATATCTCCCACGTTGAATTCATGGTGTCTTTTATTTCTGTCAAATATACTTTTATTATACTTATGTGATCTCAGTGTTCTTTCCAATGCTAACTGCTTATCTCTTATCCAGTCTTTTCCGTTTTTCTTTCTTCTTAATACTTCTGGTATGTTACTGGTGTCTGTGCCATGTAATAAATACTCTGGTGTAAATCCTGTGATTGTATGTTCTAGTCTATTATACTTATTCACACATTCTCTCGCTATCGATGTCCATGCTCTCTTCTTTTTCTCTTCGTTTATCTTACATCTTATCTTATTTACTAGCGTTTGATTCAGTCTTTCATTCAAACCGTTAGAAAATGGTGCGTTTATTGCAGTAAAAATTAATTGCACTTCTTTCTTTTTTAAATAATCTTTAAATTCTCTTGAATTTATTCCGGGATATTGATCTGTTAAGATTGTTCCGATCTTTTCTATTTCTAGCACAGTTTGTATTAATTTTATAAAATCATTGGCGTTTTGAGTTTTTGACGTTAAGATAAACGCATATATCGTGAAATGATCGACAAGTAAATGTATATATTTTTTTGTCGATCTAGTGCCTCCAAATCCTCCAATTGTGTCTATGGACATAATTTCGAAAGCTTTAGTCGCTGGTCCTAATTGTGACATTGAGCCGAATGTATGTTGTCCTCTTGATTTATTTCTAATACATATATCACATTCTTTGCATATTTTTTTTATGTTCTCCACTAAATTTTTAGCAGTGTAATATGGGCTTATTTTCATTTTTGTTTGTGTTATCCCTGTGTGACACCATTCCTTGTGTATTTTCTTAATTAAATCAATACTGAACTTTTCAGATAATATGATTTTCTCTCTTTTTTTTATTTTTTTATAATATATTCCATTTTTTTTTATTAATTTTTCTTTTTTATTTTGTAATAATATGTTATTCATCTGATCTAATTTTATTTCATCTATCTCAATAAAATTTACTGTTTTTAACAAGTCCTCTTCTTCTTCTATATTTGGTTCTAGCACAGGGTTTCTACTTAAGCAGTCCGCTTCTGTATTATCTTTCCCTGGGACGTATATAATTTTAAAATCGTATTGAGACAGATAGTAGGTTAGATCGCCTAATTCTTCGTCTGTTCGTGCTCTTATATTCATGTTTTCTAGTGGTTTGTGATCAGAGTATATTTCGAAGTATCTTCCTATCTACCAGTGTTGCCAGTACTTTATTGCCTCTTTCATAGCTAAACATTCAAGATATATTGCTTTTCTTTTTTTTTGTGTTTCATTAAGTTTCCTTGAGAAATAGGCCACATGTTTTTCTTTTCCATCATTTTGTGTTTGTTTTAATATTGCACCTATGCCTTCAAGTGATGCATCTGTATATATCTTGATTGGAAGGTCTTTGTCGAATATCTGTAATACTGGTTGGGAACATAGCATTTCTTTTATCTTTCTGAAAGTTTTCTCGCAGTCCTCTGTCCATATAAATTTTACATTCTTTCTTAATAGTTGATGTAATGGATTTAATAATATTGAGCTCTTTTCTATATATTCATTGTAAAAGTTTATTTTTCCCAGAAATTGTCTTATCTGCTTCTGTGTGGTAGGAGTCGGGAAATCTTGTATTGATGTTATGTTATCTTTCAATGGTGTAACTGTATTTTCTCTTATTACATGACCTAAATATTTAACTGAATTAGCAGCAAACGCACATTTCTTAAATTTTAACCTAAATCCTTCTTTTTTTATTGCATCTAATACTTTCTCAATGTGATCTAGATGTTTTTCAAACGTCGGTGAGTGTATTAGGATATCGTCTATGTAGTTCACTGAAAATTCAAGTAGTCCATGATTTCTCAATATGTTACTCAGAATTCGTTGAAATATCGCTGGAGACGTTTTTAAGCCAAACGGTAGGCATGTCCACTGAAAGTGGCCATCTTGCGTTACAAATCCCGTTTTTCTTCTATCCTCAATTCTTAGTGGTATTGACCAAAAAGCTGAGTTTATGTCTAAGTGTCGTGAAATATTTACAGTTTCTGGCTCTTATTATTATATCATCTATTAAAGGAAATGGTTGTGCTTGAGGGACAATGTTTTTGTTTAAATCTCTGAAGTCTATGCACATACGTGTCTTTCCTTCATTTTTCTTATATGCTAGCGTGACAGGTGCAGCAAAAGGACTATAAGATTCTTCGATTAAATTCCTCTCTAGTAATTTGGCTATCTGTTTTTCTATTTCTTTTTTATCATCTATATTACATCTATATGGTCTTTTACTGCAGTATTTTTCCACTATTAGATCAATTCTAGCTTCATATTCATTAACAGTTCCAACATCGTATTTGTCTTTTGCAAACACTGATTTGTTGTTATCTATTAATCTTTCTATCTTAGTCTTTCTATCTCTATCTAAATGTTCTATCTTTGTTTGGAATTCATCTGTTTCCACATGTTCATTAAAATTAACCGAACAATTTATAGCTTCACTTTTTGTTTCACTTAATATTATCTTTGGTTTTTCTATCTCTTTTTCAATTTTCTGTGAAACTTCTAAATTTTCGTTCAACCTCAACTTTAATATGGGAATTAAATCTAGTCCTATTATGAAGTCTTCGAAATCCTCTCTCTCAACTATGTATACATCTACTTCTTTTTCTATATTAAATATTTTTATCTTTATTCTTACCAATCCATTTGTATGATTCACACCATTGACAGACTTTAATAATATTTTGTTTACATCTTCTCTCTTATCTTTTAAGACTTGAGAACCTGGATCATATGTTCCCATTATCTCTATCTTATTCTCAACTTGCATCTTAAGTTTGATCAATGGTGTGACTATTCGTTTTTTTTTTTGTACTTAGATTTACTTCTACTACCGAATTACTTCCTATGGCTTTAGGTTTCTCTTTTTTTTGTAGCTTAAACCAGCATTTTTCTTCTGGGTGGTACCTTACCCCTTTACCCATATCCTCACATGTCTTGCATGGTTTTCTTTCTTCATTTCTAACTTTGTATTCTGGTTTACCTTCTTTTTTAAATATTTTCTTTTTATCTGTTATTCCTTCGAGCTTCTGTAATTCATTAATCAGATCTCTTGTATTCTCGATTTCATCCCTGTCAATTTTCTCTCTGATAAATTTCGGTAAACCAAATGCAATTCTATCTATCATTATATCAGCGTCCATGTCCTTATTTATTTCTAATAATAGTCGTTCTTTCTTTATTGCATATTGTACTAATGAACCTTCTTTGTACTTAAAATAATGAGCATATGTTCTGTTACTCCATCCTTTACTTGAAAAGGTTTCTATTAATACATGTTTCCATCCAGGCCAATCGTTTTCATGCCCTCCTTTTTTTACTATAGAAATATACCAGTCTTGGCCTGTTCCATCTAAAAACAATCTCAATAATTCGATTTTGGTTTCATCTTTTTCTATTTTAAATCTCCTACATTCTTTCTCAAATGTGTCTGCCCATTGTCTAACGTTAGATGTTTTATAATTAAATTTTTCTACAATGTGTTTTAAGTTTTTTTCTTCTTCTTTTTTTTCTGATTTTTCAACTAATTTTTCCAATATCTTTGCCAAGTCTGAGCGTTCTTGAATATTCTCTTGTAATATTGGTTTTAAATATTTTCCTCCAAACTGGATATTTCCTTCATCATCCACATATATCTCTTGCAATTCTTTTGACAACGTTATCCATATTTTCAATTCATCGTGCCTTTTTCCTAATGATTCTCGTACCTTTTTGAAAACATTCGTCTTTTTTAACGCCTCATGAAAATCTGCATAGATAAGCTCATCTGGTATAGCATATTTTTCTCCTTGTTCTGTAGTTATTGAAGTTATGGCTACCACTGTCGTTCTACTATCCTTTGGGGAAGCCACAGCTCTGAACTCAAATTTTAATTTCATTCTGTGTGACGAAAATTGTCGTTTTATAATGTTTCAATATTTTCTTTTTCTTTTTTTATCCTAGGTTAGGATTGCCCGAATAAATTAACCAAATTTGTTTCTCTGTAAATAAGAGTTTTATATTATATTATAGCTGATATTATTATTTACAATATATACAAAATCTACAAGATACCTGTAAATAAGAGAAACGACAATTAAAGTCAATTATTTGTATCTCCTTTACCAGTGACACTTTTAACCTAAACTCGTGCTCTCTCTTTAGAGACTCTCTTTCTAAACATCTAACGGTTGTCATAGAAGCGCGCGCGGACCATACTAAGCGCGCTAAATTTAAAGAGAGTATATTCTCTTTACATATGTATATTAATTTAAAATTAAAATCCTTAAAGAAAATAAGTAATCGTCATGTCTTCTGCTTCTTGCAATTGATGCAAACAATCTTTTATTTTGCATAAAGATCCGCAGTCTGTAACAGCTTTAGTTTGAACTAGAAAAACAAAAAGATTCTTAATTTGTATAAATATATAATAATCTATGTATAGTACAGAGGTAAAATTCCGATGGAAAAACTTCACTAGTCTTCTAACTCGTCAATGTTGAATTCGACAAATATCGACTTTGTTTTACAATAGTTCGAATAAAAATAGGATGCGTACAGTAAATATTAACCAAGTTTGCCAGTTTTAACGATTAGTTGGTAACGTCCTAGATAGGACCGGACTTCATGGCCCCTCGGCTAGAGGGCCCAAGGGCGGCTGTTGCCCAATATCGGGAGGCCGGAGTAAAGGGTCCGCTGTCTTTATACGGAGGTGGTATGGTCAATTGCCCTATATGGGGCCCCAGTGTGGCACCGCTCGTTCGAGGCCGGTTGGCGCAGCATTGCACGCTTGGATAGAGTGCGGCGCCGGCTGGCACTGTATGCGGAGTGGGCTACCATGTATCACGTCGCAGACACCGCGCGCCGTCCTCCGGGTATGGATCTCACGGACGGGGAGGCACAGGAGGTCGGTGTGCGGAAGCGTCAGGCCCGGGCGAACACTTTTGCCTGATGGGGGCGGCAGTTGAGAGCTGCCTCCTTGGGTCATTCAATTGTCCCGGCCCTCTTGCCAATATTTGAAATATGGTGCAGGAGGCGGGGACGGTTGATCTTCCGTCTCACGCAGGTTCTCTCGGGCCATGGCTGCTTCGGGTAGCACCTGCACAGGATAGGGCGGGAGCCGACTGCGTGGTGTCACCACTGCGGCGAGGAGGTGGTCACGGCGCGGCACTCTCTGGAGGAGCCAGACACGGGACAGCGCCGTGTCCTTAGAGCCGCGGTGGAGGGAACTCTCGCTCGCAGCCATGGTGGGCTACACGACCGCGAGCGAGAGGTCGTGGAAGGCGGCGGCCTCTTTCTGCGAGGCCGTAATGACGGGGGGGCTGAGAATGATAGGGGCCGGAGCGTGAGCTGACTCCAGTCCTGGAGGGAAACTTAGCTTCCCTCGGGACGGCCATCACCCCCCCCCCTTGAAATAACGTTCGGATGTGTTGTGCCCGCCAGTCCCATCTTAGACGCCATAAGAAAGGCTATGGGGGTGAGATGGAGAGGGTCGGGGGTGCCGGACCGCGCTTCCGACGACCCTCCCTTACTGGGAGCAGCGTCTTCTTGCCCTGGCTGGAGTGGGAGCCCTCGGGTCTCCCGCTCCGAATGGGAGCCCTCGGGTCTCCCGCTCCGAGTGGGGCACGAGTTCGCCGGGGGCTGCGAGTGGACCGAGCTGGGGTTCTCGGGAAGTCCATTCCGGCGGCGGCCCTAGGGAAGGGGGCACCGAGAGGGTCCCATACCGCCCGGTGTCCGGTTAGTGTAGGGTTCCGGGGGAGGTTAATCCCTCCCCCCGGGATGATATGTAAGCGAGGGGGTGACCTGTTGAGTACTCACGTGATCCAGGCACACCCTCCATAGCTTAAGGATTGGTGTGAACTTTTAGTGGGTACACTCTCGCTCTACAGGGTGCGGCACCTAAAACAGGTCACCGGAATAACTCGCTTGCTTTTGAAGATAGAAAAAAAGGATCAGACCAAACTTACTTGATATCGAGGGGCTCGTAATCTGATGTCATTAATTTTTTTATAGGTGGAGACATCAAGGAGATATGAAGGTCAACTCTGTTTTTTTAAATGGAACGGTATGGTTTTTTATTTACATTCTGATAGTGTATTTCAAGACGAATACAATGACCTATTATGAAGGTCATTCAAGGTCACGCAAGGTCAACTGCAATAGAAAATAAAATGTCTCAAAGCACTCTTCAAATACTTTTGTGTCTTCTCTGGTTGTTGGCATACTGCTCTTCTAAGTATTGATAAGGGTCGCAGAACATAAATAAACATCCCATCATATTGTATGCTTACCTGTATCCAGAAATGTTATTAGCAGTTTGCCTACCGACTAGAGTACGGCTTCGAAATATTCAATCTGAGTGTTTTTCAAGAATGCGTTACACTATAGCAGAGAAAGTGGAAATGGTTATCATTTATGGTGAATGTCATAGAATTATGAGGAAAGCGGTACGCGTGTATGGTGAAAGAAGTACCGCGAAAAACCAACAACCACAGTTGATATGCAAGAACGTATAAAAAGAGCTTGCTCTGTAATAGATACAACTGAAATTTGTCATGCAGTATCATCAGTATTGCAACGGTTTAGATTATGTCTTAGTGTTCAAGGTCGACATTTTGAACACTTGAAGTAGCAGTGAATACGTACATAACATGTTACATGTAAATTGTCGTAGTGTTCGAAGAGTGCTTTGAGACATTTTATTTTCTATTGCAGTTGACCTTGCGTGACCTTGAATGACCTTCATAATAGGTCATTGTATTCGTCTTGAAATACACTATCAGAATATAAATAAAAAACCATACCGTTCCATTTAAAAAAACAGAGTTGACCTTCATATCTCCTTGACGTTTCCACCTATAAAAAAATTAATGACATCAGATTACGAGCCCCTCGAAATCAAGTAAGTTTGGTGTGATCCTTTTTTTTCTATCTTCAAAAGCAAGCGAGTTATTCAGGTGACCTGTCTTAGGTGCCGCACCCTGTATATACGCCCACCAGCCCGGGAGGAGTCCCACATAACCCGAGCTCCCCCACAGAGGGGAGCATTTCATCACAACAAAGTGAAAAAAGATAGCACCGGACGTCCATATGTCCTATGTCCGTTGCGGATGTTCCTGGGACGTCCGTGGCACCAAAATTTCGGACGTCCCTGGGACATCCGTTTTTTACACCCTACGAACGTCTCTGGGACCTGCATTTCCGACATTCCACGGACCTCCGTTTTTACGTCCTACAGACGTCATTGGGACTTAAATTTTGTATGTTCTTAAAATGTTCACTTCTTACGCGTGAGACATATTAATATAATGTATATAAATAATGTTCTCAAGACTTTTCGAATGCTCTCAAGACTAAATTTCGAATGTTCTCATGTATTTAGAACAGGTATTACAAACAATTACGATATCGGTTCCAGTTCTCGAAATAGTTATGAATTTATGAAGAACAAAAAGTAGTTTGTAGTTATAACTGTTAGGAGAATATCGGTTAGGGTTACTCTTACGATTCTTGAGAACGAAATTATATTGGTTTTATACCTGTTATTTTTCGGATCTGGATACAATGTATGTGGTGAATGTGAGGAGGAAAGTTGCACTTGGTGGTTTTACGGCGCATGTGTATTAAGTAATTTTTAACGTTATTACATTGAAACAAGCAATTGTTTGTCCTGAGAAATGTGATTTAAGGGAAAGAAAGAAATTGTATTTTGCGCGATATATACCAGAATGTTCATAATGCTTACAACATCGCCGGTTGGCAGAGCGGTTTAAGGTGTGGAACTACGGGGCGGGTACAATGAGGTTTGAATCTTGTCGGTTTCAAAGTTTTTTTAAACAAATGGTGGTATGAACGACCTGAATAAAACTGCATGAAAACAAAGACTGGGTCGCGTCGGCACGGTTCAAGTATGAGAACTCATCTGCCTATCCCCGCTTTGTCAAAATCGTGAAATCCTGAAAAACTCTTCCATGTATCGAGAGGGCGTTTTTCGTGAGGACCCTTCTATGTATGCGAGAAGGAGTGTTCTTCGATTTGGATATTGGTGTTTTGACCGAATGCCATGCGAACGAAATGCACTGATTGGTTCCTGCCGAAAGTTGCGTTTCCCAATCACCACCCTCACGATTGTTGAAGCTCCTTTTTCCCATGGCTCTGAGTGACGCCTGTATCGAAGGAAGAGCAGGGCGATACCCGACTCTGTCAACGGCGACTCTCGGGAATTTGAAACCGTACTTTTCGGTCTGAAGTAATCCTTCGCAGGGACTAAATTTATGACACGCTGTAAATATAAGGCGGCAAGAAATTAACATTTAGGCGATGCCTCGAGATCGCCGAATGAGGCAATAGTTTGCATAATCTCCGAAAAGACTCTTTAGTCACGAACATAAATACTGTCCGAAGGAAAACTCTACAAGTACGGTTCCTATGCAACGGAACACCTCCGTGTGCTACGCCAGAGTCATTTGCGACCCGATGCGGTAGCGGCTGTATCACCAGATCGGAGAAATTGAGGGGAATACAGTTATCCTCTCTGTGTCATTACTGGATTAGTCACGTGACATTGTGGCACACGCATGACAGATACGAAATGCGTCACGTGATCGCGCCGTAGCGGAAGCGCGGGGATGCTCGCCGTCGGGGAATGGGCGAAAGGCGCCTTAGAAGAGCTAAGGTATAGTGGAAGACAAGTCTCAATCTGCCGACACTGGGTAGCGATAAAGAAAATTCGAGCGACCGTGTCAATATGTATTAGTGAAATATTAGCGTGGGTTAGAAATGACACAGGCATATACCTAGAACTCCGGCTGCGGCGGCCCTGGCCGTCGAAAAGGCCGGGAGGGTGCGGGTCGGGAGGACCTCCGCACAGGTGGTGGTGCTGGCGGCTCGCCCGCTGCAGTCGTTCCGCTGGCTTGCCGTAGCGCATGTTCGGCAGCGGTGCACTGCGGCGGTTGACAGGAGCGGGTACTGCTTCCGGTGCGGCGATCCTGGGCACCGGGCAGCGGAATGCGCCGCATCTCCCCGCTGCGCGGTATGCACGGCACTGGAGAGACCGGCTCAGCACAAGGCGGGGAGCAAGGTGCCTAAAAAGAAGAAGGGCCCTAAGGGGTGGTGCGGAGTGCGATCCGCCCCCGGGGGCAACGGAGGAAGCTAGGGGGGCTTCTGTTGCCCCTCTCACTCCTTCCGTTCCCTCCGCGATGGAGACGGACGAGGTCGTAGAGAGGGTGGTGGTAATGCCTCCGCCGCCCTCTCCGCGACAGCTTGGGGGGATACCTGTTAACCAAACCAATTAATGGCTGACAGGGCCCCCTTCCCGGTACTTCAGGCCAACCTGAATCACTGCCGCCGGGGGCAGGACCTGATGGTCCAATGCCTGGCGGAGTGGCAGGTTGGCCTGGTAGTGGCCACGGAACCCTTCCAAATCCCCGAGCGTTCGCACTGGTTCGGGGATGAGGACGGCTCCGTGGCGGTGTGGTACCGCCAAGGAAGGGCGGCACCCCCCTGCTTCGTAGTCGAGCAGGGCAGGGGGATGATCTTAATTAGATGGGTAAGGTTTTTGGTCGCGGGGTGCTACAGTTCTCCAAATTGTGGCTCTGCCGAGTTCGGGCAATTTTTGGACCTGCTGGAGGCTATGGTAGCCCCATACATGGTCGGTCCGGTGTTGGTCCTGGTGGACTTCAACGCGAAGTCAACCAGTTGGGGGAACCCCAGGACCACTGCCCCAACCTTCCCTAGACGGGGAGAGGGTGAGAGTGATGACGCGGGGATCACCCCTGCGTCGACGATTGTCCCGGAGGGGGGTGGAGGATGTGGGGGTACAGAGTTTGAGCTAACCCCGGCTCCCAGAGTGGGGCATGACTCCCTTCGGGACGGGCCGCATTGAGTAAGTCGGTCTGTCCCTTTAAGACCACGGGGTCTTTCAGGGGCGCCTGGGGGTGGGGTGGGGAGGGTCGGGGCGTGCCGGATCACGCTTTCGACGACCCTTTCTTACCGGTGGCGGCGTCTTCTTGCCCTGGCCGAAGCGGGGACCTTCGGGTCACCGGACCAAGCGGGTCACGAAGACGCCGGGGGCCGTGGGTGGACCGAGGCGGGCTCGGGAAGCCCATTCCGACGGCCCCTGGGATGGAGCCGCCGGGTGGGTCCCTCCGCCCGGGGTCCTACAGTGTAGGTAGTGGGGGAGGCTAACACCTCCCCCAGGATTGTATGATAGCTGGGAAATGTCCTGTTGAGTATTCGCGTGATCCAGGCACTTCCCATTTAGCTTAGGCGCGTGTGGGGTTTTAGTGGGTAGCCACTGGGGACGGGTGCGCCTTCGGCGCTCCCCTCGCCGGTGGTAGTCCCACATAAGCTCGGTTTCCCCTCCGGGAGCCAGGGTATGCGTAATGCATTTCCCCACAAAAAAAGGACCACTGCCCGAGGCGGGGCCCTCGGGACGGGCCGGCACCCCTGCCCTGGCCGGAGTGGGCCTCCTCTTTGGAGGGGTCACCCGCTTCGAGCGGGGCAGGAGGCCGCCGGGGGGCCTAGGGTGGACCGAGCTGGGGCTCGGGAAGCCCGTTCCGACGGCCCTTGGGGAAGGGGACACTTGGCGGTTCCCATACGGCCCGGTGTCCAATTAGTGTAGGCTAGTGGGGGAGGTTAACCCCTCCCCCGGGTTTTATTGTAAGCGGGGGGGGGGGGGGGGTGCCTTTTGAATACTCGCGGGATCCGGGCACCATCTCCATAGCTTAGAGATGGGTGTGAAGTTTTAGTGGGTACACCTCCGGGCTGGCGGGGGTCCCACTTATGTGGGTTATCCCCGGCTCCCCCCTAGGGGGGTCGGGGTATACGTAACGCATTTCCTCACATTAAAAAAAAGGTATAGACCTAGAACTCGCAGGATTCGGAGGGTTGAAGTGTGCCTACTGACTTTTGTCCCTGGCTGAATTTATACGAGAAGAACAAATAATTTGTTCATCAATATTAAAAGAGTCCTCAATTAATTGCTACAAATACTGAATGCTATTTAATGAATAGTGCTGCAACATTAGACAATTATTACAGTTAAATCAATATTCTGAATACGTTATTTATTTATATAAATAGTTCTGAGCTTAAGGATTGTTTGTGATTCTTTATAAAAGTTTTTTTAGTAAACGTTTTAAATAAATTGGTTTCGCGGAACTTCCTGTTCCATGAAAACAGTCCTGAGGCTAATATTTCATTCCATAAAAGGTTCACTGCAAGATATTTTCCTAAGTGAAGTATTGTATACTGTGGATCCAAAATGTATTTCAGTACTAAATTTCCGATTCTCGAGAAATTTACAATATTTGAACAATGATAATTTCGTTAAAAAAAGAAGACAGTACAATAATAAATTTGGACACATTTTGTAGCTCATAGCCTCTACTTTCATACCATTATTCAATTTTTCTCTAAGATATTTCTGCATGATATAGCAGATGAAAATACTACAAATTGAATCGTCTGTAAAAGCATAAACAAATTTGTTTCTGAATGACCTTATTACAAAATTGAAGATTGATTCTTCCTCTTTGCAACGACTGCTTAAAACTTAATCTGCGATTTTTAGGCTGTTTTATAGAACAAAAATGATGAACAAGCAATTTGGTCTTATAAGGCCTTCACGGTCTTCCTTAACATGTATCAAGACTGAACAACTTGCGGATAGAATCACCAGATGAGGGGAGGGAGCAGGAATTAACGGGAAAACGTTACCCTCTCACTGCCAGTACCGAACACATGCACGACAGAGACGAAACGCGTCACGTGACCGGGCCGCGGTGGATGCGTGGGAAATAGAATCATAGAAGGGGAATGTAGAGTGCGGACACAAGTCTTAATCTGGCAACTCTGCTTGCAACACGCGAGCTGCAGACGACTTCCCTCCCTATTCCTGGGTAATCCCCGCCAAACTCCTGTGGAGTGTAGGGGGAGTGGCAGTCACGTGAGGCAAAGCACGGTAAGGGCAATACAAAATAGTTGATAGTGGGGGATTCGATACACTGGTAGTGGAAGTAGTGAAGCGACAGCGGGGAAGAAGTTTCCCGGGTCTGCAGTAAAGAAGGGTCCATCTGAGCTCAACCATCTAGACTGTTCCATTGCTTAGATCAAGGGTGACCAACCTGTGGCGCATGCGCCAAACGTGACGCAGTGCATCCTTGCGCCTAATTATTCTTTTAAAGTAGACGCCATAACTGAATCCATCTTGATATGTTCAACACCTGAGTGCTCTCAGTTCAATTCACAGAGCCTTGCACATCAGTTTGTCGCAATTTTTTGACAGTTTACAATTTAAGGATGTGAATTGCGGGGTCCTCGCAAACCTCGATGGCCCTCTAGTCCAAGAGATCATTAATGTAGATTGATGATCCAATGAACGCGTGTTTTTTGAACTGGCGGAAATTAATTTTAGTTGCATGATTCAGTTATCCCTTTTCCTCTCTATTTTCCAACTCCAACAATGAACGCAAGAACGTAGAAAAAGTTCTTGAGTTGTATGGCGCATCTGAACTTCTATGCAAAAAAATTAATGCATGGTATGTTAAAGGTTGGCCACCCCTGGCTTAGATTTATATTATTGCAATTATGGCAGTACACCCTTCATTGAAAGCTCAAAAAATCGGCTAGATAAAATCGTAGACCAAGATTTATGTACTCGATGTGATGAGGAAGCTCTAACCTTGAAATCTACGGTCGTTACCACAAACGTTTCAATCTCTAACATTTTGAACCAAAAAGCGTCTGCAGTTTCCCCGTCACAGTATTACCAATAAATTTCTTACATAAAAATGAACTATGGATTGTAAAACTAGAAGCTCCAAGCTCTAAAATGAGTCCAGTTTAATTGTCGTACCATTATATTTAACGAAATTATCACACTTAAGACAATATCTTTGATACGATGAGATATTTATAAAAAATTCATTGTTGCTTTCAGATAAAATTTCAGTTTGTAAAAATTGTGGCTATCGTATGCATGATGAATACGACACAATAAGAAGATACTTTGGTAAATCAAATTGGATATACAAGCTCGAAGAATGTTAGTGTAAAATTTGCTTCCATAAAGTTTCGGAGGACCGACTCAATGCACTGAGGGAAACGAAGAATGTTTAAGTTCCCCAGAGATGTTCAAGTGACTCGGGGGAATACGAAGGATCAAACATGGACGTGTTAAGTGCTCGCGAAGCCTGGATTCTTTACTTATTGGATCAGATCGTTCTGGTGGACCCGCCAAAATGAAATTTAACGATCACTTGATTCACCGTCCTTGAAATCTGCCACGCAGAATCCCCCTGGTCCACTCCAGCCAATCGGGACTTGAAAGAAGTCGATGGTCTCCTTTTACTTTTTCCCGGAAGGCTCGGTCCTTTGGCTGGTCTTTCGCCTTTGAAAACAGAACGCGCACGCTTTTAATCGGTCCGTTTTAATTTACAAATATTTGCGGCCGCGAGAACGTTCATTTCACATTTTTCCTGTTGCTAAATCATTCCCGAGTCCTTGAGCAGTACGGGTAACGTAAACAAAATTATCCATGACGAATCTCGCTGTTCAATTTAATACAGTAGAGCTTCCCGTATCCGAACGTTATGTTATCTGAACAGTGTTTGGTAGCGATGTATGCATACAATGTTTACAGGGAGGTCACATTTTAATCAATAAATGCAATTGTTTCCAAAACTATTCGTTATTTGAAAAAAGATTCATACGAAACTTTTTCTGTATCGAGAAGGACGTATCCAGGGCCCCTATTTTGTTTGTAAGTGTACGCATGAAGGATACATGAAGGTAATCTTTACCATTTTTAATGAAATCGTATAATTTTTTTATGCACTATTCGATGCATCTCGGTATGTACTCTGAATAAAAATGTGTTAACTAGGGGTGGGCGGGTACTCGGAAATTTGGGTTTGGGTCGGGTCGGGACCCGAAAATTCGTGATACACGGGTACTCGAAGTTGAAATCGGGTCGGGTAGTGCTCGGGTCGGATCAGGAACCCGATGTATATTGTTTGGATAAACGAATATCATAGATTTGCGGGTTCGCAACCAGACTCGAACACTACCCAACCCGACTTCGACTTCGGGTATCCAAAATTTACGGGTACCCGGGTATCACGAATTTTCGGGTCCCGACCCGACCCGAGTTATGAAAACCCGACCCGGGGCTCGGGTACCCGCCCACCCGTAGTATTAACATATTTATGGCAAAAAACTATTACTTTAGGATATATTTTAATTTTAATATTGCGAATCCCTATTATTAGTAAGTACATCAGTGTACGTAGTACACCATGACACGTGGTATTTTTGTTTTTAGGATATAGAGGATTTAATTGCAACAACCTATATGTATCTTGCAATATTTTTTTTCAAAATCTGAAAACAGTCGAGCAGCAAACATTGATAACGTGTCTACAAATGCTCGACCAGGGTATACTGCACATCAATACATTTTTTAATACGTCGTCACATTCATGAGTATTTACAGAATAACCCTTTGAATGCATTAGATATTCTCTCCTTCGTATGTCATAGCTCATAGAATACTATGCGAGTGTACACTTATGACACCTAACCCAGACCTACTAATAATAATTCGAAATATTAAAATTAAAATATCACCCAAAGTAATAGTTTTTCGACATAAATAGATGTATATTTTTATTCAGAATACAGAAATGCATCTATTAGTACATAAAAAATTATACGATTCCATTAAAAAAAAATAAAGACGACCTTCATATGTCTTCACTTACAAAACAATAGCGAACAGTAATTAAAATATACAAAATCACACAGGATCTTAAAGGAAAGGTGTAGACCAAGTTGGTTGGTGGTTAGGTTGGGGGGGGGGCAGACCGACTACGCTAGGAAATCTACGTTATTGACATCAGTGCGCACTTGCGGTGCCACTTAGCGGCTGCGCTCGTTAGACGACGTGCAACGCTCACTATATACCAACATGGCGGCGCCCTTACATGTCAAAAACAGTGATAATCGGTGTACTTCAAACACGCATAACTTTTGAACTAGTGGATTGATAAGATTAAGATTTGGATTTTCGACATTTTCTCGTCAAAATCTACAGGATGGTATAAAAAAAAATTAAAACTACCGGTTTCCTCAGGTGAAGTTTAACCATTAGCGGCTCTGGGTAACACCCCCCTCGAAACAGGAAAAGTTTCGTGTGATAGATTTTTTACAATAACGTATAGTTCTGAAAACAATCGCTTTTATTGATTAAAATGGCACACCCTGTGTATGTATATGTATAGTTTCCAGTCTTCCATTGATCGAATCAGAATCATAGACGAAACAAGAGATATTGGAAAGAAAGTATTTGAGCAAAATTAATAATAATTAAGGGAATATACATATTCGTTTTTTTCATATTGGATATTACATAATTCTATACAAATGTAGGCAGAGACTACTGTAATTTCACAGCGTTAATGAATCAATACTGAGGGGTTAATAGTTTTGAAAATGCGAACAGTTAAAATTTGTAGGAAATAATGAAATATTAATTGAATGCAAGGAACAAAAAGTATCAAATTAAAGAATTCATTTTGGATACCTTTCTCGAGACCTATTTCGTCATCAGTCTTCTTGTTTTCGTTGTCTTGAAGCTGTTCGAAAGCTATACAAGTTACAATATCTCCGTTTGGACGAAGAACGATAACCTTGCCATCATCGAGGTACTTTAAAACAGTTCCGTTCCTCAGAAACTTTCGACAAACTTCGTGACTCCCCCTAGCGCCATTGCAACTAGTCCTAATATACGATTGGCAGATGTAGAATGGATTCTCTTCGCTGTCTCCGATGACTGGTTCTATTAACAATCCTGACGGCCATGAACCTCTGAAATCGAATCCTCTGTTTGACGAATTACTCGTGAAACTAGGACTCTCTGTATCTGAATACGGAATAGGAGAGGATTATTTGGTAGAAACACTCGAGATAACGAATCAGCATAAAGTATTTTTCGAATTGCCTTAAAAATAGTTTTGAATACTTCGTTGTGTTTTCTAATCCTTTATTAAGTGTTCGTATACAATGGACGTCAAAAGCATACGGAAACAGCCTTTAAAAACAAATAACTTTTTAAAAATTGGACCAAACTACTTGAGTTTTTTTAGATGTCTGAAGGTTTAATTTACTAGGTCTAGAAAAAAATTATTTAAAAATTACTATTGGTCGAAATTACGAAGTAAAAAGTAAAGGTCACGATTTTTAACTTTCTTATCTATGTCTATAATGAAAATTAAAAAATGTACATTCTGTAGATATAGGCAGAGTCGCTAGATGAGTGAACTTAACTCGAATTAAAGGGAATAAGTTACCCTCTCTTTGCCAGTACCGGATTAGTCGCGTGACATTGTGACACATGCACGTCAGAGAGGAAACGCGTCACGTGACCGGGCCGTTGCGGAACCGCAGGGATTAGTATCGTAGAAGGGGAAAGTAGAGTGGAGACACAAGTCTTAATCTGGCGCGTATAGATGTAGGTAAGTTATGGTATTCATACACAATGTTTTGTCGAAATCGATTAAGGTTGTTAAATAATTCAAATAAATGATTCAAAATGGCAATTGTGAAAAATTACGATTTAAATAAATCAGAAGAACAAAATTTAAAGATTTTTACATTTTCCAAAGTCTATAGCTTTTTTATGCGTCAACAGATGTCGATATAGCCTACAGAATGATATCATTTTCTATGAGAAAATTTATATTATTCACAATTTGATATTCGGTAAAAGTTAATTTTACACAAGACTTGATAAAAACTTTAGCTACTTATAAACATGTCACGCATTTTGAGATTAGAAATGTCTATTTTAAAAATATTAAAATTATCTTACCGCTTAATCTCGACAGTTTCTCGAAGGCAAGGACAATTCCTAGAGGACTGGTCAAATGAAACACCTCCGCGATTTTCGGGTTATTTATTCGATGGAACAAATGCAGGCTGTAGTCCTGAATAGTAACCGTGATACGTACATCCTTGTTCTTATAAAGCCAATCATCCATTTCGACCTTAACACGCGTACCGTCAGCCGAGAGAAACACAGTTTTGCGATTTCTTACGTGCACGCGCAGTCTTCCTAGATCATAGCCAATGAATTCGTAACTAGCTTCTTCTTGGATGGTATAACGCGACCGACTTTTCTTCGAGATTGTACTCGAAGCGTTGTCTACATTTGATTTCGTTTCTTTTTGCTTCTTCTTTTTCGAAGATTTCTTTTCCCCGCTTTTCTCCTTCTCCGATTCTTCGGAGGTCTCGTCAATTGCCGAAAGTAAATCTGGGTCTATATAAGAAATGTTTTTAATTCACATAATTTTTCCAGAATTTCTAGTATTCATAGGCTACTCATTTTTTATTTGACTTAGTTTTGATTATACAGGGTGTTCAGAGATTTATTAGCACTCGTTCTTCTCGTTAGCACTAGGTACTAGAAAAAAATATTTCCGTTTTCTATAAATTATGTAGTGGTGTGCCCATATTACATTTTTTATGAAAATATTTTTCGAAAACGAAGGTGGCCTTCAGTGTTTTAAATGCAATACTGCATATGTTTTTATACCATACTAAACCGCATGTCAAGACTTTCAAGGTCATGCAAGGTCAGATATGAAGAAAATATTATGCATGTTATATATTACTATACTTACCGGTATTTCTTATTAATATGCTCGTTACCAGCATCACATACTATGGTTTGTGTGTGTCACACAAAATAATATTTTAATTAAACAAGAAATTATTATATATTTCTTCTTTTTACTTTGAAAAGTTCGCCCGTGAAGTAAAAGGAAATTTTCACAGAGAAAGAATAAGCTTATTGTTGTACTGACACTTTCTTTATTTTACCCGCTTCCGGTGGTCGAGAAGAGGATATTGATTTCCGTTTAGAGAGTGTCTCATCTAGAGCAGAGTACAGTTACGTTTTATCTTCTCTAATTATTCCCCTTAGAGAATTGTCGTCTTAATTAACCATAAAACGTATTATATATATATATATATATATATATATATATATATATATACACATATTGTATATATATGTATATATATACTGATATATATATATACAATTTCATCACATTGAAATTTTCAAAATCCATGGACAACTATGTTTTTTCTAGCTTTTTTTTTATTATTATATCTGTCTGGTTGGTAAAGAGGGTTGTTTTACCTATGTCAGCTAAAATGATTGATAACGATACTAATAAAACGAATGACAAAACATCCATTGAAATTGTTATTTGACACGGAAGAGCGTGTTCAAGTTGTAGATTGTAGATCATTCAAAAGAATACATATTAGGTTGTTTATATTGTAGATAAAGTTTCCGATTATACCAGTAACTTTAAACAAACATGACTTTTTTCTAAATAAAACTAATTAATTAAAGTATACACCATTGTAATCACTAGACTACGGATCTTTATGGAAGATAACGAGTAGTGCATTAAAAAATATACGATTCCATTTAAAAAACAACGTTGGCCTTCATATGATGTCTACGCGTCCACACAGAAAAAAGATATCTACATCGGAAAGTGTGCCCCCGATACCGTTTAACTTTTGTTTGAAGCATTTTTTAGACACCCTGTATAATAAACTTGCAGGCTATGATATTATTTCTAAAATAACATTTGCATTCTGAAATCAGGCATTTCGTATGCAACGACCTGACACATCGGCGACTATCATGGGTAGGCTAATAGAGATGTAGACTCTAATAGGAATTGCGCAAGGATTATAAAGGGTTAATAATGCAATAAAGCGCATCTAAAAAAAGCAAAATCTGGGTATTACTTAATATTGTTAAATTTTGAGAACAGCCTCGTCCGACTGATAAAACGGCAATTGTAAAAGGCGCGCGACCTAAAAGTTAGCCCCCCACTTGTTGAATTAAATAATTTTAAGAGTTGTGCTGAGTTGTGCTAGGTTTGTGCTACATTGTGCTCGAATATTAAAATTATAATATAAAAAATAAGACAGAAAATTGAGAAAAACGATTCTTTTAGTAGCCCCCCGTTTTTCATTTTTTTCAGTTTACTCTATTGTGCTAGTTGTGCTAGGTTGTGCTAGGATTGTGCTAAAGTATTACTTTAAAATAATAATAAATAAAGAAGTTATGGTAAATAATAGGTTTGGACATGCAATTAACGTTGATGTTAGTAAGAGTAATGCAAACACCATATAATCATATATTTGAGTTGTGCTAGCCTAGCACAAGTCAGCACAACTGCCGATTTCCCTAGCACAACGCTATTAAGGGCACTTTACTCTTGTAGGGGGCCCTTTGGGCATCAATTCTATATCATTAATTGGGCTTTCTGGTCATCCGAAGAACACAATATTGCATATCCGAGTTGTGCTAGCCTAGCACAAGTCAGCACAACTGCCGATTTCCCCAGCACAACGCCATTAAGGGCACTTTACTCTTATATAGGGCTCTTTGCGCATGGATTCTATATCATTAATTGGGCTTTCTGGTTATCCGAAGAACACAACTTAGCACAATAAAGAAAATCGAAAAAAATGAAAAGTGGGGGGCTACTCAAAAAATCGTTTTTCTCAATTTTCTGTCTTATTTTTTATATTTATAATTTTAATATTCGAGCACAATGTAGCACAAACCTAGCGCAACTCAGCACAACTGTTAAAATTATTTAATTCAACAAGTGGGGGCTAACTTTTAGGTGGCAAAAGACGCTCGGTTTGAATAAAGACTGTTACGCTTGAACATTACGAAAAGAACCTTCGATTTAACCGAATAAAATGGCGACGAACCTGCTTTTCGTTTGGCGAGGTCCTCGGCTTTGAGGGACCAAGGCAGGATGAAGTCCTCGTCGGTAAATAGCAACTTTTCATCGCTAAGTTCCGCCGCCTTCTTCATCAATCTTTTCAACGACTCGTTGGTCAGAAATCTGTACGCCTGCTCCTCCCGGCGCATCCAATCTTGTTCTTCAGGCGCAACGTGCTCGCAGAAGTCACGTAACCTCACCGGTGTTCGAATGCTGGACGTTATTTCTTCTTCGTGTACCCCATTAGCTTTCCACTCGTCACAGAAGTGCAGCAGCACGGAATCCGTCGGCTCGAAGTAAACTATGCCGCAGCTATCGTACTTGGACAAACACTGCTGCACGCGTTGCAGAAAAATCGATTTTGGTAACAGCTCTACATCGTTGAACTCGTTCAATCCGCCCGTGTTCTTATACTTCAAGCTGAACACATTCTTCTCCAAATAGCCAGGAACCAACAGCTCCCGAGGGTCTATGATCGCGAACAGCGGAGCACAATCGACGACGAATGGCAAGCTCCTGCCATATTCGATGTTGCGGTCGCTGTAGAACTGTATTTGTTCTCCAAATTTAAACGTAAAACTTGGGACCGACTTGCTGCGTTTTGTCAAAGTCAGGGGCTGATTAATGTTTAGAAAACTTGTCATTTTGTCTGCTTCCAGCTTACTGTCCACGGATTGAATCACGTCTGGAGTCGACTCGAATATCATTCTGTCAAACATTAACACGTGCAAACAGTGAATGACTTCCTCGCTGCTAGCAATGGTGTCCAAGTGCCGACGAATTTTGTCGATATGTCGGGAGTACTTGTTCCGATTCTGCTCCGTAATTTTGTGTTCTTCGTGCAAACCCATGATGTTTGAGTGCCAAAGGATGCGCAAGATGTCGTCAGCCAAATCGGCCGGATCCAGGACGAGCGAGTTTGTACAGTTATCGAAGAAACGAGTCATTTCGGTCAGGGCATCTTCGCGGAGGATTAATTCGATATGGGTGATTGATTCGTCTTCGCCACTGTCACTGTCTGCTTCGTCCACATTATATTTCGCGTTGAGTGTCCGTATTGTTTCCTCGACAAATGTGCCAAGGTCTTTTGTCGCTTCAAGTTCCTCTTGCATGTCGGTGTTCATCTATTTTATATTCTTTGATGTATTAGTGCCGGGACAAATGTAATAGGAGTAAATATGACACAGGCTACGTCGTTAAATATCAAGTTTGCAAGACTAGTAGGTAACCTACCTATACAGGGTGTCCCAAAATGTCTTAAGAATCTCGAAATGGGAGGTTCCTGAGGTCATTTCAAGCGCCATTTTCCTTTTGAAAAATGTTGTCCGAGGCTTCGTTTGGGAGTTATTAACGAAAAACACGGACCAATGAGAGCGCTCCCTGTCGCTCGGTGGCACGGTCAGCGCGGCGAGCCGGGGGGGAAGATAGTGTTGTCGGTACGGCGCGATGTAGTAAGAAGTAGCAGTTTCTCGATTATGTCCCGATTTCGATGAGCTTTGGATATGTTGGTAAGACAATGATTCTGAACAACATTTCCCTTTAGACTTTTTGCCTCGAGGCTTTAGTTTACGAGATATTTGTAAAAACTGGTAATTGAAAATCGATCGATGTTCATACTACTATCTCCTCTCCGATTTCGATGAGCTTTGGATATGTTGTTAAGACAATGATTCTGAACAACATTTCCCTTTAGACTTTTTGCCTCGAGGCTTTAGTTTTCGAGATATTTGTAAAAACTTGTAATTGAAAATCGATCGATGTTCATACTACTATCTCCTCTCCGATTTCGATGAGCTTTGATATGTTGTCAAGACCACGATTGTATAACCATTGTTGTATAACCATATCAAACTTATTTGAAGGTCATTGAAATCGGTGAGGATCCACATAATCTTTACCCGACTTATGGCAACTTTACCCGAACGAGAGAAGAAGCAGAAACTGATTAAATTAAAAACTCACTTATTCAGCCGTAAATCCATTTGCTGCTTCGAAATGTGTGTCACTGGGTCATTCGGTGACGAACTGCACAGATGTCTTCAGGTGTACGACAGTACCGAAAGCTAAGGGCCGTACGGTCAGGTCAACGAACTGCACAGCTGGTGGTAAAACGACAACCGAAGGGATGCGCGGTCAAGTAAACGATCCTGGCTTTCACTTTCACTTTATAAACGATAAATAAATCGTATGTTTCACACAGATGCCACGAAATTTTGACACACTCACGATCACTGTTCACATTTGTCAACACATAACTATGCACTATGCACTAATAATATTTGCAATATCTTTTGCATTGCAGCACAAATCACAATAAATGTCCTTTTCCCCAGAAACAGGTAGAAATCCAGGTGCGCATAGCGGGTATACGGTGTTGTCCCTCCCGTTCGTTGTCCATAAATTAGTCCTGTGGTCAGGCCGGGAATTGCAGCACTGGTGATTGGTGGCAGGTACGCGATCGCAGAAAAATCCAAGGGGCACACTCCACAAAGAATGATGTTGAAGACTGACTGCAGTTTTCGGAAGATGCTTCGACCACCCCCAAATAACCCCACCACGAAGCAAAACTGAGCTGGAGGAAAAGTTCAAAACACAACACGTGTTTTGCAGACATAGAAAGTAAGAATCTGCGTGCATTGTCACTCTTGCCTTTCCTCCGGGACAAAAAACAGAGATCCACGTCTCCATGGGGTTGTGCCATAAATCGAAACTGGGCAGTTACACGAAGGTCTTCACAGAGTACGGGGACGGAAAGATTTCCTTCCGCACGTGTCGTATTTGGGCACCTCTTTCTAAGCTGTGCAATTAAGCCATAAAAAACTTTCGGCGGGCGCCGCTTGACCCTTGCTGAGGCAGTCACGGTTCAGGAGAAGATTTGGCGCCCGCCGGAAGTTTTTTGTTCCGGAGGAAAGGCAAGAGTGACAATGCACGCAGATTCTTACTTTCTATGTCTGCAAAACACGTGTTGTGTTTTGAACTTTTCCTCCAGCTCAGTTTTGCTTCGTGGTGGGGTTATTTGGGGGTGGTCGAAGCATCTTCCGAAAACTGCAGTCAGTCTTCAACATCATTCTTTGTGGAGTGTGCCCCTTGGATTTTTCTGCGATCGCGTACCTGCCACCAATCACCAGTGCTGCAATTCCCGGCCTGACCACAGGACTAATTTATGGACAACGAACGGGAGGGACAACACCGTATACCCGCTATGCGCACCTGGATTTCTACCTGTTTCTGGGGAAAAGGACATTTATTGTGATTTGTGCTGCAATGCAAAAGATATTGCAAATATTATTAGTGCATAGTGCATAGTTATGTGTTGACAAATGTGAACAGTGATCGTGAGTGTGTCAAAATTTCGTGGCATCTGTGTGAAACATACGATTTATTTATCGTTTATAAAGTGAAAGTGAAAGCCAGGATCGTTTACTTGACCGCGCATCCCTTCGGTTGTCGTTTTACCACCAGCTGTGCAGTTCGTTGACCTGACCGTACGGCCCTTAGCTTTCGGTACTGTCGTACACCTGAAGACATCTGTGCAGTTCGTCACCGAATGACCCAGTGACACACATTTCGAAGCAGCAAATGGATTTACGGCTGAATAAGTGAGTTTTTAATTTAATCAGTTTCTGCTTCTTCTCTCGTTCGGGTAAAGTTGCCATAAGTCGGGTAAAGATTATGTGGATCCTCACCGATTTCAATGACCTTCAAATAAGTTTGATATGGTTATACAACAATGGTTATACAATCGTGGTCTTGACAACATATCAAAGCTCATCGAAATCGGAGAGGAGATAGTAGTATGAACATCGATCGATTTTCAATTACAAGTTTTTACAAATATCTCGAAAACTAAAGCCTCGAGGCAAAAAGTCTAAAGGGAAATGTTGTTCAGAATCATTGTCTTAACAACATATCCAAAGCTCATCGAAATCGGAGAGGAGATAGTAGTATGAACATCGATCGATTTTCAATTACCAGTTTTTACAAATATCTCGTAAACTAAAGCCTCGAGGCAAAAAGTCTAAAGGGAAATGTTGTTCAGAATCATTGTCTTAACAACATATCCAAAGCTCATCGAAATCGGGACATAATCGAGAAACTGCTACTTCTTACTACATCGCGCCGTACCGACAACACTATCTTCCCCCTCGGCTCGCCGCGCTGACCGTGCCACCGAGCGACAGGGAGCGCTCTCATTGGTCCGTGTTTTTCGTTAATAACTCCCAAACGAAGCCTCGGACAACATTTTTCAAAAGGAAAATGGCGCTTGAAATGACCTCAGGAACCTCCCATTTCGAGATTCTTAAGACATTTTGGGACACCCTGTAGATGGCAGTGTATACGGCCGTCTCTAGTACAGTCCGGAACATGGGATGTGGCAACACCGCGTACAGACAGAACATCAGCCCGATTAGCTGGACCACTCAAACTACTGCATATGCGCAGTAGCATATAGAGGTTATTTTATTATATATATTTTCATAATATTATTATTGTAGGAAATTGAAGTCGGGTGAATCCGATAATTGTAAAAACGGTACGTTTATTCAATACTAAATTTTACACAACGCGCTCTTTACTCTTTAATCTCGATCTCGACTCTCGATTTACTCTTGATATGCTCTCGATATACTCTGTCTGCGGCCGCGACCTACCTCGCATATATAGGCCGATCGTCGCGCACACACATACGTGTTTTCGGCTCATGTACAAGAAATCCGCGGTCGTCGCACCTTTGTCGCCCTCTCTGTCACACACACGCTCTCGCTCTCTCACTCTCAATCGCTAGGGCGTTCACCTGTCGCCGTGTTTGTGTTTTTGGCGATCCGCGGGCGACCTACTCGGCAAAAACGCTTGCCGTTTTTGTCTTTCCGCGGCGTCCGCGTCCTTGCCGCCGATCGCGTCTAACGGCTCGGACTCCTACATTAATATATTAATATATGTTTTAATTATTAATATAATGTGGCAATTATACAGAAAAGGGTACACCTTTCCGATTTTTATGACCTCGAAATATGTTGTCAAGGTCATCATTCTGAATAACTTGTTCCTATATATGTTGCCGCCTCCCGGCTTTAGTTTCTGAGATATCCTCAAAAAACTGTTGCTGCTACTAGAATGGATAATTCTGCACACATTTCCGCGTAATAAAAGGTATATGATTAACGTATATACAATAAGTATACAAGATCTTAAGGAGAAGGTATAATTGAAGTTGGTTGGGCGGCGAGGGGGCGGAGAGGGGACGACTATGCTTACATTGTTTCATATTTCTCATGGCCTTTTGTAAAATACTTTAGTTAGGTTAGACCTAGTTTAGGTTAGTTAATATAGAACATAACAACACCAATGAAATTTTACAATATTTTATTATTCACTAATTGGGAACATTTCGGCCATAATATCAAAAAATGCAGTTATGCGGCTATCATAATCAAAATGCAGACGAAATAAAAATTCGACGATATATCCAGCATAATGCTCTTGCTAAATGGACAGAAGAGAGGTTTGTCATTTACTGAAGTATACGGTCTAGAGTAGCTAAGGTAATTGTAAGTTGTATTTTTTTTTGTTTTTCCGTGTTTATAAACTGAAACGTGAGACATCTAAAGGTATTCTACCACGATACGACGAGAATAATCCCAAACCTAACCCAGACATAACTCAAACCAAACGAAAGAGTATGAAAACTATTTTTATAAATATCTCGAAAACAAAGACCGAGCGGCGGTAACATGTACAGGAAAAAGTTGCTTAGAATTATGAATTCTAAAACATATTTGAGTTTCATAAAATCGGTGAGGTATACCCTTTTCTGTATATTTACCTATAATGTTATTATTATATTAATATATTTTTTAATTATTGATATAGTATTATTAATATAATTATACCAAACCCAGACTGCCACGATATAACGCGAACGACTTCAAGTCACTTCAAATCGGACTGAGACAGCGTTGCCAAATTTATCATGTTCTGGCCTGTGCTAGAGACGGCCGTGCACTGTATGTTGAACTAATAATGAACAATTTGCCATTTAGTTGACAGGACAAATTGTTCCGAAAACAAAATACTGTGGCCAACATGTTCACGGAATATTTGTTTAACTTTTTTAGAAGTGCACTTCCTAATCTTTCTGACTTGAATAGAGACTGCGTATTTTTATGCAAAATAGAAATTATGTGAGCCAATTACTTTAAATAGAATAGGAATGTATTATTCTTACGTACTGTGTTTACAGTTTTGTGTTCCACCTCATTTTTGTCATAAATGCATAAAATCCGCAGTCTGGCGATGAGCATAACTGTGCCGGTAACTACAGTTTTGGTATAAATAATTTTGTATTATTATTGACATGAAGTTATACGAAAGATAAAACCTTTTATTACAGCTCCTCGTTACATGAAAATAAAGAAATATTCCCAACTTTAAAAAAACCTTTAGGATAACGTAGGTACTTACATTATAAAGCTCGACATTACTAATAATAAGAAAATGGTTTATACCGAACCTGTTATTGGTACAGGCTCATCACTATAGCTTCATAATATTTTGTAGTATGTAGTCCAGTTTTCTTTCGATACAAGACTATAATGTTTTTTTCGCAACAAGAAAATCTCTATCCCGTCTTCATCTTTTAAAGACTATGTTTGAATATGTATGTCATATCCTATGCTTTTTCAACGAAAGATATCGCTGCTCGGCCGATAACATTATGATCTGCCTCTCATTCGCCTTCTGCTCATTCTTCGGATAGACACCCTCATCCGAAATACGACGAAAGCCGCCCGAGTCATCATCTTATATCGAAAGAAAAATTGTAGAAACCATTTAAGCTTCATGGCAAGGTGCAGAATCATGCAAGAAAATAATAAAAATTTCGAATAACTGGATTCCAATATAAGAATTCAATGATTTAGTGTGAAATGATTATGCCTAATAATTATATTATAATTAATTATAATTATATAATTATTATGCCTATAATTATCCCTAATAATTTGAGCACCCGCTGTATGTAGGAATACAAAACATCATAAACGCAGCATACTTGTTGACCGTTAGGAGCGTCCGTTCCTTCGATCGTTCCCTCGATCATGTTTCCCCTGTCGTTCGCATCGACTTGAGCCAAAATAGCAAACAGTATCAACGGGAGGGAAATGCATTCCTGCGGGACAGCGTCTAACAGCGCCCTGTAAGTCTCCGTGTCGCATTTCCTCTCGGCGTCATCGACTACAGCCGTCTCGATCCTCATGCTCTTCAAATAATTCCTGTGTTGTCGATAAAGATCATAGAGATCGTACATGAAATACGAAACCTGATCATAAAGATCCTTCTTGAGATGTTCGTATTCGTCGTCGTGGAAAATCTCGGGCAACTCTGGCGGACGGAAAAGTACGATTGCGACATCGAGCAGACTCGGATGCGCTTCCGGATCCATCATTCGTGTCTCGATCTTCGACCAGAAACGGAACAGATCGAATATGCTGCAGGTATATACACTGAAACGGTACACGTTTCGAGTTCTCTCGAACTCTTGGACCGTCCCGTACTCCGCCAGCCGATCCAAATCTCTGTTTGATCTCTTTATCCGCATTATGAAGCTTAAGGGCACACCGGCGTTTATTAAATGCTCAGGCAGGTCCGGATCGTGGAAGCCTGAGAGAATTATATAGAGATTTGGACCATTGAGGGGCGCGTCGTCCACATACACCATGTCCCGCCACTCCTCCCCTCGCTTTCGCAGTCTCGTGATGGCTTTATTGTTCAGTTTTTCCGCGTTAAATGACTTCGTTCCAGGTTGACCTAGTTCATTCCAAATCGAATTAGCAGGACGTAAAACGGTTCCGAAGGTAACTGATTTTAAATATGTAAATGCTTTCGGCGCAAGGTTCGATCATTTCAAATTTTTTTTTTCTTAGCTATGGATAGGTTTGTACGTGACCATTCCTTCAGAATTTCAACGGTTTCCACACCAAACATTCTTGACATTGACGCAAAAAAATTGTTTTGAGTGTTTGTAAATGTTTCGCCATCCATGATAAAGGTGATTTCTTATCGATCGTAATTTGGAATAAATATGTAAATGCTTTCGGCGCAAGGTTTAAAATTACGATCGATAAGAAATCACCTTTGTAACTGATTTTAATGTGTTATACAGGGTATTTCACCTAACTTGACCATCTTAAATATTTCTCATTTTTATGATACGAAAAAGCTCAGAGGAAAAGAGTATTCGGTCCGAACGGGCAAATATGGTGATAGGCAAAAAAATGTTCTCAAGGTCACTTTTTTCGAGATTTCAAGGTCATCGAAGTTTTTTTATATGGGACTACGTATTTTCATTACAATAGTCTTATATCTCGTAATAAAACGTGATCTTCAACTTCATGGGTGCAAACTACACTAGTTCTTTAAAAAAGAGTTACACGACGTTATGTGTTACTTCGTATTTTTTAATGTTCATAAAAATGATTTATTCTCTTAACATTTTCATTATGAGTGACTCTGCATGTTATTTTGTTAATTAAAATTTATTAACACCACATTTAAACTGAAGATAATGACAAAATAATGTGACACGCAAACAATAATCTATCATAAAGAACCAACATAAGCAAATAAAAAATTACAAGATAGACTTTATAGGAATCAGAATCTATTATAGTTCATTATAATTACCTACATGGCCGATGTTTTAATAAAATTGACTCATACCCCAGTCAGCTACAGTCTGCATGATCCTATACTCTTCGTCTATCTCATGTTCGAGATCAGCCATCCTTTTCACAATACCGATAGTCTCTTCTTTGATTCGATAGATCAAAAGCTTGATTATTTGAGCCACCAACCAAGCTGGTATCACAACATTTTCGTCAATTAAAAGCTTGCTAGCATAGTGGCAAACGCCCTGGATAGTCGGACATTTGTCTAGACTCGGTTTTGATAACATTTTTACGCTAGCCAACATTTGTCGGGAGCTCAGGGAGTAGATAGCTTTCCGCTTGCCCTCTTCAGCAGCAGCGTTGAAAAGCGACACGCACCTGGAGTGCTCAGTAGTCGTTTCAACCATCATAGTTACGATGCACCACCAGTAGTCGTCATTTATGGAGATTGCTTCCAATTCGGCACGCCATGAGTTTTCATCTGCTGGTTTCGTCTCCTTTCCAGATGCTTGGGTCTTTGGCACACCTTTCCTCTTTTTCATTGTTCACTAGTTTAACGGACCAACAACCTAAAACACGTGCTTTAGCTGATATGTCATACGATAGCAAATCGATCGAAAAACAAGTGATAAGCTTTATAAACAGTTTTCTACAGTGAGTAACATTAGTTAATGATGGGAGTGATCACGTTTTTATTATAATTTTTAGTTGTCAGTAACTCAAATAGTTGCACTTTTTATTATTTTTATTATCACGTATTTTGACTACACATGAGGTGATAAACTTTAATTTTCTAACATTTATTAGTTGCAATGTTAGCCCAATTTTATAACAGAAATATATTATACTAAAATAAAATATATAAAATCTGCTATATGTATGTACATCATGTAATTATAACAGAACAGATATTATTTATATATTTACACGAAAATAAAATTATTGGAATTTACATAAGGAAAGTACAAATACAAACATATGTTAAGTAATCAATAACTATTTTTCTTATTAGCCAAAGACGACCTAATTCTGTTGTAAGAAAAATAAATTTAAAAGAAGGAAACGGGGAGAAATTTAGGAAAAGGAGTTAATTGCCTTATCGACCTAGAAATACATGCACAGCCTTAAGATCAGTACAGACATTGTATTTTATGGGATTTTCTGTCTAGGCCGAGGGATCTATGTACTTGTAAGAGCCCAAGTAGAATTTCGGTATCGCGCCATTTGTTACCGATAGTTCGCGGATTTAGGGGTATTAGCAAGAATTGAATATTCTATATACATCATTTTTACTACTATTTTTGAACGGTGGAAATAGTATTTATGGAGAATGTAAATCAATTCCGAGAGTAAAATCAATTTTGGTTTATTAAACCAATGCTGTATTTTATTTGAAATTATTGAATGCGTATACATATTTACTATTCTTGCCTTTCCTTTCTTTTAAAATTTAAGAACTTGTAAGTTTAATAAAATAAGTACTTGCAAAATGTAATTCCGAAAAGTAAGTCAAAGCAACAGAACGATAATAGCTCAAAGTGAAATTATAATTTAAGCCCTCATGCTTCGAGAAATTCTTGCTGGAAACATAAAATAGTCTGAAAAAATTCTATCAAAATCGAGTCAATTTGGTTCAAGCTGACGGCCGAGTTTTATTGATTTTTCGATATTCTCTCATCTTTCTTGCAAACCCAAATGCTCCTATCATGAAGTGCGAACCTCTACTTTTAATTCGACCCCTCAAATGTTCGAAAATTCCAATAACAATTCATACTAAAATTGGCTAGAAAAATTACTCTTAAGGGGGAAGTATACCCATCAGAAGTAACTAGAAAGGAACTAGAATCTCACTAGATTTTGGGTCGAATCATGGGTATGCGGAAAAAGATTTTTCGTCCTTATTTGGGCAGATTTTGGGCTGCGTAAGGGCTCATTCTAAAGAGGAAGGTTAAACGCGGATCGCTCTACTCATTATTTGACGAGATTATGTTTATATCTAATAATATGAGTGTCCAAAGTAGAGGAAGACATCGAGAAAAAGAGCCGCACATTCCAATGTATTTTTCTGTCTCTAAAAGATTTTTTTGACTGATTTGAGGAGTAGAGCGATCTGCGGTGGACTTTCCTCTATCAAATGAACCTTTGTGCAGCTCAAAATATGCCCATATAAGGACAAAAAATCTTTTGGCGTGATTGCATTCACATTAGCATAAATTTCCCCATGATGACAGAGGTCCTGGGTTAGGTCTCTGATGCAGAGCCAGTCTAGAGCCAATTTTCGTTCAGCTAGTTTAGACGAGATGGCGCCTAGTCAGGAGCACTGTTTCTTTATTCTACAAGTAAATAGAGATGGTGTTTATTTTCAATGATACACTGCATATTACGTTATATTGTAAGGTATTTTCAATAATACACTACAAATTACGTTATATTACAAGAATTCAGTACCGAGCTGAATAGAATATGGAAATAGCAAACAACTCCATCTCGCGCAACTGCCTAATACAGGCATGGGCAGAAATAGCTCACGAGCTAGGGAATTCTCGGTGGACGCCCACTTTTCCCGCCCGCGCGTCTCGCCTCCCGTGGCGACCATAGTTCCGCAGAGCTCCTCAGGCCCGTACCTACCGCACGCCGTATGCACTGCGGGTGGCGCGTTGGGGCGACTCATGCCATAGGTTTCCACATCACGATCACCATGAGGTACTATGGTCAATGCGTTTTTTTTCCTCGCTGACGTCTTTGATGCGGATATCAACGTCCAACTTCCCCTTCGATATTTCCGATTTGCCATGCAGTTCTAATGAACATGCGGAATAGTCAAGCTTTCTTTGAATAGGTTTTTTTGAATAGCGAAATAATCAAGCTTTCCTAATTTCCAGTAAAATTTTGATAGGGTAATAAATACAATTTTTCACATTTATTTTTTCGAAATTATCGTGCCGCGCAGTGGAATAGGCCTATAGGGGAAACCACTTACAAAAAAAACGCATTGACCATAGTACCTCATGGGTGATGTGGAAACCTATGGCATGGGTACGCGAGTCGCCCCAACGCGCCACGCGCAGTGCATACGACGTGCGGTAGGTACGGGCCTGAGGAGCTCTGCGGAACTATGGTCGCCACGGGAGGCGAGACGTGCGGGCGGGAGAAGTGGGCGTCCACCGAGAATTCCCTAGCTTGTGAGCTATTTCTGCCCATGCCTGGCCTAATAGCGTGTTTATCAATGTTACCAAACTTCTTTTCTGCACAGAGGTTGGTAACACTTCCTTTCTGGTTACTTCTGATGGGTATACTTCCCCCTTAAAATCGTGCGTATTTGTTATTACGGCCACGAATTCGTGCCTTGCCGACTATACCTAAGTGTGTCTTCACATCACTGTGAGCCGTGAGTATTCCCCCCCGAGGGTCGCCGGGTCTCATAGTCAGGTCGAAGACGTGATTGGGTCTCGTACAATCGCAAGAGAGCTCACAAGAGGAGTCGCCAAGGCCACGCACTCGTGTCCTATAGAGTGGACCTTATTTCACGACCTTCGAATTTTTTTCGGTCCACCCTTTAAAATTGTGACAATAAGTGAGAAAATGAAATTGGTAAAAATTTGGGCCCGATTGGACCACGCGCATCAAATTTGAAAAATTTCAAATCTTTTAATCTTGACTGTTGTAAATGTAATACATTTGACTCGCGTAGTGTGAGAGTGGCGACACCTATGATCTAGTATGTAAGTTCTGCATCCCAGCGGAAGCGTTTTTGAAGACTCACTTGTGCCAAAGAAGCTAAAGATGTAACACGTGCAAATCAGTATTTCCTATTTCAAATTATAATTATCATTAAAGTGTTTTTTCTCCAGTTATCAGAGATCCTTTACTGACCTATTTCCAACATGGTAGCAAGATTCGTGGTTATTAAGGTCTAAAGTCTGTGGTAAAATAAATTGAAGCAAGAGGAGTGCGGAAAATAATAATCGAAAACGTGATCGAGAACAAAAGAAGAAAATGGCGTTTGTGAAAGTCGACGACATGATTATCCCAATATTTGATGGGTCAGAATACCCAAGTTGGAAAAAGAGAATACTTAAATTTATGGAATTCAAACAGTGTCAAGAAACAGTTTTAAGAGAAAGAATGCCTGAAGACAACGAAGCAGAATGGAAAATTAAGGATGCGAAAGCAATGAACTATATATATAGTTCGATAACTAATAAACAACTGGAGTACATCGAAGACAAAAAAACCGCATTCCAAGCATTTAAAAAATTTGACGAACTGTACCTAAAACAATCTACCTCACTGCAAATTGTTTGCAGAAATAATATGGAAAAAATAAAATTAACGGACTACGAAGATGTTGCGTCGCTCTTTGACGAGTTCGAAAAGGCGTGCAATAAAGTAAAGTCGGCCGGAGGAATTATAACAGAAGAAGAAAAACTAAGACACATGATTAGAGCGCTACCGTCGTCATACAGCCACATCGGCGACCTAATAGACGTGTTACCAAGAGAAGAAAGAACAGTCGAATATTTAATGTCAAAGATAAAGCTGAAAGAAAAGGAAGAAAAGAATTCAAAAGGACAGCAAACTTCAAGTGCCTTCGCAACAAGCATGCGTGGAAGATGTTACACTTGCGGTGAACAAGGTCATGTCCAAGCATTATGTCCACGTGGAGCAATGCAACGTGGCCGCGGACGGGAAAATCTTCGCAGCAGAGGGCCAAGCAGAGGAAACTTCCAATATGACGGTAACTTCGAACGAGCTAACGGAAGAAATTTCCAACATGGCGGAAATCATGAACGAGATGGAAGAAACTTTCAATATGGCGGAAATCATGAACGAGGTAATGAAAGAAACTTTCAACATGGCGGAACCAACGCACGAGGCAGAGGAAGATTTCGAGGCGCAGCAAACCCCTCGTGGCTGAGACACCAGGATAGGAACAACGATCAAAACGGACAAGGAAACGTGTTCATTATCGAAATAAATGAGTCACAAATAATAAGTAAGGTTAGTTCAGGTTCGGAAAATCTAATAGAATGGATTATTGATAGTGGGTGTACAGACCATGTAGTAAACGTAGATAATGTTTTTGAGCAGTATGTTGAACTAAAAAAACCAGTAGACGTAAAACTAGGTGATGGCCATACATTACAAGCAACTAGGTTAGGAAAAATAAATGCAATTTTTCAAGTGTATGGAAGTGATGTTAGCGTAACTCTAAATAATGTTTTCTATGTGAAAAATATGAAAAAGAATCTTATTAGCTACTCCAAAATAACTTACAAAAATAAAATAGTTTCATATGGCACACAGTTGAAAATTTATAATCCGTCAAATGTATTAATTGCGGTAGCTAACAAAAGAGACGATTTGTATTACATATCAAGCTTCGTTACTAACAATAAAAATAAGCAAGTAAGTACAAATTTTCTGATGAAGAATAATATGACAGAAAAGGAAAAATGGCATCGGGCATTAGGTCACGTAAATTTTCAATATTTAAACAAATTATGTAACGATGAATTATTAAGTGGACTACCAAAGAATTTAGAAGCTGAATACATAAAATGTGCAATATGTAGTCAAAGTAAAATGACAAATTTACCGTTTGCAAATAATAGAAGTCATGCCAATGAAATTTTAGAAGCTGTGCATACGGATTTGAATGGACCTCACCCAACAGATGGTAATTGTGGTGAAAAATATTTTGTTACATTTATAGACAAATTTAGTAAATTAGCCAAAGTATATTGTATTAAATCCAAGACTGATACCTATAACTGTTTCGTAGAATATGTAAATCTGGTTGAAAATTTAACAAAGAAGAAAATTAGAAATCTGATATGTGATAATGGAAAACAATATATAAATAATAGAACTCGCGAATTTATTAGACAGAAAGGTATACGAATGATTCCGTGTCCTCCATATGTACATGAGCTAAATGGAGTGGCGGAAAGGTACAACAGATCCATTATGGATACAGCTAGGTGCTTACTAAACGAAGCTAAGATTAACAGAATGTATTGGCCAGAATTTATTAAAGCAGCAGCCTATTTAAAAAATAGAACAATAGCAAACACAATTCAGAACAAGTCACCATATGAAATATTCTTCAATAAAAAACCTGATGTAAAACATTTGAAAATTTATGGAAGTAAGGTATTTGTTAGAGTCCCAGAACAATTAAGAAAGTCGAAATGGGACAATAAGGCTAAACTAGGGATTTTATTAGGTTATACAGAGACAGGCTATAGAATACTGGTTAACAATAAAATAATTAACGCTAGACATGTTGATGTAATCGAACAAGGGATAAAATGTATAGGTCTAACTGATAATGATGAAACCAATGAAAATGTTGATAGTGTAAATCAAAACATGAATGAATCTAGTGAAAGTGATACAAATCAGAGCTTCGAGTCAGTAGAAAATGGTGAATCAAATACAATTCCAGATTTAAGTAGTACAACCGATACAAGGTCTGAGCGTCCATCTAGAAGCAGAGTTGCAAATAGAAGGTATTTCAACGACGATTATGTAACGAATTTTATATGTGTAAACTATTGCGATGCAATGGTACCGGCATCAGTTAAGGAGGCGATTGAGTCTCACGAGTCAGAAAAATGGAAAGAAGCTATGAAATCTGAAATAGAAAGTATTGAACTAAATGAAACGTGAAAACTTGTTGAAAGGCCAACAAACAAAAATGTAATTGATCTAAGATGGGTATATAGAAAGAAAGACGATAAAACATACAAAGCTAGGCTAGTGGCAAAAGGTTTTCAACAAAAGGATAGGTTAGAAAATGTATATTCACCAGTGGTAAAGATGCAGACTTTAAAACTATTACTTTCTTACTGTTGTCAATACAGCTTACTGATTGAACAAATGGATGTCAAAACCGCATTTCTTAATGGTAAAATTATTTCTGAAGTTTATGTAGAGCAACCAGAAGGTTATAATAATGGTACTGAGCAAGTGTATCAATTAAAAAAGGCATTATACGGTCTACGAGAGAGCCCCAGGTTATGGTACGAGTGCTTCAACGAATTTATGAATAATTTAGGCTTCAAGCAAAGCAAGTATGACTATTGTTTGTATGTAAGACAAAGTGAAGAATATGCAACATATGTACTATTATTCGTTGATGATTTGCTAATATGTAGTAGGAACCGAAAGAGTCTTAAAGATGTAAAATTGAAACTATCAAGTCGATTCAAAATGAAAGATATGGGTAAAGTGAAAAATTACATTGGAATAAGCATTGATCACAACATTGAACAAAACATTATGACCTTAAGTCAAGAAAGTTATATCGAATCATTAGCAGAAAAATATCAATTAGAGAGTGCAAAAGAGTATAGCACACCTATGGAAGAGAATTTAAAACTAAAACCTGCAAGTAGTATTGATACATGTATTAAATATAGAAATTTAATTGGCGAACTACTATATATAAGCACTGGAACCAGACCAGACATTGCATACAGCGTCAACTATCTAAGCAGATATCAGAGCTCTTATAGCAATACTCATTTTAAGTACGCGTTAAGAATTTTAAGATATTTGTACTCAACCAAAGAACTAAAATTAACTTATACGAGAAACTGTGATGCTGAAATATTATGCTTCGTACAGACTTGAACATTTCGGCGCGCATCGCGCCGCGCATTGCGCCGAACGACGAACCGAACGGCGAAGGAGCGCAAAATCGACATTGCGCCGAACAACGAACCGAACGGCGAACGGAGCTCAAAATCGATATTAATTTCGGCGAACCGAACGACAAACTGAATAGCCAACGGAACGGCGCACACTGGTCCACGCGCTCGATCTAGCTGTTCATTACTATTTTAGCACTATTCGAAAGTTTAAAGGTATAATAATGTAGGTCGTTGTTTATTTCAAACTGTGAAAAAAAACAATATTAATTCTAAAAAACAAAAATATAATTTTTATAAACAAAAATAACAATTGACATTACATCACATTGACAAATCATTATTGTTATCTTTTTTTTTAATGTCATGGACATTTAGGAAGTAATATACATTCAATAAACATCGATTTGGGCAAGTTGCTTTTTAACCAAATGAACAGCTAGATGAGCGCGTAGACCAGTGTGCGGCGAACGGAACGAAGAATCGTCATTAGTTTCGGTGCAACGGATTTGTTTTATTTATTAAAGAAATAATTATGGAAGCTGCAGCAGCAGCTGCATGTATCTACGCACATTATTCGATAGCTGCGAATAGCAGGCGTAGAAATATTAGGAGATGGTGGCAGACAGATCTATATACTAAAAGAAATTCCGAAAATTACGTCAATATCGTTAACCAATTAAAATTTCAAAGTATAAGTGGGCAATATAAAAATTTTACACGGATGACTCCTACAGATTTCGAGTATTTATTAACAAAAATTGGCCATAAAATAACCAAAAACGATACTGTGCTTAGAAAATCAATACCTGCGCAGGAGAGGTTAGCTGTCACCCTCCGTTTCTTAGCGACAGGAGATTCCTATTGTAGCCTGCAATATTTATTTCGAATTTCAAAACAATCAATTAGCAATATTATTCCAGAGGTTTGCCAGGCACTCATAGAAGTTTTAAAGGAAAATATCAAGGTAAGTACAAAAATTATTTTTATTTTTATTCATAAGCAAAATTTACGAAAGTAAAAAACTGAACATAGAACACATTTGATGTAAATATAAATATTTATTATACTAACTTACACTTCTTTATTTGAATTATTAGTGTAATTAAATGGTTTTAATTCATGATAAGACTTATTTACACGAGATGAGGTTTGTGAAGGAATGAGTTGGTGATTAGAATGATTTAAGATTTGTAAAGGAGATAATTGTTGAGTGTAATCTGAAAATGTTTGTGAAGGAGTGAGTTGCTGATTAGAATGGGAAGACATTTGTGAATGAGTGAATTGCTGAGTGTAATCTGAAAATGTTTGTGAAGGAGTGAGTTGCTCATTGGAATGAGTGCAGATTTGTGAAGGAGATAATTGTTGACTGTATTGAGAAAAGGTTTCTGAAGGATAGTGTGTATGAGGGAGTTGTTGATTACTGATGTTGTACAAGCCACTATCGGCTTTAATTAATAATTTCATAATATCGTTCTGCACCATTCCGCTGACATAAGGCGAATAGGCTTGTAATTTTTTTGCAACAAATTTACAGAAAATATCGTGTACACTTTCTTCATTTCGCCCTGCCCGCAATTGTGATGCCTCTAGTATGCTAAACGCCTTATCCAACCTTTCATCATTAATTCTTTTCCTACTCTTCCGAGGTACACCTCGAGGTACACCTACAAGTCTTACGGGCGAAGTAATTCGGTCAAAATTTTCTACCGAAGGTGGCGGCGGCGTATCGTTCCCATTTTCTGCAGTATCCTGCAAAATTGTGTCTACCGACGGCGCTTCTCTTTCTGCACATCCGTCGAAATTTTCGTTCTCCAATAACTAAAAATAAATTATACTTATTATTGAACACAATATAAATTTAAAATTAATTTTAGTGAAAATTCTTTTAATAATTTTATTTAGTGTAATTTACTACATAAGGTCGTCCGATACAGAGTAGACATTATATGCTATGAATGTTCAGGCATAATAGTGTCTATTTATTGTTTACAGATCCCTAAAACCGCAACCGAATGGACTGAAGTTTCAAGGCAATTTGAAAGAAATTGGAATTTCCCGCATTGTCTAGGTGCCCTAGACGGAAAACACGTTGTTATTCAGAAATCAATGTTCAGTGGTTCTGAATTTATTAATTATAAATCCACATTCAGCATAGTACTTTTCGCCCTAGTAGATGCTGATTACAACTTATTGTTTGTTGATGCTGGTTGCCAAGGAAGAATTTCAGATGGAGGTGTCTTTAAAGACAGTGTATTATATAAAAAGATGGAGCAGTCTGAGTTAAACTTCCCTCAACCAATTGCTCTACGAACAAGACAAAAAGAAATTCCTTTTTTTTTTATTGGTGATGACGCCTTTGCGCTAAGTGAAAATGTGATGAAACCATTTTCAGGCTACTTTCCAACACAATCTATAAAAAGAATTTACAACTATCGTATCTGTCGAGCTCGTAGGGTAGTGGAGAATGTATTTGGAATTATGTCATCTGTTTTTCGTGTTTTGAGAAAACCAATGCTGCTTGAGCCCGAAAAAGCACAGCTGATTGTATTTACAGTAGCGCACCTACACAATTTTTTGCGAAGAGATAAAACATCTCGACAATTTTACACTCCACCAGGAACCTTTGATCGAGAGACGGAACAAGGAAATTTAATAGAAGAGAACTGGAGGACAATGGTTGACGAAAATGAAGCTTCATTCCTTCGTCTCCGAAACATTCCACGTAGATCAACTAGCACAGCTCAAGAGATTCGATTGGAACTGGCAGAATTTTTTATAACAGAAGAAGGTCGAGTTGAATGGCAAAATGAATATGAATGAAATTGATGGTTGTTTTTTAAAATCTTACTGTATTTAATCTTGGCCTGGGTTCATCTTTGTCCTGCAGGAATATCATTGCTTTGAATGCGAACCACGAACTTTCATATATGTCATCTCTTCCTATAAACAAACTTTAGTATAAGTATATAAATTGATTAACCCTGAATAATGAACATTTGTTTTACTTAAAAACCTACCTGACCCTGTCCTTCGGCTCTTCTTAATTTTTATGTTCTCTCGTCTGAAAGATGACAACAATGACCCCATCTTCTTTTTACATTCTTCGCACTCTATATTAATTTCGAGGGAAATTTCCTCCCTCGCGTCTTGCTTTTTTATTTTGTTGTAATGGAGAGGGTGTTTTGCTTGCCAAAGAACTTTTTGTTGGTATGCACTGATTAATTGCAGACATTTCTCGTCGGACCACTCCATGTTTCGACCGTCAGTATAAATAAACAGAACGTAGGAACGCTCGTCAAATGAACAACGCGTGTCGCTGAGTCATTCCACGCTCAATCGGACATTCTTTGGAATACCGTTCCAAATTTGATTCAAACTTGAATATGTTGTAGTTTTTAGCCCTTGCGGAACCATAAGATACATGTCTGAACCATTTTTCTCTAAAATGCTTTATTTTAGAGATATTCGACCGTTTCCAGACTTTTCAAACACCCTGTATATGACCAAACCTGCGAACAAATTTGCGCGCATTCCCTTTGATGTTTTCGAAAAACCGACAACTGATGGATCGACCGCGCGCACGAACGTGCGCCCGAATCGCCGAACCGGTGGGATTTGCAAATCTGTTCGCAGGACAGAGATGTCTACAATACATAAAGAATAAATGTCAAGAAATACAACAAAAATTAAACAAAGAAATCGGTGATTTAAATTATCTGAAAGAAGGACTAAATAAGTAACAAATAAATCATTTTCAATATTATTTTAATACAAGTCTGTACGAAGCATTAGATTGTATGGTAGATGCAGATTGGGCAGGAGATTGTAACGACAGAAAATCTACAACAGGATACGTACTAAGATTATTTAATAATGTAATTTACTGGAAGTCACGTAAACAAAACACTGTAGCGAAATCATCTACATTAGCCGAATATATAGCCTTATCAGAGGCAGTAACTGATGTAATCTTTGTAAGAAATATGTTAAAAGACACTTTTGCAATTCAGATAACAGAACCAGTTAAAATATTCGAAGACAATTCGGGAGCAATAGCGATTGCCAAGTTTGGAAACTACACAAAAAATTCAATGCACATTGAAGTTCAATACCATTATATAAATGAAAATTATAACAAAGGCATTATAAATATTATTAAAGTTGAATCTCAAAATAATGTAGCAGACATACTAACCAAAAGTTTAGGCAAAGCGAAATTTATGTCTTTCAGAGAAATGTTAAATATAATATAGCGTGCAAAACAACTGTAATGAAATAATGTTCTGTAGTAAGTCAAATGTAAGGAGGCGTGTTGTAAATGTAATACATTTGACTCGCGTAGTGTGAGAGTGGCGACACCTATGATCTAGTATGTAAGTTCTGCATCCCAGCGGAAGCGTTTTTGAAGACTCACTTGTGCCAAAGAAGCTAAAGACGTAACACGTGCAAATCAGTATTTCCTATTTCAAATTATAATTATCATTAAAGTGTTTTTTCTCCAGTTATCAAAAGATCCTTTACTGACCTATTTCCAACATTAACATAAATAGACGTTATGATATATCGTTGAATTTGTAATTTTTTTCTCTTTAAGGATACATAGAAAGCATAAACAGTTTTGAAAGAAAAAACATCCATGACCTTGAAAACTTGAAAAAATGTTTTCCCTGTCACTATATTCGGCTGACCTTTCTCTTCGAAACCCAGAAATTTTCGATTATTATATGTCTTATCTTGTTGATTTCTGCGAGAAAACTCCTATATGGATGTCCCAGACCGCGGAAACCACTCGTTTTTAAGTTATGAGCATGTAAAGTTGAGTAATTTAACACTAATCTTCATTGTTTTACCTCAGAAAGTGACAGGTATGGGCGCCGCCATATTGGTAAGTAAGGAGCTCCTTGCGTGTAGTGACTCAGTGGCGACGCTAGATGGCAGCACTACCGCGCAACCTGTGGGGATTTTCCCCAGAATCCCCGACCGCGGGGAGTGTCGCGCCAAACAGTTGGCACTGCACCAGGAGTGGGGGTAACCAACTCCCGCGCGACGCGGACACGAGCGCCTTTGTCTCTTCGGTTCTTCTGGTTCGACGCTTCAGAGAGAACACACGTGTCGTACAGTGTGCGAGTTGAGAACATAACCTTGTAACAACTCGTGGCATGCTCGCGCTTGTGCCTGAATAAACGATCTCTCCGATCTCATCGGAAACATAGACTTCTCATTGGAACTTCCTTCGATCCTATCAATCGACCGCGTGGAGCGGTCGTGACAGTGTCGGCAACGCCGGCACGTGGACTTGCCGCATTATTGGCATAATCTCCACATTGGTGACCCCGACGTGATTTCTTCACGCTCGGTCGAAGGACGTCTCCACAGCGTGCTGGACGCACACAGCAGCCGTTCCAGCCGTCTCAGCGTGCTGGACGCACAGTGCAGCCGTTCCAGCCTTCTCAGCGTGCTGGACGCACACAGCAGCCGTTCCAGCCGTCTCAGCGTGCTGGACGCACAGTGCAGCCGTTCCAGCCTTCTCAGCGTGCTGGATGCACAGCGCAGCCGTTCCAGCCTTCTCAGCGTGCTGGACGCACAGTGCAGCCGTTCCAGCCTTCTCAGCGTGCTGGACGCACGACGCAGTTTCCACAGCGTGCCCGAGGCACGCCGAGATCGATCGACGTCGTCAGCGGGCTGGTAGCCCTTTTGCAGCGACTCGTCTCATCGCCGACGACGACTTCAGGACGCCGTCGACCAGTGCAGCAGCGAGCGTTTCGCGCGAGGTGAGAAATCATGCGTATCCGCCATATCGCGCGAGCGCCCACGCGATCGCGTCAGCCACGCCGTCGCCATTTTGCGTGAGTGTTCGAGCCTATCGTGCCGTTTTTATAGCATTCGATTGTTCGCGCATTGTGACCGCCATTATCGCAGTTAATCTTTCGCGTGCGGCATTCGATTGTTCGCGCATTTTGTACCGCCATTATCGCATTTAATCTTTCGCGTGCGTCGCGCCAGCATTATCGTATCTAACCTTTCGCGCCTATCGTGCCAGCGTTATTGTATTCGATATTTCGCGTGTTTCGCGCAGGCGCCATAGTATTTAGTAATTCGCGTCCGTGTGCCGTTGCCGCGCTTCCCTCACGTGCGTGCGTCGCGTCGCCGCCATCTTCCGCGGAACTATTCGCGCGCGGCGCCATCATTTAGCGTGTTTATTGCGTGGTTCTGTTTAGGACTGTTAAACATCCGTCATGGCCTCCCCAGACGAACTGGTCGCTCGCCTCCGCGCCGAACGCGATGAGGCGCGGGCGAGGATAGCGGTGCTCGATCGCCAGGCCGATAACCGCGCGCCCGGTCAAGTCGACCACTACCGCGTTCCGAAAATTCCCCCGTTCTTCAAGGTAGATCCGGAGGTATGGTTCGCCCAGGTTGAGGCGACATTTCGCAATTCGCGGATTACCGCGGAGGAGACGATGGCGGACACCGTCATCGCCGGCCTTGATCCGGAGATTGCAACCGTTATTAGCGATCTCATCCGGAATCCGGACCCCACGCATCCTTATCAAAGAATCAAAGAGCGGGTCATTGCCGCGTACGCGTCGTCGGAGGAGGCGAAGCTGCGGCAGCTGCTCGGGGGCCGAATCGCGATGGACGGGAAACCGTCGCAGCTTTTAGCGAGAATGCGGAACCAGTCGGGCGCACTCGTGAATGACGCTGTATTAAAGACCGTATTCCTGGAGTATCTGCCCCCACAATGTCGCGGTATTCTCGCGGCTTCCAAGATAGTTGCGCTCCAAGAGCTCGCTGAGCTGGCGGACACTATCATGGAGCAGATCAGTCCGGAAACCACCATAGCGTCTGCAACCACGTCGAAGCAGAAACGTTCCCCTTCACCGTCGCGTTTTGATCGACTCGAGAAGGATATCGCGGCTCTCACCACTCTTGTCCATCGACAATTATCAACTCGCGAGTCGCGAGACTACTCCCGTTCGCGGAATCGCGGTCGTCCCTCTCAAGGTCGTTACTTTCGGGGGCGCTCCTCGAGTCGCCGCCGCCCAGATCTCTGCTGGTGGCATGACCGTTTCGGGGAAAAAGCGCGCAATTGCGCGCAGCCGTGCAGTTGGAATAAGCCCGCGCCTACTTCGGAAAACTGAATAGACCTTCCGTCTCGGAGGCACTCGGCATAGGTCATAGCAGCTCGCAACGCCTCCACGTCCGCGACCGCAAGTCAGGCCTCCATTTCCTGGTCGACACCGGCGCGGATATATCATTGCTGCCCAAACCGCGCAAGTTTCGTGGCCAACCAGCCAATCTGAAGCTGAACGCCGCGAACGACACGGTAATAAACACTTACGGCGAATCACGCATGATCCTCGATCTCGGGCTCCGTCGCCCGATCGAATGGAATTTCTGTATTGCGGATGTACCGTACCCCATTATAGGGGCAGACATTCTTGCGAAATTCGGATTGGTAGTAGATCTGAAACGGCAAACGCTGGTCGATTCCTTGACGGGACGGCAAGCCGACGTATACTCGAAAAGTTCAGCAATCTTTTCGGCCCAATTAGTAAGTCCGAAGGCTAAGTACGCCCAGCTCTTGGCGAAATTTCCTTCGGTGACGGGCCTCGAGCAGCCAGTTCCTCTCAATGACCGCGGGGTCTTTCATCATATTATTACTTCTGGACCCCCCGTAGCCGAACGTCCGCGGCGCTTGGCGCCCGACAAATTAAAGGCCGCTAAAGCAGAGTTCAGACGCCTGTGCGAGTCGGGCATCTGCCGACCTTCAGACAGCCCGTGGGCCAGCCCCATCCACCTAGTCTTGAAAAAGGACGGTGAATGGCGGGTCTGCGGCGATTACAGGCGGTTAAATCAGGTAACGGTCCCTGACCGGTATCCAGTTCCGCATCTGCACGATTTTCCCACCGTGCTGCACAAAAAGTGCATTTTCTCCGCGCTCGACCTGTACCGCGCGTACCATCAAATCCCCGTCGCTCCAGAGGATATTCCTAAAACGGCCGTCATCACTCCGTTCGGCCTGTTCGAATACTGCGCGATGTCCTTCGGGTTCCGCAACTCTGGCCAAACGTTTCAGCGGTACATTAACCGCGCACTGGGCGATTTAGACTTCGTATTCGCATATATTGACGACATTTTGATCGCTTCCTCATCCGCCGAGGAACACGAACGCCATATAACCATCGTGCTTCAGAGGTTGCAGCAATTTCATCTGCGCCTCAACCTCGATAAATGCCAGTGGGGCGTGTCCGAGATCACGTTCCTCGGACACCTCGTGAACAAGGATGGTTTCAGACCAACCCCCGAAAAGGTCGAGTCAGTCAAAAACTTCCCCAGGCCTCAAACAATCGAGGAATTGAGGAGGTTTCTGGGGATGGTTAATTTTTACCGCCGTTGCATTCCCCACGCGGCCGTAACGCAGGCTCCCCTGAACGCGTATCTACACGAGTCGCGTAAACGCGACAAGCGACCCGTCGACTGGTCCCCGGAGGCTGTAGCCGCATTCGAGAAATGCAAGCAGGACTTGGCTGACGCCACTCTGATGGCTCACCCCTGCGACTCCGCAGAGGTCCGACTGGTATCGGATGCCTCAGACTTCGCGATGGGCGCCGTCGTCGAGCAATTGTGCGACGAGGCGTGGCAACCTTTAGCGTTTTTCTCGCGTGGATTTTCGCCATCCCAGAGCAAGTACAGTACGTACGACCGGGAGTTGACGGCGGTTTATGAGGCTGTTAAGCACTTCCGATACCTTCTGGAGGGCAGGGAATTTAAGATCTACTCAGATCACAAGCCCCTAATGTACGCGTTCGCGCAAAAATCTGATCACGCGTCCCCTCGACAGTCGCGTCAATTGTCGTACATCGCGCAGTTTTCAACACAAATTCATTATTTAGCTGACAATGACAACCTCGTCGCGGACCCGCTCTCGCGCATCCAGTCCATTCGCTTCCCGACACAGTTCGACCTCAAAGAACTGTCGGAAGAACAAGCAAAAGACACCGAATTGGTGTAACTTCGCGACTCCGCGGACCCACCGTTAGTCCTTAAGAAACTCACCTGGGGCCCGGACCATACAGAAGTTTTCTGCGATTTAACGGATGAAGCGCTCAGACCATACGTTCCCTCATCGCTCCGCGAACGCGTCTTCGAGATGTTCCATTTGCCATCCCATGCAGGCGCCAAGGTCACGGACCGTATCATCCGGCAAAAATACGTCTGGCCTAATATGCATAGGGACATAGCGCGCGCATGTAAGAACTGCATCGATTGTCAGCAGTCGAAAATTGCGCGACACGTTAAATTGTTGCCCGATAAGTTTGTTGCTCCGGACGGGCGATTCGCCCACGTTCACCTCGACCTGGTCGGTCCACTCCCCGTGAGCGAAGACTTTCGATATTGCCTCACAATGGTCGACAGGTTTTCTCGCTGGCCGGAAGCAATCCGGATCAAGGAAACTTCCGCGACAACGGTAGCTCGAGCGTTCTACGACAACTGGGTAGCGCGATACGGCGCACCGCAAGTCATAACGACCGACCAGGGCTCGCAGTTCGAGTCACAGCTGTTCACCGCGCTTCTCGCCCTCTGCGGATGCCAACGCATCCGCACCACTGCCTACCACCCCGCCGCTAACGGTCTGGTGGAGCGATGGCATAGGGACCTAAAAGCCGCCATTATGTGCCACCATGGCAAATGGTCACGCGTTCTCTCCACCGTGCTCCTTGGCCTGCGCACCAGAGTACGCCTAGACACCAGCGCGAGTCCGGCAGATTTTATATTTGGCACGGCACTTCGAGTCCCCGGCGAATTTTTTCTGTGCGGCGATCTTAAACCGAACCCTCAATACTTCCTAGAGGAATTCCGGGAATTCATGAGGGAGGTGCGCCCCGTGCCCGTGGCGCACAGGTCAAAGTCCAGGTCTTTTGTGTTCAAGGACCTCGCTTCGTGCTCTCACGTGTTTCTGCTGACTAAGGCTGTGAAACAGTCGCTAGAGCGCCCCTACACCGGGCCGCACAGGGTCCTGGCGCGCGTGACTGACCGAGTATACTCCATCGACGTGAAGGGCATAGCCAGAAGCGTGTCGATCGAGCGGTTGAAGCCGGCCTACTTCACGCCGGCGGATGCCAGCGTTGAAAGCGAAGCGGGCGCACCCGAACCGGCCGCGCAGCCTGTCTTAAGGACATACGCGCGCAAGAGCGTGCGGATTCAACAAAACCCGCGGCGGACTAGTAGTAAGTGCGTTAGATGTAAGTTGTACATTGTATATGTGTAAATATGTAAATTGTAAACATAGGTTAAGCGTTAGTTTTTAGTTGCGTTAGTTTAAGTAGCATTTAAGCAGTATAGCACCTTTCGCGTGCAGCGGCGCCCACACTGTACGGGTTCGCAATTCCTATCATTCCGTACCTCCATTAGGGGGGGAGTATGTGGGGATTTTCCCCAGAATCCCCGACCGCGGGGAGTGTCGCGCCAAACAGTTGGCACTGCACCAGGAGTGGGGGTAACCAACTCCCGCGCGACGCGGACACGAGCGCCTTTGTCTCTTCGGTTCTTCTGGTTCGACGCTTCAGAGAGAACACACGTGTCGTACAGTGTGCGAGTTGAGAACATAACCTTGTAACAACTCGTGGCATGCTCGCGCTTGTGCCTGAATAAACGATCTCTCCGATCTCATCGGAAACATAGACTTCTCATTGGAACTTCCTTCGATCCTATCAATCGACCGCGTGGAGCGGTCGTGACAGTGTCGGCAACGCCGGCACGTGGACTTGCCGCATTATTGGCATAATCTCCACAAACCTGATAATAGCCTGGGGTCTGGCCATGTGAAGGGGGAACTCTAATTTCTAGTATTACAGTGTACCAAAATGGCTGCCGCAGAGTTTAATTTTTGTTCTGGGTTAGTTCCGGTTAGGTTGTATTTAGATTTTGTCAATGTAATTCTAAAAAATTTTGATATCTTGGTTGTGTGAGTTATGAATGTTAGAGCTTCGAAACTTTTGTGAATAAAAAATAGTTGTAATTAATTTTATAGAATTGGGAAAGAGAATAGTTGTAGTTGTTTGAGATTGTGTCTGGGTTAGGTCTGGGTTAGTTCTGGTTAGATTGTGTATTGGTTTTGTAATTGTAAGCATGAAAAATTTAGATATCTTGATTGTGTGTAAATGTATGTTATCGGCATTGCAGAATTGTGGCGCGATGTGCACTAATCTACGCGATAATGTACTAATCGTCCGCCAAGAGTTGGCAAAGATTTCGACAGTGGGGTGCAGGGGGATCTGCGAATCCCCACTCTCGACGTCAGGCTGCGGATCCCACTCTTACGCTTACAACATGGCGGGAACGGTCGACATAGGAGCTTAGCGTCACCACATCGCTCTGTTCCAGTCATAGTAATACGCGCATTTGCTGTCTTCGTCAAGCGATTCGGCCAATCGCGGAGGACGTGTAGCGTGTGGTGGGAATATCCCGTGGTACCTGCGAGTTTTTCTGTGCCAACTCTCGGCGGACGATTGGTACTTGTAACGTGTGTGATGTGGCGTCTAGGGACTAGTGCTGCCATCTAGTGTCGCCACTGAGTCACTACACGCAAGGACCTCCCTACGCAACAATATGGCGGCGCCCATACCTGTCACTTTCTGAGGTGAAACAATGAAAATTAGTGTTAAATTACTCAACTTTACATGCTCATAAATTAAAAACGTGTGGTTTCCGCGGTCTGGGACTTCCATATAGGAGTTTTCTCGCAGAAATCAACAAGATGAGACAAATAATAATCGAAAATTTCTGGGTTCCCAAGAGAAAGTTTACCCCTATATTCACTTCCTTGTGTACTGCAACTTTTGTTTGAAGAGTTTATTTATATATCCACAAATAATAGAGATATGAAATATTTTTGTTCGAACGGCCATATGACTTGTAGAAAAAAGGTACATAGTGGTATGTAAACGTAGATTTTAAATTATAAAAGAAATAGTTGTATTTTTATGAATATTACAATTTCTTAGTATTTAATTCATACGTGAATTGAAATGCAAGTTCTGTTAGCATTATTAAGAAGGTGATACGGTATGAGAAGAGATTCCGTTTGACTTTCTCTCTAGATAACAGGCCCTTCTAAAATCTACCCTCTTGACGAAGATCGAGCTCTGGCCCGATTTAGTGGGAAATTACAAAAAACGAGAGTGCAGTCCCATGTAACTGCAGATTAAAATCAGACTACCCCTCCCGTTTTGGGGGTATATAAAACCTTGCATTTTTACTCTCGTTGGTTAGTACTAGTCTAGACTATTTGGCATTACTAGGACTGTCCGGCCCTGCATTGCCAATGCGTCAACACCGAGCATCTTAGATAATAATACATATTTTTCTATTCAATTCAGTCGCGCCACCACCATCTGTACATACACATACTTTATTAAAATATATTTGTGTTATTTGACCATAATTATTGACCAAAATCCTAATCTAGTAATTGAACGTTCCCACACGATACAATCTTACCGCTCGGATTGTATCAATTAAATTATACTAGTTACGAGGCCTACTAATAATCCTAGCGACTCCCTGATTTCGCATCAGGTTCGTTCGCGCCAAACCAATAGTCCAAACAAAGATTTATGTAACCTAGTAGCTCCCCACTTTCGCACTAGGCTCGTCCACGAAAACTATACCATCCTTACGGCTCCCTGCATTTCATCCAACCTCCCAGCGGCTACCTAATCCTGCATTGGGTTCATCCGCGCTGTTCTACAACCTTCTAGTAGCTCTCTGATTACGCGATTACGCATCAGGTTCGTCTGCGTGTCTCTCCTACACCCTCCTAGCAGCTCCCTGTTCACGTAGTAATTACTGTTCAGGTTCGTCTGCGCTTGACTCTATTCCTAAACTAACAAATTCTAACCTTATTCCAAGGGTAACCCTTCGCCAGCCACACGCGCTGCTCGCGGCCCTGGCTCGTAACAAAGGAAAGAGTCTCTAGTGTAATGGGACAAGCGTTGTGGAGGCATTGAACGCTTACTTGGCGTACTTGCAATTCCATCTGGATCTGGCAATGAACAATTCTCTGCAGTATATGAATTTGTGCAGGAATGGAATAGCAGCGACAAAGTGCAAGCACTTTGTTTGGACACAACATCTTCCAATATCGGACCTTTCCAAGGTGCATGTATCCTTCTCGAACAAAAATTCGAAAAAGATTTGTATGTGTTCGTTATATTAATTTTGCGGAGTGCATATGTTCAGAAGAGACAAAAATCGTCGGGTACAAATATTCCGCTTTTTAATCAACAGGTTTGATCTCGTATCAACAAGACGAATTACGTGACAGGAATTGAAGACAATTTCGTCGGTCAATCAATTCCTAATATTACGGAAATTCTAGCCTTACATCACAAACTTTGGAAAGAGAACGACAACCACGAGAAGATTATCGTGAATTTTTGGAACTCGTAGTTATTTTCCTTGCTGGAAATCCTACGAGAAATATTACTTATCGTGCTCCAGGAGCTTTTCACCACGCATGATGGATGGCGAAGGCGATATACTGTTTACAAATATATTTATTCAGAATTTAATTTGTCTTAACCAGCGAAGAGGCTATTGGAATTCGGGATATTTGTATTTTTCTTGCCAGCGTATACTTGAAAGCATGAATGCAAGCTCCAAACGCAATAAAAGCCCCACGACAAGGTTCGGAGCTTTTAAAGAATTCATACCACTATCGTCAAGATGATGATACAATAAATGGCTCTGCAATACAGAAAATGGTGAATCATTTATGGTATTTGACGCCAGAAACTGCAGCATTCGCATTTTTTGATAGTGGAATTGGAAACCACAGGAAAATACAGATGGTGGAGGCAATGAGTCTTGGAACGGACAGTGAAGAACTATCAAAAGGTACAAAATTCTCGCAAAGGATGTGGGACACTATGTCGAGAAAGGGATAGAATATTTTATTACTCCATGGTTCAACAAGTTTTTTGATAGGTTCTCAATACCAACGACGTTCTTCGAAAGAGATCCTTCTACGTGGGCAGATGCATGACAACGATTTTAAAATTGGAACTTAATTCGACAATTAAAAGTTGTAAGAGGAATACAATAAATTATTATCAAAAAATGAAGAGGAGAAACAGTCTATATTAAAAAATGTAATGGAATATAGAAAGCAGTATCCTTATGCCACAAAAGAGAATTTGTCACAGGATTTATAAAGGACTTTCTCTCTTGGTCAATACCTCCTGGAGTGCCAATTTTACATGGTTATGTATTATGATGTAGTCCAAGTAAACTGTGAATTTGTCAATTATTAATATAGAATTTTCATTACTTTAAACTGTATTAATTTTAAGTGTAAATAAACTAGGATATAATTGTAAATATTTTCGTTTTTACTGTGTATTTTGTATATGCATAAGCGTTTAAATGTGATTTCTCAAAATATCTTAATTATTTGTAAGCGAGTAAAAAATGTAATGGAATATAGAAAGCAGTATCATTAGTTGTCACAGGATTTATAAAGGACTTTCTCTCTTGGTCAATACCTCCTGGAGTTCTAATTTAACATTGTTATGTACAGTAAACGCTTGATTCTTGTCCAACAGCCGTGTTTTTCATGGACAAGAATCGTGCCCCAGAAGTGCTTTTTGATTTATGACTGCGTCTAGATATCGCGCCGACCGCGCCGAGCGAGACTTCAATAGAGAGCCGAACATAGAGAAGGACAGAATGAAATACGGTTCGCGTGACTGTCCGCGTCTCTTTCTTTCCGATGCGCTGTTCTTCGTTGCCTTCGAAACTTTCATGGTCGATAAAACCACTTAATACAGTTCAAGTTATATCGTGTTTGGTGTCATTTTAATCAGAAAAATGCCAGAAATAAGGTAGTGAAAGACCCATAAACAAATAATGAAAATTAAGTTTATTCACACCGATATACCCGAGCCGACATCAATCGACGCCGCCCTGCGGAGCAACTCGGCGTTGACATTCAGTGGAGTGGGCAGGCACTGGACAAGAATCGTGCCCTCGCTCCGGACAAGAATCAAGCGTTTACATGTGAATCATCAATGTGAATTATCAATTATTAATATAGAAGTTTCATTACTTTTAACTGTATTAATTATAAGTGTATATAAACTGGGATATAATTGTAAATATTTTCGTTTTTACTGTGTATATTGTGTTATAACGGTGCAATTCGAGCGTCCTGTATGTGCGCATGCGTTAGCGCGGTAGTAGCGCCGTTCCCGCTAGTCGGGTGTTCTTCCTTCTGTTCCTGTACCTCGCTGCGTACACAGCTCAGAGTGTGATCTCGTACCGATTTAGTTATGTTCATACATATTATACACAACAATCGTTATAGAAATATATCTATCTGCGTAAACTAATTTAACTCTAACATATTGTATATGCATACGCGTTTAAATGTGACTTCGGCTGAACTTGCTCTTGGGGGCCCATAAATTTTCGATTATTATAAGTCTTATCTTGTTCATTTCGTCGAAAACACTCCAAATATCGAAGTGTCAGACCGCGGAGTACACTCGCTAAAAAGTTATGAGAGTCTAAAGTTCAGTAATTTTCATCGTTTCAGCTCTGTTTTTGACAGGTATGGGCGCCGCCATATTGGTAAGTAGGAAGCTCTTGCGTGTAGTGACTCAGTGGCGACGTTAGATGGCAGCACTCTTCATTTCACAGAGTATTTTTTTTTTAAGTTATTAACATAACATTTTTAATTCCAAGTGCGCCGTTAATATAGACGCGTATATTATCCATTAAAAAATGGACTCATCATGTTCAATAAGTTTTCCAGGGCATCGTTACGAAAAAAAGCAATTTTTTCGGTGAAAAACGGTATCTGAAAAAGTTTGATCTTTGAACACTTATTGTAATGAGAGTTTATATTACCTTTAATTAATATTATCGTTTTCGAATGTAATGGACATTTAAGAAACATTATACTCGGACTCGGACTCCTCGCCCCCAGGCCACTCTGACTTGGTGACACGGAGCCCCGGGGGCTAGTCTGGGTGAGCCGGCGATCCATAAGGGGGCTCAATCTCTCGTCGTCGACCGTGGATAATACCAGGCTCGGACAAAAAGTTGAGAGCACGGCCGCTCGCACGAGCTACTCATCCTCGCCTACCACAACAGGCGCTTCCGGGCGCGGTAAGCCCTCCTTCGCGTTCATAGTTTTATTTGAGTTGGAATCCTCCCCCGCGCGGTCCACCTCAATCCACGACAAGAGGGGACCGACCGGCACCCCACATCCGAACACTGTCTCTGGAGGTGCCGGCCCGTCCCAAAGGGAGCTAAGCTCCCCTCCGGGGCCGGGGTCAGCTCGTGCCCTTGCCCCCATCATCCGCCGCTCACCCGAGGAAGAACCCCCGCGCCCCTCCATCCGCTACCGCCCCACCTGTAGGAGCACAGGCCGGCGCGAGGGACGTCCCCGCGCCCAAACCCTCTTGGCGGAGCCCGGGTTTCTCTCCCGGGCTCTGTTGGCGGCCTCCTTCAGCGACATGACGTCCTCGTAGAAGGAGGCCACCGCCTTCCACGACTTCTCCTTCGACCATGGCCGCGAGCGAGAGGTCCCACCCATCCACCGCGGCTCTAAGGACACTGCGCGGTTCCGCCCATGCTGGACATGCGTCCAGAGTGTGCCGCGCCGTGTACACCTCCTCGCCGCAGTGGTGACACTGCGCAGTCGGCTCCCGCCACATCCGGTGCAGGAACTCACCAAAGCAACCATTCCCGGTGAGCATCTGCGTGAGGCGGAAGGTCAAGCTGAACCGACGCGACCCCTGCACCATCTTTCAAAGATGGGCAGGAGTGCCCGAACCACCCGGCGCGGCGAAGAGGCAAGCAACTGCCTCCACCGCGCCAAGGTGTTCATCCAGACCTGGCGCCTTGCAGCACCGACCTCCTCCATCTTCCTGTCCGAGAGTTCCTCCCCTGGTGGACGGCGGAAGGAGCTGGCGACGCCGTAATTCAACGCCCAATCTTCCGCCTCCAAATCGAAGGGAGGAATCCTGGCCAGGAGTCCCGCCACCTCACCGGAGATGGTGCGGTACCCCCGTATGGTTCGGAGTGCCAGCCGGCGCCGCACTCTCTCAAGGAGAGCTATGCCGGTTGGCTTCGAGCTACCGGAACCACACGGGGGCCCCATGTAGGGCTATAGACCGCACCACCGCAGTGGGTTCGTCTGCGTTTCATCCAACCTTCCAGCGGCTCCCCAATCTCGCATTGGGTTCGTCTGCCCCATTCTACAAACCTCCCTGCAGCTCCCTGATTTCGTATCGGGTTCGTCTGCGCTTGACTCTATTCCTAAAGCCTCCCGTTTTTTCTTCTTTTGACGGATTCCCCGTCCTCCCTGGAGGGAGAGGCAGGGATATACGGGGCTCTCTTCGAGAGCTCGTAGTCCGGGTATACCCGCTAACTCCACCACGGTGACCATTCCTAAGCTAAATGGCACTGACAAGGAGAGCGCAAGGTCGATGCCTCTCAGATTTGATTGAAACTTTGTAAAGTTATAGAGCTCGTTCTCCTGTTAACGTGTATACCCCATTATAGCCGCAGATACTCAGTAGTTTTTAAGATATTTATAATTAAAGGTTTTCATTACCGTGAATATAGGTTTTATTTCCATGTATATCAAGTACCGTTGTGGCTTGGAGGTAGCGTGCCGGAATAGTACGCCGTTGACCAGGGTTCGATTCCTTGTCGATCAGAGTTTTTTTTTACCAATTAAACTTTCCTTATTTGTTTGTACTACTGTAATATTATTATTTATTATAGTGATACTGCTCTTCACATGCAAAAATGAATATTTAATTTTAATAAAGCATAACATGGAAATAATGCGTTACATGCATAAAATAACTATAGAGATAAAGTTAATACTCACAAGCATTATTACATGCAGCAATGGTACTTATCATAGAAACATGAAAAGCAAAGCACACAAAAACATCTAGCACATCTAATAAATGCAGGTGCATTACATGCACATTTGCTTTTGTTTATTTCTATTGGGAAATACACCTGATTTATGTTTTGAAAAATTTCCCGTTCTATTGACAATCCTGATGCAAACCATGTATATTCAAGCATGGGTTGAAAAATGGTTGCACACAATTGCCGATGTATGAGCGAGTGTATTTTTATTGCGTCTTCCATGCTTGCTATCTCTCTTTTATTTTCAATCAGATAATTGCAGTTTTGTATTCTTTTTATAAAATTCTTAATTTGCCGGTAAAAATAAACATCACACGGCTGGACGAGAGGTGTACATTTGGGGGGAATAATTTTGATTGTGGATGTGCAAAGTCCTTCATTGTTTACGAATGGTTCATCGATTCTGTATATGTGCATGTGCATGTAATGCACCTGCATTTATTAGATGTGCTAGATGTTTTTGTGTGCTTTGCTTTTCATGTTTCTATGATAAGTACCATTGCTGCATGTAATAATGCTTGTGAGTATTAACTTTATCTCTATAGTTATTTTATGCATGTAACGCATTATTTCCATGTTATGCTTTATTATAATTAAATATTCATTTTTGCATGTGAAGAGCAGTATCACTATAATAAATAATAATATTGCAGTAGTACAAACAAATAAGGAAAGTTTAATTGGTAAAAAAAAACTCTGATCGACAAGGAATCGAACCCTGGTCAACGGCGTACTATTCCGGCACGCTACCTCCAAGCCACAACGGTACTTGATATACATGGAAATAAAACCTATATTCATGGTAATGAAAACCTTTAATTATAAATATCTTAAAAACTACTGAGTATCTGCGGCTATAATGGGGTATACACGTTAACAGGAGAACGAGATCTATAACTTTACAAAGTTTCAATCAAATCTGAGAGGCATCGACCTTGCGCTCTCCTTCTGAGTAGGAAGTATATGTGGATTCTGGAACAAGTTTATTGACCCGGGGGCTTCCCCCCCTTCCCCCCGGGAAGTTCATTGACCCCTCCCCCTCACCCCGGGAAGTTCATTGACCCCTCCCCCTCCCCCCGGGAAGTTCATTGACCCCTCCTCCTCGCCCCGGGAAGTTCATTGACCCCTCCCCCCGGGAAGTTCATTGACCCCCCCCGAAGTTCATTCACCCACCCTCCCCCACCCCCCTCCGGGGAGGGGGTTTTTTCGGGGTCACCCCCAGGCGCCATCTTTTTTTCGAGGTCACCCGCCATCTTTTTTCGGGCCCGCGGTCTTTATCGGGGGGTCCGCGGATTATCGCGAATTTTTTCGGGGTCACCCCCAGACCTAACCTAATCTCGGAAAACTTTGCAACCGAACATTTTGCTGAGTAATCAGTTTGTTATACCCACCTTTGGAATCTCGACACATCGGGTTAAATATTATAACTTCTTTTAAGACGTTATAAATATATTTACATATGTTTAAAGATGTCAGTCTCTAGCGAGAATGCATTCACGAGAAACCAATCGCAGTTCATGGATCGCGATTTTGTTTAATACAATTTTAAATCTCTTTTGTTCAAATCCTGAACATGAGCAAAGAGAAGACGCAATTAGTGGAGGAACTGCATGCCCCCGCCAGACGGATTTTTCCACGACGTCGAGTTTTAGTGCATGGATATGACGATCTGTGGCAAGCCGATCTCGTAGATATGCAGCCTCATGCGCGTATAAATGGCGGTAACAAGTACATATTAACGGTTATCGATGTGTTATCCAAATATGCTTGGGGCGTGCCACTCAAGACTAAAGTGGAGGTGAGGTAGCTAAAGCGTTCACAAAGATATTTCGCAATCGACGTCCAAAAAATTTGCAAACCGATCAAGGAAAGGAATTTTATAACAGTGAGGTGCAAAAACTCTTGACGAAACACGGTATTAGGCATTATTCTACGTATTCGGTTATGAAGGCTTCCATCGTAGAACGGTTCAATCGTACATTGAAGAATACCATGTGGAAAGAGTTTACACTTAATGGAACCTATAAATGGGTCGATGCGCTACCGCGACTAGTTGCAAAGTACAATGCGCAAAAGCATAGAACTATTGGTATGCGACCGTGTGATGTCACCCCTGCCATTTCCGACAGGCTCTTAGACACTGTTTTCGATAAAGGTTACACACCAAATTGGACCACTGAGGTGTTCAAGATAGTCAAGGTACAAGCAACTAATCCGACGACTTATCTGCTGCAAGATTCCCGTGGAAACCCCGTTGCTGGAGGATTCTACGAATATGAGTTGCATCGCGTTGCCGATCCAGATGTATACTTAGTGGAGAAAGTGTTGCGCAGAAAAGGAAATAAGGTGTATGTAAAATGGCTAACATTGAGTAATGTGAACAATTCGTGGATAAACAAAGACAATTTATTATAAACAACTTAGCCTGTTCAAATAAAAAACACAATCTTCTATTTACATTGAATATTAACAATTTTTATAGTTACAAAGGAATTTGATAATGACCCCATGGTAGCGTTTCCGTCGAGTTGGGTATGATATACCGTTTGTCATCGTATGGACTCAGAGCAATTTTTCGTTCTGATACAGTATACACTTCATGTAATTTCGATCTTATGCATGCCTGAGTACGACTCATCACAATTTCATTTTGTAGACACTGCAAGTAATCATCGAACGTTATTGTTGTCCTTACAACATTATTTTTTACACCTTTCGCTTTTTTTGTGTCTTGTTTCCCGTCTACACGCAATGTATACATTTTTGCTCTCAGTCCGACAAAGTCTGTCATTATCATCCCATTGTTCTCGTCTTTCATCAAGTCGGGGACCTTTTTATTTACAAGTGGGATATTATACTTATTCTCTATCGGATAATCACTCGTGTCGAAACGGCTAATGTCGCGCCTCATGGTTTCATAAATATCCTCACACGTAATATGATAAATTAAACTATCTGTGTCTGTGTACATTATTTTGCAATTTTGACCATCTTGAGGAAACATGTACTCATGATGAAATTCATACAAGCAAGTTTTAGATATATCTAATATACACATACCCACATAGATGGGTTTGTTGAATTTCACCCTGAGTTTGCGCAATTCCACAGCCACAAAATTTTCAGAAAATACACAACGACTGTGGAAATTTGGTTTCGCGATCATTGCCTCTGCACCATATCTTCCATCCCAATGTGTTACGAGTTTTACGTCTACATGATTCCGAACATTTTCCATAGTTTTACCGAATACCGCGTTGTTCATCAATTTGTACAAATTCTTTTCAAAATCGTTTGTCGCACGTGTTCTAAAGAGCGTATTTAATTCTATGTATTCGCGGAGCCATGGCGAGTGTGCGAATTGGAGGATGCGATGAATCTTTGTAATACGAAGACCGTGGCGCAGGCATTGCTGCAGGTTATAATAGTGGATAACATATCGCTGCTTATCATGTAATGTTGCAAGCAACTTGACCTCTCTTTTGCCAGGTGGTTTGACACGCGTCGGACAGAACGGCAGGTCGGCGTGAATATCGTGCAGTCGTTGCGGATATTCTAGATCAACCTCGAGAATGTAGCCTATGGGTGAATCAGCGGCAATCAATCCTATGTCAAAATTTTCAATGTCGTTAACCCATTGAAATTCGGCACATGGCAAAGGTTGACACATTGCCCATCCATACAAATTGTTTACATCAAAATATATCAAGTACGATGATGGTTTCGATGGATCGTACGACTGCATGTACTTGTTATTGGCTTCTGCATGTCTGTTGGAACATTGGCTCAAACCGCCGCGTATACCACGTTCAATAAACATCACCATATCGATATCAGTTAATAATTCAAATCTAATTTTTGTATGCTTTAGCATAGCATCCCACGTGAATCCAGGTAATGTGTAATAATATGCTGGATCTAAACCGTAGCTCTTAATGCAGCTATCACGAAAATTTTCAAAAACATCAGCCAATAACAGTACATCAGTTTTCAAATACAAATCGCTGTATTCACCCAAGGTTTTTATGTTGAATCGTTTCCACACATTCTCGGCATGTGCATAATCGCGTTCGGATACGGTTTCGCCTGTCAGCGAACTGTAAAATGAGTCGAGCTGCGGCAAACATTTATCGTCTAATTTATCTACGCAATCGAGGTATTCGTATGGAAAGACACCCTTTCGTGTCAACAACTTGAAATTTTCAACAGAAAGATTTTGAAATTCGGAATGTAAAATTGTTAATTTGTCTGTATCGAGGAAAGATGCCAATTTGTCGAGACTGGTATTCAAAAATTTATACGAATCGATGAATCGTAATTTAATACAATTTCGTGACTCTGATTGCCGGTCTTCAACGTTTTTTGTAAATGAAATGTACTTTTCCTTCGTTATGGGTAAAACATCGACACGACCTTCAAACGCATTAGCTATTTCTTCGATAATAAAATGCGAATCGTACCCGGATAAATTGTGGAAAACTATGGGAATACAAAACGAAATTTTATAATTTAGATTGCAGTCTTGATGTGCTGGACCTCTATAACGCCCTGTTAAATGGCAATGATCGCGCACCCGTATATCGTTTTCCTCAAATGGTTTTTCGCAAATGTGACAATGTGTTGCGCCGATAAATGCATCAGACTGTTCATTCGTTAACTGTGTCATATGTATATTACTGGATAGAGCGGATTTAACACGATGCGCCAAATTTTCTAATTCTTCAACGAACCATGAGACGCAATTCACATCGCGGCGACATCGATACACCGATAGAGATGCATCGTGTGTGCAATGCACATAGTATGCAATGCTAAATACTTTATGATGTTGGTATGCGTGTGATTTCTCCTCTCCGCAATCTTCCATCTTCTCGAGAGTGCATTCGAGATCAGCGTACACAACAAATGGAAGCGGTTCTTTCCTGATATAGTTGTCGAAAGAGAGCCATTTATCGTCCTCGCTAGGTAGCACGATAGCGCAGTCATTCATTTTTGCACAGTCTCGTTCATGGATGTGCAATCTTTCGTTGGAATGAAAGTAATGCATGCACCTGCAAACACATAATGTTTACACGTTTTTATGATATACCATGATACTTTTGTAAAAATGTTGTACCTACCGATCGCAGATGAATTTCTTTCGCTTGTTTTTGCTCAATTGTGCGCCAACGAGTCGGGACAGGTCCTTAATACACACATAATGTCCCATACTGCCAGCCGGGTCTTGTATGTACAACAAGTTGACGTGTCGGTCCCTCTTCTGATTAGTGAGGCGAAGTGGAAAAAATACGATGGATTTTGCCCTATTCTTCTTCTCCCGGATGTCTTCAAAACCGTACACAATGACCGTAATATTGTTCAACTTTTCGAACCGTATAATTTGATTCAGCAGCATGGGAAACTCGATGTCTTGGAATTTTAATACAGTTGTGTAGTGCGGGTACGAATTTTGGCGGTTTACGTGAGTTGTCGCTGGATACAGAGCAGCAATCACTGACCACGCAAAGCACGCATTGCCTGTGGATTGCACATTAATTGTGGCATGCTTCAACGCTATTTCTCTCGGTATGTTGATCTGGCACCCCGCGTGCAATGGGTTATACTTGTTGATACCGACTGTAAGATTGAGTATTCGTGACAATGCCCAACCGCTATCCCGTTCCTGAAATTCTTCCAACGACGCTAGGATCGGCTCTACGAAGCACCGCTCGTACAACTCTTCGAGATCGGATGTGTAAAAGATTTCACAGTTCTTTGTGCTCATACTTTTGCGCGAGCGTTGATCACCCGTCACAAATTCACCATTAAACACAATGTTCACTTTTAAAGATCTATGTTTTTCCAATGCGTTTCGTACTTTTTCGAGCACAAGTTCCCTCGCGTCCTGGAGGAAGCTGCGTGGTTCAATGTAATTGGAATTTATGACAGCACCAGTTAATATGCGGCACCTGAAAGCCGAGTCTATTTCACGCCACAAGAGTTCAGTGCTTGCATGTCCTGCACCTTCACGTACGAAACGTCTTCGCAAAGAATGTTTCAAACTCGCAAGACCTGCGATACGCGCGATCAATGATTGTTGAATACCGATCGATAATCGAGGACGTTTCACTCGACTGTGTTCTTCGAGCAACTCGAGGCATTCGTTGCACTTTTCCTCCCAGGCAAGGTATTCTTCCTGCAATCTTAAGCGATCAGACTGATCCCACAACTGACGTTCAGTTTTCTGAATTTCCTCCATGGCTGTGTCGTTTTGTAATTTGCACGAACAATGATTGAGCGAGACTAATTAAGGGCGGCGCATTTATAGCCTCCCGAAACAGTTGACTCAGCAAAATTCATAACGCGGTCTAGAACGCAGCATTTTCAAACACTGCTAAGTATCACATGACTCCAGTCCAAAGCGATATTTGAAACGGGGCATGAAATCCCCACAGCAAAATGCATAACGCAATCGGATACCGTGCCACCTCCTATTAAAAAACTTAATTGTTCTTCCCATCCATGGCACATAAAAAAATCTCATATGTACATAGTTTGTAAGAGGGTTTTGGAATAAAAATGGTATATTTTTCAAATTATTTATTAAAAATCTTAATTATCATTTCCATGCACAATATAATCATGTAATAATATTGATATGATTGTTCGGGTCTTGCGCGCGTCACTGCCGAGTAAAATTTAATTCGACGTAACCTTGCAATTTATGGACTTCGGCCATTACTTCTCGCCGCAGCTTCGAACACATGACGTCACATTTTTTTTCTGCTTCATTAGACATTTTTAAAATTGTTTTACGTGTTTCCTTGAAGATGCGCTTCTCCAATTGATTTAATGTTTTCAGAATATGCGCCATTTCCTTGTCCAAGCATGCCTTATTCACTGCATCGGCATCGTTCGTCGGGTATGCCAAACCTCCAAGCTTTCGGTCTCTCGCGTCGAAAGCGTCGCCATTGAGACAAAGCGCACTCCGACTCACGTAATTCTTGCATGTTGCATCATCCTTATTTGACTCGTTTCGCAACGTAACACCGAACTTGTTGATTGACATCGTGAAACTGTTGAACACGTTCAAAACCATCTTTAATTTATAATCAGACCCGCTTCTCGGAGCTCCTCTATGATTGACAGGATTTCGTTATCATGGCCTGTATGTCCAGCAGCTCGCGATGACACAAGCAATCTTATTCTATCCACTAACTCGTTGGGATCATCCCAATGTACATAATCAATCGCATTATCGGTAACCACCATGTTCTCCGGTAATGTGTTCATCAAAGTTGACTTGGGGGTAAACCCTCTTCCAGTGCGAGGTCGTATTTCAAGCAGTGATGCAATTATATGTTTATACTTGTATCCTTTGTTACTCAATGGGGGATTTGCAGCACTATGGTTGCGCCTGTGCGCATTTGTCGTCAGCAGAATACTGTTATATTTCTGTTTGTCAGCATCGGTGTATATCGTATCGTCGGGCATTCTCTTGAAAATTAGTTCGAAAAGGCCAGGCGTTCCTCTGTATTTTACATTATCGATGATTATATTATCTTCCATGTCTACGTCGAAATTCTTATCCCCAAGCATCAGTGTATTTTTATCATAGTACACACCATACACGTGGTCAACCTGTTTTTTCTTATCCGTGATAAATAAGTTCAAATATTCCTGCGACAGCGGTCCTAGATTCTGAGTCAAATATGTAGTGGCTTCATCATGCTGCTCAGGATTCTCAACAATCTCACGCATTGTCGTTTCGAGAATATTTTGTTCAAGTGTTTCTGCTTCGTCTGTCCATACTTCTTCTGCAGGAGGTTCGGAATCTGGGCAAAGTCGTTTCGATAATCGATGAGGTGTTGGTTTTAAAGGTGTTTCCGCACGTACTCTTTTCAATCCGCGATACCGAGGCGTAGCGTTTAGCGGATTTAATCCGCAATATTGGAGTGCAGCGTTAAGCACGGGCGGCTGATGCAATGGGGACTCTGAAGAGGTCTCTCCATGATATTCAGGTGTAGCGTTAATCACGGGCAGTTGCTGTTTGGATGTCGACTCTGAAGATGTCTCTTCAGGAATTGGGCTGGGAAATGGTTTTGTGTTTTCAATCAATTCTTTCAAGGGTCTTATCACAGGTTGCAAGCTATGTTCCAACACCGCATCGGTATCCATTTTTCCGACCTTTAGCGCTAAGTATTTTTTTCGTATAGCTTCGCTCGTCTTGGCAATCTCTTTTGTTAACATTTCTTTTTCCATCTTTTGTTCAACAGAATTTCGACCCATGCTCGATTAGAAACGTTTCAACACTGTTCAATGCCCGTTCAATGCCCGTTCAATGCCCGTTCGACAACCGTTCTACGTTGAACGTGCACGTTCAACACCCCGTTCGACAACCGTTCGATGTCGTTCAATGCCTGTTCAATGCCTGTTCATTGCCGTTCGACAACCGTTCTACACCCCGTTCAACAACCGTTCGATGCCGTTCGACACCCGTTTGATGTTCGTTCGATGCCGTTCGATGCCGTTCGACAACTGTTCGACACCCGTTCGATGCCGTTCGACACCGCGTTCTACACCCGTTCAATGTCGTTCGACACCCGTTCGACAACCGTTCGACAACCGTTTGATACCCGTTCAATGCCGTTCAACACCCGTTCGACACCCGTTCAATCACGTCACAGGTTGGCAACCAAATGATGTAGTTATAATACCACATAGTCATTAAATCCTCGTCGATAGCGACCTCTATGCATAGGACTATCCTTGTCTATAACCACAAATCCATAGTTTTGTTGCCAACATTTTGCACACAGTTTGTTAAATTGTCCAAACGTCATATCGGTATTTACGTGATCGTCATACACATGGCGTAAATTCATGTTGTCCTGTTTGAATAGTAGTAAGAGATTGGTATTATCGCGAATCAGGTGCTTTGGAATTCTTGCATACGATTGGCATAGATACAGACTGTCCACTTTTGAATGTCTACCCATGGAAAAGTACTCTCTAATCACATCCTGCTTATCGCACGCCACATCATCAAATATAAATATAGAATTTGGTAGAGCTTCATTAGGTGGAACGACGTCGCTATTGTTTGAAAAAGGAAAGTAGCCAACATTCTCTACGGATGAGAGCAGCTTTTCCAAATATTGGTATTTTGGCTGTTGCAGCGACTTTGAATATACATACACGTTCTCGAATCGCATACCATTAGGGCTTTCCAACAAGCTAATGACAACATTAGTTTTCCCACAATTGGAAGGGCCACACACTGTACCGCGTACAGTGTTAGGTAATAATGGTCCATGTCTCAGAACATGATGCATAATATTATCAAACTTTCTGTCTGAAAACACTCGAATTTTCACAGGTTGCCTTACGAACCGCATCGTAGCTGTTGCAACAATAACATATAAGCGGGGTATGGGGAATATTTATACAAACGCGATCCAGAGATATCAATCATTCCAGAAATGACTTTCGTACTGGCAACACATTGATGGGCCACCTATGAAAAAGGATCGTTACTTGCGCATACGGCGGCAGGGAGCAGGACTTCTAAATACCCTAATAAATAAGTTGCCGTTTGAGTTACATATACCAGGATATCAATTTTGTGGACCCGGCACACGTTTGCAAGAACGCTTGGCTCGCGGCGATCGTGGCATAAATACATTAGACTCGGCCTGTAGAGAACACGACATTGCATACTCTCAAAACGAAGATTTGACGAATCGTCACAAGGCAGATCAAATTTTAGCTGATCGGGCACGTCAGCGCATAACTGCGAAGGACGCTACGTTAGGCGAGAAGACTGTTGCGACAGCTGTTTGGGCCGCGATGAAAGCTAAGTCGAAGCTTGGGATGGGGCTCAAGAAAAAAAGAACAGTGGTAAGAAGAAGAAGACGCGAGTTCTACCGATGGCAAAGCGAGGTGGTTTCCTACCGTTCCTCTTACCTGCATTGTCAGCTATAGGGGCGTTGACGGGCGGTGCTGCTGGTGTAGCGAAGGCTGTGAACGATGCCAAGGCTGCGCGAAAACAGTTGGAGGAATTGCAACGTCATAACCATGCTATGGAAGGTCGTGGAATTTATCTCGCACCCTACAAGAAGGGTACCGGTTTAAGGAAAAAAAAAAGTTCAATCCATGAATGTAAATGAGAGCGGTATAGTAAACTTAGACGATAGTATCGGTCCAGGCACACATTGGATCGCATACGTGAAACGCAATCGTATCGTAAAATATTTTGATAGCTTTGGTAATCTACGTCCACCTGTGGAACTTATTGCATACTTTGGATCATCCGCAAAAATTACTTACAATCATGCACGTTTTCAAAATTTCGATCAAACCATATGCGGGCAACTGTGTGTAAAATTTCTCGAGGAAAACTCATTATAAATGCACATTACCGACAAGTACAATTTCATTACATTCTTTACCCCTTTCGCATAAACATGACGCCCTCATCGTTGACACTGACGTTAACAGGTAAGAGCAGCATGCTCGCAGTCCAATACTTTCCCGCGATAGATTTGAGTGGTCATGAATACGAACTAGGTCTCGTGGATTTTGAAACGTTTAACACGATAGCGAACGTCGATGCTCGCAACAATAAATTTTATTTTGGTGAAAATGACGAAGAAATTGTCATTCCCGAAGGATCTTATGAACTGGATGCCATCGATAAGTACTTGAAACGGGAAATACTGCGAAGATATCCCAACAGGCATGATTCGGGGAACGATGAATACCCTCTGGTCATACGTGCTAACAATAATACGATGAAGAGTGAAATATACTGCTCCTATAAGATTAATTTTGAGAAACCTAATAACATAGGATCGCTACTTGGATTTTCTGCAAACCGTATTCTCCCACGTAAAATGTGGCATGAGTCTAACGCTCCTGTGAACATCATAAGCATCAACTTGATCAGAGTGGAATGCAGCATAACAGCTGGTTCGTACAGTAATGACAAACCTGTACACATTATTCACGAATTTTCACCTAGGGTTCCTCCAGGATATAAGATCTCGGAAACACCGCCGCGAGTCATTTACCTTCCTATCGTCGTGCGGATAATAGACGATTTAGAAATACGTCTGCTTGACCAAAATAATCGTCTGATTGATTTTCGTGGAGAAGAAATCACTGTTAGACTACATGTAAGACGGCGAGATCCCCGCTCCTACGAATAAGTGTTGTATTATGCTTGTGTATAACAAAGCGAACGAACCTCTAATTCCGACTGCTGCAACAAATACATTCATCGACACAGTAAGTCGGGCAAATTATCGTGCCACACCATCGTCGAGGAAGAACCTGCTGAGCTTGCAGAACGTACGTTTTCTACAATCGTTGGGATTTGTTGTAAAGCAATAATGTCTGACATTCTGGCCATTGGCAATACGCCGACCTCCGATAATCGTATAACCAAGATAGAAGTGCACACGTATAATCCCTATGCAAATACTACTCTCGGAAATAGCGATGAAATAAGAATACCGATACAGCAGCAAGATCTGTATACGCTACCGTGCGAGAGTTTCTTGTACATTGAAGGAAAAGTTATTTTAGCAGAGGCTCCACCTAAAGGAACAAGCAATAATGTTACTCTCGATACCAATTGCGCTGCTTTCATGTTTGATGAAATTCGATATGAACTAAATGGCGTTGAAATAGATCGCTGTAAAAATCCTGGAATAACGACTGCGTTAAAAACACACGTGTCCATCTCCCCCGGAAGAAGTAAAGCATTGGCCACCGCTGGCTGGTATCGTAAACTGGATGGCGCAGATTTCAATTTCTGCATACCATTCTGTTAGGAATGGAATGACTAGGGTAAACCGTTAAAATAATGCAGTTAGGTCTTTCTATTAGATAACTATAAAACGTCTTTATTCAACGTGCCGTGCGATACTACGCTTCGTTCCCGTCTCTCGATCTCATCTCTCTTCTTCGCCACCGTCGCCCGATGGCGCTGACCGCGAGCCTTCATACCAATTCACAACATCCTCCCCCCTTTGAAGAATCGCCGTTACATCTACAATCTACACTATACGCATTTACAGAAATTGTACATTACAAGTCTTATTATATCAATTAACACATAAACCTGTCCGGTTTCTTACTTATTCTTCCACTTCTTGTTTTAACAGTTTCTGTATTACACTCCTCATAACTGCTATTCACGCTTCTTACATCATTCTTTTCCGTATTGTCTACAGAATTCTTATTATCTACTTTATTATTTAATTCTTTAACAAGGTCGGTACTTTCCTGCGCTACTTCTAGAGGGTAAAGTCGCTGTATTGGCCCTTTTAAAAAACCGTTTTTTGTTTTCAATACATATACTCTTGTTTGACCGTCTCGGCCTGGAATCGCCTCCACAATCCGTGCTAACGGCCAATCTATTCGTTTGTGTATATCATCGCCTATTAAAACTACGTCACCAACTCTGATTTCTCGAGTCTCTTTTTTACCCTCTTTAAGTAGAAGCTGGCTTAAATATTCTAATCGAAATCTAGCTCGAAGATCGTTTCGAATCTGTTGCCTATATTTCCATTTTTTGTTTAATTTTCGGTTGCAAAGCGTGTCCAAATCCGGAACCCCGCATTCTTCAATTTCTTTGATGAACATTGCCGGGGTTAACGGTTTTAGACTCTCCGGATCATCCGATACGTATGTCAGTGGTCGCGAGTTAACCACTGCTTCCGCATCACAAAGAGACGTCGTTAAACCTTCATATGTCAGGCTAGCCTTTCCTAGGATTTTCCTCAAAATCGTCTTTAGGACTCCAATAAGTCTTTCCCACCAACCTCCCCACCACGGTGCTGACGGTGGGTTGAAACGCCACTCGATCTGCTGTACCGACGTCTGCTTAAGAATTTTTTCCCAATTAAGGCCTTCTAGTGCTTTAGCCGTACCGGTAAAATTTGTCCCATTGTCGGTGAATATATAACGTGGTCGTCCGCGTCTAGCTATAAATCGACGAAGACATTCTATGAACCCGTCCACAGACAAAGATGACGCTAATTCAAAATGCACGGCTCTATACACTGCGCATGTAAATATGCATATCCACCCCTTTCCCCCACCTTTAATAAAAACTGGTCCTGCAAAGTCTATCCCAGTAGCCTCAAAAACTCTTGAATCGCGTGCGCGCATAACGGGGAGAGGAGGTGGCTCACATTGCATACGTTTCGTTTTGTATCTCTTACAAATAACACATTTCGATACAACAGATCTAACAATTTGGCGTAAGGAAATAATCCAAAACTGCTCACGTAACGTGTTCATTACAATTTGCGTTCCAGCATGTCCACATTTGTTATGTGTCTCTCTTACAAGCAAAGTTACAATGTCATGTTTGTCCAAGATAATAGGAGACAAAAACATGCTATCGTCGTCTCGGTTGAGGATCTTTGTTTTCACAACATACAGCCCATCATTATTTAATAATACTTTAAAAGACGACAGTTTACTCTTATCCGTATTTATAAACATAACTTTTTGTAAATGTTTCAGTAGACTGACTTCTGCTTTTTTAATTTCATTTACTGATAAATACAATTTCTTTCGCTTTTCTTTAGTTAAATACGGCGTTCTTGGCGCTTCTTGTAAATCTGAAACATTTCGCCTTCCTGATTCGCGCTTCTCGAGCAATATTTTTCTATTTATTAGGAATCTACGCATCCATGCTATGAAACGTATAAGTTTCGTATACGTAGGGAACAATTTACAAGCTTGAAACGATGAGTCCTGAGCATTTATCATATTTACAAGCGCACTCTTTTTGATTTCGCTCTTTACTATATTCTCATTTACATCTTCTTCTACAGAAGGCCAATAACTTTCATCTTTTCTAAGCCAACTCGGACCTAACCACCATTGTGACTCTACAAGTCGCGACGCACTACAACCCCGTGACGGCAAATCGGCTGGATTCAAATCGCCCGGAACGTATCTCCACCTACCTGCGTCGCTCGACGTTCTGATTTCTTTGATTCGATTATGAACAAATGTCCCCCACTGAATATCGCGCTTTATCCACGCTAGGACTGTAGTAGAATCGGACCAATACGTCACGCTTTCCACACGACGAGTTAATGACTCGATAATCGAATCAGTAAGTCTTACAGCTATCGTAGCCGCCATCAATTCAAGGCGAGGTATAGTCGCGTTTTTTGGCGCTATCCGATTCCTCGCGCTCATTAACTGTACATCGATAATGTTTTCCGATTCGACTCTTGCAAATACTACTGCGGCATAGGCCGTTCCACTCGCATCCCCGAACGCATGAATCGACAATTTACCCTCTCCGATTCCTCGCGACAATTCTATTTGCTTTAATATAGGTAATTCATTTATCCATCGCAAAAACTCGTCGCTTCGCTTATCATTAATTTTTTCATCCCAGTTTTTTCCTTCTAGCCACAACTGCGTGAGTAGAATTCTCGGCTGCAGGGACACAGGGCAAGTAAAGCCGATCGGATCGAATACTTTATGTGCACCCGACAAAATACTTCTCTTTGTTACAATCTTTGGCGATTCTAAATCTACTACCGTCGGATTAATACTTATCGTATCCCTTTCTTTATTCCACGAAATTCCGAGTACACTTGTAACTGTATTTTCCGAGCAATTCCCAGAATATTCCCATCCGCGTAAATCAAAACTGCCCGTGGCCATGACGGTTGTCGCTTCCCGTACGAACAAATGCAGCTCGTCCATTGAATCGACACTCGTCACGCAATTGTCTACATAGAAAGATTCCTTTAATTTCTGGACTGTTTTTTCTGACCATGAACATTTTTTATCATTTTTCGCGAGTTTCAATGCATTCTCTAAATGCATCGTCAGTATCTCGGACAACAGAAAAGGGCTAGGAGACAAACCAAAAACCACGCGGCAGTGTCTAAAAACTACTGTTCTTCCGTCCACCTGCCACAGAAACCGAAGAAAGTCTCTGTCTTCTCTCTGTACTACGATTTGTAAAAACGCGCCCTTAATGTCCGAAACAACTCCTATTCTTCTTTCGCGAAATCTATTTAACGACGACGGCACAAGTTCTATAAGGTTAGGTCCTTTTTCAAGGCATTGGTTAAGCGACGGATACCCTTTTCTATTAGCTGATGCGTCGAATACTGGTCTAATCTTCGTCGTACTGTTTAATTTTATAACCGGTCGATGCGGCAGATAATGACACGTGCTCCCCACCTGTTTCTCGGAAACCCTTTCGATTGTATTTTCCGCGAGCCAATTCTTAAAAACGTCGTCATAGGCGGAAAATAAATTCTGTTTGTTTAGTTTGTCGATCGTCGTTGTCAATCTATGCTCTGCTATATCACGATTCTCAGGTAAAAATGAATGATCCTGTTTCCACGGAAGTCGAACCGCATATCGACCGTTCTTCTCGACCGTTGTCTTTCTTATAAAATCTCGCGTACTATCGTTTCTAGCCGTCTCACTTACCCTTTCTATTGGATCATTGATACCTAGAATGTCTAAGCGCCACAGTTCTGATACGTCCGCCTGCTGCACGAACATAGACGTAAACATTGTAGCTGTATCGCGTTTCTCTCCCGATTGCTTGTCTAATTTCCCTATGACCGTCCAGCCGAGAAGCGTTTCCATCGCGACGAGACCGTTGCCCATGTCATACTTTTCTCCAGTGAATAATTTTCCGGCAACGTCCGCACCTATAAGAACCTGTATCGAGTTTTTCTGACTGCCTATATCGGATAAAATAATTTTCTTCTCGCGTAATTTATCTACCCACGTGTCTCCGGAAATACACGGAATCGTTTCACAAATCGTGTCTTCGCCTATTACGGAGAAATTACACGCGTAGGATCTATCCAAACTTCTCATTCGAATCAGGAAAACATTGTGTTTCTTCGTCTTCGATTTGACACCGCCGAACAGTGAATGTGTCACTTCGATCTCTCCGCGCGGTACATAACCTATCTCTGTCGCAATGTCCGCGCGAATATATGAACGCTGTGAAGCCGTATCTATAATTGCCCTTACTGTTATTTCTCGCGAATCGGAATACAATCTGACGCGCAACGTCTGTAGACAGACTTCGGGTATCTCGCAAATAGTCGCTAAACTATTCTCTAGTTTTTTCGTATTTTCGTTAGGCTTATCCGGCGCCCTGCTTTCCTTTGCAACAAAGTTCGGACAGAAAAGCAAAACATGTCGCCGGCCACACCAAGCGCACTTTACCCTTACCCGACATCTTTTTGAAATGTGACCGCGATTTAGACAAGTGAAACACGCGTTTTCTTTCTGGACGCACTCTTTTCTCTCGTTAAAAGTCATCTTTCTCGCGATTTCGTACTCCTGACTTTCGTGCCTATCTTTGCAAAATACACATACTGTCTGTCTCTCCTGTTTCGAGGTCAGCAATGCGCTCGCGCTGGCAGGCTCCTTGGACGGCTCCTTGGTCGACTCCGGCTTATTCTTCGGTCTCCTGTATGCTTCGCCCTCCGTGGAGATTTGGAAGCCCTGCAGCGCCATGTCGATGCGTTCTTCGTTCTCCACTTCGCACTGCAGGAATCTCAGCATTCTCGTTAACCGATCCTGTGTCTCTCCTTCATCGTTAGCGTTCGCCGCTTCTCGCTGTCCGTTACGTTGCCATGCTCGTAACACCTCTTCCGGGAGAGATGACTCTACCAGCGGGTACAGCATCGCAGCACATTTGTCCGTCGCGACCCCTAGCGTCTCAAGCGCGCGAATATAGGATTCTAACTTATCATAGAGGCTCGCGAGCGATGGTCTTTTGTTCCCTTTCACGGCATTTTGCAACACAAGCCCCAGAAGCTCACGCACATAAAACTCCACCACTATGTCGTCTCGTCCAAAACGATTTTTTAAACTTGTCACTGCCTTTTCATAATTTTCCTCGGTAGGCGGAAAACTGTTCACCAGTTCGCAGGCTCTGGATCCTGCAACTGTGGCCTGTAGCAAGTATTGGAATTTATCCCCTCTAGCAATCGTCTGGTCGTCGTGGATTTTCCTGAATTGGCTCCAAAAAGGGAGCCATTCCTTTACACTGCCGTTGAACTTGGGCAGTTCTATCCTCGGGAGTTTCATTATTTTTTTCTCGGTCCCGGCGGGGACCCGATGCTGTGATGTTTCCAACTCCTTTGCAATTGCCTCGTCGTCAAGGTCGGACTGGAACAGTGCGTTATTAAACGCCACGTGTGCCTCGTTCAGCTCCGCCATCTTGGCTTCTAAAAGTTGGAACGCAACGATCCTTTCTTCTCGTGTAGATGTTTCGTCTTGCATTTTTGCTACGAGAGCATTAAGCACCTTCGTGAATGCCATTCTATTAGCTCGTCTCTGTCTCTTAACGGCCTCCATCTTTTCCACGCACTGGCCACGTTATCGCGCACTTCCCGAGATTTTCTAACCTCTCTGATCGCTACCTTTATATACCACTGACCTCACTTTCTGTGTCGTTTACCACTTGGTCCTGTCACGGTCGCCACAATGTTAGGAATGGAATGACTAGGGTAAACCGTTAAAATAATGCAGTTAGGTCTTTCTATTAGATAACTATAAAACGTCTTTATTCAACGTGCCGTGCGATACTACGCTTCGTTCCCGTCTCTCGATCTCATCTCTATTCTTCGCCACCGTCGCCCGATGGCGCTGACCGCCAGCCTTCATACCAATTCACAACACCATTCAATATGTTATTCGGCTTCGGTGAAGATTATAACAAGATAACCGTTAATGTGCGTCAAGAGTTGGTCTTAATTCGATCACGAAACGATCTAAACGCATTGAATGGTTCTAGTATTTTAAGACCTAAAATCGAATTATTCAAAGTTCAGTGGCGAATGCCGCACATAAGTCTTGAAGAAGTAACCAAATTGTCGTTACTACGCATTCTCGAGAGAGGACAAATGATACCTGTGAGTTTTCGCTCTTGGGATCTATACGAATATCCACATTTACAAACAACTACGATGCATACGTGGGCCATCAAGACTGTAACACAACTGGAGAAACCTCGCTTCATCATATTCGCATTGCAGAATGATAGGAAGAATCAATTGCATAAGACTGCTAATCAATTCGACGATTGTAAACTGTCAAACATACGTTTGTACCTAAATTCGGAATCATACCCATACGATGACCTAAACTTGGACTTTGAAAAAAATAAGTATGCGGTACTTTACGATATGTACGCAAAATTTCAAAACTCGTATTATGGTGATCGATGCAGTGAGCCGCTATTGGACGAATTAGAGTTCTTATCACGTGGTCCATTTGTGGTCATAGACTGCTCTCGTCAAAACGAGTCTGTTAAAAGTGCTACAATTGATGTCCGCATAGATTTCGAATGCAGAGACAATGTGCCAGTCAACACAGCTGCATACTGCTTGATTATACATGATCGTATAGTCGAGTACAGCCCGTTGACCAACGTAGTGCGCAGAATACTTTAACAAGCGACGATGGTTCATCTAACGTTTGTCGATCTACAAGGCTTCAAGATCGGGTCAAACGAATTCATTGTAAAAGAAGCGGCCATTTTACGGGATGGAAATAAACTATTGCACTGGATATTCGAGCCACCATTTGGGTTCCACCGATTGACTGCTGCCGAAGCACGTCAGGTTCGTTGGCTAACGAGAAAACATCATGGAATCGGCTGGATGGACGGATATGTTCCATACAAAGAAGCTGGAAGCTGTTTGAAACTAGCCCTGGAAAATACGCAGCAGATTGTTGTCAAGGGATTGGAAAAGAAAAAATGGCTATGGAAATTAACTGGAATCGAGGCTCTTGATGTGGATCTAGAGTATGTTCCAAGATTGTCGATGTTGCAAAAGGGGCTGCATAGATGTACATTCCATACTGGCGTATGTGCCGTCGAAAATGTATTTAAACTGTGTAAAATATATAATGATCAACAAGAATCATATTTTTGAATAAAGTATATTATTTAACAAAGTTTTTTTAGTATTTCTTAAAATGGTATAATATTTCACCCAATGTATTTGCGATGTTGCCGGCAAAATGCACAGTTTGTGGTATAACATTACAAAAAAATGATTACTCGGCAATAAGAATTTTTTGGTATCATATTTCATGGGATGTGGAGATTCCTGTTCGTTCCTGACTCCAAAGGGGTATAACATTACAAAAAAAATTGATTACTCAGCAAACTTATTTCTAAGAATTTTTGGTATCATATTTCATGGGATGTGGAGATTCCTGTTCGTTCCTGACTCCAAAGGGGTATAACATTACAAAAAAAATTGATTACTCAACAAACTTATTTCTAAGAATTTATCATATTTCATGGGATGTGTTTGAGATTTCTTGCTGTGTTTGCACTTTTCAAAATGGGAAGAAGGGGGGTCTGAGAGGCTATATAAAACGCCATTGTTGGTTAGATCGACAAACAATCAACTATGTGGTCCGCAACCGTCAACTCTCGCGCAACGCTGCAGAATAATGTGTTCAATCCTCCGCAATTACACACACAGTAAGTACTCCGACAACCGCTAAAAATGCTATTCAGTATTGTTTCTTTGCAACTGAAAAAAAATTGTCTTTCCTAATTGCTTCTTTTCTTATCAGCGCTGATAATTCGGAACAGAGGATAACCCTTGACGAATACATTCTACAAATACGTCACGTCGAGTTGGCTATAGGAGACAATCATGGCAATGAAATTCAACTGTCTATGGCTACCTGGAAAAATCTTCTACGAAAGAAAGAAGACATTCTGCGGAACATTACCAGCTCAGGGGATGCGGTGCATGTTGGTGATATAACTGTGGAGTTCTGTCAGTTAAACGATGATCTAAAGCTTGCAAAAATATCAAATTCGACTAAGTGTATACAGATTGCCCAGAAAACGATGCGAAAATTGTTTGATTTAGAATTTTGTATCGATCACATGTACTCTTGGCTATCCGAGAACCTATTCTGTGTACAAACAAAATATTGTAAGTTTATGCAAATAATATCTAATGTTACCGATGATTTTGCAAAAGCCATTGCAGAACATGACGATTTTGACCGCAATTCATTAATAGACACCGAATTGTTAGCTTTAGGTTTAGATGTAATGCTAATAAAATAAAAAAGATATTCCGACATTTAATGCACGATTTACATTTCCTGTCCCGAGATTCCTGTTCGTTCCCAAGGGGTATCATATTACATAAAAAAATGTCAGGGTCAATCAAATAGCGTCTTAAATGCTGTCTTAAAAGAAGTTATAATATTTAACCCGATGTGTCGAGATTCCAAAGGTGGGTACAACAAACTGATTACTCAGCAAAGTGTTCGGTTGCAAAATGCGAGATTCCCTGATGCCAAAGGGACATACAAACTGATTACTCAGCAAAAACGATCTGTTCCCCCCAACACCGCCGCTGTGACGTCACAAAAATCCACCGATCTCCACTCCTACTGGTGTGCACGTGTTTATGCATGCGCGTCGTCGTGCGATTCTTTGCTTCATATATATCAAAATCAACGCTGTGTTTATAAGATTGTCGGTTGGTCAAGCGGTTAATGAGATGGTCTACCAAGCGGTAGACCGGGGTTCGAATCCCGTCGGAGCTAGAAATGTTTTTCTCAGTTAAAAAAAAAATGACTCAGCAAAATGTTCGGTTGCAAAGTTTGCCGAGATTAGGTTAGGTCTGGGGGTGACCCCGAAAAAATTCGCGATAATCCGCGGACCCTCCGAAAAAGACCGCGGGCCCGAAAAAAGATGGCGCGTGACCACGAAAAAAAAAATGGCGCCTGGGGGTGACCCCGAAAAAAGATGGCGCCTGGGGGTGACCCCGAAAAAAAGATGGTGCCTGGGGGTGACCCCGAAAAAAAGATGGCGCCTGGGGGTGACCCCGAAAAAACCCCCTCCCCGGAGGGGGGCTGGGGAGGGGGGGCGAATGAACTTCCGGGGGGGGTCAATGAACTTCCCGGGGGAGGGGGGAGGGGTCAATGAACTTCCCGGGGGAGGGGGGGGGGTCAATGAACTTCCCGGGGGGAGGGGGAGGGGTCAATGAAATTCCCGGGGGGAAGGGGGGGAAGCCCCTGGGTCAATGAACTTGGTCCAGAATCCCCATATACTTCCTACTGCACTGGCCCCTCTCCCACCTCATGATATCCCGGGGGAAGTGAAGCTCCCCCCATAAAACCTACTCTTAAAAAGTACCCATCCCCCTCCTGCGGGCCGCTCGGCTGGGCACCACGAGTCCGAGCTCCGGCGGCCCTCGGCGACCTCGTCCCACGCTCGAAGGAGGGGAACCGTAGTCCCCCTCCCCAAATTCCCAGAGGCTCCCTGACTTCCAATCAGTTTCGTCCTCGGCGTCTATAATCCTGGTGGCCTCCCGATTTCGCATCACATTTTCCGCGTACCTAACAAATTGTAACAATATTGCAAGGGTAATAACCGTTCGCCGGCCTCTACTGCTGCTCGCGGCCCTGGCTCGTAACAGGTTCAAAAATCCCAGTTTCAATCCTAGGATATTAGTGGTTCAAAGTTATGCGTGTTTAAACTGGAGCGATATACTCGGGCAGCGTCCAATGGGCGGAGCCGCGAGAAGGTTGGACAGGGTTATGTTCGTTTTGGGGGGGGGGGGTAGATAGACCCGGAAGATAGGCCGGCCCGACTACGCTTGCAAATCTACGTTATCGACATCACCGTGTGCTTGTGCTGCCATCTAGCGGTTCCGCTCAGCGTGACACTGGGTACATATATGATGGTAGCGGCGCCCTTGCCTGTCAAGAACGCTGAAAATCGATCAAGTTTGAACACGCATAACTTTTGAACTACTAAACTCCAAGGATTGAAACTAGGTTTTTTTGCAGTTTCTCGCCAAAATCTGCAGAATTACATAAGAAAGAGGCAAAAATATATGCTTTACGGAGGTAAAGTTTAACCTGCAATAGAAATCAAGTTAATTTAATTTTAGTTCATATTAATTTTGATTTTACATTCAACTTGAATGATTCATTTTCCATTTTCTATTAATTCGGATTTATTGTTTGATGTTTGATTCATTGAATTTAAATGAATTTGTTCTTTCTGTTACAGAGCCTGAGGGAAAAGAATTCATTACGTGGTGTTTCAACAGACGCCATATTATATTGCTAACGCGATATTATTACCAACGCCATATATCATCGTTAATGCGATATTAATGACCAACGCCAATATTGCTAAATGTCAGAAAAATTTTCACAATATCATTATTCGAGTGACGTAATCACATAGATACTTCACGCGTTTGTTTGCTGCGTATGAGTTGCGCGAGCGACAGAGGCGGGGCAAAGATCCGAGCTACATCTGAGCGGGCGGCGATCGCCAATCGTCACCCTGTTCCCGTATTTCTCTTTTCTTTTGTTTTATGTACACATCTTGCCTTCTGTCGTGCACGAGAAGTTTCGCCGTCATGCGTCACGGAAACCGAGACGCGCGGCCGGGTCAAGAGGGCGTAGCCTTCCAAAACGCCTCGGATCGAGCAGTTAAATCCCATGCTTGGTATACAGTGTTGCCAGATCAAGACTTGTTTTCCACTCTAGCACGGTCCACAGTTGTCCGGTAGAATCACGCGGGACTAAACGACAGGGTTAAGTACGGTCAAAGTCGCTCCTCCAACACCGGAGAGCATCCGAACCCACTTTTCAGTGCCGACGGATCAGCTCTTCGGGTGTAGCTGTGTGACTAGAGCCTTGTACATGTCGTCATACTTGCACATTCTCCCAGAACTCTGCCGAGTGCATGCTTGCTACGACGATAGTAGAATCACGCGGTTTTCGTCTTGACAGGCGGATTTGTAGTTGTGTAGTACTTTGTATTTTATTTAGCCATAAATAAGAAATAGAAACATGTACGCAATTTTTAGCGTACTGTTACGGTATGAGAAGAGATTTCTTTGGGTTTCTCAAGGAAATCTCTTCCAGAGCGTCTCTGGCAGGAAACGTCCTAGATAACAGGCCCTTCTAAAATCTACCCTCTTTGACGGAGATCGAGCTCTGGCCCGATTTAATGGAAAACCACAAAAAACGAGAGAGCAGTCGCATGTAACTGCAGATTAAAATCAGACTACCCCTCCAGTTTTGGGGTATATAAACCCTTGCATTTTTACTCTCGTTGGTTAGTACTATTCTAGACACGAGTAGTGTCACGTCGTGTTGCAGTCGTTAGAATCCACGTCTAGTGAGATCGGGCTAAAGTTCCCCATCGATCAAAGTTAACCTTAAAGACTCCGCGAGTTCGGTTTAAAGTCTATTTGGCATTATTAGTACTATCAGACCCCGCATTGCCAGTGCGTCAACACCGAGCATCTTAGGTAATAATATTATACATACACATTATTCAATTCAATCGCGACACCACCATTGTACATACACATTCCTTATTAGAATATATTTGTGTTATTTTGGTACATCGTGCAACTTTCTTAAACCCTTAATAATTTACCAAAATCCTAATCTAGTAATTGAACGTTCCCACACGATACAATCTTACCGCTCAGATTGTATCAATTAAATTATACTAGTTACGAGGCCTACTAACAATCCTAGCGGCTCCCTGGTTTCGCACCAGGTTCGTCCGCATCCTAGCAGCTCCCTGTTTACGCGATTACGCATCAGGTTCGTCTGCGCTTTATCCAACCTCCCAGCGGCTACCTAATCTTGTATTGAGTTTATCCGCGCCCTTCTACAACCTCCTAGCAGCTCCCTGATTACGCAATTACGCATCAGGTTCGTCTGCACGACTTTCCTATACCATCCTAGCAGCTCCCTCTTTTTTTTTTTCCTTATTGTGGGGAAATGCATTACGCATACCTCGGCCCCGGGGGGGAACCGAGGTTATGTGGGACTACCACCGGGGAGGGGGGCGCCGAAGGCGCGCCCGTCCCCGTGGCTACCCATTAAAACCCCACACCCACCTAAGCTAAATGGGAAGTGCCTGGATCACGCGAGTACTCAACAGGACACTTCCCAGCTATCATGAAATCCCGGGGGGAGGGGTTAGCCTCCCCCACTACCTACTCCATAAGACCCCGGGCGGAGGGACCCGCCCGGTGTCCCCATCCCTATCCCTGGGGCCGTCGGAATGGGCTTCCCGAGCCCCCGCTCGGTCCACCCACGGCCCCTCGGCGTCCTCGTGCCCCGCCCGGTCCGGGTGACCCGAAGGCACCCGCCTCAGGCTAGGGCAAGAGGACGCCGTCACCGGTAAGGAAGGGTCGTCGGGGGCGTGATCCGGCACGCCCGGAACCTCCCCACCCCACCCCCCACGCGCCCCGATCGACCCGGTGGTCTAAACGGGGCGGGCCGGCTTCAAATCAGCCGGCCCGTCCCGAGAGGAGCCATGACCCTCTCTGGGGGCCGGGGTCAGCTCACACCCCGACCCCATCTTCCTCCGCCCCCCGGGATGGGGGCACACGGCGGCGCGAGGAGCGAACCCCTCGCACCGCCAAGGGACAACCCGCCCCCCCCCCCTGCTAGGAGGGGGCATCAATTGACGCGGAGAGGGGACCACTCTCCGCGCCCTCCCCCCACTCGCCCCCCCTACGGGGGCACGCGCGGACGCGGAGGGCGAACCCCCGGCCTCACCCTCGCCTCGGTCTTCTCGGCGGCCAGGGTCAGTCCCATCTCCCGGATTCGCCCGACGACGCAGTCCAGGGCGGACTCTACCAGGTGCCTGGTCCCGCTCCAGTCCCCCCCCCCTCTGCATAAACCAGGGTGTCATCCGCATAGCAGATGACACCCGTGTCAGGGGGGAGGACCACCCGCAACATCGCGTCATAACCCAGGTTCCACAGGAGCGGTCCAAGGACCGACCCCTGCGGAACCCCGCGGTGTATCTCCCTCGTCTGCCTCACACCGTACCGGCCGGTATAAACAACCTCCCTGCCGCGGAGGTAGTCCCTAACCACCTTCCGGAGATAGGGGGGGATCCGGAAATATTCCATTCCCCCCTCTATCTCCCTCCAGGGCAGGGTGTTGAACGCGTTAGAAATGTCCAACGACAGCCCTTTCCCGGAGAAGGCGCAGACGCTCCAACGCGTCGATCGTTGAGCGCCCTCTCTGGAATCCGTATTGGCTGTCGCTAAGGTCGGGATCACCCCGCGACAGGTGCTCGCGGAGGCGGGCAGCGATTATTCTTTCGAACAGCTTGCCCGCCTCGTCGAGTAGACACACCGGCCGGTATGCAGAGGGAGACTCTGCGGGTTTTCCCTTCTTTTCGAGAAGGACCAGGCACCCTTGCTTCCATATCGTGGGGAAGGTTCCCCGGATCAGGCTAGCGTCCATGACGCTCCTGTAGGCCGGGGCGAGGACCCCTAAAGCCAAGGCCGTTATACCGCCGGGAACTCCATCTGGGCCGGGGGCTTTCTTGCCCCTAGCCCGGAGAACCCGGACGGCCTGGGATAGCTCCCACCCGGAGACCCGGAACTCGTCCGACCAATCACTGGTCGGCACCGGGGCGCGTTCAAGCCCCCTCCCCGCCCCATCGCTGAGGGGGAAGAGGGTATCCACGACGCGCCCCAAGAGTTCCGGGTCCAACCTCTCCGTGACTGGGGACGCCCAGAGGCGGAGCTTCCCAAGCACCGCCTTGTACGGGCGCCCTCACGGATCGTCCCGGAGGGTGAGCAGGAGCTCGTCCCAAGCCTTGGCCTTGGCAGCGGCTATCGCACGCTTGAGGGCCACGGCCGCCGATCTGTACTCCCTGTACAGCTCGGCGACCATCGGCTCCGGGTCACCGCCCAAGAAGTGGCGGCGCCGAGCGCGGGTGTATCGGCGTCGGGCGCTGCCAGCCGAGGTTCGCAGCTCGGCCAAGTCGCCCGACCACCAATACACTGACTTCCTTGGGGGCTGAGCTCGGACCCGGGGCATTGCCACGTCGCAAATCATTTGCAACGTGTCCCGGATCCAAGCCGCCCCCTCTTCTACCCTGGGCTCCCTGGCCGGAGGCCAGGCCGAACCGATAATTACGGCCCTCAATAGGTCCTCGTCTAGTTGCTTCCGCGCCCATCTTGGCGCGGAAGGGATGCCACGTCGTCGGAGGGGCGTGTCCAAGGGCGGGTCCGAGACCACCGCTACGTCCATAAGGACGTAGCAGTGGTCCGACAGAGTCTCTCCACTCCAGACCCGCCAGTTGGACGCACGGCGTGAGGAGGCGGCGGTAGCGAACGATACGTCCACCACCGACCACCCATTCCACCTCACGCACGTCGGTACGGAGCCCCGGTTTAGTAACCGGAGCTCCAGCCCCTCCGCCCAATCAACAAGGACTCCGCCTCGGGAGTTGGTCCTGGGATTCCCCCAATCAGTGGACCTCGCATTGAGGTCCCCCAGGACCAGCACCGGACCGTTCATATAGGGGGCCAGCATGACCCCCAGCCGGTCCAAAAACCTCCCGAATTCGGCGGAGCCACAATTGGGTGAATTGTAGCATCCAGCGACCAGAAACCTTCCCCACTTGACTAAAATCATCCCCCTGCCCCGTTCGACCACGGAGCAGGGGGGTATCGTCGCCGAATGGCGGCGATGCCATACCGCCACGGAGCCCACCACGTCCCCGAACCATTGCGGTTGGTCGGGGACATCATGGGGCTCCGTGGCCACTGCCAGGCCAACCTGCCACTCCGCCAGGCATTGGACCATGAGGTCCTGTGCCCGGCGGCAGTTATTCAGGTTGGCCTGCAGTACCAACAGGGAGGCCCCGTGCGCCATTAATTATCAGCCACGGGACCCCCCTCCTCGGACGGCTGCGACGGCGGCGGGGGAGCAGTCCCCTCAGCCGCCGCCACCGTCTCCACCTCTATCATCATGGAGGAGACGGGGTGCTCACCCTCGCCTCCTCCTGTTGCATCAGGGGGAGGCACCGCACCTGCCCCCCCCCCCTTCTTGCCCTTCCTCGCCTTAGGAGGCGGGGAGCACGCTTTGCTCCCCGCCTTATGATTTGCGGGCCTCCCCAATGATGCGCACACCGCGCAGTGAGGAGGCCCGACGCACTCTGCGTCCCTATGGGTGGGGCTCCCACACTGGTAGCAGTGCCCGCTACGGTCCACCGCCGCAGTGCACCGCTGTCGTACATGCCCAAGGGCAAGACAGCGGAAGCACTGCAGCGGCCTAGCCGTGAGCACCACCACCTGGGCGAGGGTCCACTCCACCCTAACCCTCTGCGCCTTCTGTATGGCGAGGGCCGCCCCGGCCGGGCACTGCACCCAAATGGTGCCGAGCCCGCCAGGTGGGACCTTCAGTTGCCCCACCCTAACGGACTCGGGGGCGCAGCCCCCGGCCTCCGCCACCGCCGTGGTCACCTCCCGGGGGGTCACGGAGACATCCAGGCCCGTCAGGCGAAACTCCGCCTTCTTGATGGGACTGGATATCTTTACATCCAGACCCCCCATCGCGTCGGCCATCTTGGCCGCCAGGAGGTCGGCCTTGTGGCCCCCATCGGCACCGGGGACCTGAATGATCAGGCCCCCGGTGATGGCCCTCTTCCAAGAGAGGGCCTCTATCCCGAGGGCCCCCAGGTCAACCCCCTGGCGAGCCTTCCTTATAGCCTCCTCGTAGGTGGCCTTGCTCCCCTCCGGGACGGTGACGGTCACCGCCACGGATCGGGGAGGGGCCACCACCCGAGGAGGGACTTTGGCCTTAGCGCCAGCCCCCTGTCCTTTGCCCTTCCGGGCGGGACCGGGAGCCGAGGCCGCCTTGGCCTCCTTCTTGGCCCGTCTCCCCACCACCTGCGACCAGGCCTCCCCACTCGGGGGGGGCCGGGGTTGTCACGGTTTGGGCGGGGGGAGGGGCCACTTGGGGGACCGCCAACGGAGTGCCCCCTTTTCCCTTCTTGTTCTTCTTCTTCTTCTTCTTCCCCCCGGCTTTGGGGGTGTTGGCGGGGGGGGACACCCCGCCAACAGCCGGTGAGGAAGATGGAGGGGGAATAACCGCCGACGGGGCCGGGGCGGGGGCCTTACGCCCCTTGACCGCCCCGGAGTATCCCCCCGTCACCGTCACCGACGGGGCACCCTGCCGGCCCAGACGGAGCTCCGCGCGGATTGCCACGAATTTCGCGTCAATCAGAGCTCCTATCTGGGCCAGCAGGACCGCCCGGTCGTCCGACGCGCCGAAAAGCGGCGCAGCCGGGATCCCCGCAGTGCCCCGATCTCCCCGAACAGGGGCAGGGGCAGGGGGGGGGGAGGCGATGATGGGGAAGAGGGGGCATCTAGCCGCCTCTTCATGGCCATCATCTCCCCCCTGACCGCTTCTAGGGTCTCGCGGAGACCCGCAATCTCGCGACCCATCCTCGCGTTTTCTCCCCTAAGGTCCCGGTTCTCCGCCTGCACCCTGTCCCACAGGTCTGCAGGCGGCCCACCGGGTCCCACGGGGTCAGCGCCTCTGTGGGAGGGGGCGGGGCTTCCCTGAAAGCCCCGCCGCTTCAGCTCCCGCACCGCCGCCACCATGGACCTCGCCGCGTCCTTTAGGTCGCGGATCGAGGTCCCCTTCAAGTTGCCGCTCTTGGCGGCGGTTTCCTCCACCGCCTCACTGGCCTCCACCGCCAGAGCGACAATCTGCCCGGGGAGAAGACCCCGCATCTCCAGCTGGCGTCGGCCAGCTGTCGGGGCGGGGTCCCGATCCTAGCAGCTCCCTGTTCACGTAGTAACTACTGTTCAGGTTCGTCTACGCTTGATTCTATTCCTCAAACTAACAAATTGTAACCTTATTCCAAGGGTAATAACCCTTCACCAGCCATACGCGCTACTCGCGGCCCTGGCTCGTAACAGTACTAAATGTACACATTTAAATTTGTAATGTGTGTAATTGTAATGTGTACTGTGGAATGTGTAGGTAATAAATAAAGAACATTTTTACAAGTTAATGTGTTCGTATCTCCAACCCTGTAGAAATCTAGAAATCCAAAAGTACCGGAAATTTTTCGGAAACCATGAAAATAGAATTTTGTATATTAGGAGACTATGGTGTCGAAAATTCAGTAGCACAACTCAACATCAAGCCATCGACTGAGAAATTTTCGAGAATTCAGAAGTGCAACTCAATTCAATAATAATTTCTAAAAATGCAATAATGCAACTCAGTGGCAAGCCAGACACCCGAAAATTATCCAGAATTCAGAAGTGCAACTCAACGTCAATCGATGGCCGCAAATTTTTTAAAAATTCAATAGTGCAACTCAGTGGCAAGCCAGACACCCGAAAATTTTGTATTAGGAGAATGTGATATTGAAGGAGGTGGCACGAAAATTCAGTAGTACAACTGAACATCAATTCAGGACGTTCGGAAAAAATTGGTGGTTCAATAAATATATTCGCAGTTACGTTTTTTTATTACATTGTCTTTACTTATTCGTTGCCTGTTCATACATAAAATGTTATATTACAATTTTGTTTCGACCTATTATGGTTCTGTCACTTTGTCTTACTTTTCGGAATTAGTAATTTCTTCCACATGATTTCCAAGTTTATTTTATACCTTCATGGTCCTACTTCATAGTTAAAAATTAGATCGAGTCAATATTATCTGAGTTGACGATAGAATTCTACTGATTTTTCTTTAGCTACCGTGTTTCTTTGTAAACCAAAGAGCCCCTATGACAAAGTACCATCCTCTATCTTTAGTTTGAGTCCTCAATACTTTCCAAAATTTTTGCAGGAATACATTGAAAGATCGTCTCAGAAATTGCTCCTAAAAGAAACCTCAGAACTAGTCGAGCTCTCTGACTAGGCAGTCGTACTGCAATTGTAGCTCGTTGGTGTTTGCGTGCTCCTAAGCAAATAAAAATAAAGTTTAACACCGTGTTCACGTTGAATCACAAGTACAGTGTCTTATTTATAATAACACCACCTACTACAATCTAGGGGCTAGTGCTGCCATCTAGCGTCGCCACTGAGTCACTAAACGCAAGGAGCTCCCTACGTACCAATATGGCGGCGCCCATTCCTGTCACTTTCTCAGGTGAAACAATGAAAATTAGTGATAAATTACTCAACTTTACATGCTCATAATTTAAAAACGAGTGGTTTCCGCGGTCTGGGACTTCCATATAGGAGTTTTCTCGCAGAAATCAACAAGATAAGACAAATAATAATCGAAAATTTCTGGGTTCCCAAGAGAAAGTTCAGCCGGTTATGGTACCTATCCAGGAAATAAAAATCCATATCAACCAATTAATATTTTCTCTGTGATAAAACGATGTGGTATTTCAAATTACATAGTTGACTAACTATGAGTGTGCTTGTAGATCGAAATCAAATGTGTCATATGTATGTATTTACACGTTTATATGTATAGGGAAACCTATTTACCATTAGAGACTCGTTGAGCCCTAAGCCATTCAATAACATTTCGTTGAGTATGAGGTTTGATAGCAGGTCAATCACGTTTTGTGGCTTCTATCCTACAGATTTAACTTGTATATCGTTCCTTTGAACTAAGCTATATTCTGAATTAAAGTTTCACACTAATTGATAAACGTTCAAACAATTTCAAAAGCATATTAGACTAAGCACATAGTAAACTTCAACAAAAATGCATATTTGTATATATTCATCCATAATATTAATTTGTGTAAGAATGTCATTTCCATAGATTGATTATGATTAGTAGTAGACTCTGGATCCTTATTCAAAATAAATATTTCCACATTAATTGTAAGAAACAGAAGTTATATAAAAACGTATATTTTTTATTAATAATTTTAATGAGTCCAAAATGATGTAATAATATCTTTAAATTGTTCTAATGTGTTTATAGTTTTATATTTCATCTATTTATTTTCGTCAAAAATAAAATCAAATTAGAATATTTTTTGCACGTCATATTAGAAGGGATTTGTTCTAATGGCAGAACCAAAACATTAGATTTATTTGTTACTCAAGTTTTTTTAAGAGCAATAAGGCCTGTTTAATTAGAACATTGACAATTTTTTTTATTGCATGTTTTGGATTTTGTTCAATTATATTTACATACTACATATTTCGTCAACATTCTTTTTATTTCATTTCTGTTTTTCATGTTCAAACCTTCGCTATTAAATCTTATTGCTGATTGGGATTGCGTGATACGTTCATTAATAATTTTTCTTATTTTTCAGCTTAACAATATTTTTTTATTCCGGAATTAAAAATGTATTACATGACGAAAGTAAATATTCTGTTCGCTCATCTCTAAATGTACTGTACCCTAACAGGAACATGAAAAGTTGCAATATTTATGTAACGGATACATGACTACATAACGCAATTTTTAAACTTTAAGTAGGAGCTCCGATAAAAAAATGTTAAAAATATTCTTTACTATTTTCTTCACAATACTGATCCATTGGAATTTTTCCAAAAATTTCTTGCTTGAATCCATAGCACAGTATCAAGCAAATGTTACATAGTGTGGGATCCTTGCCTCGAGGGTCCTACGAACTGTAGATCTTAAGGAGTGCGTGTCTATGTTATCGGTATGAATGATTGTGTCTGTGAAGAGATCGTTTTCAGAGAACGTTCCGTCGAGACCGGACATAGCATTTGCAGCAAGCTTTTTGAGTCGTTTCTGCAACAGTCCGAAATTAATTTATTGGAAAATGGCGAAGCGGGTATTGCGATATTTGAAAGGGACGTTAAATTACAGAATAGAATACACTAAGGAAAAGGACTGCTTAACGGCATACGTAGACTCCGACTGGGGAGGAGATACGACAAATAGACGTTCGAATACGAGATACGTGACATACTTGTCTGGGGGGCCGATTAGCTGCAACAGTAGAAAACAAAAATCGGTTGCACTTTCTACTATGGACGCCGAGTATATGGCTTGAAGAGACTTGTTGAGACATATGCGACACCACAATGTATTAAAAGGAGCGACTGATATTTACCGTGATAATCAAAGTGCCATACAATTGTGCAAAAATAGTGTGTATCATGCGCGAAGTAAGCATATCGATGTTAGGTATCATTTTTCGAGAGAAGCCCAAGAGCGAGGCGATATAATTGTAAAGTATGTCCCTACCAGCGAGATGACTGCAGATATACTAACGAAAGCGATATCTAAGATTAAGCATGATGAATGCGTGGAGCGACTAGGGTTGCGAAAATTATTGTGAGCGCATTCACCCAAGGATTAAGGGGGAGTGTTGAAATTTGGCGTTAATCCCAGGGTCAATGCGCAAGTGCGTAACTTCTTAAATACACTCACAGCGAAACGCGCTCTAATTATATAATAAAGTCTAACACTCGGAGAGCTCAGTTATTAGACTGGATATAACCAGGTAAATGTACCATCTTCCTCGAAATTTAAAAAATACGTTTCGTAGACTTATGTAAATTATACAAATTTCGAAAATTTCATTTCATCAAAATTAGTTAATTGTTTAATGAGTTGTAATGGTCGGTGGTGGGAGGATGATGCCGACTCACAATCAGTCGGTCGCTGAGGTTCGCGGGTCCACGAAAGAGCAAACACCGGGTTGATAAATATAACGTGTTTATTACGCGATGTCCTAAAACTAACGGCGGCGGTTCCGGTGTATCGGTTGTCTTAATAATTAGGTCTTAATAGCTACGGTTTTCATCAGTACGGTTTGAATCATTACGGTTTACAAGTAATACGAGCGGCGTATTCGTAACGTTTCAGGGACGGTCCTGACGGTTACGCGGCGGCGTTCACGGTTCTACAAAGCGTGGTTGTTGCGGATATGCCCATCGGGGATACAGCAGAGATGCGGGAATTCGGGGCTTTCACCGCTCGAGAATAGGGACTCCCGTAGGCTTTCGCCGCTCGGGCCGGATAGAATCTCGGGGCTTTCACCGCACGAGCGTTTCGGTTGCTTTCGCTTCCCGAAGGAGTGGACTCCCGTAGGCTTTTGCCGCCCGGACCTCGGTGGTAGCAAAAAGGTGGCAACGGATGGCAGTGGGCCTTCTGGTAAAATAGTCGGATGTTCTTCGGACACCCCGAGGTCGTTCGTAGTCAAATACTAGTAATGGCCTCGTGGTGTAGTCAAACTCCTGACACCCGTTCTGGTGCTCGCCGGCCGTACTTATATTCGCGCCCGCTTACCTTTGCCAGAGAGAAAGTCGTCGCTATGGTAGCAGCCTAGCAGCCGACGCGGCAGGTAGTGCACCGGCGCGGTCTCGCGGTGCGCTCGCTGGCAAGCGGGCTGCGCGGTATTCAGGGGGGGGGAGGAGTCCCGCGTCAAGACGTACTGTTGAGTGCTGATAAGAAGATCCCTGGCAGGAATGCGGTGACGTAGGCAAGAATGCACACCCGATTGGTTGGCTTGGAAGGGGAGCGGCTAGGCTCACACGCAATTTCGGCTAGAGCGTTCTATTGGCCGAAGCAGTCACACACACTACTCGAGTAAATACGGGAATCCTACTAAATACTATGCGTCGTGTGACGTAAGCAGTCGAAATGGCGTGATCACGCGACGACTACCGGAGCGTCAGAGGTGGGGATGGGCGGAGCTAGCTGGAGACCCCTCTTGCCTCTGTGTCCCCCCGGGGACCTTCTTGTCAGCACTCAACAGTACTCGTTACAGAGTTATAAATTATCAACTTCAGGATGAACTTGCAGAGAAGGGTCCTTTTCTCCGATTTCAATGACCTTAAAATATGTTGTCAAGGTCACCATTCTAACAACATTTCCCTTTACAGTTTTTGGCGTTCGGCTTTAGTTCACAAGATATCCGCAAAACAATTTACATGTAAATCCATAGATGCTCTTGACAGCGGATACGGTGAGTGTAATACAAAACTGGGTTTGGATTAGGTTTGGGTTAGGTTTCAGAGGGGAGTTTGATCCCCTCGGGACAGGCCGGCACCCCGGAGATAATTTTCGGATGTGGGGTGCCGGTCGGTCCCCCTCTTGACAGGGGCGACCGCGAGGGGTGGGATGGGGAGGGGCGGGGCGTGCCGAAACACGCCTCCGACGACCCTCCCTTACCGTGTGCGGCGACCTCCTGCCCTGGCCGCAGTGGGCCTCCTCTCCGGAGGGGTCACCCGCTTCGAGCGGGGCAGGTGGCCGCCGGGGTCCCAGGGTGGACCGAGCTGGGACTCGGGATGCCCGTTCCGACGGCCCTTGGGGATGGGGACACCTGGCGGCTCCCATACCGCCCGGTGTCCGACTAGTGTGGGTTAGTGGGAGAGGTTAACCCCTCCCCCGGCTGCGCGCGCTCGCCAGGCCAGGGGGAGTCCCACATGACCCCTGCTTCCCTCCCAGGGGGTCGGGGTATGCGTAACGCATTTCCTCACATAAAAAAAAGAAAGGTTTGGGTTAGGTTTGGAGACCTAATCCATGGATTTACAAGTAAATTTTTTTGCACTTATCTCGTAAACTAAAGCCGACCGACAAAAACTTTAAAGGGAAATGTTGTTCAGAATGATGACCTTGCCAACATTGTTCCGTCGCATAGGAACCGTACTCGTGGAGTTTTCCTTCGGACAGTATTTATGGTACGTTCGTGACTAAAGAGTCTTTTAGGATATTAAGTAAACTATTACCATACCATACTTTGTACATACATACATTACTAGTGCCATAAATTTAGTCCCTGCGAAGGATCACTTCAGATCGAAAGGTATGGTTTCAAATTCCCGAGTTAGTCGCCGTTGACAGAGTCGGGTATCGCCCCATTCTTCTTCCGATACAGGTCTCATTCAGAACCATGGGAAAAAGGATCCTCAACAATCGTGAGGGTGCTGATTGGGAAATACAACGTTCGGCAGGAACCAATCAGTGCATTTCGTTCGCATAGCATTCGGTCAAAACACCAATACCCAAATCAAGGAACACTCCTTCTCGCGTACATAAAAGGATCCTCACGGTGAACATCTTGTCGCCACATAGAAATATCGTAATGAGGAACACTCTCGCATACATAGAGGGGTCCTCACGAAGAACGCCCTCTCAATACATAGAGGGGTTTTTCAGGACTTCACGATTTTGACACAAAGCGCGGCCAGGCCCTTCAGTTCTCATACTCGAACCGTGCCGACGCGACCCAGTCTTTGATCCAGTCTTTTCGTACAGTCTCATCCAGTTCGTTCGTACAGTCTTTCGTGCATTCGAGAATTTCGTTCAATAACCTTGTTTGTTCCAAATCGGGACAAAGCAAGTTAACCATTCCAGATCACCAGCGATCTGACGTGTCTAAGGCAGGGCCTGCTAGATTAGCCTTAGTGACGGGTCCTATAGCAGGCCTGGGACGAAACGCCCTTCCTCCACTGTAACGTTGATTCGTATTCAATCATTGAAACAGCTACCCAAGATTAATTTGGCGGGTAGCACACCGGCGGTATTCGGAATTCGACGCGTCCGTCCGCGACGAAACAAACATATTTCAAGGTCATTGAAATCGGAGAGGAGATAGCAATTCGACAAGTTCACCAATTTCAGTATTTATATGTATAACTTACATACAGTGACTCCTATTAATATTCGGACGCTCTTAAAAAACGATAACTTTTTTGATATTGTACCATACGATTTGAACTTTTTTGAGAAGTTAGAGCAATTAATTTACTACCTGATGTGAAAAGAGATTTTTATCAAAAATTGCAATTGGTCGGAATTGTAGAGAAAATACTGAAAGTTACATTTAAAAATTTTTTTATGTGTCTACACTCCCAGACAAAAAGATAGCACACTTGTGCTATCTTTAATTTCTCGTGTTAAGATTATGGTAGCGTGGAAACTCTGAGATATATGGAAAACTTACCTTCTGCGAATATGTAAACAAAACATAGATTGACTTTAATTCGATGAGCTCTCTTAGTTGGAAGAGAAACACATAATCTGAGGCAGACAAAATGATAGCACACTGGAACTATGTTTACATATTCTTCAGTGTTGTGTGAGCTTGCACGGAGTTACAGTGTTCAATTTGTGTCTAGAGCTTTGTTATATTGCTATTCTCATAATGGGCCGTGGCAAAAAAACAAAAGTTGTCTATTACTGAAATTGCAAAAGAAGTTAGTCACAGTCGAAAAGTTATATATAATTTACTGAAAGATACAAGTGTATACGAAAAGAAGAAAAGTACAGGAAGGCCAGCAGCATTATCAGAACGCGATACACGAGCAATAATACATGCTGCTTCCAATTCATGTGCTACTGCGAGGGAGATCGCTAAGAAAGCAGGAGTCGAAACAAATATACAAAATGTTGGTCGTGTACTTCAAACTAACAACATTATAAATCGGACACGAATAAAAGAAAAACCATCATTAAACGCGAGACATAAAGAGGCACGTTTGTTATTTGCAAGAGAACATGTGCATTGGAAAAAGTCTTGGAGAAAAGTAATTTTTACTGATGAGAAGAGGTTCAACCTTGATGGACCAGACGGATGTTCATTTTATTATCATGATGTTCGTAAGCAACCAATAACAAAAATTCACCATCAAATGCATGGAGGTGGTGGAATGGTAATGTAATGGGCCGGTATCGGGCCGAGAAAATTACTTTTCTCCAAGACTTTTTCCAATGCACATGTTCTCTTGCAAATAACAAACGTGCCTCTTTATGTCTCGCGTTTAATGATGGTTTTTCTTTTATTCGTGTCCGATTTATAATGTTGTTAGTTTGAAGTACACGACGAACATTTTGTATATTTGTTTCGACTCCTGCTTTCTTAGCGATCTCCCTCGCAGTAGCACATGAATTGGAAGCAGCACGTATTATTGCTCGTGTATCGCGTTCTGATAATGCTGCTGCCCTTCCTGTACTTTTCTTCTTTTCGTATACACTTGTATCTTTCAGTAAATTATATATAACTTTTCGACTGTGACTAACTTCTTTTGCAATTTCAGTAATAGACAACTTTTGTTTTTTCAGAGCTAAAATTGTACTAATTTCGCTTTCACTAAGTTTTTTGCCACGGCCCATTATGAGAATAGCAATATAACAAAGCTCTAGACACAAATTGAACACTGTAACTCCGTGCAAGCTCACACAACACTGAAGAATATGTAAACATAGTTCCAGTGTGCTATCATTTTGTCTGCCTCAGATTATGTGTTTCTCTTCCAACTAAGAGAGCTCATCGAATTAAAGTCAATCTATGTTTTGTTTACATATTCGCAGAAGGTAAGTTTTCCATATATCTCAGAGTTTCCACGCTAGCATAATCTTAACACGAGAAATTAAAGATAGCACACTTGTGCTATCTTTTTGTCTGGGAGTGTATATTGATAATTTAAAAAATATGTTTTGTAGATCTGTGTCAATTATATGCATTGTAAAAGTGTCATCGAAATCGGTGTAAATATAGCTATGAGGGGACCCAACTCGGATCACCTTGACCTTCACATATGTTGTCAAAGACAACATTCTGAACCACTTTTGTCAATATAACTGTCCGTCGCTCGGACTTAGTTTCCGAGATAATTACGAAAAAGCTTTGTTAAATTTTGGTTACCCTATATGTATTGTATGTATAACGAGTGTGAGATACTACTCCTCGATTTTCGTATGCCTGGTCGGGCTGGCCTTACGGCCGGCCCTCTCCACTCCCTCCGCGAACCTAACCACAACTCATTCTATTCGCATAATTTTTGCATTGTAGCTGTCATCCAGAATTTGATCTGGTAATGGAAAAATCATGCAAATAGAATAAGTTGTGGTGTGGTTAGGATTGGGTGAGGTTAGTCTTAATTACCTTTAACGCATGCGGAGACCTCCTCCCTTGGCTGGGTGGCCAAGGGGGTCTCCGGGGGTCGCGGACGACCAGAGCCAGGGCTCTGGTCGTCCAGCCGAGCGATCCTTGGGAGGGGGCGCTGTGTGGGTGGCCCGCACAGCGTCCTACTAGAGGTTTAGGTTTGTTGGGGGGAGCTTCTCTCCCCCCAGGATGGGGCATTTGTGCCAAGAGATGGGGTGGTCGGTGGCATTCGTTCACGAGATCCTGACCACCCCCAATTAGCTCAGGGAGGCCACCGTGGGGTCGTTAGTGGGTATGCCCCGACCCTTCGGGCGTCCGCGGGGTCGGGGAGAGTCCCACATAACCGCGTAATGCATTTTCGCCACGTGAAAAAAAAAGGTTAGTCTTAATTACTAGATCAAATTCTTGATGACAGTTACAATACAAAGATTATGCGAATAGAATGAGTTGTGGTTAGGTTTGTGGAGAGGGCGGAGAGGGCCGGCCCGACCACCCATACGAAAATCCGAAATATGCGTACGCAATACAGAAAATTGAATTCTGTACTAGCAATAGTTTTTTGGAATTTTCTCGAAAACTATGATCGAGCGACGGATAAATGACGGATAATGACAAAAGTTGTTCAGAATGATGTCCTTGTGTTGTATGACTAACTATTTATTCCATGATAAATAGTGACTAATCGTAAGATAGGTGGTTTCGACAATGAACCTCGACCGGTCACTACCTTTAGTCATGCAGAAATCAGCACTGACACATCATTGTATTATCTACCTCTCCCTTTAAGGAACTTCTATTTAAGTTCACGTAAAAGACTGAACCACGTTCATTTTTAGTAGAAACCTTCAGCGCAGTTAAACTCTCGCTCTTTCGAATATTTATCTATCCTGAATTGTCAGACTTCCGACGTATTGTACTGTTAACCCGCTTCACGTACTTCTTACCGGAGTTGTAGTTGAGGAGTTTTATTAATAAACTAGTATTTATTACCATAAACACTTTAACGTTTATTAACCCTCATCTGGAATACAACATAAAATTTGGCGACGAGGATGCGATACCCAGCACTCTACACACAGTAAATACAAGTGGAATTAGCAACTCTTCCCTGTGAACCGAGTGGCAACAGTCAAGTTGCTGAGAACGTGGACATCGAACGTGAAAACGAAGTCAAGGAAGCGGCTTATCTGAAGGAAATTCCGTAATCTGGTTGGAAAATACTGGACCTAGCAACTCCAGCACCGATTGTCGTGGATAACCTCTGCAGTGAGTATTGTTCAGTACATATTCGTCAATCTAGACAACTCCCTTCTGTTTTTTTTTCTCTCTCTCTCTCTCCTTTCCTAAATCCTAAGTAATCATAACTAGCAACGTAAACTAAGCCTTGCAAACGTACGAACTCTCGTTTTTAATTAAATTAATCCCTGTAACATTCCCAGGTAGCACCCGGACGTCCGATGTACGTCCTTTGTACGTTCGTATCGGACCTATGTACGTTCCAGGGATGTCCCAATAATGTCCGTATGTCCGAGATATGTCCGAAATACGTACCAGGAAAGTCCGGCAGAGGTCCCAGTTAGGAAGTGGTACGTACATAGGACGTCCCATTCGGACCTATCTGGTACGTATCTGGGACTTACCTATAACTATGTGGCTCGTATCTGGGACATATCTCGGACATATCTGGCACGTATCTGGAACATACGGACGTTATTCGGACATCCCTGGTACGTATCTGGGACATAAGGACGTTATTCGGACATCCCTGGTACGTATCTGGGACATAAGGACGTTATTTGGACGTACGGCTGGACATATTCTGAACGTTAACAGTACGTTTACAGGATGTTTATAGGATATGGTTTCTGCATATTAAAACCTACTAAACAATATTCTTTGTATAATGTTTAAAAAATTTACTGTTTTTATTGTAATTTACTATATACATATAGCAGAAATAAAAAATATTTATTACAAGAAATATTTATTTAAACATATAAAAGTTTCATAACTAAATATAACTAAATATAACTAAATATAACTAAATATAACTAAATATAACTAAATATAACTAAATATAACTAAATATAACTAAATATATCTAAACATAACTAAATATAACATAAAAAAAAAAAATAATATGTATTAACCTAAAGAAAATATAATTTAAAAAAAAATATAGTTAAAAAAAATATAGTTAAAAAAAATATAGTTAAAAAAAACTTATTTAAAACACTCGAGATACAACTTTCTTCCTTTCCGCAGCCCTCCTAAGCCACTTCTGCATACAAACTTCAATTTCATTCTTCGTAGCAGATACCTTCGATATCATTGCTGCATCTAAAAATTAGAATTTCAATTCAATAATATGTTCAACTGTATATAAATAAATATAAAAAAATAACAAAGTACACGTGAATAATTACCAATCATCACTGTGGCTAACTTGGTTGTGTTAAATCTCCTTTTTCCTTTTTTCCCCATCCAACTGAATTCCATAGCCAATTCATCAGACATAACGGTTCCCATGGTCCGCTTGACGAAGCTGGCGCAGTTAGCCCCGCCAATATTCGCTAACTCATAAGCCTGCAAATTAATAATTTATTTACAATCGAGTAGGAACTTTCAGTTAGAAGCAGCTATGGTGAAGGTTCTATTTAATTACCACATTTTTTGCATTTTCCCCATCTCGCAAAAATTCATCCAGCTTTGCAAATTGCTCTTGTGAGTTGATCGGACAGCAAATATGCTCAAAAATCGATGTTACGTTTTGTGTATCTGAGCATTTTTGATGATCAACTTCAAGCTTTTTTTCGATGTCTGTTACTCTTGCAAGAATATCAGTAATCAGGGTTCGCAACACATGCTGCTGTTCGATTATTGTTTTTAAATATTTATTGGTTTGCCCGTCTCCTGAAAAATTAGATTTTTAGATACGTGTTTAGGCTAATATGTATTTCCATATTTAAATTCGCTTAGATACAGTGAATTGAACTAATTTTCAGACGCTCTAAAAAATACGATAACTTTTTTAATATTGTACTATACGATTCGAACGTATCTTTTAAATTGTCAATAAAGGACCTCGTAAAAAAATTTGAAAATGTAACTTTTAGTATTCTTTCTACAATTCCAATTAATTGCAATTTTGGAAAAAAAATTTTACATCTTGTAGTAAACTAATTGTTTTAGCTTCTGAAAAAAGTTCACATTGTATAGTACAATAATAAAAAAAGTTATCAACTTTTTTAGAGCGTCCTAATATTAATCCGAGTCACTGCAATTCTATTAACTTACCAATACTTGTAAAATTTGTAGAAACCTGGTCTGAAAACAATAATCCTGGTTTATACACCGATATAACAATTACTTATAGAAAGAAATTAAGCAATTAGCCTAAAATAGCATAAAATCTTTTATTTACATACCTAGCTCGTAGCGTCGGTTGATCCCTGGAGGCGTATGCAGCACCCGATCGGATTCAATCTGGTCGACTGTCCTGCTGAATGTACCTGAAAACAATAATTATGGTTTATACACCGATATAATAATTATTTATGGAAAGAAATTAAGCAATTATCATAAAATAGCAGAAAATCTTTTATTTACGTACCTAGATCGTTGATCGCCGGAGGCGTATGCAGCACCTGATCGGATTCAATCTGGTCGACTGTCCTGCTGAATGTACCTGAAAACAATAATCATGGTTTATACACAGATATAATAATTATTTATGGAAAGAAATTAAGCAATTATTATAAAATAGCATAAAATATTTATTTACGTACCTAGGTCGTAGCGTCGTTTGAGCGCTGGTGGCGAAAGCAACACCGATTCCGATTCTTCATCGGTGTCGCTCATAAGGTGTACAATTTTCCGTTTCCTTAACTGACTGAGTTCAACTTCCGACTGTAAATCAGAAGTCTCCTCAGCCACTTTCGCCTTGGCCCTTGCCTGGGCATAATCATCTGAAAGCATTTTTAAATTATATATTTTTATTTTAGTTTCATCATATCATAAAATCTTTAACTCACCGTAAGTGCCATTCTTAAAATGTTTGACCGGGTGTTTTGGCCAACATTCGTTGACCTGCTCACACGCCTTCATGGCCTTTATTAATCGGCCGTGTGGTAATGAGGGCCAATGACAATAATCACCTATTAACCACGAAGAGGGCACTGCATCTACCGTGCCATCTTTCACGAATTCTACTATAGTCCACGATTTCATGTCGTTGCAGGATCTGCAAAATTTATATTTAATTAATATACAAGAAATATTTTTACACTGTATGCCGCAGGGTCTTCGTTCATGCCGCGGGGTTCATCACACACAGTTTAAATCGGAATAACTTTTTATGAATGGACCAAACGACTTCAATTTCTCTGTAAGGCTAGAAGGATTAATTTAGTAAATGATGGCTATTAAATATGTTGAAAAAATTCATTTGATCGGAATTGTGACAAACCATAGTAAAAATTGAATTTTACAACTTTTTCAATTGGGCTAATAACGAAAATTTAAAAGATGTGTTTTGTAAACTCGTATAAATTATATAAATTCTGAAAATTTCGTTGAAATTGGTTAATTGGTTCACGAATAATAAACGATCAAAAGTGGTAAAAATTGCAATTTTTCATGATTTTCAGCCTATAAGTACCATTTTTACTACATGTGATCGTTTATAATTCGTAAACCAATTAACCAATTTCAATGAAATTTTCAGAATGTATATATATAATAGGTTTACAGAGAAATTGAAGTCGTTTGATCCATTCATATAAAAGTTATTCTAATTTAAAGTGTGTGCGTAACTGTATACAATAATATAACGAAAGGGCGTAAGCAGAAACACTAACGGTAATAAATAGTAACAATGAAAATACTTACTTGTATAAATAGGAATTGAATATACAATATAACGATGCTATGTATCACGGGAGATTTCTGTAACACGTTGTCTACTGAAGCTCTCGCACAAGACTGTTTTTGTCACGCAGCAACGACGCGTTCTTCTTCACATTCGATCGTCGCTTGTTTTACCGATCGTCGCTTGTTCTGTCAACCGTCGCTTGTTTTATCAACCGTCGCTTTTCTCACCGATAATCGCTTATTTCGATATATCGATGGGACGATGGGACCGTTCAGATACGCGTACGACACAGCGAAGCAAGGACCGTCCCGTCGCGCGTCGCGTCGCCTTGTGTTTTTGTGAGTTCAATTAGCAACAATTACTATCAGCAACTGTGTGGGTGGAATTGGATATCTCCATTTCAGATAAGTTTATATTTTTTATTTATTATTATTCATTTAAATTTAACATGACTGGCAAAAGGAAAATCGAAAAATATTATATGCGTGCCAAAAGATTTTCGCGTCTATCGAACAATAGTTTTCACGAAGAAGCTTCTGTTTCATCGGACAGAAGTACAATTAGCAATGTAAACAATGAATTTCTTCAATCAGATTTTTCGTCGTCTAGTACAACTATTGAAAGTGACATTTCTGTAGAAAGTCTTCAGTTTAGAGGAACTACAGAAAGTCAAAATTTCACAGAAGCAACGCGCGCGTTATTAGCCGACACCGACAGTAATGATATAGATGTTCGTGTTAGTTTAGCGGAATGGGCTGTACAACATAATATTCCACATGTCGCGGTTAATCATTTACTTTCGATATTGAAGAAGCCCATTCCAAATTTACCCACGGATGCTAGAACTCTTTTGAAAACATGTAAGACAGTCGTTACTAAACAAATTGAGCCAGGGCATTATTACCATTTTGGTTTACAAAATGCCATTTTAAATCTTTGTAAATTTATGGACATTTCTTCTTTTATTGACAATACAATTCGGATCAACGTTAATATCGACGGTCTTCCATTATCAAAGAGTTCTAGCAGCCAAGTATATCCTATTCTTTGTAGTGTAACAGGATATACAAATGTAGCAATGATCGGTATTTATCATGGTTATGCAAAACCAAAAGACACTAATAGTTTTTTATTCGATTTTGTTCAAGAGGCGATAGCCCTTAGTAATAGTGGATTGTTAATTAATGAACATTTATATCATTTACAAATACAATCTTTTATTTGTGATACTCCCGCAAAATCTTTTATCAAATGCATAAAAGGTCATGCGGGATATCATTCATGTACAAAATGCCATATTGAAGGGGATTTTATTGATAATAGGGTATGTTTTCCAGAAATAAATAATATTAGATTGCGAACAGACCTTGAATTTAGAATGAAAGTTGATGAAGATCATCACACGGGTATAACTTCTTTAGAAAATATTCCGGGAATTGATATGATAAATTCTTTTCCACTTGATTATATGCATTTGATTTGTTTGGGCGTAGTGAAGAAATTACTTTTGAACTTGTGGTGCTGCGGAAAACCTACCACAAAAATTTCAAATTCGGATTCTCTTAATATATCGAATTCTTTGGTTTCTCTGGCAAAGTGCATGCCATTAGAATTTAATAGAAAGCCACGTAGTTTGAATGAACTGAAACGATGGAAAGCAACGGAATTTAGGCAGTTCCTTTTTTACACCGGCCCAGTAGTTTTATTAAACAATATAAGTAAAGATCGCTATACTAACTTTCTTACGTTGCATGTAGCTATAATTATATTATCAAATTCAAAATATTTAGAATTAATTGACTATGCATCTGAATTGTTAAATTATTTCGTTAAAACCTTTAAAGTATTATATGGAGCACAGCACATCTCTCACAATGTTCACAATCTCTTACACATTGCGGGAGATGTAAGAAATCATGGGCCATTGCACGATTTCGGAGCTTTCCATTTTGAAAATTTTTTGCAAACTATTTTAACATCTATTCGAACGCGTGATAAAATATTAGAGCAAATAGTAAAACGGCATTCGGAAAAATGCCATATTTTTAATGAAAAAAAGATGCATAGTAGTAAATTTCCCATTTTTAAAAATGAACATTTTGACGGTCCCTTAATACAAAATATTAAAGCTAGTAAACAATTTAAATGCGTTGATTTCCATCATTTCAGTTTAAAAACTAGTGAGCCAAATAACTGTTGTTCTCTTGTAAATGCTAACATAATTCTTGTTCAAAATGTAATATTATCAGGCGACGAATACAAGATAATCGGTAGAAAATTTTTACATCTAAAAGATTTTTATGAAAGTCCCTGTAAATCATCCGAATTTGGAATTTTCTCTATAGAATCTCCTTCTTTAGGTCCTTTCGAAATTTTTAATGTTACGGATGTTGTCGCGAAATATATTAAATTTGAAATGAATGAAAAAATTATTGTTTTCCCATTGCTACATTGTCTTTCATAAGTATATGTATACAGTGGCGTGCAATAATTTTCGGCCGCTCTCAAAGAGACGATAACTTTTTTAATATTGTACTATACGATTTGAACTTTTTTGGGAAGCTAGAGCAATTAGTTTACTACAGGATGTGAAAAAAAATTATTCAAAAATTGCAATTGATCGGAATTGTTGACAAAATACTAAAATTTACAATTTCAACTTTTTATGTGGGCCTATATTGAAAATTTAAAAAATACATTTTGTAGATCTGTGTGAATTTTCGGCCTCTAACTGCAATAAATCTAAGGATTCTTACATCTTTCAATGCTTGTCGTTTTTTACACTTTTTAAATTTTCAATATATGACCACATAAAAAAGTTGAAAATGGTACTTTTAATATTTTATCAACAATTCCGATCACTTGCAATTTTTGAACAAATTTTTTTCACATCCTGTAGTCAACTAATTGCTCTAGCTTCCCAAAAAAGTTCAATTCGTATAGTACAATATTAGAAAAGTTATCGTCTCGTTTAGAGCGGCCGAAAATTATTGCACGCCACTGTACATATGTTCGGATATCTTTTTCTTTATTTTTTTTTTAATCTAGCTTCAACGTTTAACACTTTTAGCACGTATGTATGTAATAGTTACGGTAATTATACATAAAAGGTTACAAGAGGTTTAACCTTTTCTGCATACTTACTATAATTATATTTGTCCAAGCCAATTGTAACATTGCAGTTGTGCTATATGTAAAGCCAGCCAAAATGTGGGACTATAGGGCTACCGGCGAACTACCCACATTAAAAAAAGCAGTAACGTGCTACGGGTAACACCTCATTTGGGTGGTACGGAAGTTTACCCATTTTATATGAATTAGGGAGTGAAAAGGTTCTGAAAAGGTTTCAAACTGTTATATATCAGTTCTGATTGAAACAGTTATGAAGAACCAAAACAATGTTATAAATGTTATATATTATAATAATATTATAATGCTTTCAGATGTGGTGACAACGATGATGAATCCGATTCGGTATTGCCTCCGGCATTAAAACCACGTATGTATTCGTCTTGCAGTGCAGCTGGCTAGGTAAAAAGGAAAAGAGAAGATTTGATACTATGAACTTCGCCAAAGTAATAATAGGTAATTATTCACATTCAATTTATTATTTTTGATATTTAGTTCTATACAATTGAATATATTATTGAATTGAAATTCTAATTTTTAGATGCAGCAAAGATATAAAAAAATATCTATTCATCAAAAAGAACCAGCAGTTTCCATACAGATGTGACTTAGGAGGACTGAAGAAATAACTAAACTTATATCAAAAGTTTTTTAATAATGTAAGGCAGGCATGTCAAATTCTTTTACCACCAAGGGTCTCATTCAGTATTATAAATTAATTCGAGGGCCGCAATAGAAAAGAGCAGACTCGAAATAAAAGGAAATACATTTGTGTTATTAACATTGCTGTTACGCATACAAAATAACATACGTACAAAAGTTGTTTTTCTTCAAGTTTACTTTGTTTGAATAAATGTATTTCATTTTTGTTTCGAAGAAACTTTCCAATGTTTTTCAATAATCAAATTTTCAAAATTTGGTTGAATTTGTTAAACTGTAATTTTTTTTTAATTGATTGTACATGCGGGTCTGTTCATCTTGACCTTTCCGCATTTTTATTATTTTTTAACGTTGAAAATAGTGGTTCACACATACAGTGACTGAATAATATTCGAACACTTAAAAAGACGATAACTTTTTAAATATTGGACTATACAATTTGAACTTTTTTGAGAAGTTAGAGCAATTGATTTGCTACACAATATGAAAAATACTCTTCAAAAAAATTCTATGTATTCGGAATTGCAGAGAAAATACTAAAAGTTGTACTTTGCAACTTTTTTATATGGGCTTATATGGAAAACGTAGTAAACACGTTTCGTAGATCTGTATCTATTCTTACAACTTTCAATTCCTGTAGTTTTTTCCTGCATCAACCGATTTCGATGAAACTTTTACAATGCATATAATTGACACAGATCTACAAAATGTACTTTCTAAATTTTCAATATAGGCCCACATAAAAAAAGTCTAAAATTATAACTTTTAGCATTTTCTTTGTAATTCCGACAATTTGCAATTTTAAAAAAAATTTCTTTTCACAACCTGTAGTAAACTAATTGCGCTCTTGTTTTCAAAAAAAGTTCAAATCGCATGGTACAATATCAAAAAAGTTATCGCCTTTTTAAAAGTGTTCGAATATTAGGGGGAGTTAGTGTATAAATTATACATACATATATGTATATACATATACATATGTGCTACCACTGCTACGTAAATCACTCCTATAATAGAAAAATTTATGTACATTTTATCATTTTTGTACTTACATCTTTTATAATAGTTATAAATAAGTTATCAATAAATATATATTAGTGTTATACATATATGCGATTGTATTGTACTATGTATGTACTATATAATAATTAATGTTAATAATAAATGTGATATTTGTTTCACTTTTTAACCTCATACAAGGAATATTGTTTAGTAGTTTAAAATATGCAGAAACGATATCCTATAACCGTCCTGTAAATGTCCTTTTAACGTTCAGAATATGTGTAGCAGATATCTATGTATATAAAGTCTTATAATTAATTTTTAAAAATAACTACTATTTTAAATTTCACTTAATTAAATTTACTATAAGGTATATATATTGCTTATCTTATCACTATATATATTGTTATAAATAATCGTCATATAATTACTAAGTAACTTTTGTTTAAACAGTCTCTTTATCTGTTTATAGGAAATGTGTGAAAAATATACATATATTGACACTTTAATTGTGGTAACAGCCGGTGTAGCGTGATGGCAAAAGTATCACGTTTCCACACGAAAGACCAGAGTATGTTCAGCATTTATGAAAAGAATAAGTATAGGTGTAACATAAATCAGTAAATAAAAAATATTATAAAAATTTTAAAATACTATGTACTGTTATATTATTTTTGACCTATTAAACATTCTAATTAAGAAAAATTCCAATTTTACATCAGTTCTTTGTTGCAATTCAAGTAGAAATTTTTTATTTTGCATATATACGGTCCCCAATATGTACATAAATACATAACATACATACATACATATAAGGTGTATGTATATATATAAATAAAAAAATATATATAAATATATACATATATTGTTGTATATAAATATTTCTCATGCATGAGAAGTCCTTGTACGTTGAAAGTCCTGAACACGGATATAAAACTTGAAAAATAGACGTGCTTTGGACATCCGAAATTCAAGTCCAACAGAAGTCCCTGGGACGAAAAAAATGGACGTCCCTGGGAAATCCGAAATTTTGGTCCCACGGATGTCATTAGGACGTAAAATACGAATGTCCATAGGACGTCCGAAATTCACGTTCAACGGAGGTCCCTGGGACGAAAAAAATGGATGTCCCTGGGACATCCGAAATTCGGTCGCACGGATGTCCATAGGACGTAAAAAATGGATGTCCATAGGACGTCCGAAATTCACGTCCAACGGAAGTCCCTGGGACGAAAAAAATGGACGTCCCTGGGACATTCGAAATTTAGGTCCCACGGACGTACTTAGGAAGTAAAAAACGGATGTCCATAGGACGTCCGAAATTCATGTCCAACGGAAGTCCCTGGGACGAAAAAAATGGACGTCCCTGGGACATCCGAAATTTAGGTCCCACGGACGTCCTTAGGACGTAAATTTCGGATGTCCGTGGGACGTCCGAAATTTAGGTGCCAGGGACGTCCGTGGGACATACAAAACGGACATAGGACGTATGGACGTAAACCGTACATAAAACGGACGTCCCTGGGACGTACGGTGCTACTTGGGATTTGACGGTGATCGATCCAAAATTCGTAGCTTCGTAAAACAAATTGAGGGAGTCTTTAAATTAGCAGCCGAAAATCAAAAAAATGCTCTATTACTTTACGTGAAAAGTCGAATTACCGGTAAGGCACGCGAACAAATTGACATTCATTGCAACCTCACGACTTGGGAAGAAGTATCTGATCTTCTTTTCAATCTGTACCAAGACAAAAAAACTCTCGATCAGCTATTTGAGGAACTAAATTCAATAACCCAAAGGCAAAATGAAAATGTATCGCAATTTTTTCAAAGGATCGAAAACCTCTCGTCTCGAATCCTTGCGACCGTACACGAATCAGAACTAGACGAAAATCTTTTACCTGGAATTATGGCAATGGTAACTAAAATGACTCTTAACCGTTTTATTTATCACACGCTTCCTCAAAGTTCACAAATGCTTCGATATAGGGAATTTAGAACGATTAATCAGGCATTTACCGCTGCTTCGACAGAAGAAAAAGCACTTCGAATACGATATGATAATTACCCAAATTGCATTTATTGTAATAGGACAAATCATGCAAGTAATGATTGTCGCTTTAAAAATTCAACATCCCAAACCCATTTGCCTCAATAAAATCAAACTTTTAGACCAACAGTTTTTCAAAATTATTACACAAATTCAAGACAATCCCAAAATTCAAATCAACCTCAAAATTCAAATCGATTCCACAATCCAAATCAACTAAATGATCATAGGCCAAATCAAAGCTCGTATCGGTCAACTAATCGAATTCAATGCCGATATTGTAAAAATTTGGGCCATTCTATCGATGAGTGCATAAAAAGATTTGTTACAAACGTTCAACGAAATAAAAATAACGGGAATAAGTTCAATCCCCAAATCACCCAACACTCAAGTGTTCATTTAAGCAACAAAGATGTTCAACCCCCTAACCAACATTTTAATCCTCTTGTACGAACATCTAAAAACAATGATCAATTAAATATTACGGCCCAGCTTGACTCATTCACTTTTCATTTAAACGCTAGCGAGTTAACATTCGTTTTATTTGAATCTCCATCGTCTAATTCTCCTGACGGTGTTCTAAAATTTTTAATTGATACATGAGCATTAATATCGCTAATAAAAAAATCAAGCCTTGAAAATTTAAACATTGCAAATCCTCAACCGATCATGCTCAACGGTATTAATGTCAATGCGCCAATCGCAACTCTTGGAGAAACCGAACTCCAATTATCAATTCTCAAATACCAATTCAATTGCAAATTCCAAGTCCTCGATTCTAACACGAGTGTCCCTTTCGATGATCTTCTAGGACAAGACTTTTTTGCTACACTAGGTTGTAAAATTGATTTTCAGAATTCGTCTATTTCAATTGAGGCGATTCCATTTCCAATTCCTCTCCAACAAAATATAAGTCAACGCTCGAATACAAATTTGATATCAATCAGCCCTCGAACAGAAATGATTCTCAAAGTATCGGTAGTAAACCCTCTCAATTTACAAGAAGGAATAATTCTAAATCAGTCATTAGATCGAAAAGAATCTTTAATCACTCCTAGTGCATTCGTGAAAGTAGTCAATAAGGACGAAGCTTTAATTACAATTATCAATCGATCTCCAGAAAGGAAAACTTTCACCAAACCTAATTTACCACCTACGCCCCCCTAATAATATACTTTATTCTTCTAGTAATGACTCAAAAAACAAAAGGCTTGAATTGATAAATGCAAATTTACGCACAGAACATTTAAACCCCGAGGAAAAGAGTTCGATAGTAGAGTTATGCCATGAATTTCAAGATATTTTTCATCTCCCTGATGACGTATTAACTACAAGTTCTGCAGCTGTAAATAAAATTTCAACGATTGACGATATTCCAATTCATGTCAAGTCTTATATAGATATCCTGAGATACATAAGAACGAGGTATCGAGACAAATTGAAAAAATGTTACAGCAAGGAATCATTAAACCTTCTACAAGTCCATTCTGAAAATTGATCCTCCCAAAACTCTTAAACAATTGAAAACATTTCTCGGAATGATAGGATACTATCGAAAATTCATTCCCAATTTCGCCACAATCGCGAAACCCATGACTTTTCTATGTAAAAATGACATAGAATTTGCTTGGTCTAAGCAACAGCAAAACGCGTTCGAGACATTCAAATCAATCCTAACCAGCGAACCTGTATTACAATATCCCGATTTTTCTCAACCTTTTCTCGTTACCTGCGACGCCTCCAATATAGGTATTGGCGGTGTACTCTCGCAAATAAGAAACAATAAAGATTTACCCGTGGCTTACTATTCGCGTACACTGAATAGTTCTGAACAAAACTATTCAACGACTGAAAAAGAGCTTCTAGCTATTATAAATACCATCGAACATTTTCAACCTTATCTCTATGGCAGAGAATTTACGATCTATACTGACCACAAACCTCTTCAGTGGCTTTTTAACTGTAAAGATCCTTCTTCGAAACTTGTCCGATGGCGTTTACGTCTTAATGAATATAAGTACGTAATTAAATATAAACCAGGGAGGGTGAATTCCAATGCAAACGGTTTATCGCGTCTACACCCTAATTTAAAAGAAAATGCTAAATCCTTATTCTACGTACATAAACCCAATAAAACATATCAAGATTTTACAAAGTTTCATTATACAAACACTGAATTAATTGAATTCCCAAAAGAGGATGCGCCACTTTCAAAATTAAAAGGCACTATAGTACTTTTATGCCCCGAAGACCTAGATAAAGGAAACCAATACGCAGATTACATTATTGAAAATTTTGATACAACTACACTAGCTTCAAGTCCCAATGGACTACATAAGTTAGAAAATAATAATCAAACATTTTTAATTCTATTCCCCAGAAACTTATATTACGATAAGACCGATTATCGTAATCTATTCCAAAGTTTTATGAATCTTCAAGACACAATAAAATTAAAAGACTTTACCTTAATTCCACCCAAAAAGAAAAACAGTGTCAAACCAGAAATTTTCAATGAAATGGTTAGATTAATTTTTTCTTCGAATAATATTAAATTTTTAAATAGAAAGAAAATTGTTCCTAACGATCGCGATGAAATACGAACAATCCTTAAAGAATGCCACGATAGTAAATTATCCGGACACTGTGGTTTCAATCGTACCTATTCCAAAATTAAAGAAAAATACCATTGGTTTATTTGCAAATTAACTTTAGAAGATCCAATGCGGAAAGGACATATTAGTTTTCATTGTGAACGTACTATCCAGCTAATTGAATCAGAGCTATCAGAATGTAAATTCAAACGTGAAATCCTCCAACAATTAACCGAAAAAATGGTTATCAGGAAGAAACGTGGTCTATTAAATGGTATGTCATATTTATTGAAATGGGCTTTTGTTATCCTAGATGCTGATGATGCTCATGTCAGTTCTATACCAAGTAGCACGCGACGTCTTGGAGACGTCTTTTTTACGGCTTTTTTAGTCTGAACGTCTTACGTCCTGAATAGACGTCTTTAAGACGTCTTAAAGACATCTTTTTGGAGACGTCGTTTGAACGTATGAAATGAGACGTCTTAAAGACGTCTTTTTCTGACGTTCTGGAGACGTCTCATTTTAGACGTCTTGAAGACGTCTTAAAGACATCTTTCTGGAGACGTCTCATTTTAGACGTCTTGAAGACGTCTTAAAGACATCTTTCTGGAGACGTCGTTTGAACGTCTGAAGTGTGACGTCTTAAAGACGTCTTTTTCGATACATCTCAGAGACGTCTCATTTTAGATGTCATAAAGACGTCTTTTTCGATACGCCTCAGAGACGTCTCATTTAAGATGTCATAAAGACGTCTTTTTGAAGGCTAATAAATGACTTGAATTTTTAGGAGATGTTATGGAAGAGACTACTTTGCTGTGCAATGACTAAACTACTTCTTCCAAGTTTTGCTATTATTTGGAAGGACAAAAAATAAATTTCAAAATTTCATTTATTATACGAATATTAAGGAACTTAATATTAGATTTGCGTGTTCTAAATATGAATGAATTAACACAAGTCCTTTGGTCTTGAGGCCTAATACATACGTATATACAGGGAGTCCCATATAAATGGGAACACCTAAATATGTTTCGTATTTACAGTCTTGTCAGAAAACTTCAGAGGACAAAAGTGACACTATTGCAGGGGGAAAATATAATGGTAAAGAAAAAAATTTTTTATGTCGTGTTTTTTAATGAAATTTCAAGGTCACCGATGTTTTTTAAATAGAATAGTATATTTTTTTACGATAGCATGATAGACAATAAAATACTGAATTTAGTGGATACCACCTTTTTGACCTTGAAATGACCTTGAGCAAGAATAATCATGGTGGAGCGGATACAATGTGGAAGTTTAAAACTTACGTGTTTCAGCAAAGATTACGCGTTGTTTACTTCTACATTGTATCCGCTCCAACATGATTATTCTTGCTCAAGGTCATTTCAAGGTCAAAAAGGTGGTAACCACTAAATTCAGTTCTTTATTGTCTATCATGCTATCGTAAAAAAAATATACTATTCCATTTAAAAAAACATCAGTGACCTTGAATGTTCATTAAAAAACACTAAATAAAAAATTTTTTTCTTTACCATTATATTTTCCCCCTGCAATAGTGTCACTTTGTCCTCTGAAGTTTTCTTATAGGACTGTAAATACGAAAGATATTTAGGTGTTCCCATTTTTGGGACATCCTGTGTATACATATACAGGGTGTCCCAAAAGTACTTCAACGCCGGGAAATGGGAGGTTCCTTGGGTCATTTGAAGCGACATTTTCCTTAACAAAAATGGCGTCCGCGGCTTTGTTTAGGAGTTATTAACGAAAAAGACGGACCAACCAGAGCGCGCCTAGTCGCTCGGCGGCACGGTCAGCGCGGCGAGCCGTGGGGAGGAGAGTGTTGTCGGTACGCTGCGATGTCGTAACAAAGAACAGTTTCTCGATTATGTCCCCGGATTTCGATGAGCTTTGGATATGTTGCAAAGACCATGATTCTGAACAACATTTCCCTTTAGACTTTTTGCCTCGCATCTTTAGTTTACGAGATATTTGTAAAAACTTAAATCCATTTGCTGCTTCGAAATGTGTATCACTGTCACTGGGTCATTCGGTGACCCAGTGACGAACTGCACAGATGTCTTCAGGTGTACGACAGTACCGAAAGCTAAGGGTTGTACGGTCAGGTCAACGAACTGTACAGCTGATGGTAGGTAGCAGGTATACGACAATCACATGTTTCGGTTTTCCTGCAGATTTGTACGCAGAGTCGATGGGTTACTGTTCGAAAACGTCGTCCGTCTTTCTTTTAGAAAGTTTCTTAAGGGAGGCATAGGACAATAGGGACCCTAAAACGCCACGCCGACCTGACATTTCTACCTCTTGCTGGGTGAAAGGACGGACGACGTTTTCGAACAGTAACCCATCGACTCTGCGTACAAATCTGCAGGAAAAGTTCGTTGACCTGACCGTACAACCCTTAGCTTTCGGTACTGGTTTTACAAATATCTCGTAAATTAAAGACGCGAGGCAAAAAGTCTAAAGGGAAATGTTGTTCAGAATCGTGGTCTTTACAACATATCCAAAGCTCATCGAAATCGGGACATAATCGAGAAACTATTAGTTGTTACGACATCGCAGCGTACCGACAACACTCTCCTCCCCCCGGCTCGCCGCGCTGACCGTGCCACCGAGCGACTAGGCGCGCTCTGGTTGGTCCGTGTTTTTCGTTAATAACTCCTAAACAAAGCCGCGGACGCCATTTTTGCTAAGGAAAATGTCGCTTCAAATGACCCAAGGAACCTCCCATTTCCCGGAGTTGAAGTACTTTTGGGTGTAACAGACCTGTTACTGCAGGCCTGTTACTAACGCGCCGCGTCAGTACCGCGAACCGGCCGCGAGATGGCTACGATTCCCGCAAGGGAAAATGGGCACGCCACACCTTCGGGAATCGGCCGCCAGATGGCCAACGCCGCGAATACCGATTCTCGCAATTGAAACTAACCGGGCGCGGGGATATATCGACCGGCCGATCCAACAAACGGGACCAGAGGTTACCCGCCGAGCCGACGCCGCCTCGACTAGTAGAAATACCGTACCAAAGCCTAAAGAGTCCATTACCGTATTTTTCACTCACCCCAGAGGTAAGTCTTCCCCCCCGTTCAGAGCAGCTTCGCCGAGCCAGCGATCTGCACACTCTCTCTCTCTCTCTCTCTCTCTCTCTCTCTCTCTCTCTCTCTCTCTCTCTCTCTCACTGTCCTTTCTTTCCATCGCAATCGATCGTCGAGCCAACGATCGAACTGCTCTCCGCCGATCGATCGTCGAACCAACGATCGATTGCCCTCCACCCACCGAGCGCCGAGCCAGCGACCGGGTACCGTACAGACCATCCTCCACCCTAGTAACGTCTGCCCTGACCGCGCTCCGTATCTCCCGCGATCGCGTACCGCGCTCCACCGGGATCCAGTAGTCGCGAACACCAAGGGAATCCATTGCAGCGAGACTCACCGTCTCAGATAACAAAGAGAGTTTTATTTAACCCTGTCGATTAAACCATTTCCTCCTCCGTACGAACCCCGGCACGACGAGCTATCGACCGGGTAACAAAACTGTTACATGGGACAGCCTGTAGAATGGGTAGAATATAAGATAAACTTTGTTGTTATATACATATTTTTATTTTTATGGAATTTTTTTTATTATTGTAAGTACAAAACCAATAAAGTATAATCCTAAATAATGTCACTTTTAAATTTTATTTCTTTTTATTTTAAATTATTTTTGTTATTTCCGTGGACTTTCTAAACCACATCTGTACTGTAATTTCCGTCTCATCCTTTGGGTCCATCGATATTTTCGCTGCATCTAAAAATTAGAATTTCAATAAATATAGGCAACTATCAAAAATATAATAAAGTGCACGTGAACAATTAATTAATTACCTATATTATATTATTGCTGTATAGATAATTTTGTAGCATCGGATCTCCTCTTCCTTCGTGGCGAATTGACAGCTCCCATTGACAAAATTAGAACAATAATTATTGTTAGGCCTGCAAATTAATAATTTAGTTACAATCGTCTGTGAACTTTTTGTTAAATTACCGTATTTTTTATATCCGCATCTCGTCTCAAATTCTTCCTCCGAATTAATGGGATACAATAAAATGTGATTAAATATTATGCATTGACGTTTTTTCTGGTTGAGGTCGTGTCGGTTTTTCTTGAGGCATTTTTTGAGCTTTTCAAATGCTGTTCCATATTACCATTTTGTTGGGTTTGCTGATTTCCTGAAAATTTAGATTTTTGAGATACCGTGTTTACAACATATCCTAAACCGCTATGAATCTACAAATTATATTTTTTAAATTTTTGTTACAAGCCCAAACAAAAAAGTTGTCAAAAGGACGTTTAAAAATTTTTTTCATACTCCGATTAAAGGCATTTTTTTTTAAATTTTCTATAAAGATGTTATTCTGATTGAAAGTGTGTGCCACTAATTAAGAGATTAACTGTATGTTACATGACCGAACAGAATAACAGAAACGAATTACATACAACCAAAACCCGAACCGAACTGCAAAAACAAAAAATAATTATTATAGAATTGTAACTGTAATATAACCGATATAACATTATAATATGTATTATTTTGCTTCTACATAACTGTTTCAAACAGAACCGATAAATAACAGTTTGATACAGTTATTTTTAGAACCTTTTCACTCCATGATTCAATTAAAATGGGTAATCTTCCATACCACCCAAATGAGGTGTTACCCGCTGGCACATTACTGTTATTTTTTAATATGGGTAGTTCGCCGGTAGCCCTATCGTCCCATAATTTGACTGGCTTTACATATAGCACAACTGCAATGTTACAATTGGCTAGGACAGATGTAATTATAGTAAGGGTATGCACAGAAAGTTACACTTTACCGATTTAAATGATTTTGAAATGTTATCTCGAGCATGACTCTGTATAACTTTTGCCTGGAAACATACAGGGTGAATTCGATAAAGCAGGACACCTAAATATCTCCGTTACTTTTCGTTGTACAAAAAACCTTCGTAGGACAAAGTTACACTGTTTGAAGGGCCACATATAACGGTGTAAGGGAAAAAAAATTTCAAGGTCATTTTTATGAGATTTCAAGGTTATCGATGTTTTTTAAATGGAATGATATATTTTCGTTAACGTAATGTTGTAGCTGACAAAATAACGAATTCATGCATGTAACACAATATGACCTTCAAATGACCTTCAACCCAGAAAAATGGTATAAATAAAATTCAACGTGTAAGATTCATTTGATGTATTTCTGTTACGCCAAATGTTCAAAAATATTCCCTTGAGCTGCTATACATTCAAATGTATCGCAATACACAACATAATAACAGATTCGGTGTTGACAGGAGGACAATTATGATATACCTTCACCTATACGTTCGTACAGAATCGTGTCTATCCACTACTAATTACTCAGAAGACCTTCTTGCTATCAGATTTCCACAGTTTCTAAGATTTCTCGATCAGTTTATCGATGAACGTTTCACAATGCGTTACTCGAAGGAAGATAAGATTGATATGATTTTCATTTATGGAGAAAGTCGACAGTGTTTAAGAGAAGCCGTGCAGTTGTACAAGGACCGATTTCCTAATCGTAATTGTCCATCAGTTTCCGTTTACTCCAATTTGTTAAATAAATTCCGTGAAACTGGTAGTGTCGAAAATAAAAAACGTACAAAGGTGAGGACTGTAAGGAATGAAGCAAACACAATTAATGTTCTGGCAGCAGTGAATACAAACCCTCACGCTAGTACGAGGCAAATCGCACGAGGAAGTGGCATTAGTCAAAAATGTGTAGTGCAAATACTCCAGGAACACAAATTTCACCCCTTTCACCTATCAATTCATCAAGAACTTCATGGTAGAGACTTTGTAAATCGTGTAAACTTTTGCCCGTGGGGATTGAGACAATTGATAAACGATGGAGCATTTTTTAATAATGTATTATTTACCGATGAAGCTTCGTTTACAAATCACGGGCAAATAAATTTAAAAACCTGCATTATTGGTCATCTGAAAATCCGCGGTGGTTACGGACAGTCGACAAACAAAGACCATGGTCCGTCAATATTTGGTGCGGAATTTTAGATAACCAAATAATTGGGCCTCACTTTATTACCGGAACATTAAATGCAGAAAAATACATTGTCTTTTTACGAGAATCGTTACCAATTCTCCTGGAAAATACACCCTTGAACATTCGTAAAAATATGTGGTATCAACATGACGGATGTCCGGCCCATTCTTCCCGTGTCGTAACACAATTCTTAAATAACAAGTTTCCAAATCGTTGGATTGGACGTAACGGACCCGTATTATGGCCAGCTCGCTCACCAGACCTTACACCCCTTGATTTTTATCTATGGGGAAGACTGAAAGACGATGTTTATAGTGAACCACCAACGACTATAGACAACATGAAAGGAAGAATCGTCCAGGCTTGTGCGTCGATTTCCTCAGAAATGAATTACGCAGCAGTACGTTCTGTAACTTCACGGCTGAATGAATGTATAGCAGCTCAAGGGAATATTTTTGAACATTTGGCGTAACAGAAATACATCAAATGAATCTTACACGTTGAATTTTATTTATACCATTTTTCTGGGTTGAAGGTCATTTGAAGGTCATATTGTGTTACATGCATGAATTCGTTATTTTGTCAGCTACAACATTACGTTAACGAAAATATATCATCCCATTTAAAAAAAACATCGATAATTTGAAGATTAACTTAGTTTTTCACGGAAAAAACGTCGAAAAAATCGGTTTTTATTTTTTTTAACAACGGCGCACCTCTCTTAAAAATCTGAAAAAATTCATGAACGACACTTATTAATAATATATCGGTACTGTAAAAATATAGAGGTGGTCAATTTAAAACTTCCACGTGAAATCTGCATTTTTTCTATTTTTTTGAGGTTTTTGATTTGTACAAGCACAATTTTCAATTTAAAAGTCTGAAACGAATTGCAGAGTATGTATTCGGGTGCTTGACACGTGTCAGATTTTTTTCAGAATTTCTAAACATCGTTAACTAGGGAAAATAGGCCAAAAACTGATTTTTCAATTTTACCCCATAACTACCCTCCCGATCGAGATAGAGGGTTAAAATTTTACACAGTACGTTTTTTTTTGATGCCCTATCGAATGGCCTATTCCCGATATTATTCGGCTCAAGGGCATTTTTGACCATCTTATCCGGCTATACCAGGGGTCGGCAACCTTTTGAGTCGGAAGAGTAAAAAATTACAATTTACCAAATTTCAAAGTTTTTAAAGAGCCACATAATATTTTCTTGCCAACAATAAATAGTACTCGCATAAATAAAGTTTTAAAATAAATAATATTTGCGTATGGAACTAAAAAATTTAAAAAACGTGACCTTTACTTTTTCCTTCGCAATTGCGACCAATAACAATTAAAAAAAAAATTATTTACACATTAGCTAGTAAACTAATCCTTCTAACGTCTCAAAAAAACTCAAGCTGTTGGGTGGAATTTGGAATATTGAAAAATTTATTCGTTTTTAAACGGTGTACAAATACTTCGTCCTCCCACTGATGTATATATCGTAATTATATGTTTAATTTAGTCTCTTACATTGCTCATACAGTGGCTCACGAAATTGTTCGTATGCTCACTTTTTATTTCGACCTAAAATGAAAATTTAAAATATCCGTTTTGTCGATCTATATTATAGTTATACCCTTGCTAAAAATTTTATCCAAATCGATTAACATAGGCACGAGCTGCAAGCGGTTAAAGGTGGTGAAAATCGTAGTTTTTCACGACTTTTGGTCAGTTTCTGCTTCAGGGAGGAGCCTGGTTTAGAGCGCCCAAAAAACGGTAATTTTTACGAATTTCTTTCTCAACCACTACAAAGCGAATCTTTTAAAAATTTTTATGCTGTTTTGTTCCATAGTTAAGCAATACAAAAAATGATCTTAAATGATGATTTATTTGTTTGTTGTGGAAATATTTATAAATGTTCGTCGCGCTGCGCTGTTTTACACAAAAATTGGAGACTCCAGAGTGTACACAAACTAACCACCAAAACGGCGCAGCGCGACGAACATTTATAAATATTTCCACAACAAACAAATAAATCATTATTTAAGATCATTTTTTATATTGCTTAACTATGGAACAAAACAGCATAAAAATTTTAAAAAGATTCGCTTTGTAGTGGTTGAGAAAGAAATTCGTAAAAATTACCGTTTTTTGGGCGCTCTAAACCAGGCTCCTCCCTTAAGGAGGCTCTCATTTCCGAGCGCCTTTCGTGAGCCACTGTATAATTACACATGACCGACTGACTATCAAAGTAGTTTAGTAGTCTTAGCATGTATATGTATCTAATAATCATACCGATCAAAAATTTACTTGTATTTTTCAATTCTTAGGATATCCATATATACTATAATATGGATGGGGAAAACCCTAATACATGGACAGTTGTCCAGTTTGTAGAAGATGGGTCTGTGGAGGCAGTGCCAACCTGCTGGCTGCACGGTCAAAAATGCTACTGGCCACCGTTGCAAAGGTCCAAATTGAGCACTGCCATAAAAAAGTTGCAACCTAGAAAAAATTCGTGGGCTCAATTCGACGTAAAATTATTTAAAAATAATACTTTTGGTAAGTTAAAGTAGTTACACACCACAAATTTGCAATTAAAATAATAATTATGTAATACTTATAGACGACTACGCGAGAGCGAGGCAGAGGACACCAGCGATTTGCAGACGGAGGCTGAGCTGAGATGCTCCCAAAAAAGAATATCTCAACGTCCACTCTGGCTGAGCTCCGATGAAACTTCGTCCGAGGAGAGTGTTTTACCACCTGCCCCCCGCATCGAAAAGACCAACATGATTGGTATGTAAATACAAAAAGAAGCAGTGTACATATAAAACATTAAATTCATAGCTATACTCCATTCTTTTTCTGTAATTAGTACATCTTTTTCATCAAAATATATTTTATTTTCAGTCACTGCTATCAGCGAGGAGCCTGCTTGTAGCAGCTATACAGTTACTAACCCAGACCAAAGTGAGCAGTGCAGTAGCGGTAAGTTAAGGAAAATATTTTAGATATAACAAATAAGTTCACTTTTACACAATGTTATATTTACCGAACGATTAATAGGAAATCAAGCAGGAAGCAGCGGTTGCTCCAAATGCTACCCAGCCGTAGAAGCTGCATTGAAAACAATAATGGAGCAGAACCATTTGACGCGGGCATTGCTGACGGGGCTCATGCAGGAGGTGCATGAATTAAAGGACGGCCAAGCAAAGGTGGGCATTATTTGGCGAAACAGATATTTCAAATACTATTTAATATTTTAGGTTTTATTTTGCTTAAAGAAAATAGTATTTTATTTGAAAAATCTGAACCTCAAAATAAAATATTTCTATTTCAACAATTTGATTCAGAAAATAAAATATTTCTTCTTTAACAATCTGAAACACTTTTGGATTGTTATAATACTCTGAGAAACCGCATAAACATACACTGTATCTTATCGTTAAGAAACGATTTACACTCATAAATGTATTGAATTCGAACCATTATTTTCAGCAATAATATTTATAATTGAAATTGAAAATAAAGAGAGAGACAAAATACAAATGTTATCAATATTATTCAAATAAAACACTATTTTCAAAAATTACTGCATCAAATAAAATATTTTATTTTTAAAATTGTGCACATACTCTAAAATAAATAGGATTATTTAATATTTACTATTTCAAATATTTTCCCCAGCTCTGCGGCCAAGTAACGACAACAGCGGCCAACATCGGGTCGTTTTTTACTTCACACCCAGATTTGGAATTTCCACTGAAGACGGAGAGGGAAATAATGAAATTTGAGGAAATATTAAACGTGCCGGAAAATTTCAATAATGCGGTAAGCGAAACTCATTGCTGTGATAAGTATACTTAAAATAACTAACATTTTACTTTCATTTTCATTCACTTAACAGAATGTGATATGTTCACAACTTTTTATTTTAGGTCGAAGAAGTGTACAAAATTGGGGGCATAAGCTCATATGATTTTACGCGGCGAGCACTCTCGACAATCATGAGCGACGATGTCGCATTGATATTTAGTTGGCTGGGCCGAAAAGGGAAGAAACCCTTCCAACACTATAGAACGGCGAACCTCATTATAAGTAATTATCACCCTTATCTTAATGTCATTATTATATTGATTATTCCTGTATAAATTAATTAACCAAAAAAATTCTTATTCAAGGTGCTGCAGGAAAGGCAGCCGTACCTGGAAGCCACAAAGACCACGAATCATCGATCCAGATGTGGTTGAAAAGGGCGTCCGATCGCACGAAGCGGGTGCAGAAGAAATTTTAATTTTAATATTCATTTTACTTTTGGTTTTAGTTTTAGTTTCAGTTTCAGTTTCAGTTTCAGTTTCAGTTTCAGTTTCAGTTTCAGTTTCAGTTTCAGTTTCAGTTTCAGTTTCAGTTTTAGTTTTAGTTTTAGTTTTAGTTTTAGTTTTATAATTTTTTTTAATAATTTTAAGGGGGAACTATACCCATCAGAAGTAACCAGAAAGGAAGTGTTACCAACCTCTGTGCAGAAAAGAAGTTTGGTAACATTGATAAACACGCTATTAGGCAGTTGCGCGAGATGGAGTTGTTTGCTATTTCCATATTCTATTCAGCTCGGTACTGAATTCTTGTAATATAACGTAATTTGTAGTGTATTATTGAAAATACCTTACAATATAACGTAATATGCAGTGTATCATTGAAAATAAACGCCATCTCTATTTACTTGTAGAATAAAGAAACAGTGCTCCTGACTAGGCGCCATCTCGTCTAAACTAGCTGAACTAAAATTGGCTCTAGACTGGCTCTGCATCAGAGACCTAACCCAGGACCTCTGTCATCATGGGGAAATTTATGCTAATGTGAATGCAATCACGCCAAAAGATTTTTTGTCCTTATATGGGCATATTTTGAGCTGCATAAAGGTTCATTTGATAGAGGAAAGTCCACCGCAGATCGCTCTACTCCTCAAATCAGTCAAAAAAATCTCTTTGGTTTCCTCTACTTTGGACACTCATATTATTAGATATAAACATAATCTCGTCAAATAATGAGTAGAGCGATCCGCGTTTAACCTACCTCTTTAGAATGAGCCCTTACACAGCCCAAAATCTGCCCAAATAAGGACAAAAAATCTTTTTTCGCATACCCATGATTCGACCGAAAATCTAGTGAGATTCTAGTTCCTTTCTAGTTACTTCTGATGGGTATACTTCCCCCTTAAATATAATTTTTTTCCTTATATACAAGGTGTCAAAATGTCTTCAACTCCTGAAAATGGGAGGTTCCTGAGGTCATTTCAAGCGCCATTTTCCTTTCGGAAAATGTAGTCCGAGGCATCGTTTGGGAGTTATTAACGATAAACACGGACCAATCAGAGCGCGACTTAGACTCGCGTTGGCACGTTCAGTCAACCGCCTGCCGGCTCTCCGCGCTGAACGTGCCAACGAGCGCTCTGATTGGTGCGTGTTTTTCGTTAATAACTCCTAAACAAAGCCGCGGGCGCCATTTTGTTAAGGAAAATGTCGCTTCAAATGACCCAAGGAACCTCCCATTTCCGGGAGTTGAAGACATTTTGGGACACCCTGTATATATATATACATGTAAATATTGTTCTTAATTTTAATATTTTTATTTTAACTTAAATTTTATGCATAGACAATAAAGCTGTTTGTTGGTCTATTATTAACTAGTTTCTGTCGTAATTTCATTACCCCCAAAACCCCTTTGTATGACTCATTTTAAATGTATATTTAATTTTATTTTAATTAACATTTATGAACGTCTCTGAGGCGTTTTGGATACGTCTTAGAGAGATCTTGGAGACGTCTTGGATACGTCTTCGGGTCATCTTGGGCACATCTTTCGAGACATCTTGGATACGTCTTAGAGACATCTTGGAAGACCTCTTGGAGACGTCTTAGAGACATCTTGGATACGTCTTGGAGACGTCTTGGAGACGTCTTGGAGACGTCTTGGATACGTTTTAAAGACATCTTGGAAGACGTCTTGGAGACATCTTGGATATGTCTTGGAGACGTCTTGGAGTCGTCTTGGAAGACGTCTTAGAGACGTCTTGGAGATGTCTTAAAGACATCTTGGAGACGTCAAAAAGACGTTCTAGAGACGTCTTAAAGACGTACCGTTTTGAAACAGAAGACGTTCAGGCGCCGTTCGGAAGCCGTTCCGAAGCCGTTCGGAGACGTCTCCAAGACGTCTCAACGTGCAACAAGAGACGTCTTTAAGACGTCTCTGTGCAATCTGGGATGAAGACAGCATTCAAACTTTAATAAATAACAATAAACAAACGCAAACACTACTAAAATCTCAGGTTCAAGTGATCACTAATACGATCAGAAATTTTAATAATTCTTTATAGAACCTCCGAAGTCAAGAAAAAGCAATGAGTGAGAACATAATAAGTGGGAAATGGGAGGTTCCTTGGGTCATTTGAAGCGACATTTTCCTTAACAAAAATGGTGCCCGCGGTTTTGTTTAGGAGTTATTAACGGAAAACACGGACCAATCAGAGCGCGACCTAGACGCTCGCTGGCACGTTCAGCCTACCGCCTGCCGGCTTGTCGCGCTCTGATTGGTCCGTGTTTTTCGTTAATAACTTCTAAACAAAGCCGCGGACGCTGTAGAAAGCGATTCTTTTAATTTTAATGTTGCAGCCCGTTAGTAAAAATGAGAGAGATAATACGCGATTCTGTTACCGCGAAGTGGACAGACAAAGAGAGTATTCAGATTTTTGAGGTTGATCCGTTTATTATGACGGTGTGAACTGTACTGCCTCGTCTGAGGACAATACAGACATACAGAGAACATACAAGATATACAGGGTGTCCCAAAACGACTGCGTAAGCGGGAAATGGGAGGTTCCTTGGGTCATTTGAAGCGACATTTTCCTTAGCAAAAATGGCGTCCGCGGTTTTGTTTAGGAGTTATTAACGAAAAACACGGACCAACCAGAGCGCGCCTAGTCGCTCGGTGGCACGGTCAGCGCGGCGAGCCGGGGGGAGGAGAGTGTTGTCGATACGCCGCGATGTAACAAACAGTTTCTCGATTATGTCCCGATTTCGATGAGCTTTGGATATGTTGTAAAGACCACGATTCTGAACAACATTTCCCTTTAGACTTTTTGCCTCGCGTCTTTAGTTTACGAGATATTTGTAAAACCAGTACCGAAAGCTAAGGGTTGTACGGTCAGGCCAACGAACTGTACAGCTGATGGTAGATAGCAGGTATACGACAATCACATGTTTCGGTTTTCCTGCAGATTTGTACGCAGAGTCGATGGGTTACTAACGTCGTCCGTCTTTCTTTTAGAAAGTTTCTTAAGGGAGGCATAGGACAATAGGGACCCTAAAACGCCACGCCGACCTGACATTTCTACCTCTTGCTGGGTGAAAGGACGGACGACGTTTTCGAACAGTAACCCATCGACTCTGCGTACAAATCTGCAGGAAAACCGAAACATGTGATTGTCGTATACCTGCTATCTACCATCAGCTGTACAGTTCGTTGACCTGACCGTACAACCCTTAGCTTTCGGTACTGTCGTGCAGTTCGTCACCGAATGACCCAGTGACAGTGACACATTTCGAAGCATTTTCAATTACAAGTTTTTACAAATATCTCCTAAACTAAAGACGCGAGGCAAAAAGTCTAAAGGGAATTGTTGTTCAGAATCGTGGTCTTTACAACATATCCAAAGCTCATCGAAATCGGGACATAATCGAGAAACTGTTCTGTTACATCGCGGCGTGCCGACAACACTCTCCTCCCCCCGGCTCGCCGCGCTGACCATGCCACCGAGCGACTAGGCGCGCTCTGGTTGGTCCGTGTTTTTCGTTAATAACTCCTAAACAAAGCCGCGGACGCCATTTTTGCTAACGAAAATGTCGCTTCAAATGACCCAAGGAACCTCCCATTTCCCGCTTACGCAGTCGTTTTGGGACACCCTGTAGATCGACATATACATTTAATCAGAGCAAGCACAGGTGACGAGAAAACAAAACAAGTATAGCGCGAATTACAAATTACATAGAGAATTACGCGTTCGCGTTAACAGACGCCATTTTTGTTAAGGAAAATGTCGCTTCAAATGACCCAAGGAACCTCCCATTTCCCGCTTACGCAGTCGTTTTGGGACACCCTGTACATAAAGAACTAGTCTAATGTATGTATAAGTATTTATAATTCAAGCAATTACCTAGATTAGCTATTATAGATCATATTTTATTTAATTGTTAACTCCCGTTAACAATCTTATGGCGGAAGGTGTTGTATGACTAACTATTTATTCCATGATAAATAGTGACTAATCGTAAGATAGGTGGTTTCGACAATCAACCTCGACCGGTCACTACCTTTAGTCATGCAGAAATCAGCACTGACACATCATTGTATTATCTACCTCTCCCTTTAAGGGACTTCTATTTAAGTTCACGTAAAAGACTGAACCACGTTCATTTTTAGTAGAAACCTTCAGCGCAGTTAAGCTCTCGCTCTTTCGAATCGTACTTCCGATGTATCGTACTGTTAACCCGCTTCACGTACTTCTTACCGGAGTTATAGTTGAGGAGTTTTATTAATAAACTAGTATTTATTACCATAAACACTTTAACGTTTATTAACCCTCATCCGGAATACAACACTTGACAAGATATGTGAAGGTCAAAGTGATCCGAGGTGGGTCCCCTCATAGCTATATTTACCGAAATCTGTTGATGTGGGAAAAAACGGCAGGCAGTGAAAGATATATGAATCCTTAGATTTATTGCAGTTAGAGGCCGAAAATCGTGAAAAATTGCAATTTTTACCATCTTTAAACGTTTGTAGCTCATTGCAACGTTGGCCGATTTTAATGAAATTTTCAGAATATGTTTAATTGATATTAGATCTACGAAACGTGTTTTCTACATTTTCAATATGAGCCCACATAAAAAAGTTGTGAAATATAACTTCTAGTATTTTCTCTGCAATTCCGACCAATTGGAATTGCAGAGAAAATTCTTTTCATGTTACGTAACAAAACCAATTGTTCTAACTTCTCAAAAAAATCCAAGTTACATGGTCGAATATTAAACAAGTTATCGTCTTTTTAAGAGTGTCCGAATATTAGTGGGAGTCACTGTAAGTCTATTAATGGAAAATTATTTCCATAATATCTCGTTAATTATTAGATTTAGGATATATGAAGGTCAATACATTTTGACTTAGAATTTGATACTCTATTGACTTGCGATACAAAAAGCAGGTCATTCCATTAAAAACAATGAAGGTGACCTTGAAATCTTCGAAACGTATCTACCCACGAAAAAAGCAAGTACCGTATGAGATGGGCTCAATACATTCAATGTATTGTTTAATAATTATTCGGGGTAATCAAGTTAGCTGGGACACCCAGGTACATGCAGAAGGTAGCCACCCCTGTTGTATACTGTATACGAATAGAATGTTTTCTCAGATGATTAAACAGCATTGGTCACCGACGCGTCGGCCACGGTGGTCGACGTGTTAATCATGCGAAACCTCGTATTAAAAGGAAAAAGCGGCGAGCGTAGAACCACAAACATTCGGTCGTTAATTCTCACGGTTCCGATTCAAATGACCTCTCACTTCAACAACGCGAACTGCCAGTAATTTCATGGCACCGGTTGCGTAACTTGTTAGGTTTGATATCTATCGCGATGGCCCCCTCCGGTTACAAATTACGACGCCAGTTGCGAGTGGGTCAAGACTCGCGAACCCGCGATAAAATACTGCATTCATTAATTAATTCGCCGGTGAAATATCGCGGCGATGTGTCACGCTGGAAGTTGCCCCGAATCTCGCGACAGTTTTGTTAATGGACAGCGCTCCCCCGCGTAACTACCGTACTCGCGGATCCATTAAACAGCTCGCGAGCACGAATTAAATAAAAAGAATACACTGTCTTCCAACCCTCGAAGCCGCCGGGACTCGGTCTACTCATAACGATTAAGAAAACGTTGACAGATGCCGCGAACGAACGATCTGCCTCGACAATGAAAAACGAAACAAGAGAGATGATACCCGTGACACTGATGTCACCGCGGCTCTTAATCATAATGATGATTAGAAATATTATGATACATTTACATTCCGATGTGACATTGTTTTCTTTTTTTTTTTCAAATCTTACCGAATTTTTGATAATCAATTTTTACTAGAATCTATAGTCCTGCGAATGATTATAAGCTTCCAAGAGCTTCCATAAGCTTCTCCTTTAAGGGAGATATCAACCCTTTTATCCGAACCGACCCTTCTACTTAAGTGCAAAAGGTATCAAAAAGTGGTTGAAATGGAAGTTATATCGTATCTTTGGATTCATAAATCTGTGCAACCATATTTTTAAAAAAGCATTTTAAAAATTTTTATTTAAAAAAAATTTATTAGATAGATTTATGGGCCCGAAGATACAATATAACTTTTGCTTCAACCATTTTTTGATATATTTTGTGGTTCGCGATTTACAGACACTTATCTAAAAGGATAGAAGGGTTGATTTCTCCCTTAAAGTAAGCAACGGACACAAACGAAATACGGCCGATTTGTTGGATGGGTCTAATGGTCACTTGTGCACAGTTTAGTAAAAATCGGCGTGTATGAGTCAGCGGGGTCTCCTTGTAAATCTATAAATATTCACAGGCATGATAGTCTCGTTCTGTAACAGAACGATGAAAATTTGTCTCCCCACTCTACCTTCCCCTTCTACGATGCTATAGCCGCAGAACGTTTCTGCCGCGGCCCGATCACCTGACGCGTCTCATCTCTGTCGTGCATGCGTCACAATGTCATGTGACTAATCCTGTACTGGTAGAGAGAGGGTAACATTCTCCCTCAATTCGTTCTCCATTCTCTCATCTGGCGACTCAGGGTACAAACGAATACTTAGAGGCTGATTCTACATTAAAAAAATAAGTCGAAAATGTAGAATAGTCACTACCATTTTCTGCAAGTCCCAACGTTTCACAAGTAGGTGGGTTCTCTTTCCGTAAAAGAACTTTGTAGTTTTTCTTCGACTCTGTGAAATCTCTGAAAAACGGGCACAAACTTTTGCAATCATATCTATCTACTGTATTGAGAAAAATAGGTTCTATTGAATGCCAAGGCATGTTTAAAGAGAAGTACAAGCTACGGGTTGCCGTAGACACAATGGAACAAAGCAAAACGTGCAGTTCGGAATTCGCCATTATACAGCGTAAATATGGCGGAGGTACGGGTCCACGCTGGGATTTCCTCGAAGTTCGATTGCACGTTTAGGACTTCCCATCCGGCTCCAATATTTACTCTTGAGCGATAAGCATATTTCCACGATCAAACAGCAGCCGTCAGCTACGACGAAAACAAAGAGGGAGCTCGAACGTTTCGACATTTATTCGGAGTGGCGCGGCGGAGGGCCGCGTCGAAATATTTCGTTCAAACATCCCGGAAAGTTCGAGCGACGCTACGGGGTCTAAGAAGATCGAAATGGGGCTGGATTGGATAAGAAGGGGTCGGAGTTTGAGGGAATGCCGATGTCGTAGCCGAGAGAATCACATGTCAGATCCGAAATGAGGGTCGATGGGAGATCAGCGAATGGAAAAGAGAAACATGGACGGAAGTTTTGAAAACGACTGGCAACGGTCCAGGGGGAAAAAAGGATACCGCGGATCACATTTACTGTGAAGAGTGCGAAACTCTCGACCAGAGCAAACAAACCGTAGGAGGGTGAGCTCTGTCGGTCGTACTCTCTGTTTGCCTCCTCTTTCTGCATATACAGTAGTGTACACGTAAACCTGCCGCGGCTGTGTACAAAGTGTTATTGCGGAGGCGGAATGAGAACGATTACCTAAATACCTTTAGGCTCGTGACACATAAAGAAAGCTTTAGCTGCAGTTTATCACGCTGATTGCCGCAATGCTCACCCGTGGCCAACGCTTACTGTTGAACTAATGATAAATAACCAATAAAACAAACGACGGTCGGGGTTACCGATTATGAAAATCAGGGATCTAAATGAGTAAAACTGAACACACTCTAACAATTTTGGAAATATTAGGTGTAGAAAATGCCTTGATATTAAATTATTCATAACTCCGGTTTCAATGTAAATAATCGCCCGCCATTTTATAATGTTTAAGTACCAACACTTACAGTTATGAAACATTTGACAACTAGTCAAAACAAAAACGATTAGTAAGCAAGATGGCGGCGTCTGACAAGACTCACATACGGCACTGTATACTGTTTAAAGAAAAGATTGCTCCCGAAGCCGCTAAAATGATTTGTTCTGCTTTGAGTGTATTGTTCCAACACGGTCAGACTATCAATGCATATCGCTATCAGCAGCAATTAATTTGCGTGAATGATGAATTGTTAAGTAGTTATTAACGAAGAACTAGGGCCAATCAGAGCGGGGCTCCAATGATCGGATTCCGGCTCGGCCAATGCCAATGCCACACTCAGCGGGACTCGGGACACGATATAAATTCAGATTTTGCTATCAAAAAATCGGAAAAAATGCACACTCGTGTGTACGATCAGGTGGAATGTTCATGAATTTTTTCGTAATTTTGTATGAAGCCGAACAGAAGAAATAGAGTATAATTCATTAAACCGTGATCTCCTTATATAACTACCCTTGCGGTAGGCGTACCGACTTGAAACTTGCCACAGAGGAATTTGTTTGGGGACTTTATAGAATGATATGAAGAAAAATCAATTTGATTTGGAAGCGCATTTGATCTCCTTATCCGGTTATACCCTTTAACCGTGCACTACTGTGATTGGTTCGCTTTCAATCAGCATAAATCTGGACTAATTATTATAATGGCTGAATGGGCTTCCCTGTAAAAGTCTGACGGCCACCCTAACACTCATCCAGCCCATTTCTGTACAACACCATCGTCTAGCAATCTGGTCCATTGCAACTCGCACGTAATTTCGGCCAGGTTGTCTTACCGTTCCACGCAACCGTTCTCGTTGGAACGCCGACAGGTCCTTGGAGCATGATTGCCCTCGACGATGACTCCCGGTTCCGTCTTCGTCCCTCGTCGGAAAAACTCGCTCCGCGACGGAATTAAACCGGACAAGGTGTCGAGGCAGCGCGAATAATTGAATGGTGTCTAAGATCAACAGCTGAGGAACACAAAAGGAGATTAAAGTTGCAATAGCTGCCAGCACCGAAGCTGAGGCGGCGACCTTCTTTTATTTATTTGCGAGGATATGATTAAACCAGGCCTGATGGAAACGAGGACGCTTCTGCTTCCTTTGGATTTTGTTGCGATTATGGAAATTGTCGATGGGACTGGAAACGACGACAGTAAAAAGAATTTCCTTTTCATCTCTAGCTACCGTCTCTGTGAAATGCTCCCGAGATGAAATTCAAACAGCAATACATATTTCGTAAGGCATTCGTGCTTTTTACTATAAATTAATCAGCGTATATTCTCGTGAAATATACACTGCCCACAACAATTATTGTATACTCTCGTCCATAACTATCCGGACGACCACCAAATTCATACAAATTGAGTATTTGTGCTACAATAGAACGATTATTTTTCAGTAAAAATAATGTTTATTCGACATGTTTTTGTCGTAAAATAAATAGAAAGCATACTGATCATGTAAAAATATTATTATTATTTGTTTTTATTTACTTATTTACTGGTTCCTGTACCTCAACAGGTTTTATGTTCTACAATACTCTCAATTATTTGATTGTACAGTAAATCAGCATACACACATTTCGTGTACGTGTAAAACCAAGCAAAAGCTTTTACTATTGATTTTCGAAGCAAATATGTACTTGGTTAGGTATATACATGTACAGTGCCCTTAGACCATATATACCTATAGACCCGGTGCAGATAAGTCTGCCATGTTCCAAGATTAAACCGGCTAGCAGACGATTTATGTGGGCAAAGTGCTATAGTATGTTAAGAAATCGCAGTACCACGAAGCTGAAGTTGGAGAGGGGAAAGGGGAATCGTCATCGCATCTCATTCTGTATAAATATTTATGGAAACTGTAACTGTAATATACATATATACATGTATTTTATTTTATTACTCGTTCATTTTTACTTTACTCTTATTATTTTAAATATGGCTAACTCGTTTTGTCGATTATAATTTGGAAAAAGTTAAATTTTAATGTAGAAGTTGATAATATAAAATCTGTATTTACTTCTTCACAACTTATTTTATTTAAAAAAAGAATAGTAAGAATAATATACATATACCGCAACAGCCAGGTGCTTCGTCTCATACACTATCCTCCATTTTGAATTATCTCGTTCCGTGACATGTGGGCACCAGATATTTTTTAATCTCGGAACACGGCATTGTATGCACATACTATACCTATGCCGGGTCTATAAGTATATATGGTCTAAGACAGTGCCACATAATTCAGGAAGAGCGACATAACTGCCCTCTAGCTATCAAATTGTGAAGATAAATGAATGAAATTTTTAGAATTGGTCAAGGAGTGTCTCTGCAACACTTTTATAGTGATAACTCGATAATTGCGTTTTTTGGGTTATGTCATTTTTGCAGCGAGGGTACGATGTACAGACGGTATACATATATTGACCATCAAAGTTGAATACCTCGACACAGTATTACCTGGCTGGAGTACCTGCTCTCACTATAGGAATAATAACTAACGGCATCAAACACGGTTTTATAGTTCAAAATGCTTTAAAATTTTATACTATCATTGCACGAAATGGAAAAATATAAATTTACCGGCTATTGTTAAGTAACAAAAAATAAAAAAATTCATACCCTCTATTTTAGTTAATTGATTACACATAAGAATAGATTAGTAATTAGTAAGAGAAAGTTAAAAATTTTTAATGTATGATTTCAGCAATTGACTTTTTCTTGAAGAACTTTTCCGTACGATTAACGTCCACGTATACCATATACATAGACTCCCATTAATATTCGGACGCACTTAAAAAAACGATAACTTTTTTTATATTGAACCACACCATTTGAATATTTGTGAGAAGTGAGAGCAATTAGTTTACTACATGATGTGAAAAGAAATTTTTTTAAAAATTGCAATTGGTCGGAATTGTAGAGAAAATACTAAAAGTTGCATTTTACAACTTTTTTATGTGGGTCTAAATTGAAAATTTAAAAAATATGTTTTGTAGATCTATGTCAATTATATGCATTGTAAAAGTTTCATCGAAATCGGTTGATGTGGGAAAAAACGACAGGCATTGAAAGATGTACGAATCCTTAGATTTATTGCAGTTAGAGGCAGAAAATCGTGAAAAATTGCAATTTTTACCATCTTTAAACGTTTGTAGCTCATTGCAACGTTGACCGATTTTAATGAAATTTTCAGAATATGTTTAATTGATACAGATCTACGAAACGTGTTTTCTACATTTTCAATATGAGCCCACATAAAAAAGTTGTAAAATATAACTTTTAGTATTTTCTCTGCAATTCCGACCAATTGCAATTTTTTCAAAAATTCTTTTCGCGTTACGTAACAAAACTGATTGTTCTAACTTCTCAAAAAAATCCAAGTTGTATTGTCGAATATTAAAAAAGTTATAGAATATTATAAAGAGTCACACTGTATACATATAGGAGGGATCTGTTTAAGCGTTATCCTTAAGGTTTCCTAATTCGGCCGTTACGCCTATTACGCACCGTTAACCGTTCCGCTTCTTGTACTGTGTTCGCATCATACCGTGCATCTCCATACTCCATACTCTTACGTTTGTTCTAACTTGTCGAAACGCGACTAATTTAGTTCCTCGTGCGACAATAAACGATCTTTTACGTAAGCACTACGTTCATATTAACTGTGGACTCATTATTAACAGTATTCTCCCTCTAACATAAGTTAACCGGAAATCCGTCGAGAATATAACATATTCTTCGCGCACATCCGGGCTGTGGCAATACTTTTGTTTGGCACTGTAGCTACTTACCGGTATTAGATGCTGTCCGGAGTTAGGAGAACTCTCGCTGCTTCTATTTCTTATCAGAGGAGCTTCGATGTCGCATAACCAAAAATAAATGAGCGAAATCTAATAGAATAAGTCACGGTGAATGTGCAGGTGAAAAAATCAGACACTCTCTTTTGTGTTGGGTAAGCGGTTAGATAATTTGGTGGCGCGATACTTTTTTGTTTGCGCCTGTCGCAGTTACGAGTCGGGAGTTAAATCGAGCATTTTACGAGGTTCGGCCAGTAGTAATGGAAAACGTATTACCGGACCCGTAAGTTCTGTCAGGAGGGACACAGTCGCGGCCGACATTATAACGTGGATGTGCAGGCTGTACTTAACGACGAAACTCCGGGGAAACTGTAATTTTTGTCCAAGAGAAGGAAAAAGTAGTCGCGATGTATGGTACCGTTCGGTAGCGGAGGGAACAGGACGGAGAGGAGAAGGGCGTAGATAGGATGACGGAGACGAAGGTGGTCTCGAACAGGAAAAGGTGAAGCGTCATGCAGTGTGTAAAATACGACCGGGCGAAAAAGTTAAACAAATGGGATGCCAAAACGAACGTTACGAGCGACACGCAACGCGACGGTTCGCATCCCGGCGAACGAAGAACGAGATAATGATAATTGGAAATGCACCGAGACCGACCGCGTGTCACCGTTCCTCCGAATATACAACCCTTGTCGAGGCATTAACGTCTACCCCGACCGCCCGAAGATTTATCTTTTCCTGTTAAACGTCACCATCCGCTCAAGCTTGTTGTCCTTTTTCTTTTATCGCTGCTGGCTTCTATTCGCCAAGTTTTCTGCTGAAAGGGGAAGGTAATTAGCAAGCCAAAAAAATGAATGTACCCACGCCCGGGTCTTTGACGCTTTCGTGACTCGCGGGGTCTCGTTAAACTGTTTAGTCCACGGCTAGTCGCAGAATAAGAATGTCAGTGCAGCGGTATCGTGATTACCTGAATTAATAGAACCATCTAAGCGCGCAAATTACCTTACTTAATCATTCAGGAATGTTATTATCTCTTTTATTCGTTTTCTCTTGATGCTTTTGCATTCTTGGGGCAAGGGATACGCTGGCGCTCGTAAGTTTACCTTTTTTTGTCACAGAGTACAAATCCGAAAGCCGTTTGTCGTCATCGGCTTCAGTTTTTAAGAAATTTGATTTTGAAGGAAAAGTAAAAAATTCAACTTTCAGAATTTTTTCTGCTTCAACAAGAAAAATTAGATGAATGACTCTTACGTAAAAAAATTCTGGGTAAAAAATCGGGTGTGCTGTGTCGGGGCGCACGACCGTTGGTTTAACGTGAAACGTTTTTGACCTTTAATACACTTATTATTACTTAAATCGATCGATAAGTACAAACTCTATACACAACTCTATACCGCTACGTGATTCGTGTGTTTGTGTATAGAGTTTGTAGATATCGATCGATTTAAGTAATAACAGTAACTTCCCTATGAATCGGGAAGTTAATAAAGTAACGCGTTTGCGTAACGGTCTGAACGTTGCATTTTCTATACTGGTATCCGATTTTAAAGACGTTTCACGTCAAGAAGTTATTAGTTTTTAAAGGGTGTCCACTTAATTCTGTCTCTGACTGTATATTGTACGATGGTTTTCATTTCAGAATATACTTAAAAAATTAATCTTTAATATGTCCAAACCATTACACAAGGTTATTAATCAAGCATATATGTAAGTGTACAGTGTACACGCAGAGACTTACAAAAATAACGTACAAAAATTGTCAAACTGCGAGAGACTAAAATAATAATAATAATGTTTTATTCTAAAGGAGCAACTAATAAAGTGGGACATCAATTTCAGTTTCTCAGATCTGTCTATAAAAATGTTTTTGTATACAAATTTGCAGTCTAATTCTCATATTGATACAACAAATACCGTTCAACGAAATTCAGATCAGTAAACAACAATTTAACCTATATTGCACCGCAAGCCTAATATTAGTCATTTCATTGCTGATCACCAACGACCAACGAATAATATTAGTCCTATTATTCGTATTAATCATTTGTGATTTGCAACAACTAAATCAGTCTAGTTTCTTTAGCGTTGGATAACAAATCTTTCGTAAAAATGGCGGTTATTGTGAGTGGTGATTGTTTTTAGTTAAATATGAGTGAGAGAGAGAGAGAGTGTGTGTGTGTGTTGAGAGCGATGGTGGTGACGCTTGAGGGACGCTAGAGTGACTCTGGATGGACGCCGATCGTGTGAGAGACAATGTATCAAAGAGTGCATGTTATATTTTATACAAGTATTATTAACTATTAAAATGTTTATTTACTAACATGGTATTCCACTAATTTACCTACCACAAATGGTAGCAGAGCGTGATTAGTTCTTTAGTTCGTTAGTTCGTGATTCGTATTTCGTGGTTCGTGGTTCGAGGTTATGTGATACTGAGCACGTTTTTGCGAGGAAAAAAAAAATAAGAAGAGAAATAAAAATGGCAGAAGGATGGAATTTTGCTAGTATCGAACCACTTAATGACGAAAACTATTTCCTGTGGAAAGAAAAAATTGAAGGAATATTGAGAGCAAAGAAACTATGGAAAAAAGTAATAGAAAAGAAAGAACCCGAGAAACCTCAAGAGGACGAGCAAAACTACGAACAAAAATTTAAAATATGGGATGAATGGGACGATGGAAACCATGCGGCGAGAGCAATTATGATAAACACCATGTCACCGGCACAAGTGTTGAAATATTGTAAAGAAAAGAATGCAGGTAGATTATGGAACCAAATTAAACACAATATGGCAGAAGAATCTGAACCTATAAAAGTAAAAGCCCTAAGCGAATTAACAAATATGAGAATGACAAAAGATGAAAGTGTAGACGCAAAATGTATGTGAGAGAGGTTTGAGAAGTGAATTTGACCAAAATGTGAGAATACTAGAAAACCAAAGAGAAGTAACTATAAATGAAATAAGGTATGCGTTGAAACAAGAGGAAGAGAGAAATGAAAGAAGAAAAGGTGAGCGAATCCATAGAGAGCAAGAAGGGATAAGAAGAGCTAAGGAAAAAGTGAGTAACGAGATACACTGTTTCAACTGTGGCAAAAAGGGCCACATATCAAGTGAATGCTATGGAAAGGCAAAATGTTTTAATTGCCAAGGATATGGACATAAATCTAATGAGTGTAGGGAAACAAGAAACAGCAGACCTACTCGAGGAAGAGGACAGAGAGGTAGATTTCAAAGGAGAGGTCATCAGGATAGGTATGGATATGGACGAGGAAGAGGAGAAGCGATGATGAGTACGAGTGAAGAGAATGTGATGACTGTGAGTGATCGAACCTATGTAAATAAGACAGTAGGAAGTGAAAAGGACAGAAGAGACGTAAATATAAAAAATCTGGAATGGCTGTTAGACTCAGGATCAACGAGTCATATGATAAATGATATAAAAGTGTTTAATAAATTAGAGCATGACATGAGAGAAATCACACTAGCTGACAAGGAAGGCAGGAAACTGATTTCTAGTGGTATCGGAGACGTTGTTATGAAACAAGAACAAATTAAAAATAGAGTAAGACTAACAAATGTACTATGTGTTCCAGACCTAAATGCTAATTTGCTATCAGTGGCGAAATTTACAGATTTTGGATATATTGTGAAATTCAGCAAACTTGGTGCTGAAATATATAAAGAACCAGATAATGTACAGATGATAGCAGTACGAAGAGGAAATGGATACTATGTGGAATAAAACACAATAAACAGAGAAGAAGTGACATTGACAACAGATAATGATATATGGCACCAAAGACTGGGACATGTAAATAGGAACATAATAGAGGAGATGAAGAAAGAGAACCTGGTAATAGGCATGAAAGAACAAAATAAAATAAATGTGCAATGTGAAAGCTGCGTCGAAGGTAAAATATGTAGGAAAGTCCATGCCAGATTGAAAAATAGAAGAGCGAAAGAAATTCTGGAACTATGGCATATTGATTTGATTGGACCTATAAATCCAATCTCAAAGGGTGGCAAGAGGTATATATTTACAATAGTTGATGACTATTCAAGAATGATTTTTGTCATATTGTTAAGAGAGAAGAGCGAAGCAGCTGAAGAATTGAAGAGATTAATAATATTAAAGGAGAATCAGTCTAATAAAAGAGTAAAAGCAATACGTTCCGATAATGGAGGAGAATTTATCGGAGACAATTTAAACACATGGCTAAAAAATAAAGGTATTAAGCATGAATTAAGCCCGGCCAGAACACCTCAGTGTAACGGTGTAGCTGAGAGAGCTAATAGGACATTAATAGAGATGACGAGGGCATTAATGTCTGATTCACACCTACCCATGTTTTTTTGGGCAGAAGCAGTGTGTGTTTCTGCGCACACTAGAAATAGGGTGAAGTCGATGGTACATGAAAAGACTCCATATGAATTATGGAATGGAAGAAAGCCAAATATAGGTTACATGAAAAGATTTGGCTGTATTGCATTTGTCCTAAACAAGCAACATTCAAAAGGAAAATTTGAACCGAAGACGTGCAAAGGAATTTTTTTAGGCTATGCTGAAAACAATACCTATAGAGTGTATATACCTGAGACAGGAAAGGTCAGGAACGATAATGATGTGAAATTTGACGAAAGTAGAAATGGGGTAGAACTGCTTGATGGGAAGAAAGAAACTGAAAATAAGAAGAAAGAAGAGTTGTCAATTGTGGGCCTAGATATTGAGACAACATATGAAGAGACTGAACCAAATGAAGAAAATATTGATGAGATTGCACAAGATGAAGACAGTATTTATTTAGATGCAGGCGAAGAAGGAATTAAAGAGGATGCTATAGAAGTAGAAGAAGAGGAAGTAAGAAGTAGAAGTAGGGGACGACCAAGAGGTGCAACAAGGGAGGTGATAGAAGTACAGAGACATCTCCAACAGGAGGAAGAGAAACAGAGAGCGGAAGCAGAGGGATTGCGAAGGTCTGAAAGAATACGAGATAGGAACTACGCCATGATGATAGTAGGTGAGGAAATTCCAAAAACTGTGAATCAAGCAAAAGAATCAGAGAACTGGGAGAAATGGAGACAGGCCATGAATGAGGAGATGAAGTCGATGCGAAAACATCAGGTTTGGAATGTGGTTCCACGACCGCAAGGAAGAAAGGTAATTAGCAGCAAGTGGGTGTACAGTATTAAAGAAGATCCTACAACTAAGGAAAGGAGATACAAAGCCCGTTTGGTTGCGCTCGGATGTGGACAGCGACCTGGATACGACTATGGAGAAACATTTGCACCTGTGGTACGTATCGAAACAGTCAGATTGTTATTTAGTATAGGTGCAGAAATGAAGAAGAAGATACACATGTACGACGTGAAAACAGCGTTCTTGCATGGGAAATTGACAGAAGAGATATTTATGGAAATGCCAAAGAGTTATGAAGAAAATAATAATGTGTGTCGACTGAATAAAAGCATATATGGGTTGAAACAGGCAGGAAGATGTTGGAACCAATTTTTGGTGGAAGTTGTAATAAAAAATGGATTGGAACAGAGCAGAGAAGATCCATGTCTGTTTTACAGGAAAGAAGGTGAACATTTTTTGTATTGTGCAATACACGTAGATGACATAATAGTAGTATCAAGTAGTGATAAGTTTGAGAAAAATTATATGGAAAAGATAGGGAGAGAAATAGAATTAAAAAGCTTAGGCGAAGCAAAGAGTGTTCTAGGATTACAGGTTGAACAGATGGAAGGGAAGATTGCAGTACATTTAAATGACTATATAGAAAAACTATTAGAAGCATATAATAAAATAATGAGAAGAGTCCGACATGTAACTTAGAGAGATACCAGGAATTAATGGGTAGAGCCGATATATCGTTCGCGTTGAGTTGCCTGTCACAATTTAATAAAAATCCTAAAGTAATGCATATGATGGCGTTAAAGAGAATATTAAGATATTTGAAGGGAACAACCCACTACCGTCTAGTGTTCGGAGATAAAGATTGTATAAAAGGGATAGAATGCGAATCAGATGCCTCATGGGATAGCACGGAAGATGCAAAATCTTATAGTGGCATGTTGATGTACCGAAATGGTGACTTAATTCACTGGAGAAGTAGGAAACAAAAAATGGTTGCGTTATCGTCTACAGAAAGTGAGCTTGAGTGTGTACTAGAATGTGTGAAGGAATTGATATGGTGTGACAGAATATTGAATGAGATTGATTGTAAAAAGATTATAAAGAAAGTGATAAAGTGTGACAATTTGAATGTGGTAAAGTTAGCGAATGGCGGAAACTTTAAAACAAAATCAAAATTGTTAAACCGAAAATGTTGGTATGTGAGAGAAGCAGTGATAAATGAAAAGTTAGAAATAATACATGTACCGAGTGTAATAATGACAGCCGATTGCATGACAAAACCACTGAGCGGACCGAATCTGTTAAGAAATGTAAAAAAGATTTTAGTAACCGAAAAGCAATAAAAACAAGGGGCGTATGTGTGAGTGGTGATTGTTTTTAGTTGAATATGAGTGAGAGAGAGAGAGAGTGTGTGTGTGTTGAGAGCGATGGTGGTGACGCTTGAGGGACGCTAGAGTGACTCTGGATGGACGCCGATCGTGTGAGAGACAATGTATCAAAGAGTGCATGTTATATTTTATACAAGTATTATTAACTATTAAAATGTTTATTTACTAACATGGTATTCCACTCATTTACCTACCACAGTTATAACATTTGATTCTTGTGACATCAGATGACGCACCGAATGATTCATTTAGTAAGTTCAATACTGTTAGAATAAGTAATCTCTGTATATGTGACTTAATAAAAAAATGTTTGATATTTTTATTGATTTTTTAAGACGTTATATTTTCTGAGATATCAAGGTGTCTTTGAGTTTTTCAAATGACACTGTATACTTTTTTTATTCCTACATTGTAGTCCTTAAGAAGATGAATTCAACGACCTATAATAAAGTACCATCAATTGACCTTGAACGTCAACACGAAAGATTGTAAATAAGTAATGCAATTACATACTCTCCACACCTTTTCGATTCGCTTTGGAGGTCAAGGTCAATTGAAGGTACTTTGTTATAAATCGTTGAAATTGTCTTTTTAAGGACTACAATGTAGCAACAAAAAAATATACGGTGTCATTTGAAAACCTCAAGGTAACCTTGATATCTCAGAAAATATAAGGCCTTAAAAAATCAATATATTTCATTTCAAACATTTTTTTATTAAGTCAAAAAGAATGAGTTATTTCAGGTGGCAATTTGTACTGCCTCACCCTATACAAGGTGGACGATTTATCTGAAGACATTGAAATATCTCGAGAACTATCCATCGGATAAAAAAAGTGGGTAATGAAAGTTGTTCGTCTCGAGGGGGGCCATCCAATGATACCAAACTCGACCACCCCCCGCCGCCCCTTGGGTGTGGAGGTGGGGGAAGATAAAAAACTTAAATGGGAACCCCTATTTTTTATTTTAGAATTGCATTCTCCAGAAAAAAGTACCCCAATTTGACCTACGAGTTTTTGCATTTTGGTTCATAGATAACGCTGTAATCGACAAAAATCAAAATGGGTAAAAAATCGTTGAAAATTGGGGATATCTTGAAAAATACACATCAGATCAGAAAAATTAAAGTAGATGTATTTGATAACACCATAATTGACCCCCTGCCCCCACCTCCTGGGGGTAGGAGAAGGAATTATTTCAAAATCTTCAATGGGAAACAAACAAACCAATGAATTTTTGCAACTGCTTTCGATTGCAGCGACATCTGTGAAAGAAATTACACCAATAATAATATCAAATCAATGGAGAACCAAGATTTGCTATAAAAAAAAGGTTTCCCATTGAAGATTTTGAAATAATTCCTTCTCCTACCCCCAGGAGGAGGGGGTGGGGGGTCAATTATGGTGTTATTGAATAGCATTTTTAAAAATATCAAATACGTCTACTTTAATTTTTCTGATCTGATGTGTATTTTTCGAGATATCCCCAATTTTCAACGATTTTTTACCCATTTTGATTTTTGTCGATTACAGCGCCATCTGTGAACCAAAATGCAAAATCTCGTAGATCAAATTGGAGTACTTTTTTCTGGAGAATCCAAATCTAAAATAAAAAATGGTGGTTCCCATTTAAGTTTTTTATCTTCCCCCACCTCCACCCCCAAGAGGTGGCGGGGGTGTGTCGAGTGTGGTATCATTGGATGTCCCCCTCCAAAACGAACAACTTTCATTACCCACTTTTTTTCATCCGATGTATAGTTCTCGAGATATTTCAATGTCTTCAGATAAATCGTCGACCCTGTATATTAAAGTAGTGTAATCATTAACTATTAGTTAATAAACTCAATTGTTTAGTTCAGTAAAAAGTGTGGTTCACTTTCCCTTCGTGTCGTTCAGTTTCCCTCACAACAAATACCAATTAAAACTGTTTCATTCCATGTATCCTGTTGCTTTCTAAGGTATAATATTTTTATTGTTAAATAAAAAGAGACCAACTATAATCGTGATTTTATATGGTGTCATCTTGTTCATGCATGCTAGTTTAGTTAGTTTAGATTAAATCGAGATAGACTGCTGATTTTTATGCAAAATAAAAATTGTCTGAATTAATTGCAAGATACAGGAGTAACGTAGACAGTTATTTCTTTTCTTAACAATTTTAATCAGTTGAAAATAGTACAACAATATACTCTTTCAATGTTTTTACTGTTTTGTGCTTCTCCTATACAGGGTGTCCCAAACATGTTGCACTTCCTTGAAAGAGATGATTCCTGAGAACGTTTAAAATAACTTTTCCCTTTGCGAAAATGCTCTCCGCGGTTTCGTTAAGGAGTTATCAATAAAAAACCTGAACCGATCAGAGTGCCACTACAGCGAACGTTAGTGATTAGTCCGTGCTTTTCGTTAATATCTCCTTAACGAGCCGCAAAGAACATTTTGACAAAGGAGAAAGTTATTTCAAATGACTTTAAGAATCACCCCTTTCAAGGAAGCACAACCTTCTTGGGACACCTTTTATATTTTTGTCATAGATGCATAAAATCTGTAGTCTATTCATGAACATTAATAAAATTAGGGGTGGGTGGGTGAGCCTCGGGTTTTGATGAGTCAGGTCAGGTCGGGTCGGGCCGGGTAGTGCTCGGGTCGGGTCGAGAACTTGAAAATCTATGATATTTAAGTACCCAAACAATAGAAATTTTCGGGTTCCCGACCCGCCCGAGTATTACCCAACCCGATTTCGACTTCGGGTACCTGCGTATCACGAATTTTCAAATCCCGACCCGAACCTGGTGAAAATACACGTCCCGACCCGAACCCGAATTTCCGGGTACGCGCTCACCCCTAATGAAAATATAATTTACCAGAAAAATACAAGAATGATCAAAAAGATCAACAAAGTAAATATGACAGTCGATGTGTCTGAAGCTTTTCTTCTAAAACTAGAAACTAGGCTTAACGACTCGATTCCTTATTACTCGACTATCAAGTCAACCGAAAGTCGTCTGGTCGTTGTCCGTTCACGATTCTAGAGTGAAACAGGCCCAGGTCAAGCTAGCCTGAGTAGGTGTTTGTTCCTCGGTATAGGAAGGTGAAATTGAGTAAATTCAAACTAAGCAGTTACAAAAGTGTTTCAAGGATTGATTAAGGAATAAAAATAGAAATAAAAAAGAAAAAGGATAAAAGTGGAACAAGGAAAGAGGACGCGAGGGAAAGGGAATTGAAGGGGGACCAGGAAAACCCTTTATCAAGGGAAGACAGGACCTCCTTTGTCTGGACCTTCATACCTACTGCTAATTCTGTTTTAGTTAAGTATAGTTTATAGATTTTTAGGTACAGCTTGTATGGTGATGGGTATTTTCTAAGATATAATAGTTTTTAAGGTTTTTAAAATTAAGTATAGATCGTAGAGAAAAAATGTAAAGGGAAAAAAGGTAGAGTAATTCATTGCGAACATAGCTAAAAATAAAAAATCAAAATCGGATTATCAACTAAAGAGATATTCATAAAAGAAAGTGTGACATTTAAAATGAAACAGACTAGCCGAAAACATTTGAAATGTCACTTTTCGAGATATATCGATTTTCGGGCAAATAAGAGAACAAAGGACAAACTATAGACAAGTATAGTGTGGCGATAGCCGGAAAGCGGTCTTTCTCACTTCGACACGAGAAAGCTGTTGCTTCACGGACAAAAGGGGGCAAGGATTCTAACATTCAAAGGGGGGAGGGTGTTCTTTAAGTAAGGGAGTATAATTTAGTGGTTTATCCAATAAATAACTAATCCCGAGTTGTATTTTATTGTTATAAATTTTTATACAAGGATTTATTTTGCTAATTTAGGATATCTACTAGTTAGTAAGTTTAAGTCTAGTAATAAGCGATCCTTTTTTAATATATATAAATATATATACTTTATAATGATTGTTTTTTCTTTAGGTTAAGTATTAAAAAGTAAATAATGTAGATAATATCTGTACGAATGGAATTAAGCATATAGTATATTTAATAAAGGGAAATAATTCTAAAAAAAAAAAAAAAAGGTCAAGCTAGCCTAACTGAAATTACCGCTATCGAAATTTATATTTGTTCTGTGGATCCAACCGCGGGTTTTTCGCCGGTAATCCGCGCGCTCAGCGACAGTCAAATCCGGCGCAACATCGGCCAACAAAATTTATTAATTCTGATAATTGAGAAGTTTATGAAGGCGGGAGTTTACGTGTTAGAGGAATCGACGAGGGACAGGGATTCGCTAATTTGCAGACAGTTTTACGTCCGCAAACGTTAGTCGACTTTAGAAATGAAAACGAAGCCCCGTTGTGTTCCGAATTACCGCGGTCGCGTGCGCCAAACCGACGACGGGTGTGCATTTAATTAAATCATAATGTACTTTCGCGCATATAAGTACGCGTGCGTATTTGGTCGCACACTTCAAAGCTTCGAGATTGTCGCTTGGGCTCTCACCGATACTTCACAACTGACTAACCCGTCTCCTCTGCAGTGTCTTCTGACGACTGACCTGACTTCCCTAATGAGGCGGGGCAAACACGGAAACACTTTTTCGTAGCTTACTGGGTCGTCGGGGTGTCCGTAAAAGTCATTGCATAAAGAAAAACCGATCAAATTCCAGGAATATATCAATATGCATGGTGTTCCGAAAATATTGCATTTCCTTGAAAAGATTGATTCCCAAGGTCAAAAACAATCCATCGAAATAAAAAAATATAAAACTCCTGTAGTTTTGACTAATATTATTTTTGGGAAATCACATGTATACTCGATGTATCAATAAATGTGTGCAAAATTGTAATGTAAAAGGTTCAATCGTTTTTCTGTAAAAATTTGTACAAAAACGACCTTGGAAATCAGAAGCCCTCCTTAAGGGTTAAAATACATTGTGCGCACAATTTTATTATCCAAGATAGAAGTATTTTGAAATAAATCTGCTGGACACAGAGTGACAATGATAATAGTTTTGCTACTTTGCGACTTTTCGAGCATTAATAAGTAAATCGTTGTTACTCGAGCCACCGGTGGGGGCGTTGCCCTCTTATGTCGTTTATCAAAGACAACCATACATTTTGTTCGCGTCAAGTGCACGCCGCTGCCCGGCTACTTGCGGTAGTGCCATTCGAAATAAAGTGGATTTTCCCTGAGGACGCTCTTCATCCCCGGTTGAAAATTATTTAATTATTTGGAAGTAAATTAGCATTGCATTTTACCTTCCTATGCTTGACTACTACAAGTTATGCCCAAGCGTGAGCGTTATTTAGATAAATCATTTTGAAAATTGGTTATTCAATACATATATTTTACTTTGTTATCTGAACATAATTATTATAATACGTTAGTTAAGTTGAAGAAGTAAATGATTTTCCTTACAATTATATTGTTATTTGACTATCGAGTGGAACCATTGCTTACTTTATATTTTATTTCTTGCTTAAATAAGTGTTCTTTTCTTTTAAGGTGATTCTGGTACAATTTTCAAGGTCATCGACATTTATTTATTCGTGTTTATATCCTTAGTGCTGATAAAAAATGCATTTCAAGCATGTGAACACGTTGACCTTGTAATGACTTAGAGTGAAAAAATCATGATTTCACGTTAAAAATATAAAAGTTACAAAATTTCAGATCAATTGTTCTACAAATGGCAGAATAACATCATCCTTTAGGTGAAAAATGTGTGAAATTGACACGGGCAACGGGGGAGGGTTGTGTGAAGAATAAGAGGGTGAAAAATAATAAATATTCCTGGAAGCGATAGGAAAAGAGGAGGAAACCCGACGGAAATTCAAAATCGCTGCCAACCTCGGGGAATGAGAGGAATTTCAAAGTTTAGCAGCGTCTTCCAGAAGTGAGCCGGCAGTGTCCGATTCAGCAAATTCGAAGCATCCGATGGTCCTCGCCATTCCGAAGATTTCCGGGGCGAAACGGTTATCGCGAACACGCGGCGCAGCGTGGCGGAAAGAGTCGGCGCGGCGCGACAGCCACAGCGCAAAGTCACTTAACAGCAATGGCGCATTCGATCCATGTTAAACGGCCGTTTATGGTCGACGAGACAGCGGATTAGCGGCTAGGAAATTGCAGAACAGCACGGGTGGACGTGCGGACGGAAGCGAGCCAGTTTTCGAGCGGTATCAGGAACCTGAATATTGCAGGTAGGAACGATGATAGGTAAGCCAGCGTAATGTGTCGGTCCATTTAGACCAGGAAGTATAATGACAAGAGAGGAGCGGAACGGATGGATGGCTGAAGATAGCTCCAACACACTTGGGTATCTGGAAAAGGGAGAAACGTCGCGAGTAGAATAACACCGGGATAATGAAACATACCGGATAACAACTAGGCTATGCGAAAAGAAAATAGAGAGGGTACGAAGAAAGGAGGGTAACGAGTCTTCGGCGAAATGAACTTATGTATTAGTTGAGAGGGAAATAAGGGAAGCAAAAAGGCGGAGCAAGTTAACAAGAAACAGGTGAGCAACGTAGAAGAAAAGTTGAATTAAGTTTGAAGAGTGGGATGAGGGAATCTACGACAAAGACTGTAGACACAACGCCTTCGGCGCTCCTCTCCCCGATGGCTACCCACTAAAACCCCACACCCGCCTAAGCTAATTGGGAAGTGCCTGGATCACGCGAGTACTCAACAGGACACTTCCCAGCTATCATACAACCCGGGGGGAGGAGTTAGCCTTCCCCACTGCCTATACTATAAGACCCCGGGCGGAGGGACCCGCCCGGTGTCCCCATTCCTGGGGCCGTCGGAATGGGCTTCCCGAGCCCCCGCTTGGTCCACCCACGGTTCCCGGTGTCTCCATGCCTCGCCCGGTCCGGGTGACCCGAAGGTCCCCGCCCCGGCCAGGGCAAGAAGACGCCGACTCCGGTAAGAGAGGGTCGTCGAAGGCTCGATCCGGCACGCCCCGACCCTCCCGAAAACCTTGTTTTGTAGTTTTTTTTTATAATGTGAGGAAATGCATTACGCATACCCCGACCCCCCTAGGGGGAGCCGGGGTTATGTGGGACTCCCCCCGGCCTGGCGCATGGCGACGCGCGCAGTGCCTGCCAGCCAGGGGGTGTACCCGCTAAAACCTCACACCCATCCCTAAGCTATGAAGGGAGTGCCCGGATTACGCGAGTACTCAACAGGCCACCCCCTCGCTTAAATCCTTGTCTTGTCCTGCAATAATATCAAGTACCTACTTGGAAGTTGATTTTAGACTTAAATGTCCAACATAAGTCGTATAGTAGGACCTACAAGTACCTACAGCAAAATATGATACTTATTTTGGAGCATATAGCCCAGTGATGGGCACAATAGGGGCCCCTGAGTTGCCTTCTTCTCCCACCAACCTCGTCGGCTATGGAGGGACGTATGAGTGGTTGGTGGGGGAAGCTCCGCGTATCCTTCTTGTCCGCGGCGGACAAAAATGCCCATCACTGATATAGACTATAGACCAGGGGTGTCCAATCTTTTACATACCATGCGTCAATTTTTTTCGCATAGGAATTCAGATGTGCCATACAACTCATACACTTTTTCTACTTTCCTGTGTTCATTGTTGGAGTTGGAAAATAGGGAGGAAAAGGGATAACTCAATCACGCAAATAAATTAATTTAGTACCGCCAGTTCAAAAGACACATGTTTATTGGATCACCAATCTACAATAGTGAGAAATGATCATAACCATTTCCACTTTCTCTGCTATTGTGTAACGCATTCTTGAAAATTGAACACTCAGATTGAATATTTCGAAGCCGTAGTCTAGTCGGTAGTCAAATTACAAATTACTAATAACATTTCTGGATACCGGGGTAAGCATACAATGTGATTGTACGTTTATTTACGTTCAGTGATCCTTATCAATACTTACAAGAACGGTATGCCAACAACCAGAGAAGACACAAAAGTATTTGAAGAGTGCTTTCAGACATTTTATTTTCTATTGCAGTTGACTTTGGGTGACCTTGAATGACCTTCATAACAGGTCATTGTATTCGTCTTGAAACACTCTATCAGAATGTAAGCAAAAAAATATACTGTTCCGTTTAAAAAAACAGAGTTGACCTTTATATCACCTTGACGCCTCCACCTACAGAAAAATTGATAATACCAGATTATGAGCCCCCCGATACCAAGTAAGTTTGGTCTAATGCATTTTCTCCTATCTTCAAAAACAAGCGAGTTATTCAGGTGACCTGTTTAAAATGCCCCACCCTGTATATACAGGGTGTCCCAAAACGACTGCGTAAGCGAGAAATGGGAGGTTCCTTGGGTCATTTGAAGCGACATTTTCCTTAGCAAAAATGGCGTCCGCGGCTTTGTTTAGGAGTTATTAACGAAAAACACGGACCAACCAGAGCGCGCCTAGTCGCTCGGTGGCACGGTCAGCGCGGCAAGCCGGGGGGAGGAGAGTGTTGTCGATACGCCGCGATGTAACAAACAGTTTCTCGATTATGTCCCGATTTCGATGAGCTTTGGATATGTTGTAAAGACCACGATTCTGAACAACATTTCCCTTTAGACTTTTTGCCTCGCGTCTGTAGTTTACGAGATATTTGTAAAAACTTGTAATTGAAAATGCTTCCAAATGTGTGTCACTGTCACTGGGTCATTCGGTGACGAACTGCACAGATGTCTTCAGGTGTACGACAGTACCGAAAGCTAAGGGTTGTACGGTCAGGTCAACGAACTGTACAGCTGATGGTAGATAGCAGGTATACGACAATCACATGTTTCGGTTTTCCTGCAGATTTGTACGCAGAGTCGATGGGTTACTGTTCGAAAACGTCGTCCGTCTTTCTTTTAGAAAGTTTCTTAAGGGAGGCATAGGACAATAGGGACCCTAAAACGCCACGCCGACCTGACATTTCTACCTCTTGCTGGGTGAAAGGACGGACGACTTTTTCGAACAGTAACCCATCGACTCTGCGTACAAATCTGCAGGAAAACCGAAACATGTGATTGTCGTATACCTGCTATCTATCATCAGCTGTACAGTTCGTTGCCCTTGTAACCATGCGACACCAGAAACATAATCGATACCCATACGATACGTCGATAAGAACAGGTAACCGATAGATAATACACCTGAGATGCCCCCCACGAGCACTTCTTAATCCGCTTCACCTCAACTCTTTCAATTTACCTCTTAGTATAAGAGATATAAGTTTTGTTTTACTCACTTCGCGCCGAAGTACGAGTGTGAACATCACATATATATATTAGTCTTGTTCTCCTCGATTCTGACGCGTGACATTTTGGCGATCCTGCCAGGATACTGTTTAATCCATCGTTCGAAAACTTGGAGAACCCCAGACTACGAGAGCTGTGCGACTTCAAGGGACTACGAGCGCCTGAGAACGAAAAATCAACAGTAACCGGAATATAAAGAGGTGAGCGAAGTGGCTTTTTCTCGGTATAGAGATCCTATCCCCGTCCTAGACTCAGACGAGGAAATAACTACTATTCGCCCGAAAATGGCAAACTCTGCTGAATCCGTGTTGAAAACGATTTTGGACAAGTTTTCTAGATTAGAGGAAAATGTTGCAAAGAATTTCGAGGCTATAGGTAAAGAGAATGAGAAGCGAGTCACCGAAATCCGGGAATTGGCCCGTCAGTTACATCAACAGACGATTACTGAAGACGAAACGAGCGTGATTTCGGACAATGAGCCCCGAAATCAAACATCTTGTCGAACGGAAGGTGATGAGGAGGACCGAGAATCTGAAGGCACGTCAAGGCCCAGATCACGTCTTCTCAACCATGGACTACCTGCTCGAACAGCAAGAATAACGTCCCAGCCGATGACCAACAATGCAGATCCTGTGCTCCAACGAGCGAAGGACATCGTTAGAGTCATCAAACCTCTGAAAGGAAGAGATGACATGGGAGTAGAGGACTTCATCGTCAACGTAAGGTACGCAAGAGGTGCATGTGCTGATAAACAAATGCTTTTAAAATTAATTTTAGCCGAAAAAATAGTTGATCAGGCTGAGAGAAGCATACGATTCCTCTCCATTAATACATACGATGACTTGTACACTGCATTACGACGAAACGTTACTGCACCAACTACTGTAGCCAGCTGCCGCAGTAAACTTAACAGCGTAAAACAGGGCAATATCGAAACCGTCCAATCATACAACCTCCGGTTTCGTCAACAACTGAACGAACTATACTATGCCGTGCAGAACAAACACAGTAGACCCACTGCCAGACACATTGCGCTGGAAGAGGAAGAAGATGCTGCTACACGCACGTACGTACAAAACTTAAGACCTGAGATAGGTCGGCTAGTGATCCCAAGTCATCCAAAGACCATGACCGATGCCCATCAAATGGCCGCTGACATGGAATTATGGTTGAAAGAAGCTTCGAGGGAAGGACCATCTCGACGCCCGATGATCCAGCCAACTGCACCTAGACGACAAGAAGATAAGCGAAACCCACCGTTCCAAAATATGCCGTTAGCCTCACGCGTTAATTTGAAATGTGACAAGTGCGGACGAGTCGGACACACTCGCGATAAATGTTACGCAAAAAGCCAAAATTTTCAGTTTACTCAGCCCGGCAAATTACCGCCCCGAGTAAACAACTTGACAACGGACGACGAACCATTGGAGGAGTGGAGCGAACCAGAATCAACTACGTGCCCGGACAATTACAACATATACGAGGACAACTCCGAGGGATGCGACGACAAGGAAACCTACTCGTCGACACCGGAGCAGGAATCAATTTAATCAAAGAGTCTCTCACGTCAAGTAACAAAAATCTAATTCCTCATATTAAAACATTTTACATGGGCAAAGATAAACATACATCCGCAAAATCCATTGAACTAACATCCTTCAATAAGACCCACATCTTTCACATAATATCCGACGACTTTCCCCTTAGAGAAGATGGAATAATAGGCCAACCATTCTTACAGCAGTATAACTATAATCTAAACAACACTCATTTGATTTTAGACAATAACCGCCTATCCTTATTCGGAGAGATCCATTTGAGACCATCGGAGTACGTAATAAAATCGATCAATTGGAATAATCAACCAACCAAGGTTTGCTACATCAATCCAGGTAACAACGAAATTACTACCTCAAATTTTGAAATTGAAAACGATAATCCGTATAGAATTCAGGAATTAAAATCAAAAATTAGGACCGATCACATAGAAAAGGAATTACGATAAACCATTGAGAAAATTGTAATTAGTTACGTCGATATTTTTGCACTAGAAACTGACCCCTTGCCACAAACCAGTCTCGCTCAGCATTGTATCACACTAAAGTCAGAAAAACCAATTAATATTAAAGCATATAGACCTCCGGAGTGTCACAAGGCTGAAATCCATAGACAAGTTAATGAAATGCTTGAAAAGGGAGTCATAAAACACAGAGAATCCCCTTTCAACGCACCTGTTTGGGTGGTACCGAAAAAAACAGACTCGTCTGGAAAACGTAAATGGAGAATTGTAATTGATTTTAGAAAATTAAACGAACAATCCGATCAAGACGCGTACCCCTTGCCAAATATTGAAGATATATTAGATCATCTAGGTAAAGCAAAGTTCTTTTCTGCACTCGATCTTTCATCTGGTTTCCATCAAATTCCCATGGCCGATCAATCCCGTAAATATACAGCCTTTTCAACGCCCGACGGACATTTCCAATACAGACGCATGCCCTTTGGCCTTAAAAACGCCCCAGCAACATTCCAACGCATGATGGACAGATCATTAAAAGGTTTAATCGGTAAATATTGTTTTGTTTATTTGGATGATATCATTATATTTGGATCAAGTCTTCAGGAACACAATACAAATCTAGCCATCATATTTCAAAGACTGAGAGATGTAGGACTCAAATTACAACCGGACAAATGCGAATACTTACGACCAGAACTCGAATATTTAGGGCATACTATATCTAAAGACGGAGTAAAACCTAATAGTGCAAAGATAGAAGCAGTCCAAAACTTCAAGGTCCCTAAAACCCCAACGGATATAAAATCATTCTTAGGACTTGCTGGATATTACAGGAAATTTGTAAAAAACTTTGCTAAAATCAGTAAACCGTTAACGGACCTGACAAAAAAAGGACATCCCCTTTCATTGGACCGACTCTCAACAAAAGGCATTTGACGTACTTAAACAGAAATTATGTGAACAACCAGTCCTACAGTACCCCGACTATAGTAAGACATTTTGTTTAACGACTGACGCTTCAAACGAAGGACTAGGAGCAGTTTTATCCCAAGACGGACACCCTTGCTGTTACATATCCCGGACTCTTAATCCAGCCGAAAGAAATTATACCACGACCGAGAAGGAATTATTAGCGATAGTATGGGCAATCAAAAGACTTAGGCAATACTTACTTGGACGAAAGTTTATTATACAAACTGACCATCAGGCACTTAAATGGTTGAAGGATATTAAAGATCCCTCGTCCCGACTGATGAGATGGCGACTCAGACTAGAAGAATATGATTATGATATAGAATACAAAAAAGGAAAAGAAAACACAGCTGCAGACGCACTATCCCGTATATTCCCTATAACAGACGACTTAGCGCTTACTACCGACGACTTACTTGACCTATATAACGAAACGACGAACTCTGATACTTCACCTCCTGAATCCTCACGTCCACATAACGAACTCCACCAACAATATATAAATTGGAAAATAACCCCATCTGCCTCTCCAATAACAAAGAAACCTAATTCCTTTAAATGGACACAAATTACTAAAGAGCAACTAGGAAATTATAACGAATCAGACTGGTTAAACAAGTTACACACAATAGTCACCTCGGAAATTGATAAAACTAAGAAACCGCAAATTCAGCTAGGAATAAACGATCCTACCATAACGCGACTAGAAATTGTTCATTTGGAACTTATGCTACGATTCCTTATCTCAAGAGTACCCAACGGAAAATTAACCATAGCAGAAGATCCGCCCCAATCATATTCCCAAGAAGACAAAAATATTATAATTCGGGAATCCCACAGTCCAGAAACCTCCCAACATTTTGGAGAAAATCGTACGCTAGCCAGAATTAAAGAAAAACATAATTGGACCGGGCTAGAAAAAGATGTAAAAGAATTCATTGAAAATTGTGAAACCTGTCAACGAGAAAAACTAACACGCATCCGTCCTAGAGAAGAAGCAGTTATAACCGACACACCCCTTGAACCTAATGACAAGATTGCAATGGATATATTCGGACCTTTGCCCAAAACCAAACACGGAAATCAATTCATTCTCTCGGTGCAAGACAGCTTAACCAAATACCTTGTCCTTATACCCATGAAAGATCAACAAGCAACCACTATTATACCGAAACTATTAGAACATTATATATACATATTTTCTTCTCCGAAGCATATTCTAACGGACCAAGGTAGTAACTTTGTTTGTAACCTTATGGAACAATTCGAACAAGCATTCAAAATTAAACACATAAAAACTACATCCTTTCATCCCCAATGAAACGGATCTCTTGAACGAACACATGCGACAGTTAAAGACCTAATACGAACATGTACCGCCGACAGACAGAACGAATGGGACGAAAATTTAAATCTAATTTGTATGGGATACAACACATCTTTACACGAATCTACTGGTTTTACACCTTTCGAACTTACATTCGGTCATAGAGCCAATATGCCCTCGACAATAGCTGTTACACCTACCTTAACACGCGAGCAATTATTTAAACTTTGGAAAAACCGACATGAAGAATACCTAAAAAGAGCTAGAGATACATTGTCAAAAAATAAAGAGCGCTACAAACGAGACCAGGACAGACGAATTATACGGACGCAATCCCTTTTTAACACCGGTGACAAAGTATTGGTCCATAACGATCACAAGAAACACAAACTAGATACGGAATGGTTAGGTCCTGCACAAATAATCGAGACTAAACCCCCTAATTACACGATCCGATATTTAAATAAACCCGACAGAACGCAAAGGATACATGGTAATCGACTAAAACTTTTTCGCTCTATTACAGGTTGACATGGATAACATATACTTAATTATATTATTCTTACCTTACGCAAATAGCTTAATAGTCAGCCCGCTTAATGACTCGACAATACTCATAGAAAAGTTAGGAAAAAGTTTTTTGTACCATAGCGAATCAAAATTAATAATAGCCGTTGATCCAGAAAATATTATACAATCAGCAAACAATATTAGAGAACTTATGAATAAAACGAACGAACAATGTAAAGATTGTAAATTCAAACCGGAAATAGCTGCGATTAATAGAAGAATATCCAGAACAGAAACTACTGTAAATCGTTTAAAATATATATTACATTTGAGAATGAAACGAGGACTATTGAATATAGTAGGTAGCGTATCAAAATACTTATATGGAACTTTGGATAACGACGATTTGGAACTCATTAACAAAAATATAGACAAACTTTTTGATGCCAATAACAACATAACCAATATAGTACATGATCAAACTAATATGCTTCGTACCATTCTCAACCAGTCTAATTTTGATGCATTCGCAAAACTACATCAGGAAAGCCATCGGTTGTATGTTGAAACACACGACGAATTACACATCACAGCACAACTAATAGCAATAGAATCCCTCACAGCTGAACTTATGGAAAACGCTAATACACTTAATACAGCAATATTGTTGGGGAAAAGCGGTATCATCCACCCCGAATTAGTAACACCAGAGACATTCCTTAAAGCATTACAAGAAATTAGAGGAAAAACTTCACCTTCCGACCCAATCGAAGCAAAACCAGATAATTATCAGACGCTACTTTCCATCAGTTCAGTCAAAATAATAATTAACTCAGGAAAGATTGTGTATCACATAACTGTACCCTCTTTAGAAGACACTGAATGGACCATCAAAAGATTATACCCCATACCTCAAAAACGCGGCAAGACCTTCATAGCCCTAGTACTGGACAACAATATTATATTAGAATCAGGATACGAATTTATACTGATGGACAGTCAATTTTTAAAAGAACAATGTACTATCCATAACGAATTCAGTCTGTGTAAACGAACAAGACCCAGCCACTCACTTGTTAATAGTCACGAGTGTCAAAGCGAGCTTTTGAAACTTCACACCAAAACCACGAAAAACTGCGGATTTGCGTTATTTAAAATATCCGACTTAACTTACATACCAATAGATAACTCCAACAGATTCATTGTAGTTCCCGAAAACCCGACGACAATTCAAGCTCTATGTAAAACAAATCAAGTAATACACATTGATACCCCGAGCATTATATACAGCGATAGTGATTGCATACTTCTTAGCGAAAATACTGTAATGAAAATAGGCGGAAAACCAAACGAAATAGAATTCGAAACGCGATTTAAAAATATTTCTATAAATTATACACCAGCAGATCTCGATGTAATCCACGAAAGATTAGACAAAACAAATGTAATATCTACTAACTTTAAAGAATTCCGAACATCACTCGATAAGATGGACGATCAACTAGACAAATTAAAGGCCCAACAGCGCATACAAAACTGGACATCAATTGGATACTCGACACTCCAATATTTGGGGTATCTGGCTATAGGACTTATTGGAATCTACCTGTTATACCGATGTGGGGTCCTCAACTGTCTAAAAGGACTCTCTCAGCTGACGGTCAACATTTGCTGCCCAATAGCTAACTCTACTCAAAACAACGAAGTTAAAGGTTCACCTCCATCACACTCTGGACTATCTCAGCAAATCTATGAGTTAGAAGTAACACCTCCAATCCCTAAAGTAAAACGAGTTAGGAAAGTACGTTTTTCGGGACTAAAAACAAAATAAGAAGGGGGGTGTGTAACCATGCGACACCAGAAACATAATCGATACCCATACGATACGTCGATAAGAACAGGTAACCGATAGATAATACACCTGAGATGCCCCCCACGATGCGCCGATAAGAACAGATATGCGGGGCCCGATGAGCCACTGTAACTAAGCAAATAAAATCAGTCTACCATTGTCTTTAGCCACGAGCACTTCTTAATCCGCTTCACCTCAACTCTTTCAATTTACCTCTTAGTATAAGAGATATAAGTTTTGTTTTACTCACTTCGCGCCGAAGTACGAGTGTGAACATCACATATATATATTAGTCTTGTTCTCCTCGATTCTGACGCGTGACACCCTGACCGTACAACCCTTAGCTTTCGGTACTGTTTTTACAAATATCTCGTAAACTAAAGACGCGAGGCAAAAAGTCTAAAGGGAAATGTTGTTCAGAATCGTGGTCTTTACAACATATCCAAAGCTCATCGAAATCGGGACATAATCGAGAAACTGTTAGTTGTCTGTTACATCGCGGCGTACCGACAACACTCTCCTCCCCCCGGCTCGCCGCGCTGACCGTGCCACCGAGCGACTAGGCGCGCTCTGGTTGGTCCGTGTTTTTCGTTAATAACTCCTAAACAAAGCCGCGGACACCATTTTTGCTAAGGAAAATGTCGCTTCAAATGTCCCAAGGAACCTCCCATTTCCCGCTTACGCAGTCGTTTTGGGACACCCTGTATATATATATGTATTAATAAAAGATAACCGTTTATATCAGCGGAAATTGTGAGTAGAGTCGAACGGAAAACAACTTACCCTAGAGAATTTATTCTCTATTCGATATGCGTAATATATATATATATATATATATATATATATATATATATTTATACGTATAGTATATCGGGTTATTTCGCTATGCTTTGTCTAACATTTCTGTATCTCGGTATCTGGAAGAGAGAGAAAGAACGCACACGCACGCACGATTAGCCTACAGTCTACACGGTAATATCGGTGTTAAGATGGCGTTAATATTCGTGATGTGACCGCGGATAAGGTATTTATATTAAGTCAGAACAGAGAGAAAGAAATAAGAATAAAATTTCCGATAATGGAAACGAAAAGACGATACGAGTTAACGAAAGGCCGAGTCCTTTGTCTAAATATATTAATATACGCGACAACTCCCGCTCTGATAGCCTTACGGACTAGACGACACGCACCTCGCGATTATACGTCGAAGAGTGATCGCGGTTCGCGATTTTTCGGCAGACGTGCTTACCGATCGCAAGAGCCGTCCCCGCTCCGCGGTACACGCTAACCAATCAGATAATTAGATTGGAGCGCGAGCATATTATCTTTGTCGCGGCATGTGCTCTCTTTGTCACTTACCGTAGTCTCGCGGAATTTCTGTATGTATATCTATCCGCCTCATGCGACGCGACTTTAGTACGTCCTTATTTACATTCTATACTTCGATTTTCGGTTGTCAAGGAAAGTGCAAGTCCCGTAAGATATACGACGCGTATAGCTAGGGTAATCCCACAACGCTCAGCGTTGCTATCGCGCCCCGCACAACAACATTTGAACGGACCTTGTCCTTTCCTTGATGATCGATACATATGGTTTTTACATACATAGTTATTGACTGGCGTGTCTTCGCAACTCTTAACAATACCCGGTCCTGACTTTGAAATTACTGATTTCTCGTATTTTGGGACGATGTTAATTCCAAGGAAGGTATGCGTTATATAGGGTGTAACAATCGCGATACCGAGAAAGGAATGATTCTAATTTTACGCATCAAAGACCGTGCTGCCGTTGACAAGGGAAATTCCACAATGCTAACGCATTATCAACGACAGCACCGCCGATGGAAAAGACAAAATATGAATAATTTGTTCGGAACGTAACAATGAATTTTTTAGAGATGTTATGATAGGGACTAGTTAACTGTACAATGGCTAAAATATACTGGTTTTTAATTTTGCTATTTCTTGGAATGATAAAAAATTAATTTTCAAAACATTGCATATTTATATTTAAAATGAATCTTTATTTAATACTAGAAATGGAATATTTATTTCCTAATATACAGATAATATTTATTTCATATTATGAAAAAAATATCTTTTTCTCATTATAAAATGAATCTTTATTTAATATTAGTGTGCGCGCCTTTCCCTTTCGGACAGCTCGCGAGCACACTTGCACAATACCCAGAGGTCTGAGGAGCAGTACGTAGGAGGCGACAGATGGGCAATACACCCAGTGCGTAATTATTGGCGATTCTGATTATAACTACCGATGCGATTGTTGCTTCTGGTGGCTTTCTGCAAAGGCGAGCGAGGACGTACCGTTAACAATGCCCGAAAAAACGTGATTCCGCGGGACGACATTCGGGGCACAACAATACCGCGGATCGTGCCCCGCAGCGCTCCTCGTCTGTTGGCTACGGACGCCAAACGGCGCGAACAATTAGAAATGTAATATTTTTTTCCTAATATACAGATAATATTTACTTATTTATTTTTTATTTAGATTATTTTTTGTATTAATTGTTCCTGATCTTGTTGTCGCTTCATTATTTTTTGTATTCGTTGGTCCTGATCTTGTTGTCGCTTCATTATTTCCAATCTTAATTTACTTCTAAACATTACTATACTGCAAGAAGATTCACTTCTGCCGTGCGTGGTTTTCTACGCGTATGTTTTTTTATGGGACTTTCACCAATATGTTTGTGGCATTTTTCTGATTAAAATGATACCAAACACGATATAATTTCAACTATATTTAGAGGTTTAATTTATTAATTTATATACAGGGTGGTCCGTTTAAATAAGAACACCTAAATATCTCTTCAGGTTATTGTGATGCAAAAATTATTTGTTACGTAATGTGCATGGTGTCAATGGACCAAATATTTGGCATGAATATATTTCCGAGGGTCATTTTTGTCGGAGTTGTCAAGGTCATCGATATTTTTTGGTACATAACTACATTTTTTTTTTATTGCATCGTGTAACTGATGGAAAAATACATTCGGATATGTATAATAACATGACCTTGAAATGACCGTGATCCTCGAAAATTAAAGTTTTACCTAGAACTGATGTCTATTGAGATCGTAGCCTTTGACCAAGACTCTACATCAAGAGCGTGAATGTAAATAAACATGTTTACTGTCACAATACTGATGATACCTAACGATTTGAAATTCCGATCAGTTTCAATTTATCTATCTGTGTATCGACGTGCTGTTTGAAATGAGTTACTCAATGCAAGAGAAAGTTGATATGGTCTTCATTACGGAAGAACCGAATAATTAGAGCTTGTGCTGATATTAATTCCGAAACAATTGAAAGATCTGTACAGTCGGTCATTGCAGTTTTCAGAAAATGTATCAACGTAGAAGGACACCATTTTGAACATCTCTGATGATAACTTAAGAGAACGTGAGTGTTGTTTTACCAGTTAACACATACACACATCTGTTGATCGATATTCTTAGTGTGATAAAAAATATTTTCTTCGCATTCGTAGGTTCAGGAGTCGTGGCCGAAAATATTCGACATCAGTTCTAGGTATAACTTTAATTTTCGAGGATCAAGGTCATTTCAAGGTCATGTTATTATACATATCTGAATGTATTTTTCCATCAGTTACACGATGCAATAAAAAAAATGTAGTTATGTACCAAAAAACATCGATGACCTTGACAACTCCGAAAAAAATGACCCTCGGAAAAAAATATTCGTGCCAAATATTTGGTCCATTGACACCATGCACATTACGTAACAAATAATTTTTGCATCACAATAACCTAAAGAGATATTTAGGTGTTTTTATTTAAACGGACCACCCTGTATATATATATATATATACATCTTTTTTTTAATTAGATATTTATTCTGTTCCACACACGGTAGGTTTTGAAAATCATAGATATGTAAATTATGCTATGGTCCAGTGTTCAAGTGTTCTAAGATCGTTGGTGGTCCAAGCGGTTAAGGGGTTGGACTACCAAGCAGTATACCGGGGTTCGAATCCCGTCGGGGTTAGAAATTGTTCGTTTTTTCTCCGTTTTTCTCCGTTTAAATTTTCGCGCCTCTCGGCTTCCGTAACGTCACTTCCGTAACATAACAAAATACGTTACCCTCAGCAAAGAAGTTTCACTTCAAAAATATTTTTTTCTCTTTATAAAATGAATCTTTATTTAATATTAGCATGCTCAGGAACCGAACCATGAGGACCGAAGCGAACGGCTCGACAGTGTTTGCCCAGGCCGGCAGGGGCTGTCCTCAGGGAGGAGTCCTCTCCCCCCTACTCTGGACCCAGGTGGTCGACGGGCTTCCGAACGAGCTGGTCGAGGAGAGCTTCGTGGTTCAAGGCTATACTGATGATGTATCCTTCTCCATCAGGAGGAAACATCCTCTATTGTTAACTAAAAGAATGCAAACAGCACTTACGCTAACCCAAAACTGGTGTCTCAACCACAACCTCAGGGTTAGCCCGAGTAAAACGGAAATGATACTCTTCATTTTTGGCACCGAACTGCGCATGTCTAATGAGGTGCGCTACCTAGGTGTCGCCCTAGACAAAAGGCTCACGTGGAAAAGGCACGTCGCCAGGCTATCCCAGAAGGCTATCAATACCTCCTGGGCCTCTCAGTCGATGTTTGCCAGGACCTGGGGCCTGAAACCCTACGTGGTCAAATGGATCTACACTGCGATCATGATACGTATGCCTCCCTTGTCTGGTGGACCTCCATGAAGAAGGCACACACACAGAAGACTAATGGGAAGGGCCAACCGTCTGGTGCTAATGGGTATTACTGGGAGTTCTCCTTAACCTCGCACCCCCGCACATAATGGCGGAGAGCTTAGCGAAAGTTCCGCCTTAAGACTCCACCTGGAAAACAGATGGATCAAATCGAGGTACGGCCACTCGACCCTACAGGACACACAAGACCTTCAATGGATCATTTTGCGTGGGGGGGGGGGGGGGATAGATGTGAGCCGCATTATAATTTTACGGTCAAACACCAAACTCGCCTCCCTAATAGGTGTGACTAGGAGTCAAACGCAGGAGAGCTTCACTCTCCACAAGGTCTGGTCTGGTTTACAGACGGCTCAAAGAGTAGAACCGGTGCAGGAGCAGGTTTCTGCGGTGTCAGCCCAAGGATTAGCTGGTCTTTAGCACTTGGGCAACACGCATCGCTCTTTCAAGCTGAAGTATGTGCTATCTTGGCCTTTTTTTTTATTGTGGGGAAATGCGTTACGCATACCCCGGCTCCCGGGGGAGGGGCCGTGGTTATGTGGGACTACCACCAGGAAGGGGAGCGCCGAAGGCGCGCCCGTCCCCGGTGGCTAACCACTAAAACCTCAGATCCGTCTAAGCTTGTTGGTATATGCAACAGTTAAATATAGAATTTAGCATGAATGGGATATACGTAATCAACTTGAACGTAATCAACAATACACTTGAAGCGAGTATATGTAATTTTGTGTATTAAGCCAACTTCACTCTATGTCCAACTCTCAAGTGTGTCACATTGAAATGTAAAAGAGTCATTAAAGTCGATAATAAAATTCTAATCATTTAATATCAAATTACATTGTGTCTGTGTATACAGTTGTACCATTCCACTATAAAGTTAAATAACGACAAAGCTAAATGGGAAGTGCCTGGATCACGCGAGTACTCAACAGGACACTTCCCAGCTTTCATACAACCCGGAGGGAGGGGTTAACCTCCCCCACTACCTACACTATACGACCCCGGGCGGAGGGACCCTTCCGGTGTCCCCATCTCAGGGGCCGTCGGAATGGGCTTCCTGAGCCCCCGCTCGGTCCACCCATGGCCCCCGGCGTCTTCGTGCCCCGCCCGGTCCGGGTGGCCCGAAGGTCCCCGCCCCGGCAAGGGCAAGAAGACGCCGCCACCGGTAAGGAAGACCTGGTCCTCCTCCACTCATCCCCCTCTGCATAAACCAGGGTGTCATCAGCATAGCACATGACACCCGTATCAGGGGGGAGGACAACCCGCAGCACAGCGTCAAACGCCAGGTACCACAGGAGTGGTTCAAGGACTAACCCCTGTGGAACCCCGCTATGCATCTCCCTCGTATGTACTACCTGGCACCGGCCGGTAAATACTACTTCCCTTTTTTTTTTTGTTTAACCCTCCGATGCCCGACAATTTTTTAAACGGTCAAAGCCCGACAAGGTCCCCAGGGACTTTCTGTATTAATATTGCTTCTGATGCGTATAATAGTTTTTTTTTGTTAACCCTAATGGTGTTATTTCAATTTTCATGTGTTCCTATGTTTGTTGTAGTATTGCAGAATGTGTATGGATATGTATTTCGGCAGATAAGAATAAAATAAAAATCGGCGGCGATCCTTAGGTCGGCAACTATGTTCCGCACGGAAGGGGCGCGCTGTGCCGGTCGTGCACATGCGTATCCCTACACAACCACTTTTCGCAGTAATTTTTTCACAGTACAGCACTTTATCGACAATCGTCCAAACCATAAAACACGAACAAATTACATGAAAATACCTGCGTGACCAAAAAGCAAGAACAAATTACATAGTAATCCCTACAAGGTCCCTGCGGACCTTGTCGGTCATCGACGCCATAAATGACTTCAACCCGAGATTGTGATGAAAAAATTCACGGAATCGTGTCGAAACCGATTGTAATCGCTTCTAGACATTCCATTTATAAAAGTCACAGAGGCTGCGGCTGTTCGGACGAACCGTATTTAAATGCCGCATCATTGAGAACGGCAAAGGTCCCTAGGGACCTTGTCGGGCATCGGAGGGTTAAAGTGTGGGGAAATCCTCCTCATGTTGGACTCTCTGGGCTGAAGGCCGAGCATACCAACTAAACCCACACTAATTCGTCCCTGGGCTTAATGGGGATGGGCCGGGATCACCAATGGTATGCAACCGTACCCGCCCCCACCAGTTTGAGCGCACTCGGGGGGAAGGGAAGCTTCCCCCAACCAAGCTAACTTGGGGCCAGGCGACGGATTGCGCTGATCCCACCCTTCCCTCGGGACCGCTCGATGGGAGAGTGGTACAGGCCACTCACCCGGTCAGTCCATGGTGACGCCATTTCTCCGTTCCCCACGCCAAGGGACGGAGGGATGACGTCGCCCAATCCCAGTAAGAATCAGTCCGTTAAGAGGGGAGCCACAGCTCAAACCATCCGGAGTGATCCCCCTCCCGGTGGGCGTGGCCAAGACCACACCCACGCCCCCCTCCGGCGATCCGGCTAAGCCGGATCGTGGGTAGGGGGTTTCTTCCCGTTCTTCTTGGGAGCCGCCTGCTTGGGCGGCCCCATCTCCCCCGCGGACTTCACCTCCATGAGTGACGGCCCACCCTCAGCGACGACCTTAGCCGCCGCCGCATCGCTTTTCGCCCGCTCGCCCAACTTTCCGCCCCCCGAGCGGAACATTGGGCAAGCCCGAGATCCCGAGCGATGCTCGGCGGGCTTACCAAGGTCCCCGCAAAGGGGGCACCAGGACGACTACGTACACGCAGCCACCCTGTGCCCCTCATCCCCGCACCGATAGCAGCGACCGCTCCGGTCCGCCTCCTCGTTGTGGGGGCACTTGGCCCACACATGCCCCCACCTAAGGGTACGATCAAAGTGGAGCCGTTTTCGTCCGACGTCCGACTTCGGCACACACGCACGAGTGTTTCGAACGTCTGTATTGGTGTCTTTACGGCCGATTCGTCGGCCGATGTGCTCACAGTGGGCCCGATATCGGACGGAACGGTCGAAGTCCGCGGTAGCCAAACCTCTTCAAGTGCTTCGAGAAGGGTCTCAATGGGACTACCCTATGGAGTAACCGACGTCGGACGAAAATCAAATCAGTTTGTTTTTCGTCCGACGAGTCGGACGAAACTCTATAGTAGAAATTATGATATTCTGTGATAGCGTAGCGGCTATCGGCACGTGCAATAAAACATTTGGCGGGCAAATGGTCGGGACATTATTGGGCGAGCAACAGCGAAGCTATTTTTCAGAAACCTGTTTTTAACGCGTCCAATTCATAATGTTAGACAAAGCATGGCTCCATTCTTTACAATAGTTTATTTTCGGCATTTTATGTTCTGACATCTTCATTTCCGCGTTCTAGGAGGAAAACTTCTCAATATGTACATTTGCCCGAAACTTTGCTAATTGGTCAGCGATTTTTAGGTAAACCGACCAATCAGGCCGTTTTGCTCGACGTGTTCACACCCACGGCATCGAAAGTTGCCGAAATAGCTCTCTTGCTATTTTTGAGAGAAAGCCTTTCCTTAATGCATTTAGTTCTTTATTACTTTATTGTCGGTGCCACGAAGAAAGACTCGGACATCTTCCTATGCCTCAATAGCAATTATGTGTTATAAACCTTGCAGACCTCCACGGTCATTTGTGAGCTGCAGCTATTCATCTTTTGGGGTTTTCCCGTCAACCCGCACACTGTGTGCAGTGTGACTCTTTGACCTGTCTTCCACCTCTACGGTGGACAAGTTCGGATGGGTCTAAGAAAAATGGGAATAATAACACATACAGTCGGGTACTAAATTAAGTGAACACTCTTTAAAAACTAATATACTTTTTATAATTGAACCAAACGGCTTTAGTTTTGTTAAGATGTTAGAAGGATCATTTAACTAGATAATGTTTAAGAACATTTAAAAATAAATTAATATAGCTCAGAATTTCGAAGATAAATGTGAAGCTTACGATTTTTAACTTCTTTATCTGTGTCTATAAAGGAAAATATGCTTTCTGTAGACTCAAGTAAGTTATATACATGCACAAAGTATCATCGAAATCGGTTGAATCGTAAGAAAGCTATACGCATTGAAAGATGTTAAAATCTTTGAATTATGGGCTGACGATTGATCTAAATCACAGTTTCCTATAATTGTTTCAAGTTTTAATTATTTTCAAGTGTACACACTTCCATGAGCGTTAATGCACACGAATCATTCCGTATGAAATGGGACTACTGTTTCGAATTTTGTTCAAATTTGGATATGTTGCAGTCTTTAGTCATACATGAACGTATCTCAAAGAATTCTTTGAAATCTTAAAAATTGTTGGTTTTACAGATGTGTAATATGAGGTGACAAACGTTTTTTATTAAATTATAACGGCCGAACTAACAAACCGATGAAAATGAGTTCTGGGTGCTTATATTGAAAACATAAGAGTATTTAATAAAAATTATTTCAGTTGAAAAAATATTTGTTTTCACCATTTATTTTGCAATTGTTTTAAATAGGTGCATTGTTATCGTAGCACCAGAAAATTGAAAAATTAAAAATAATGATAATATAGCCCCAAGTGTCCTCTTTACAGACCCGTTCTTTAAAATACGGGTACTTCAAAATTGGCGACATGAACATTATTTGAAGTGAACGCTGCGCTCAAATTTTTTCGCGCGGCCCGACCTTTCGGCCGACGTCGCGTCGGTCCAAACTCGAAGGGTCTCACAGACGGTCCTACCCACACATTTTAAATGTCGGACCGACGCGTCGAATGTCGGACGAAACAGGTCCACTGGGGAGCAGTGAAGCGGCCGCTGCTCCAGCATCTTGACGCGGGCCGACGACCACCCGATGGTCAGGGGCCCGCTCCCGCCGCCTTCCTCGCCGCAGTCAGGGGTAGCTGGACCCACACGGTCCCCACCCCCTCCTGGCTGCGGCCCGCGCGCCGGATGCTCCCGACCCGGATCGCGGCCTCCTCACACCCCCCACGCGCGCGAGGGAGGTGCGGACCTCCGCCTCAGTAACGAACTGATCCAGTCCCCTGAGGCGAAAGTCCGCCCTCTTCATTGGCCGGTCGACCCGGTAGCCAATACCGGCCAACACGGCGCCCATCCGGCACGCCAGCGATGCTGCCTTTTCGGGGGCATCCTTCCCCCGAATTTTCAGCATCAGCGCGCCGGCCTGGGTCGCCGCCACGCCCAAGTCCTCGATGCCCAGATCAGTGAGGCTGATCTAGCCTCTTTATTTAGTTATTAACGAAAAACACGGACCAATCAGAGCGTGACCCAGACGCTCGCTGGTACGTTCAGCGCGGCGAGCCGGCAAGCGGTAGGCTGAACGTGCCAGCGAGCGTCTAGGTCGCGCTCTGATTGGTCCGTGTTTTTCGTTAATAACTCCTAAACAAAGCCGTGGATGCCAATTTTGTTAAGGAAAATGTTGCTTCAAATGACCCAAGGAACCTCCCATTTCCCGCTTACGCAGTCGTTTTGGGACACCCCAGGGGATCTGTATGTATACGGATAGTTTATAATTTTTGTTATAACTTTTTTTTAAATTTAAAGATTTTATTGAATGTTATTTAAATATTGAATTTATATTTCTCGAATATTGGTTTCACATTTTTTAAATATTTAGATTATATTATCTAAATATCTTGTTTATAATATGAAAAAGTGTGGCTTAAAAAATATTTTTTCAATATTTTTCAATATTATATCTGTTGTTGGATACGCCGTACGGCTCCCGAAGTTCTCCGGTACGTCGTTTGTGAGGAAACGGTGCGTCTTTAAGTCGTCTCTAAGACGTACTTTAGACGGCACGATTACGATTTCCGTGGCCCCTCGTTTTGAAGTTATATTTGTGTTCTTGGGGTTATTTCAAGAAAAAAATGTATATATAACATGATTTCAAATCGGCTTGGTTTAGCCGGTAAAGTAGATTTCTTGTTTTTTATAAACCTGAAAATATCTCGGAAACTATGCGAAATATGGCAAAATATCAAGAGACCTTTTTTGTAGGAAATTGAATTTCCTGTAAAAAATGTTAAAATGATGTTAAAATTCCATTTTTCACAAAAAATATACTAAAAATAAAATAATTTTTTTGAAATTACTACTAGACTACCCCAGGATTTTATATAACGGCCGGGCCTCTGCGCCCCCTCTCACGATCTAACCATAACTCACTCTGTTCACATAATCTTCCCATTGTACATGTCTTCCAGAATTTGATCTTTCCAGAACGGAGCCTTTACGTTCCTCCGACCATTATTTCGGGGAAAAGGCAGTTGTTCTGCAAATTCACCGAAATATAAATATACTCGGAAACTGCGCAGCTGATAAAAAAATTTCATACGACATAAATTATTGAAAATTTAATTTTCTACAAAAAAGGTCTCTTGATAATTTGCCATATTTTGCATAGTTACCAAGATATTTGCAGATTTATAAAAAACAAGAAATCTACTTTACCGGCTAAACCAGGCAGATTCGACACCATGTTATTATACATTGTTTTCTTAAAATAACCCCAAGAACACAAATATAACCTCAAAACGAGGGGCCACGGAAATCGTAATCTCCCCCTTTAGACGTATGGAATACGTCTTTTAGACGTCTAAAGTACGTGTTAGAGACGTCTTAAAGACGCACCGTTTCCTCACAAACGACGTACCGGAGAACTTCCGGAGCCGTACAGGAGACGTACGGAGACGCTTCCAAGACATCTCCGTATCCAACAAGTGTCTGTAAGACGTCTTTAAGACGTCTTTGTGCTATCTGTTAACAGCGGAAGAGGATCAATTTAAAAAGCGTCAGAAACAGCACTTATTATGCTCTCAAGCTGCTAAAGAAGTTCAAACTGTTGATCACTTTAAACTTTAAGATGTCTTAGATTTCGAACTGTTGCAAAGTTTCAACTAATTTAAACCATATGTTCGAATTCGATCTAGGTCGGATTACTCGTAGTTATTATAGAGTATTATACTTTAGGGTAACTGTACCGATTACTACGGTATCATGCTTCGATCGTACTTTATTTTAATATTATTCCTAATTTATCATGAAATAATAATATGTGTAAGCATTTTATGGAAAAATATGATATCTTCTGAATATAAAAAAAAATTGGTGACCCTCGAAGTCTAATACAACATATGAAAATATTAAAAAATAAAATCGATAACATTTTGTACGTATTACTGCGGACAAAAAAGAGCCACGTACCAATTACTGCGTACCCATTACGCGGATTAAAATTCGAAATATACAAGCGGACAGAAACAAACTATGTATCTAGACGTTAATTTAAATAAATCCTGAGTACAGTAACAAATAATGTTTTTATTTATTACATTTTAAATGAATAAACCTTTTATTAATTTTATCACCATACAATATCACATAAATAACTAAATACATTCTTCTAACAAATATTTGAGTAATATTTATTATCATTAGTTTGGAGCTGTATTAAATTAAAAGTTTGCATTTACAATGTAAACTCCTTTGTGTTTCTCAATTCTTCTTCCATTTTATTTCTTAAAATCCCCATTCTTTCTTTGTTTCTTAAGTTTTCAGTTCCATAAGTAGATCTTTCCGTTGTTACGATATGAGAAGATATTCCTTTGACTTTCTTAAGGGTTATCTCATCAAGAGCGTCTCTGGCAGGAAACGTCCTAGATAACAGGCCCTTCTAAAAATCTACCCTCTTGACGAAGATCGAGCTTTGGCCCGATTTAATGGAAAACCACAAAAAACGAGAGTGCAGTCCCATGTAACTGCAGATTAAAATCAGACTATCCCTCCCGTTTTTAGGGTATACAAACTGTTTGCGTGACCTTCGAGGGTCATTTTAGTAGTTTGCAGACGAAGTGTCCGTCTCGCACATTTGGCAAACAAATGCTCCGATGACGGGATTTTCTAAATCGTTTTATAACCGGGAACGTGAAAAATTCCTCGCTTCGGGGATTAGGACTCGGGGAAGTAGTTTATTACTCCCCAGATGTTTTGCACATACACTTCCCGGGTCCTCACTTCCAAATTTACCGTTCCGCCTGATTCAAGGACCGCTTGGGTCATTGTTACGCGTCACCGGACGGGCTCTACCTGAGTCCCGTTTTTTCCGTCAACGCGGCTTGCCGAAAGTTTATTATTTTCCACCACTTCGTCTACCATCGTGGGCGATGGCTAGTTTTACCAAATGTCACTGTCTTCCGGAAAAGCTGTTGCCATTGGTTCAGCAAAAACACACCCCCATTGACAACAGAGTTAAATATCGGTGTTCGGCAAGCGCGCGTCTGATTAGCGAAACTCACCGAAGTAGTAACCTTCGTTCACGACACTGAGCTTACAACTCAGATCTTACGGTAGCATCAGTCAAGAGTAACTGCTCTTGTAATAATCAAATCGCGCTAAGTCTCGCAAAATTATACAGTCTACTAAGGTACATTTTAAATAAAGTTTTTTTGTTCTCGTTACGTTACAACAATCCTGGTGATCACATTCATTTATTACTCCAACCCGAACATTTTGCAAAACACCATTCGGCGCGATCACAAACCCTTGCATTTTTACTCTCGTTTGTTAGTACTAGGCTAGACACGAGTAGTGTCACGTCGTGTTGCACTCGTTAGAATCCACGTCTAGTGAGATCGGGCTAAAGTTCCCCTTCGATCAAAGTGAACCTTACAGACTCCACGAGTTCGGTTTAAAGTCTATTTGGCATTACTAGTACTATCAGGCCCCGCATTGCCAGTGCGTCAACACCGAACATATTAGGTAATAATACATACACTTCTACATCAATTCAGTCGCGACACCACCATCTGTACATACACATTCGTTATTAGAATATATTTGTGTTATTTGGTAAATCGTGCAATTTTTTTAAACCCTTAATTATTGACCAAAATCCTAATCTAGTAATTGAACGTTCACACACGATACAATTTTACCGCTCAGATTGTATCAATTAAATTATACTAGTTACGAGGCCTACTAACAATCCTAGCGACTTCCTGATTTCGCATCAGGTTCGTTCGCGCCAAACCAATAGTCCAAACAAAGATTTATCCAACCTAGTGTCTCCCCACTTTCGCACTGGGTTCGTCCACGAAAACTAAACTATCCTTGCGGCTCCCTGGTTATACATCAGGTTCGTCCGCATCCTAGCAGCTCCCTGTTTACGCGATTACGCATCAGGTTCGTCTGCATTTCATCTAACCTCCCAGCGGCAACCTAATCTTATATTGGGTTCATCCGCGCCCTTCTACAACCTCCTAGCAGCTCCCTGATTACGCAATTACGCATCAGGTTCGTCTGCGTGTCTTTCCTACACCATCCTAGCAGCTCCCTGTTCACGTAGTAACTACTGTTCAGGTTCGTCTGCGCTTGATTCTATTCCTCAAACTAACAAATTGTAACCTTATTCCAAGGGTAATAACCCTTCGCCAGCCACACGCACTGCTTGCGGCCCTGGCTCGTAACACCGTGCACTTTATTTTACCTTGTTTTTTATGTTTGTTATTGTTCTTTTCATTACTTCTCGATTTAATTTTTGCCATATCTTCGTATTTTATCTACAATACTCTTTATCTAGAATCGTATCCTACCTAGTTACTTACATGTTTCGAATAGGTATCTAACCTAAAACGTTAGGCTGAAGTAAAGCACATTTCTCATCATAGTTGCAATTCACACCGCAGTATTAGGGACATTCCCAGTGATTTTTGTGCCGCAGTAATGAGCTCCTTCTTCACTTTAATGTACGTATCGCTGAGGGCTTATTTTTTTATTAAAAAGGCAAAAGAAGTTTCTTTTTTTATTTTTATTGTATCGATGTAAGGTGGAAAATAGAAAGGGAAGCAGAGAAGGAAAGGATGAAGGGGGTGGGGAAAAATGATTGGTCATCCTTTTGGGAGGTGATAGAACTCGTCGAGATCGCCAACATTGCATTATAAACATGGTGCCGCAAAATTAATTTTCAAGGTCATTTTCAAGGTCAAAATTTTTTATTGGCTTAGTCGATTCTACTCGCCGAGCTGAACAAAAGTCTCAAAGGAACCATATGCCGGAAATTAATATTTCATAGAGAAATCTTCGTTTGAAGTTTTTTTGCTTGAAATTTAAAAAAAATCGATTTTCATGAAGTCAGAAAATAAATCTAGTGCTTATAAAAAGTTCTTAAAATCATGTTCTGATTATCCTGATCATGATTAGCGAAAATCACCCCCCAAAACTGACCCTGAAAAATTTGTTTTCGCGATAAAAAATGTGCTTAATCTACTCTTAGCGCTACCCAGGAACAACGACGTGGACGTGGTAGATTTCTGTTCCCTTCGGGGTGACTTGATTATAGTGAGTTCCCCTCGCCTCTCACTTCGGGGTGACTTGATTAACAGTGAGTTCCCCTTGCCTCTCACTTTATCGTCGTCGATGCTACCTACGAACAAACAGAATGACCCATTGGTCCCAATAGCTTTGAGCAGTTGTGCTTGTTTGCCAGCTTCAATGTGACCACCACCGTTATCAATGCAAGATTGGAGTCTCTCCACAAAATCTTCTCGCACTCTACGGAGCACAGCTCGATTTCGTTCTAAACTAGCAACCGCCTCTTCAATGCGATCTCGTAAATCCTGAGCCGTCCTTAAAGCCCTGCCTGATCCATAAACAATGGCTTTCAGAGCTCCCCAGAAATAAAAGTCCAAAGGGTTCAGGTCAGGTGAACGGGCGGGCCATAAGTGTGGCGCAGGATTACGACCGATCCATCGGTTTCCAAAAACTTGTTGTAAGAAAGCGCGAACTGACCTGCCGAAATGCGGTGGAGCACCATCGTGCATAAAAAAATTCGATTACGCGTATGCTTCGGAACCATACGTCGTAGTCGATCCAGGAGCGTATGACGCAGAAACCGCAAATACTCAACGCTTGACAATCGGTTTGAGAGAAACACAGGTGCCATATAATCATTCCCGAGTATTCCTGCCCAAACATTTACTGAAACACGACCCTGCTGAACTCTTTGGACCATTGCGTGTGGATTGCGACTGCACCAGATGCGAACATTTTGTCGGTTCAAAATGGAAGTGGTGGAAAAACTAGATTCATCAGTGAACAACTGTTTCACAAAGTCCCGATATGTTCGGATCTTGCGAAGCATCCACCGACAAAAACGAAGACGAGCTGTGCACCGAAGACGATCACCAGGTCGTAACTCATGCACTATCTGCACTTTGTAGGGTCGTAGGCCTTCCTCACGAAGAATGCGCAAGACTGTTTTGTGATCGACTCCTACTCGCGCGCCTATGCGTCGTCACCCATGACAGGATAAGTTCGCGCTAGAGCGATCACACGTTCCTCAATTCTCCAAGACACACGAGGGCGACCTGCCCTACAGCTAGAGGAATGGGATGTTATGGTGTTGCTGGAGACATGCCTGGAAGAGAGGGGGTGGGGACAGATAAGAAAGAGGTTGCCAAGAGGGTACATTTGGGAGGCGCAATGGGCAAGAAGGGAGGGGAAGACGGGGAGGGCAATGGGGGGTATGTTAGTGGGGGTAAGGAAAGAGATAGAGATGGAAAGGGGAGGAGTAGGTGGGATGGAGGGAGTGGTAACAGTGAAGGTGAGGACAGAGGGGGATTTGCAAAGGAAGCTAGAGGAATTGGGGGAATGGATAGAGGGGAGAGAAAAAGGTGTAAAGGTAATTATAGGGGGAGATTTTAATGCTAGGACAGGAAGAGAAGGGGGAAATAGGTGAGGAGGAGGAAGATAGGGGGAAGGGGAGTAGGAGGTCTAGGGATACGAAAGTGAATACGGAAGGGAGGTTGCTGTGTGGTTATCTGGGAGAGAGGGGGTGGGGGATACTAAATGGAAAGATGTAGGGGGACGAGACAGGGGAGGGGACGTACGTAGGAGGGAGAGGAAACTCTGTGATAGACTACGTGCTGGGTAATGCAGAGACAAGGGAGGGTGTGGAGATGTTGCAGGTGGGGGAAAAGGTGGACTCACACCACCTGCCTCTGACTGTATGGCTCACAGGGGGGAGGGAAGGGGGAGAAAGGAGGGGGTTGAAGAGAAGAGGAGATTTGTGGGAGACTGGTCGGATTCAGGAGTGAACGATTTTAGGGAGAGATTTGGAAAGATAAGCGAGGGAGTAGAGGGAGTAGAGAAGATGGAGAGAGAGAGAAAGGTTAAGAAAGGGCAGAGAAAGTGTTGGTGGGATGAGGAGTGCAGGGAAGAAAAGAGGAAGGTGAGGGAAGAGTTGCGGAGATGGAGAAAGAGAGACGGAGAGGGGGAGGGGAATGTAAGGAGAGGAAGAGGAGGTACAAGGTGCTATGTGAGGGGAAGAAGAAGAAGGAGAGGGAAAGATGGGAAAAGGAGGTGGATGGAATAAGATCGGAAAGGCAAGTGTGGTAGTTAGTAAGGAGAATAAGGGGAAGGGGTTCGAGAGTGGATGAAAGTATAAAGAGGGAGGAGTGGGATACGCATTTTAAGGAGGTATTGGGGGGGAGTAGAGTAGGGTAAGAAAGGGTAGGGTAAAAGGAAGGGGGAGGATGGGGAGGGGGAAATAGAAAAGGGGGAGGTATATAGGGTGTTAAAGGGCATGAAAGGGGGAAAAGCGGCGGGGGGAGATGGGATTATGAATGAAGTTTGGAAGTACGGAGTGTAAGAGGTGGTTGAGTGGCTAAGGAGGGTGTGTAATAGGGTGTGGGGGAAGGGGTGACCGGATGACTGGACGGAGGGGATAGTGGTGCTAGTGAGGAAGAGAAAGGAGAGCAGGAAGGTAGGAGATTATAGGGGGGTGACGCTAACGCCAAACAGCGTATAAAGTCTATGCAGCGATGTTGGCGAAAGAGGAGGAAGAGATGAAAGGGATGATAGGGGTGCTGGAGCGGTATTTGGAGGAGAAGAAGTTGCAGCTTAATGCGGAAAAGTCGAAGGCGATGAGATACAGGAGGGGGGGGGGGGAGATGGAAGAAGGTAACATGGTGGTGGAAGGGTAAGGTGATGGAAGAGGTCGGGAAATATACATATCTAGGGTATACGATAAGGAGAGATGGGAGGCAGGAGGCGCAGGTGGAGATAAGGGTAAGGAAGGGGGCGGCCATAATGGGTCAAGTCTGGGGAATAGGGAAGAGGAGGTTTGGAAGTGACTGGCGTAGGAGGGTATGGCTTTTTAATAAGTTGGTCTGGTCGGTGGTGAGCTATGAAGTGGAGATATGGGGTGGAAGGAGAGGGAAGGGTTGGAGAGGCTGTAAGAAAGATACCTGAGATGGGTATTAGGGGTGGAGAGTGTACACCGAGGTACATGGTAAGAGAGGAGATGCAGAGGGAGTTGTTGAGGGGGAGAGCGGGTTTAAGGGCATGGGGTTACGAGAAGAAGTTGGGAGAGGGCAAAGGGGGAGTTAGCGAGACTGTGTTGGGAAGAAGTAAGGGAAAGGGTTAGGAGGGGAGGGGTATTGGATGGGTGGGAGAAGGAATGATTGGGCTTCTTTTAGGAAAGGGGTTGGACAGCGGAGGAGGCATAAAAAATGATGGAGGACAGGAGGGAAGTAATGAGTGAGGAGAGAGAAGGAATATCAGAGGGAGGCGAGATGGGAGAGGATAAGGAGCTCTAGATATAATAAGTGGTACGGGATGGTAAAGGGGGAGAGGTTGCCGGCGTATCTGGGGAAAGGGTGGGGGGAGAGTAGATGACAGAGGGTGGCGAGGTTTAGGTTGGGAAATGGGATGAGGGGAGGGAAATACAGAATGGATGAAGATGCGAGAAAGTATAGAGTGTGTGGGTGGGAGAGTGAGACGTGGGAACATGTATGGGAGGTGTGTATGAGGTTGGATGAGGAGAGTGGATGAGGGTAGTGTTGGAAGATGGGGAAGTGGGGAGGAATGGATGAGAAGGTTGGAGGGGTGGAGGGAAGTTGAGAATGAAAGAAGAATGGGTGGGGATGGGAGGGGGAAGGAAGGAGGAAGAAATGGTGTTAACGATGAGCGACCGGAAGAGGAGGTCCAAGGGTAGGGTGGGGTAAGTAGTTTTAAGGTAGTTTTAAGGTAGTTATAAGGTTTCCTTTTGTAAATAGGTCTCGTTCTCTCTCTCTTTAGTTTTAGTGTGTATAGTCTAATATTAATTTTAAGTTTAATTTTAATGTTAATTTTAATTTTAGTGTTAATTTTAAGTTATGGTTAGGATAAGGAAGAAAGGGATGAGGATAAAGGAGGCGGATATATGAACATTGTAACCCCTAGGGGAACCAATAGAGTTATATATAGTCCAAACTTTACCAACACTCCTAACTTGAACATTAATCTCAAGTTGACTGCTGTTATCACCAATGTTCAAATCACACTGAAAGTTACACAATAATTCAAAAATTTTAGAATCCAAGGTAATTTCAAGGTCATACTCAGTATCATTATCCATGGATAAATGCATATAGTAATGTTGGTGATAACGTACAGTAGTAACAATTATGTGCATATACATTGTAACCGTGTCGGTTACATATCGACACTTCGCGAGTATCGAACGTAGGGATCGTTCTTATCACGGCAAACCGGAATGTCTTACACATTACGCGTGATGGTGGGAGATTGCAAGATCCCCACTAACTAAGATTGCGCACGCATCGATCCCCACTTCGATAGCGATCGAAGGAGGTCGATGCGGATCGTCGAGAGAGCACTCTACGTCTGGAAGCGATCCAGTAAACACACTATTCGCGAGGTGTCCGTTCGACGATAACCGGTGCGTATTCGGGAGGCCAAACCGTCCTGTTGTATTAGACAAATCGTCTCTTCAACCTCGATACGTACACGCCTCAAACCGAGGAGTCGCAATCGCAAACCGCGTCGCGGCACAGTTTAACGTAGTCACCGATGCGTATTACAATCGTAACCGCGTAGTTGTCAATATTTCCGTGATTATTTAAAGCACTTATTTGTCCACGCGAATCCGAAAGTTGTAAATTGCCATATGAGCAATCGCGTAATTAAAGAGTTAATAAATTTTAGTAGACAGCGAGCCTAATTCGTAACTGCGCGATACGCGTCGTGCGGACACCACTAGTGACCTTTGATATAAATAAACTCTCGGTAGATTCGGAATGAGATCGTCAATTCGTTGGTATTATTGAAGAATCACACGACTTCATTATCATCGTTGAATGTCGTTGTTGTGTTATCCGTCCGTGGTTAGCTGTTCTAGTCACCTTGTCTTTGGATAGGACATTTGAATTTACACGGCTAATGAAATTCCGTAAATACTGGAGGTTGCTCTGAGTCCACAAATTGTGCTGAGGAGTAACTCTTAAGTGTTAAGGAGGATCTGCGGCTAGTGACAGCTTCTATTGCATGTGAATCATCTGAGAATTCAGCCGGTCACATGAATAGTAAGCTGGTTCAATGGTTCTATGCATAAATCAATTGATTGTTATTAATTGACGGGAGGATTTTACACGACTAAGATTTCTCTATCGACACCGGAATCTACTCCGAGTCCACAATCGTGCTGACGAGTAATTCTTGGGTGTGGCGGAGAGGTCGAGGTTTAGTGGTTGTTTTGACCCATGCGTATCATCTGCATATCGGCCGATCGCATGGGTAGTGAAACGGTCCTACTGATCCTTGAATAACGCCAATTGGCAATTTAACCGCGATAGTTCATTTTGAGTCACAATTTAATTAACGGATGACAATCACTTATATCTGAAATATTTCGAATATAATATTTGAACCTTGCTACAGCAAGTGCGAGTAATAGGATGATACATGACTGGGCTATTCCTAATCACTGGAAGGTACTCTGAGTCCACATATTGTGCTGAAGAGTAATTCTTGAGTGCGGGGAGAGCCTGAGTCTGGTAGGTGTCTCTATTCAGGTGATCGACTGAGCAATCGGTCGATAACATGAATGGTGAGATCGTCCAGTGGATGTCCATGAATATCTCAAAGATCACTAGCGCGTTATTTACCAATATATATACATACATATTTATATATACTTAATACTCGTTCCCTGGGTTGGGAGATTCAAGAAGATTATTACGTCCAGACGTAGGGTCAACATATTGGCTGACGCCGTCCTTGAACACCGTATTAACTCGTTACTCTATTGTAAGAGCCGGTGCTCCGGACAGATTGATTGTATTGACTGATAACCGTTTCGCTTGGATATTCACGCCGAATTCGTAAACACGTTGTATTTTTTTGTTTTTGATATACAGAATATATCACCCTTTTACCAGTTCTCACTTGCAACATTTAATTCTTCATCCAGACCTTTCCGCTGTCCATTGCATGGAGGCTCGGACTTCCTCGCTCTTAATGCATAAAATCTCAAGGAGGAGAAATACAATTAACGGTCACATAATTGGCGCCCAACGTGGGGCGGTTAAGTCTGGACAGACCGAATGTTGCATAGCGAAGAATGAGTAAAACGAACAGTAAGTCGCGAAATCGAAAGGCTGGGGGAACTTTGAGACCAAAGGAAAGTCAAATCAGTGCAATGATGTCTAGTTCAAGGGTTATGCGGACACCACCTCACGCTAATATGGGTAATATCACTCAAGATCAGGATGAAGCAGATCCCATACCGGGTCATACACCAACTAATAACGAGCAAACACCGGGATCCAGTTCTAATCACGACCGGGAGCAAATGACTAGTACTATTCGAGAACTGCAGAACGAAATTTCGAGTTTAACGGATCAATTGAGACGCATACAAACCAGGTTAGACGACCAAGCCGGGAATGATGAGATGTATGAACGTGTCACTGAACATAAAGCAGAAATGCGTGAGTGGCGACGTGAGATCGAGGAACGGATGGAACACCAAAAAAGAAGACACGCGGAAGAAATAGCGGAAGTCCACAGAGAAATACGGGAAAGGTTAGAGAACCGTCATACACACCAAATGAACCAAGAGAGGATACATGAAAACGTGAATGTACGGACCAACGAGTCTGAAAACCACACGGGTTATTATGACGGTACCAACGGTCGACGAGAAACGCAACGCGGTCCAATGGAAAGAAACGGAATACAACCAACGTCACGAGACACCTTTGGTTCCCGATGGACAAATTACAACGACTCCGCTCGTCTTGACGCTACTTTAGCTGCGGCAGCGCGACCATTTCGAGTAAAGCCACAAATGCCCACATTCGAAGGAAAGACCACCGAAAGGCCAGCAAAATACTTACGGGAGATGAAAAGATTCATTGAAGCAACACGTCTTCCGGAGGATGAATTGAAATTCATTCTTACACAATCTTTAAAAGGCAACGCCGGAGAGTGGTGGGACATCATATCCGACCAAGTCACCACATGGGTCCAGTTCTCGAGAGCACTAATAGATCGATTCTGGTGTTCTGCGATCCAACGAAAGATCCGTGACAACCTAAGTGTAGGTGTCTACCGCCCGGAAGGGGGATCATCGAGGGTTGCCTATGCCATGAAGTTGATAGGGACAGCACGTGATCTACTGCCACGACCAACAGATGAAGAGATCGTACAAACGTTAGCTCGACACTTTACGCAATCCGTTGATGACTGCGTACTCGGCCAGAATATTTGTACGATAGACGCCTTCTTATCCCTACTGGAAAGATTTGATAATGGAGGGACAGTAAATCGGCAAAGGCAAGACGAACGGTCCACCAACAACATGCGTGATTGGAACACTCGTACGGGTACAGATCGTAATAACCAACAAACTGTGGGATTACCTCGAACAAATATACAAGGGAGACAAAACAACGAATACCAACGGCCAGCTGGAGAGTTTCAACGAGCAAATGGGGAGCCCCAAAAGGCTAGATATGAGAATACTCGCCCATGGCATGATAATCGCCGACCGCAGGACGAAAAAACCCGCCCTTGGCAAGATTATCGTCAACAGCAAGACCGGCCACGAGAAGGGGGGCCCAGTCGAATACGAGCGGTTCACCTCGAGGAAGAAACGCCAGAAGACGGAGAACATGTCGAAGAAATAGACACGAACACGGGAAACGATTAAGGACGTCCTCCAATACACGCCTGAGTCACTTCCCCTCTCAGGTGGGAGGTATCCTGAGTGGTAAATTTGGGGAAGAAATACAACTGCCGGTCAGTTCGCTATTCCCAGATACTCGTCAAGAGCTATTAGAAGAAGAAACCCTGATACAACAAAGGAAAGGAGTAGATCGCTGCCCAGAAATACAACTGAAAATTGAAGACATTCTTGTAAAGGCTCTGATTGATACTGGTAGCACTGTCACAGCGGTGTCGGAAACGTGGTACAACACACACCACGAGTCACTACGTAACTGTCCAACACTACCAGTAACGGGGACATTCGTGATAGGAGCCACGGGAAGTAAATCCGCCCGATTAAAAAAGCAGTTATGGGTGAGACTCAGCTATGAGAGGGAAATCATAGAGACAGCGGCCATCGTAGTCCCAGGACTAATTTGCGAAGTGATTCTTGGAGTAGACACACTACGACGTACAATGGCCTTGATAGACTTCGGACAGGAGGCGCTATCACTCAAGACAGCAAGCGGTCACGTGACACTAAAAATGACCAAAGAATCAAACACGGATATGTCCATAAGAGGGCTGAATGAAGCCACGAAACAAGGTATGATACGCCAGTTATCAAAGAATGAAATAGTCAAATCTATAGTAGATCCGATCTCAGCAACAAATGAACAAAAGGCGGCATTGCAAGAAGTGATTGAGTCATTCCCAGCGGTCTGGAGAGAAAGTATAGGCCGAGTATCGTGCTATGAGCACCACCTAAACATGAAGTCAAACGTCCCATATTGGAGCAGAACGTATCCAATCCCATTAAAATATGTAAAAGCAGCGGACGCTGAAATACAAAGAATGTTAGCAAACGATATCATTCGTCCAAGCACAAGTCCGTACATCAACCCAGTGGTACCGGTATTGAAAAAGAACGGTTCGCTACGACTGTGTCTAGACGCAAGAAAGTTGAATGAATTCCTTGTCGAAGATCATGAAATGTCGGAAACACCAGACGCTATTTTCCAACGCTTCAAAAAAATAGACTTGCTAACGAGCTTAGATTTAACAAACAGTTTTTGGCAGATACCACTGACCCCACAATCGCGAAAGTACACGGCGTTCATGTACCGCGGAAGGTGTTACGAATACGTCGTAACGCCTTTTGGACTAAAAACAAGCAGCGCAAGTTTAGTAAGAGCGCTGCGACAAGTACTGGAGGGGATGGACGGATTCATCGTGAACTTCATAGATGATATACTCTGCTTCTCGGCCACATTCAAAGAGCACATCGAGCATATTCACGCATTGCTGCAACGATTACAAGCGCACAACATCACGATCAATCTGGAGAAATGCAAGTTCATGAGACGAGAGATAAAGTTCCTTGGACACATCCTCTCTACGGAAGGAATACAACAGGACCCAGAAAAACTCGCTGCGATAAAAGATTTCCCTCCACCTCGGAATATAAAACAACTGCGGGGATTCCTCGGACTCGTGAACTACTATAGTAAGTTCACGGACAGACAAGCTGAAGTCACTGCTCCATTACTGACACTCTTAAAAAAGGGAAATTCCTGGACATGGAACGCCCAGTTGCAAAGGGCATTCGAAGAAGTAAAACATGCGTTTTGCACGAAGGTTGTACTGAAGTATGCGGATCCAAGCAGGACCTTCTTCCTATCGACGGACGCGAGTTTTTCCGCGCTAGGAGCAGTTATCGAACAACAAGACGCAAATGGTCAACTAAAACCGATTGCATTTGCGAGTAGAACCTTACATGGACCGGAATTGGCATACTTCACCACGGAAAAAGAGTTGCTGGCCATCGTATGGGCACTAGGGAAATTCCGAACATATATATATGGAGCTAAAATTATATTAATGACAGACCACAAAGCCATCACGTTCCTGATGAGCAGTAAGTTACTTAGCCAACGGCTGACAAGATGGATTTTGTCCATACAGGATTACCAAATAGAAGCTCGGTATAGACCAGGGAAGGAGAACATTCCGGCAGATCTTATGAGTCGCTTAGACTACACACCCGCCGGGAGTACCGTAGAAAGGGAAACACGAATACCGATTCTATCCGCACTCGCACGCACAATGTCACCTACATTAGCAAAGGCTTTAAAGCAATTACCCGAGTGGCAGCAAAAGGATGAAAACTTATGCAAAATAATAAAAAAATGTAGGGAATCAAATAACAACCATGCAAATCGATACGAATTTAAAGATGACATGTTGTACCATGTGGATAAAAACGGGAAGAAGCGAGCGGTGATACCCGCGCAATTACGCGATGAACTAATAAGTGAAATTCACGAAATATATACACACCTCGGTGGAGACAAGACCGTAAAACTAGTGTCAGAAGACTTTTACGTGTCAAAATTGCACCGGCGTGCGCGAAAAATAATATCCACATGTGATACATGCCAACGCGTAAAATACCTCACGCATGCAACACACGCAGACATGCAGAGTATAATACCAAAGCGTCCACGAGAAGTGTTGTCCGTCGATTTTTATGGCCCTCTACCTACATCAAAAGGGGGAGTAAGACATATTCTCGTAGTAGAAGAAATATTTACGAAATTCGTGAAGTTGTATCCAATGCGAAACGCGACCACGCCGGTAACACTAACGCGCATATTCAAGCGATATATTCCGATATATGGTAAGCCAAAAAAAATTATTACTGATCATGGTACACAATTCACTTCAAAGAAATGGGCGCAGGTTCTGCAGGAGGAAGGAATCCAACACATATTATCTTCGATACGTCACCCGCAGAGCAATCCCGTTGAAAGGGTGAATCGAGAAATAGGACGAATTTTTCGTACTCTAGCAGCCGAAAAACACACATCCTGGGCCACATGGATTGAGGTAATCGAGACATGCTGTAACGAAATCGTACATGATAGCACAGGCTTTACACCAATGGAATTACTATTACAAGAAATGCCCAAACGACCGTGGGCAAAATGGTTTAAACACATTAGGGAAGAAAAACAAGAGGGACTCGAACATCATGAGACGAAGCTACAACTCGCATTCCAACAAATGACAAAGAAAGCCCACAAACGGTGTGAACGGGCCAATGCTGGAAAGCAACAAACGAAGTATGAAATTGGCGATCTAGTACTCGTCAAAACAAATCCAATATCGAATGCTGCAGATCGCCAGATAGCTAAATTTTTTCATTTATATGAAGGTCCTTATGTGTTGACACAAAGGAAGGGACCAGCGACTTACGTTCTCGGAAGTCCCCACTCTGGATACATCCGAGGAACGTTCCACGCGTCGTGCCTACGCCCCTATTACCTATCAACGAAGGGACAAGATGTAAACAACGAATCGGCGCGACGCACTACCGAGTGCGCCGAACCAAACCAATCAACAGGGGGAAGAATGTAAACATGAGAGTCCGCGCGGAGGATTACGGAGTATACAGCGTCCGAAAATTTCTCAGAAATATCCAGGAACACGGATATAAGAGACCGTAGAAACCGAGCGAAAAATCAGTTCGCAACTATCCGTGAAATGTTAAACAGCGAGAAGAGCAAAGCAATGGAAGAGTGCGTGGGCACGAGCCCAAGAAGAAAGGATGCGGAGACCCTTGCCTATGCAAGTTGGGCAATGATAAGCAGACCCACACAAACGGGTACAGACATAAGATTCCATAGCCCGCCACGGTACAATATGAAAACACTGACGGCGAGGCCCTGGATATCAAAACGTCATCGCCGCCGACATTATGCGAAGGGAGTGGGAACGCAGGCCAGGACACAGAGGATGCATGTCCAGACACAAACTCCACGCGGAGGACTCGTGACGATGACGGAACAAAGAGGTCCCGAGGACAGCCAGAAAAATAAAAACGCACACGAGGACGCACGTGAACAATGGGAAATGTCGTTCGAATTTGTCCCAGAACAACAAACGACGGAGCAGATGGACCAGTCCTTCGAGTTCATTCCGGACACCCGGGAGGAAAAGAAGAACTGGGCACCAGCGGAAAGACACTTGGAGCCATCCACTTCCGCGGTGGACGATCCACCAATTGAAATACCCATGCTGAACCCCCGTGATCCACTGGGACTATTGGTATTAGGAGATCTACTACCACTAACAGAGACCCTGATAGAAGAGCTATTAGAAACGCCGGAATCCGGTAGAGCCAACGAAACGTGAAAGGGTGACGAGTGAATAGTGAGTAAGAACATAAGAACAGCCATTTTGTTTCATTTCTTGTTTTAAAAGCTAAGATAGAAAGCGATTTTCATTTTCCGGTCGTTATTGAATAACAGGATATTTTCTTTCTTTAGTTCGCGGTGAGACCACAAACCAGCAATGGATTATATAATTTCGTTAATGACAAGTACAAACGATAATAGTTTTTTTTTTTTGTATATATATAATAATAGACAATTGTTCGTTAATTTACCGTCGGCAAACGCGCAATTAACAAGGATCGACGTGACGCGATAGGTATAAGCGAAAACAGACAGATCTTATGTTACGATCATTCAATTATTATTTACGCATTGAATTTCAAGTCCTTTCGCTTCACAAATGTAAATGGCAACGTCGAATCCCGTACATTGAGAAATTTCCGAGAGCATTGCGGAAATGACGCGTAACAGTATTATCAGTGATAATTGTGATCATTATAAGATACCTCGTATTTATCTGCCGAAATGTGATATTATATAATAATTGTTCTAGACAACGCGTTAGACTACATATGCAGTGTCGCGACTCTTTCGTGTCTCCGGCGCAACGCCAATACCGCCGGATAGCGATGCAATTGGCCTGTGGTGTCATGTAAAGTAGATTACTAGGTGCATTTCGGTTGCACTCCTGCACCTGTAATCTCGAAAGGGAAGGGGGAGTATATGTAACCGTGTCGGTTACATATCGACACTTCGCGAGTATCGAACGTAGGGATCGTTCTTATCACGGCAAACCGGAATGTCTTACACATTACGCGTGATGGTGGGAGATTGCAAGATCCCCACTAACTAAGATTGCGCACGCATCGATCCCCACTTCGATAGCGATCGAAGGAGGTCGATGCGGATCGTCGAGAGAGCACTCTACGTCTGGAAGCGATCCAGTAAACACACTATTCGCGAGGTGTCCGTTCGACGATAACCGGTGCGTATTCGGGAGGCCAAACCGTCCTGTTGTATTAGACAAATCGTCTCTTCAACCTCGATACGTACACGCCTCAAACCGAGGAGTCGCAATCGCAAACCGCGTCGCGGCACAGTTTAACGTAGTCACCGATGCGTATTACAATCGTAACCGCGTAGTTGTCAATATTTCCGTGATTATTTAAAGCACTTATTTGTCCACGCGAATCCGAAAGTTGTAAATTGCCATATGAGCAATCGCGTAATTAAAGAGTTAATAAATTTTAGTAGACAGCGAGCCTAATTCGTAACTGCGCGATACGCGTCGTGCGGACACCACTAGTGACCTTTGATATAAATAAACTCTCGGTAGATTCGGAATGAGATCGTCAATTCGTTGGTATTATTGAAGAATCACACGACTTCATTATCATCGTTGAATGTCGTTGTTGTGTTATCCGTCCGTGGTTAGCTGTTCTAGTCACCTTGTCTTTGGATAGGACATTTGAATTTACACGGCTAATGAAATTCCGTAAATACTGGAGGTTGCTCTGAGTCCACAAATTGTGCTGAGGAGTAACTCTTAAGTGTTAAGGAGGATCTGCGGCTAGTGACAGCTTCTATTGCATGTGAATCATCTGAGAATTCAGCCGGTCACATGAATAGTAAGCTGGTTCAATGGTTCTATGCATAAATCAATTGATTGTTATTAATTGACGGGAGGATTTTACACGACTAAGATTTCTCTATCGACACCGGAATCTACTCCGAGTCCACAATCGTGCTGACGAGTAATTCTTGGGTGTGGCGGAGAGGTCGAGGTTTAGTGGTTGTTTTGACCCATGCGTATCATCTGCATATCGGCCGATCGCATGGGTAGTGAAACGGTCCTACTGATCCTTGAATAACGCCAATTGGCAATTTAACCGCGATAGTTCATTTTGAGTCACAATTTAATTAACGGATGACAATCACTTATATCTGAAATATTTCGAATATAATATTTGAACCTTGCTACAGCAAGTGCGAGTAATAGGATGATACATGACTGGGCTATTCCTAATCACTGGAAGGTACTCTGAGTCCACATATTGTGCTGAAGAGTAATTCTTGAGTGCGGGGAGAGCCTGAGTCTGGTAGGTGTCTCTATTCAGGTGATCGACTGAGCAATCGGTCGATAACATGAATGGTGAGATCGTCCAGTGGATGTCCATGAATATCTCAAAGATCACTAGCGCGTTATTTACCAATATATATACATACATATTTATATATACTTAATACTCGTTCCCTGGGTTGGGAGATTCAAGAAGATTATTACGTCCAGACGTAGGGTCAACATATTGGCTGACGCCGTCCTTGAACACCGTATTAACTCGTTACTCTATTGTAAGAGCCGGTGCTCCGGACAGATTGATTGTATTGACTGATAACCGTTTCGCTTGGATATTCACGCCGAATTCGTAAACACGTTGTATTTTTTTGTTTTTGATATACAGAATATATCACCCTTTTACCAGTTCTCACTTGCAACATTTAATTCTTCATCCAGACCTTTCCGCTGTCCATTGCATGGAGGCTCGGACTTCCTCGCTCTTAATGCATAAAATCTCAAGGAGGAGAAATACAATTAACGGTCACAACATATCGTATACTCATAGGTATAAAAACATGAGTGATCTCGAAAAAACTATTAAAAATGACATGTAAAATTACAGAAACCACTTAAATTGCATATAAAAATAGTACTCTCGTTATTGCACACAGAGAAAATATTTACAGCGAGTCGCACGAGTATTCGAGCCCTCTTTAAAACTTACTACTTTTTTAAAAATGGACCAAACGACTTGGACTTTTTGAGAAGTTAGAGCATGACGTGAAAATAAGATCTTGAAAAATTGTAATTGGTTTGAATTGCGGAGAAAATGCTAAGGGTTGTATCTTACAACCTCTTTATGTGGATCTATATTGAAAATTTGAAAACTGCATTTGCAGATATGTATCAGTAGCATATACTGTGACGTGGCAGATTTGCCAACGTCCTCCAAAACAGTTAGCGGAAGACCGGGTCACCCTCACGCAGTAATAATGCGAGATGGACAGTGGCGAGCGCTCGCCCTGGGCACACGCGAGACCCATGGGCGAGTACTTATATTTTTGAGCGTCGCGCCAATTTGCGCGACGCGAGTCTGCAGGACCGTAACCGGGCCCCAAGGGGGGGACCCGAGGCACCCTTCCTGCCGAAAGAAGGGGAAAACGAGCGGCATCGGCGAAAACCTCCGCACCAGGACGAGGGATCGACGCGGCCCAGGAAAAACAGCCTGGAGGCGCCGACGAGGACGAGAAGCCCCGAAACAGGAACTCCCGCAACCTCGCCGTCGCCTCACCCGGAAGACAACCTGATCAGTTGCCGGACTGGCTCTCGCCGATCACCGCCGCGGGAAAACCACCAATCAGCGGGCACCGCTGCCGGAGCACCGAGGAATCGCCGATCGCCAGGGACCGTCGCGCGGGGCTAGAGCCCCGTCCGAAAATCGAGTAGCGATAGGCCGAATCGTTTGCGGGGGGAAGCGCGCGGTAAGGGGAGGACGCTCCGCTTCCGCGGTCCCGAGCCATCGCGTAGAGGGACACTTCTTCGTTGGCCGTAGCTTTGATAAGTCGGAATTATTGTAATCGGGAAGTCATTGTAAAATCGTTGTGATTTATTGCCGGTTAGAGGGCTCGAAAGAAGCTGCCGGACAACCGCCGCTCATCGAGTATTCGTGGTAAGCTAACGTCCGACTTTATTTCGAATTAAATAAAGGCCGCCGCTGCCGGCAGTGCGATTGTTATCTCGCGAAAAATAAAGTATTGTTAGCCGAAGCCTGGAGTATCGTTCTTTCGTGAGAAACCTTCCCGCCGCGGGGAACGCCTCGTGTTCGCCCTGCGCAGTCCCTTGTGCCCGTTCGCGAAAACATCTCGGTCAATTATCGGTTGTCGCCGGCTCGTTCGAACGTTTCTCGGAGTGCTCGCAGCTGTAGAAGCTTCGCGTGGCACCGCGGTGCCTGGCGCCCGAATATCTCAGCGAGGACTCTGAGGGGCGACGAACCGGCGAACAACTTTTGTCCCGGGTGGACCGCGTTTCGTGCGGCCGAACGCGGCCCGGTCTCGGGCCTGTAAAAACCCGGTGTCGCCAGCGTTCTCGTCCTTCTGACAAGGACGAACCGACGGACGACGTGACAATACATATTAGGCGTACAAATAAATTCTTGACCATGACTTCATAAAATTGTTTACTTCCAACCCAGATAGCACAAAGACGTTTTCAAGACGTCTTAAACACGTCTATTGTTAGATACGGAGACGTCTTGGAGTCGTTTTCGTACGTCTCCCGTACGGTTCCCGCAGGTTTCCGGTACGTCGTTTGTGAGGAAATGGTGCATGTTTAAGACGTCTCTAACACGTACTTTAGACGTCGATAAGACGTATTCTATACGTATAAAGTACGTCTTAGAGACGTCTTAAAGACGCACTGTTTCCTCACAAACGACGTACCGGAGAACTTCGGGAGCCGTACGGAAAACGTACGGAGACGTCTTGGAGGCGTATCCAACAACAGATATAGTATTGAAAAATATTGAAAAAATATTTTTTAAGCCACACTTTTTCATATATATAAACAAGATATTTAAAAAATATAATCTAAATATTTAAAAAATGTGAAACCAATATTCGAGAAATATAAATTCAATATTTAAATAACATTCAATAAAATCTTCAAGTTTAAAACTAGTAATGTTTAGAAATAAATTAAGATTGGAAATGGTAATAAATAATGAAGCGACAACAAGATTAGGAACAAGTAATACAAAAAAAACAAATAATGAAGCGACAACAAGATCAGCAACAACTAATACAAAAAATAATGAAGCGACAACAAGATCAGGAACAACTAATACAAAAAAATCATTAAAAAATCATACAAAATGTTTCATTTCAAAAATAATGAACGATCAAAATTTTCGACTCAAAGAAGGAGAGCGTATGGGAAAGAAAGAGACATAGTTCATAGCATTTCCCATACGCTCTCCTTCTTTGAGTCGCAAATTTTGATCGTTCATTATTTTTGAAATGAAACTTTTTCTATGTTTTTTTAATGATTTTTTTTGTATTAGTTGTTCCTGATCTTGTTGTCGCTTCATTATTTATTACCATTTCCAATCTTAATTTATTTCTAAACATTACTAGACTGCAAGAAGTTTCACTTCTGCCGCTCGTGGTTTTCCACGCATTTTTTTTTTTATGTGACTTTCACCAATATATTTGTGACATTTTTCTGATTAAAATGATACCAAACACGATATAATTTCAACTGTATTTAGTGGTTTAATTGACGGTATGGAGTAACTTTAGGACAAAAGAGTAAAAAGAAAGAGAAAAAGAAAGAGAAATTGCGATCTCGACGCTAGGCAAAGATTCAAAGCTTAGTGTATTGTTTAAAATACTGTAGGAAATTAGTCTATAAATTATACCTATCATTAGGTCTGAAGGATGACTGGTGTGGGCGTTAAATGAAAACAATTATTGACGGTGAAGCCGTCTGCCAATAGTGCGATTTATTAAAGAAACTCTGAGTACATATTTATTTCAATTTTCTTTCGAGAAATGTAATACAAAGAGTGGAGCTCTGTATCGTAGAAAAATGGACGCAGTTCCAACATCTGATGTAATTTGATTTATTTTGTAAGAAATAAGTTTTCATTAAAGTTACGTTTGCACAACCCTGTATATGTATTAATTTGGATTTTAGATTTTTAAATGTAATTCTTTAATTTATATATGTACCTATTCTTTTAATTAGATATTTATTCTGTTCCACACACGGTAGATTTTGAAAATCATAGATATGTAAATTATACTATGGTTCAGTGTTCAAGTATTCTAAGACCGTTGGTTTTCCAAGCGGATAAGGAGTTGGACTGCCAAAGCGGTAGACCGGGGTTCGAATTCCGTCGGGGTTAAAAATTGTTTTTCTCAGTTTATTCACCGTTTAAATTTTCGCGCCACTCTTGACTTCCGTAACGCCACTTCCGTAACATAACAAACTTTCGTACCCTCAGCAAAGAAGTTTCACTTCAAAAATGTTATAACAAAAATTAGAGAAACTATCCATATGCATATATACTCTCTCCTGTGTTCCTTCGCATGGGTCCTGGTACCAGCAGTAAAGGTCTGCTGCCCCAGGTGCAATAATGTGGATCCTGGGAAGTGTACCTCCAGGAGATGTTCGAGAAGCGGCGTGCTATCATCGCCAATGCGTCTGTTAGGGAGGGTGATAGCGTCGATCGTTATAGTCTGGGGCCCAGCCGTCACTACTTTGCGAAGTATGGCCACAAAGGGGAGGGCCTCAGTTTCCTCACAGAATTGTCTCCAGGCCGCTCTTTTAGAGGACCTGATAAGCATTTTGAAGTCCCTCTGGGATTCCCTGTAAGTATTCCAGGCGACCTCCGAGTTGGCCTTCATGGCTCTGTTGAACAACTTCCTGGTCGTTGCCCTGATTTTAGTGAGGTCATTGCTCCATCAGGGGACTTTCTTGCTGCTCTTCTTAGATTTCGCCGGGCAGGCGAGTTCGTAGGACTGAACGATGGCCGATTGAACCTCGGCAACAGCGCGATCAGTCTCCGCCACCGTTCTTGGGCGCACACGGAGTCCCCCCCCCCCCTGGGGAAGGGGACACCTAGCGGTTCCCATACCGCCCGGTGTCCAAATAGTGTAGGCAAGTGAGGGACGTTAACCTCTCCCCCCGGATTCTATTGTAAGCGAGGGGGTTGCCTGTTGTATACTCGCGTGATCTGGGCACCCCTCCCCATAGCTTAGGGAAGGGTGTGAGGTTTTAGTAGGCACACCCCGGGCTGGCGGGCGCAGCGCGCACGTTTGTGACGTCACAGCGGTAACCGCATACTTTGACGATCTAACCGAGAATGATGGAACAGATGCCTCTCAGACCCCGCCCGTTCTTTCCTGCAGTGGTGGTGGGGGAACAGGTCGTTTTGCTGAGTAATCAGTTTGTTGTAATGTTATACCCCCCTTTGGAATATCGACAAACACATCGGGTTAAATATTATAATTTCTTTTAAGACGAAGAAATAAGTTTGCTGAGTAATCAGTTTTTTATAATGATAATAGTCAGGGAATCCCGATACATCCGGCGAAATATTATAACTTCTTTTAAGACAGCATTTAAGACGCTATTTGATTGACCCTGACATTTTTTTTTATGTAATATGATACCCCTTGGGAACGAATAGGAATCTCGGGACAGGAAATGTAAATCATGCATTAAATGTCGGAATATCCTTTTTTTATTTTATTTTATTAGCATTACATCTAAGCCTAAAGCTAACAATTCGGTGTCTATTAATGAATTGCGGTCAAAATCGTCATGTTCTGCAATGGCTTTTGCAAAATCATCGGTAACATTAGATATTATTTGCATAAACTTACAATATTTAGTTTGTACACAGAATAGGTTCTCGGATAGCCAAGAGTACATGTGATCGATACAAAATTCTAAATCAAACAATTTTAGTATCGTTTTCTGGGCAATCTGTGTGCACTTAGTCGAATTTGATAATTTTGCAAGCTTTAGATCGTCGTTTAACTGGCAGAACTCCACAGTTATATCACCAACATGCACCGCATCCCCTGAGCAGGTAATGTTCCGCAGAATGTCTTCTTTCTTTCGTAGAAGATCTTTCCAGGTAGCCATAGACAGTTGAATTTCATTGCCGTGATTGTCTCCTATAGCCAACTCGACGTGACAGCAACCACCAATTCTGACTCCAATGTCAAGGTATTTGTAGAATGTATTCGTCAAGGGATATCTCCTGCCCAATATACCCACCGAATTATCAGCGCTGATAAGAAAAGAAGCAATTAGGAAAGACAATTTTTTCAGTTGCGAAGAAACAATACTGAATAGCATTTTAAGCGGTTGCCGGAGTACTTCCTGTGTGTGTGTAATTGCGGAGGATTGAACACATTATTCTGCAGCGTTGCGCGAGAGTAGACGGTTGCGGACCACATAGTTGATACTTTGTCGATTTAACCAACAATGGCGTTTTATAGCCTCTCAGACCCCCTTCTTCCCATTTTGAAAAGGGCAAACACAGCAAGAAATCTCGGCAAACACATCCCATGAAATATGATACCAAAAATTCTTAGAAATAAGTTTGCTGAGTAATCAATTTTTTTTTTGTAATGTTATACCCCTTTGGAGTCAGGAACGAACAGGAATCTCCAAATCCCATGAAATATGATACCAAAAATTCTTAGAAATAAGTTTGCCGAGTAATCAACTTTTTTTTTGTAATGTTATACCCCTTTGGAGTCAGGAACGAACAGGAATCTCCAAATCCCATGAAATATGATACCAAAAATTCTTAGAAATAAGTTTGCTGCGTAATCATTTTTTTTTTTGTAATGTTATACCCCTTTGGAGTCAGGAACGAACAGGAATCTCCAAATCCCATGAAATATGATACCAAAAATTCTTAGAAATAAGTTTGCTGAGTAATCATTTTTTTTTTTGTAATGTTATACCCCTTTGGAGTCAGGAACGAACAGGAATCTCGGCAAACACATCTGGTGAAATATTACACCAAAAATTCTTAGAAATAAGTTTGCCGAGTAATTATTTTTTGTAATGTTATACCACAAACTGCGCATTTTGTCGGCAACATCGCAAATACATTGGGTGAAATATTATACCATTTTAAGAAATACGGAAAAAACTTTGTTAAATAATATACTTTATTCAAAATATGATTCTTGTTGATCATTATATATGTGGTGCCAAAAGATCGAGACGTTTCTTCCACTCACCACCGCGGCGCTTCCGGCGTTTCGAAGAGGAAGCAAATTTTACATTGGCGACCGCTCTTGTCTATTCATGTTCCGTAAGAGCGGCCTTTTTGTTTCTACCTTTTATTTATTGATTTTTTATGTTGCTATGTATGAATATTCTTTTGTTAAAATTAATGTTACTATGTTTTTCTGATTTCTGTTCATTCTGTTCTTGATAATTGATTAATCAACATCACTTATTAATTTGTTAAAAATAAAGTTTATTTTTGGCTTTATATACAAAAATAGTGTGATACATTAATTTCCAAATTGGTGACCCCGACGTGATTTGTATTATAAAGGAAATTGTAATTATGCCAATCTCACGTTCTCCAATTCCAACACTGCGAGACCATGGAGAGACAGGTGATCCATCGACTAGAGTACCGGCGAAACTTTTGTTTGAAACGGATCGAATCGTATTTCTATTGAGTTTTTGCTGTTCTAAGAATATAAAATGATAAGAATTTAATATTCTAATTAAGCCGAGAATTAGGGTTTTCCTTTAAGGAACCCGCTATTAATATTTAGGTGACGGGTAACAGTTTACATTATTATTCAATATAACTTGTTTCTGAAATTTTCTATTATATTTAGACATAGTTTATTTCATATGTCTGTGCCCATTTATTCTGTGTGTTATAGCCGTGTGCAAAAGTGTTTTTAGTTTATTTAGGTCATTTTGGCCTATTTTAGGTTATTGTATTATATATATATTTAATTTTGTTTTATGTGATTTTCGAGTGTTAGTGAGTGAAAAAAATTTTCGGACTTGACAAAAATTTTTATTTTTTTTATTTTTATTTTTATTTTTTCATTTAATTCTGAGAATTTCACTCCTTAGTTTTGTAAAATATAAATAATTTTAAAATTATTTTTCATATTAAATTAATCGATATCAAACTTAGTTTCATCGGTACGGGCCTGGGGAGAGGGTTAGAGGTGACTCTAGGCAGCATATCGTAACAATTATTTTTTGCAAAAAAAGTTTTGTGTTCAGAAAGTGCTCTTATAGTCCCAAATTCAATAATTTAGTATTAGTGACATTTCATATCTTTCTGACTAGGCAAGGCAGAAAGGTTTGAACTGTCCCAAGCGTTTGGACTATTTATATAATAATGGCTGAGTATTGTTAAGGTATTTTGCGACTGTTATTAGCTTATAGGTCGAGCCCTTCAAATTTTCTATTTTTTTTTGGGTTTAGACCAGAATTAATTTTCTGCTCCCTAAGATTAGTTTTTAGTGAATAAAAAGTTTCGGGTTACTTTTTTTATAAAGTTTTTTTTGTTTTTTTTTGTTTTTTTTGTACGGAGTGACCTTTTGTGCCAGGGCGCTCAAGTACATGCAACTTGTTTTGAATTAATATATTTAATTTTTGTTGAATTAATCCTGACGGTGCGACCGTATTTACATTGTTAATTCAGCGTGATACGTCCCTAAAATTTTTAATTAATAAGTTTTGAGATATTAAAGTCTAGTATATATTTAACGAAAAAAAAAAGGTGATCCATCGACTAGTCGTGTTATGCCGGAAGTTGAAGACAAGGCAAGAAAAGACTCGTTCGAAGACAGCTTCTCAGATCCGGAAACTCTGATGTTACCACGAGTTGGTGCTGTAACTGGTTGTCGTCTTCCCCCTTTCTGGAAAACAAACCCGGAACTCTGGTTCTTTCAAGTAGAAGCAGCTTTTGGGATACATCATATACGTTCGGACGATTCTAAATACAATCTTGTAATCTCAAAATTAGCTCAAGAATCACTTCAGGAGGTGACGGATATAGTAAAATCACCACCGAGCTCAGGGAAGTATGACAATATCAAGGCAGCTATTCTGCGCCGTTTTGTAGATTCAACAGATCGTCAGTTACATAAATTACTCACACAACTTGAACTTGGTGATAAAAAACCTTCACAGTTACTTCGTCGTATGAAGGCTTTAGCTGGAGATCGTGTCTCTGATGAATTATTACGAGTCACGTGGTTAGATTTGTTACCTGGAAATGTTCAACGTCCTTTAAGAATTTTCAAGGCGGCCGATCTTGAAGAACTTTCTATCGCCGCTGACGAACTTGTAGGGAGCTCATCGCCTGTTGCTTCCATTTCTGCGGTGGAGCCTGGTGCGCGCGTACGCTCATCATCCCCTGCACATCAGAACTCTTTCAGTCGGAACGAAAACTTGATGACCCTTAGTTCCATCAACACTTCGTTATCACAAATTGTGGAACTCAGTCGCCAAATTTTAGACAAACTTACTTTTCAAACAAAAGGGAGCTCTAATCAACGTTGGAATGATCGAAGACGTAGTCCGGCACGCACACATTCACCTGCTTCACTCTCTATGGGTTATTGTTTCTTTCATAGACGGTATGGTATGGATGCTCACAAATGTGAACAACCCTGTTCTTTCAAACCGATTATTTCACAAATTGACCAATCGGAAAACTAAGTATACCGGCGCAGGTACAGGCGGCTGACGTCGGCAGAGAATATAAAGAAAATCGCCTTCATGTTTATGACAGACAATCTGGCATGCGGTTTTTAGTGGACTCGGGTTCTGTGGTATCTCTTCTACCTCGTTCAGTAATTAAAAAACCATTGACTCCACAGAGACTCACTTTGTCAGCGGCAAACTCTACATCTATTCCGACTTATGGCCTTCAGATGGTTGAGCTTAACCTAGGTCTACGCAGATCTATTAAATGGCCTTTCATAATTGCGGGGGTGTCCTCCGCCATCATTGGAGCTGATTTACTAGCTCATTATGGTCTTCTGGTAGATGTCAGACGTCGCCGCATCATGGACCCGTTAACAACTTTAACTTCGGAAGGAGACATCGCACTGGCCTGTGTACATTCAGTCTCATTAGTAGAGAGTGGTATTTCCCCAGATTTTGCCCCCCGTGAAAGAATCTCAAAATTGATTACAGAGTATAGTGATCTGACCATTTTCAACAGTGCAAGCGCACAATTAAAAAATCCGTTGGTACATCATCGCATTCATACTGAAGGACCTCCGGTGTTCGAACGTCCTCGCAGGCTTTCTGGAGAATTGTTGGCAGCTGCTAAAACAGAATATGATAAATTACTTAATGGAGGCATTATTAGACTATCATCCAGTCAATGGGCCAGTCCTTTGCATATGGTTAAAAAATCTAATGGGACATGGCGTCCCACAGGAGAATATCGTCGTTTAAATGCAATTACCATTCCTGACCGTTACCCACTACCAGTCATTGAAGATCTTCTCCAAGACTGTCATGGTTGTTCAATCTTCACCACCATTGATTTACAAAAGGCTTATCATCAGATTCCGGTTGCGTCTGAGGATATTGCCAAAACGGCTATTACCACTCCTTTTGGCATGTTTGAATATTTGGGTATGCCCTTTGGTCTACGGAATGCAGCACAAACCTTTCAACGCTTCATGGATTCATTATTTCGTAACATGCCATTTGTTCGTTGTTATCTTGATGATCTTTTTATTATGTCCAGGTCAATTGAGGAACATATACGTCATCTCCGACTTGTATTTGAGGTGTTACGAGAGTCTAAACTGTCAATTAATCTTCAAAAATGTGTTTTTTCTCAGTCTGAAGTTATATATTTGGGCTATTTGGTTTCCAAAGAAGGTTATCATCATCCTCCTATGAAGATTAAGGCCATTGAAGATTTTCCCAAACCAGAGACGAATGCTCAATTACGACGTTTTCTAGGGATGATAAATTATTATAGACGCTGTATTCCAGGTGCCGCAGGCATTCAAGCACCACTTAATGATCTTCTCAAAGGAACTACCAAATGCTCCAAGAAACTGTTGGTTTGGACATCGGATGCTGATCAAGCATTTCTTAAATGTAAAGAGAGCATTGTTAAGGCGGTCAGCCCTGCTTTTCTGAATCATGATGCACCACTCACGCTTACTACAGACGCCTCCAATACAGCCATAGGTGCAGTTCTTGAACAATGGGAAGAGAATGTTTGGAAGCCTGTAGGTTTCTTTTCGCGTAAACTAAGCGAAATTGAACAAAAATATGCTACTTATGATCGAGAACTTCTAGCTGTTTTTGCAGCAATCAAATTCTTAAGACGAATTCTAGAAGGTAGGCCTTTTACTGTGAAGACAGATCATAAACCACTAATTTTTGCAGAGTTTCAACGTTCTGATAAAGCATCTCCAAGACAACAAAGACAGTTAGACTACATATTACAATTCAATATGAAAATGATTCACGTTAAAGGTGAAGAGAATGTTGTTGCTGACGCCCTATCTCGCACATGTGCCATTGATATGCCGACACTTTTAGATGGTATTACCATCAGTGAAGCTCAGTCTACTGATAAGGAACTTCTTCATCTTCAAAAAAATCCAGTTCTGAATTTTAGACAGCTAATTTGGAATGGTCAAGAAATTTTCTGTGAGGTATCTACTGGTACTTTTAAGACCTTATTTACCAGTAGCTCTCAGACGTACGGCCTTCAATGTTATACATGGTCTCTCGCATCCAAGTGGAAAAGCAACAAGCCGCATGATGGTGCAAAAATTCTTTTGGCCAGGATTAAAAAAAGATGCACTCCAATGGGCTCGCACGTGTGAAGCGTGTCAACTTGCTAAAGTCAATCGTCATAATCGAGCTGCTCTTGGAAACTTTTCCACACCAGATGGACGATTCGACCATATTCATATGGATATCATCAAGTTACCACTAGTGCGAGAGATGCAATATTGTCTTACCATCATTGATCGTTACACTCGTTGGCCTGTAGCAATACCCCTCAAAAATATAGATGCTGAAACGGTTGCCAGAGCTTTCTTCGACAACTGGATTGCCAATTTTGGATCTCCACTAACAATCTCAAAAGATCAAGGAAGACAGTTTGAATCAGCCCTTTTCTCTGCATTGGCTCATTTACTTGGCTCAAAACATATTCATACCACTCCTTATCACCCACAATCCAATGGCATGGTGGAAAGGTTTCATCGATCTCTCAAAGCTGCTTTGATGTGTAGTCCTGAGACTCCGTGGCCTGACATTCTTTCAACAGTATTGCTTGGCTTACGGAATACTTTCAAAGAAGATTTGCAGGCATCATCAGCTGAAATGCTTTTTGGAAACAATCTTCGAATTCCTGGAGAATTTTTTGTACAGGGAGATGTTTTTATCGAACCTCCTCTTTTTGTCTCTAGGCAACGAGGGCTCATGAGAGAAATTAAACCTGTATCTGCATCCATGGGATGGGCGGAGCTAGCTGGAGACCCCTCTTGCCTCTGTGCCCCCCCGGGGACCTTCTTGTCAGCACTCAACAGTATTTGTTGCAGCAGTCGGAATTAGAGGTTCGTTCGCTTTGTTATACACAAGCATAATACAACACTTATTCGTAGGAGCGGGGATCTCGCCGTCTTACATGTAGTCTAACAGTGATTTCTTCTCCACGAAAATCGATCAGACGATTATTTTGGTCAAGCAGACGTATTTCTAAATCGTCTATTATCCGCACGACGATAGGAAGTTAAATGACTCGCGGCGGTGTTTCTGAGATCTTATATCCTGGAGGAACCCTAGGTGAAAATTCGTGAATAATGTGTACAGGTTTGTCATTACTGTACGAACCAGCTGTTATGCTGCATTCCACTCTGATCACGTTGATGCTTATGATGTTCACAGGAGCGTTAGACTCATGCCACATTTTACGTGGGAGAATACGGTTTGCAGAAAATCCAAGTAGCGATCCTATGTTATTAGGTTTCTCAAAATTAATCTTATAGGAGCAGTATATTTCACTCTTCATCGTATTATTGTTAGCACGTATGACGAGAGGGTATTCATCGTTCCCCGAATCATGCCTGTTGGGATATCTTCGCAGTATTTCCCGTTTCAAGTACTTATCGATTGCATCCAGTTCGTAAGATCCTTCGGGAATGACAATTTCTTCGTCATTTTCACCAAAATAAAATTTATTGTTGCGAGCATCGACGTTCGCTATCGTGTTAAACGTTTCAAAATCTACGAGACCTAGTTCGTATTCATGACCACTCAAATCTATCGCGGGAAAGTATTGGACTGCGAGCATGCTGCTCTTACCCGTTAACGTCAGTGTCAACGATGAGGGCGCCATGTTTATGCGAAAGGGGTAAAGAATGTAATGAAATTGTACTTGTCGGTAATGTGCATTTATAATGAGTTTTCCTCGAGAAATTTTACGCACAGTTGCCCGCATATGGTTTGATCGAAATTTTGAAAAGGTGCATGATTGTAAGTAATTTTTGCGGATGATCCAAAGTATGCAATAAGTTCCACAGGTGGACGTGATTACCAAAGCTATCAAAATATTTTACGGTACGATTGCGTTTCACGTATGCGATCCAATGTGTGCCCGGACCGATACTATCGTCCAAGTTTACTATACCGCTCTCATTTACATTTGCTCTCGCCGGAAGACTATCGCGCATGTATACTCCGCGAAAATGTGGTATATTCTTTCTTCCTATATCCTCAAGCTGAACATTTGTCATCGGCAGTGTCCCTAGTTTTTCATGGATTGAACTTTTTTTTTTCCTTAAACCGGCACCCTTCGTCTAGGGTGCGAAATAAATTCCGCGACCTTCCATAGCATGGTTATGACATTGCAATTCCTCCAACTGTTTTCGCGCAGCCTTGGCATCGTTCACAGCCTTCGCTACGCCAGCAGCACCGCCCGTCAACGGCCCTATAGCTGACAATGCAGGTAAGAGGAACGGTAGGAAACCACCTCGCTTTGCCATCGGTAGAACTCGCGTCTTCTTCTTCTTACCACTGTTCTTTTTTTTCTTGAGCCCCATCCCAAGCTTCGACTTAGCTTTCATCGCGGCTCAAACAGCTGTCGCAAAAGTCTTCTCGCCTAACGTAGCGTCCTTCGCAGTTATGCGTTGACGTGCTCGATCAGCTAAAATTTGATCTGCCTTGTGACGATTCGTCAAATCTTCGTTTTGAGAGTATGCAATGTCGTGTTCTTTACAGGCCGAGTCTAATGGATTTATACCACGATCGCCGCGAGCCAAGCGTTCCTACAAACGTGTGCCGGGTCCACAAAATTGATATCCTGGTATATGTAACTCAAACGGCAATTTATTTATTAGGGTATTTAGAAGTCCTGCTCCCTGCCGCCGTATGCGCAAGTAACGATCCTTTTTCATAGGTGGTCCGTCAATGTGTTGCCAGTACGAAAGTCATTTCTGGACTGATTGATATCTCTGGATCGCGTTTGTATAAATATTCCCCATACCCCGCTTATATGTTATTGTTGCAACAGCTGCGATGCGGTTCGTAAGGCAGCCTGTGAAAATTCGAGTGTTTTCAGACAGAAAGTTTGATAGTATTATGCATCATGTTCTGAGACATGGACCATTATTACCTAACACTGTACGCGGTATAGTGTGTGGCCCTTCCAATTGTGGGAAAACTAATGTTGTCATTAGCTTTTTGGAAAGCCCTAATGGTATGCGATTCGAGAACGTGTATGTATATTCAAAGTCGCTGCAACAGCCAAAATACCGCTATTTGGAAAAGCTGCTCTCATCCGTAGAGAATGTGGGCTACTTTCCTTTTTCAAACAATAGCGACGTCGTTCCACCTAATGAAGCTCTACCAAATTCTATATTTATATTTGATGATGTGGCATGCGACAATCAGGATGTGATTAGAGAGTACTTTTTCATGGGTAGACATTCAAAAGTGGACAGTCTGTATCTATGCCAATCGTATGCAAGAATTCTAAAGCACCTGATTCGCGATAATACCAATCTCTTACTACTATTCAAACAGGACAACATGAATTTACGCCATGTGTATGACGATCACGTAAATACCGATATGACGTTTGGACAATTTAACGAACTGTGTGCAAAATGTTGGCAACAAAACTATGGATTTGTGGTTATAGACAAGGATAGTCCTATGCATAGAGGTCGCTATCGACGAGGATTTAATGACTATGTCGTATTATAACTACATCATTTGGCTGCCAACCTGTGACGTGATTGAACGGTTGTCGAACGGCATTGAACGGACATTGAACGGACATTGAACGGGCATCGAACGGTTGTCGAACGGCATCGAACGGCATCGAACGGGCATCAAACGGGGTATAGAACGGTTGTCGAACGGCAATGAACGGGCATTGAACAGGCATTGAACGTCATCGAACGGTTGTCGAACGGCGTGTTGAACGTGCACGTTCAACGTAGAACGGTTGTCGAACGGGCATTGAACGACATCGAACGGTTGTCGAACGGTTGTCGAACGGGCATTGAACGAGATCGAACGGTTGTAGAACAGTGTTAAAACGTTTCTAATCGAGCATGGGTCGAAATTCTGTTGAACAAAAGAGGGAAAAAGAAATGTTAACAAAAGAGATTGCCAAGACGAGCGAAGCTATACGAAAAAAATACTTAGCGCTAAAGGTCGGAAAAATAGATACCGATGCAGTGTTGGAACATAGCTTGCAACCTGTGATAAGACCGTTGAAAGAATTGATTGAAAACACAAAACCATTTCCCAGCCCAATTCCTGAAGAAACATCTTCAGAGTCGACATCCAAACAGCAATTGCCCGTGTTTAACGCTACACCTGAATATCATGGAGAGACCTCTTAAGAGTCCCCATTGCATCAGCCGCCCGTGCTTAACGCTGCACTCCAATATTGCGGATTAAAGCCGCCTGTGCTAAACGCTACGCCTCGGTATCGCGGATTGAAAAGAGTACGTGCGGAAACACCTTTAAAACCAACACCTCATAGATTATCGAAACGACTTTGCCCAGATTCCGAACCTCCTGCAGAAGTAGTATGGACAGACGAAGCAGAAACACTTGAACAAAATATTCTCGAAACGACAATGCGTGAGATTGTTGAGAATCCCGAACAGCATGATGAAGCCACTACATATTTGACTCAGAATCTAGGACCGCTGTCGCAGGAATATTTGGACTTATTTATCACGGATAAGAAAAAACAGGTTGACCACGTGTATGGTGTGTACTATGATAAAAATACACTGATGCTTGGGGATAAGAATTTCGACGTAGACATGGAAGATAATATAATCATCGATAATGTAAAATACAGAGGAACGCCTGGCCTTTTCGAACTAATTTTCAAGAGAATGCCCGACGATACGATATACACCGATGCTGACAAACAGAAATATAAGAGTATTCTGCTGACGACAAATGCGCACAGGCGCAACCATAGTGCTGCAAATCCCCCATTGAGTAACAAAGGATACAAGTATAAACATATAATTGCATCACTGCTTGAAATACGACCTCGCACTGGAAGAGGGTTTGCCCCTAAGTCAACTTTGATGAATACATTACCGGAGAACATGATGGTTACCGATAATGCGATTGATTATGTAGATTGGGATGATCCCAACAAGTTAGTGGATAGAATAAGATTGCTTGTGTCATCGCGAGCTGCTGGACATACAGGCCATGATAACGAAATCATGTCAATCATAGAGGAGCTCCGAGAAGCGGGTCTGATTATAAATTAAAGATGGTTTTGAACGTGTTCAACAGTTTCACGATGTCAATCAACAAGTTCGGTGTTACGTTGCGAAACGAGTCAAATAAGGATGATGCAACATGCAAGAATTACGTGAGACGGAGTGCGCTTTGTCTCAATGGCGACGCTTTCGACGCGAGAGACCGAAAGCTTGGAGGTTTGGCATACCCGACGAACGATGCCGATGCAGTGAATAAGGCATGCTTGGACAAGGAAATGGCGCATATTCTGAAAACATTAAATCAATTGGAGGAGCGCATCTTCAAGGAAACACGTAAAACAATTTTAAAAATGTCTAATGAAGCAGAAAAAAAATGTGACGTCATGTGTTCGAAGCTGCGGCGAGAAATAATGGCCGAAGTCCATAAATTGCAAGGTTACGTCGAATTAAATTTTACTCGGCAGTGACGCGCGCAAGACCCGAACAATTATATCAATATTTTTACATGATTATATTGTGCATGGTGGAGAAATGACAATTAAGATTTTTAATAAATAATTTGAAAAATATACCATTTTTTTATTCCAAAACCCTCTTACAAACTATGTACATATGAGATTTTTTTATTGTATGTGCCATGGATGGGAAGAACAATTAAGTTTTTTAATAGGAGGCGGCACGGTATCCGATTGCGGATAGAATTTTACTGCTCCGGCGGTTTCATGCCCTGTTTCAAATATCGCTTTGGACTGGAGTCATGTGATACTTAGCAGGGTTTGAAAATGCTGCGTTCTAGATCGCGTTATGAATTTTGCTGAGTCAACTGTTTCGGGAGGCTATAAATGCTCAGCCCTTAATTAGTCTCGCTCAATCATTGTTCGCGCAAATAACAAAACAACACAGCCATGGATGAAATTCAGAAAACTGAACGTCAGTTGTGGGATCAGTCTGATCGCTTAAGATTGCAGGAAGAATACCTTGCCTGGGAGGAAAGGTGCAACAAATGCCTCGAGTTGCTTGAAGAATACAGTCGAGTGAAACGTCCTCGATTATCGATTGGTATTCAACAATCATTGATCACGCGTATCACCGGTCTTGAGAGTTTGAAATATTCTTTGCGAAGACGTTTCGTACGTGAAGGTGCAGGACATGCAAGTACAGAACTCTTGTGGCGTGAAATAGACTCGGCTTTCAAGTGTCGCATATTAACTGGTGCTGTCATAAATTCCAATTACATTGAACCACGCAGCTTCCTCCAGGATGCGAGGGAACTGTATCGTCGAAACCTCTCCAACATGGAGAAGTTCCGTGTTTCAAATTAATATGAGGACGTGTAAATTGGTAAGGAATAATTGTAAATAAATAAAACAGAATTGAGCCGAAAAGAACTTGAATAATTTAATGGCTCGTTGGGGAAAAAACCTTACGGCATAAACAACCCCAGAAAATAAAATGTTACAGAAAAATACAAAGAAACGACGGTGAAGGTGTGAGCGTTTATACATGATATGATATCGTAATTAAGTATTAATCGATTCCGCCGGATCCCATACGAATGAATATGTGTGCCTTGCACAGCTTGGTGGAGACTGGCTCCGTGGGATCCGTCGTATGTATGTGTGCGTATATTAAATACGCATTTTGAGAAGTATAGTTTCGATTAACTCTTTCGAGAGTATTTGGGTTTGTGCCTGGCACACCCTAGCAGAGATTGACTCTGAGGACCCATGTATGATGTATATGACTTATAAGGGGGTTATGCTTGGCACACCCTAGCAGAGATTGACTCTGAGGACCCCTTGTTAGTCGTATGATAATATATGTTCGATCGGAAAGTATATTAATTCATCTGCCAATGTAAGACAGTATCGCGCACCTCGCTCGCACTGCACACGCTCGCGCTCCTCAAGATACTACTAACTTTTTGTCCCTTGTCCAATGAATCGGGAAAAATGTTATTCCGGCGACTTTCTCCGACTCCTCTCGAACGTAGCCTTTTCGATAACAAAAGAAAACAAACATCTGGGTCCAACCGTCTTTTTCGTCTTTCGCTCGAGGACCCCGGAAATACCCCGTCGACGCGCAGTCGATCGACCGTTAGGTTTGGCGCGCACATGATTACGTTGGGACCGACCCGCACTAAAATCATAAATAAAGGGCGGCCGGTCTGGTCTATGTCACTAGACATAAACCGTTCTCGGTCCTCAAGTTTGCGCCCTTGACTCGGATACAAAGAACAGGGAAATTTTGTGGCTGTGGAATTGCGCAAACTCAGGGTGAAATTCAACAAGCCCATCTATGTGGGTATGTGTATATTAGATATATCTAAAACTTGCTTGTATGAATTTCATCATGAGTACATGTTTCCTCAATATGGTCAAAATTGCAAAATAATGTACACAGTCACAGATAGTTTAATTTATCATATTACGTATGAGGATATTTATGAAACCATGAGACGCAACATTAGCCGTTTCGACACGAGTGATTATCCGATAGAGAATAAGTATAATATCCCACTTGTAAATAAAAAGGTCCCCGGCTTGATGAAAGACGAGAACAATGGGATGATAATGACAGACTTTGTCGGGCTGAGAGCAAAAATGTATTCATTGCGTGTAGACGGGAAACAAGATACAAAAAAAGCGAAAGGTGTAAAAACTAACGTTGTAAGGACAACAATAACGTTCGATGATTACTTGCAGTGTCTACAAAATGAAATTGTGATGAGTCGTACTCAGGCATGCATAAGATCGAAATTACATGAAGTGTATACTGTATCAGAACGAAAAATTGGTCTGAGTCCATACGATGACAAACGGTATATCATACCCAACTCGACGGAAACGCTACCATGGGGTCATTATCGAATTCCTTTGTAACTATGAAAATTGTTAATATTCAATGTAAATAGAAGATTGTGTTTTTTATTTGAACAGGCTAAGTTGTTTATAATAAATTGTCTTTGTTTATCCACGAATTGTTCACATTACTCAATCCTAGCCATTTTACATACACCTTATTTCCTTTTCTGCGCAACACTTTCTCCACTAAGTATACATCTGGATCGGCAACGCGATGCAGCTCATATTCGTAGAATCCTCCAGCAACGGGGTTTCCACGGGAATCTTGCAGCAGATAAGTCGCCGGATTAGTTGCTTGTACCTTGACTATCTTGAACACCTCAGTGGTCCAATTTGGTGTGTAACCTTTATCAAAAACGGTTTTAAATTTGCTGACGCGTACAGACTGACCCACACTGAATTTCGCCGGCGCGGCAATTTTTATGTTGTTATATACGGTGTCTAAGAGCCTGTCGGAAATGGCAGGGGTGACATCACGCGGTCGCATTCCAATAGTTCTGTGCTTTTGCGCATTGTACTTTGCAACTAGTAGCGCATCGACCCATTTATAGGTTCCATTAAGTGTAAACTGTTTCCACATGGTATTCTTCAATGTACGATTGAACCGTTCTACAATGGAATCCTTCATAATCGAATACGTAGAATAATGCCTAATACCGTGTTTCGTCAAGAGTTTTTGCACCTCACTGTTATAAAATTCCTTTCCTTGATCGGTTTGCAAATTTTTTGGACATCGATTGCGAAATATCTTTGTGAACGCTTTAGCTACCTCACCTCCACTTTTAGTCTTGAGTGGCATGCCCCAAGCATATTTGGATAGCACATCGATAACCATTAATATGTACTTGTTACCGCCATTTATACGCGCATGAGGCTGCATATCTACGAGATCGGCTTGCCACAGATCGTCATATCCATGCACTAAAACTCGACGTCGTGGAAAAATCCGTCTGGCGGGGGCATGCAGTTCCTCCACTAATTGCGTCTTCTCTTTGCTCATGTTCAGGATTTGAACAAAGGGGATTTAAAATTGTATTAAACAAAATCACGATCCATGAACTGCGATTGGTTTCTCGTGAATGCATTCTCGCTAGAGACTGACATCTTTAAACATATGTAAATATATTTATAACGTCTTAAAAGAAGTTATAATATTTAACGCGATGTGTTTGTCGAGATTCCAAAGGGAGGTATAACATTACAACAAACTGATTACTCAGCAAAGTGTTCGGTTGCAAAATGCGAGATTCTCTGATGTCAAAGGGGCATAACGTTACAACAAACTGATTACTCAGCAAAACGACCTGTTCCCCCACCACCACTGCAGGAAAGAACGGGTGGGGTCTGAGAGGCGTCTGTTCCATCATTCTCGGTTAGATCGTTAAAGTATGCGATTCGTGCGCGAGAGGATACCGCTGTGACGTCACAAAAATCCACCGACCTCCACTCCTGTCCTTTGTGACGTCACTCTCCCAAAAAACATTCGCGAAAAAAATCAGAACTTGACCCCCCCCCCCAAAATTCGCGATCCCCCAAAAATCCGCGGACCCCTCCGAAAAAGACCGCGTCTGGGGGTGACCCCCAAAAGACCGCGTCTGGGGGTGACCCCCAAAAGATCGCGTCTGGGGGTGACTCCCGAAAAAGACCGCGTCTGGGGGTGACTCCCGAAAAAAGACCGCGTCTGGGGGTGACCCCGAAAAAGACCGCCCCGGTTAGGTCTCGGGGTGACCCCCGAAAAAGACCGCCCGGTTAGGTCTGGGGGTGACCCCCGAAAAAGACCGCCCCGATTAGGTCTGGGGGCCTTAGGTAATAGGCCGGTCCCTTCATAGTCCCCCTTTGGGTTAGGGTCCTTTGTGTTCACCGGCGCCGGCCGTTCGGTGGTCGCCAAACCGGCGGTGAGCTGGGGAGCAGGACATGCCTTGCCTTGGGCCCGTGTCCTCCTGCGGGGCGAGCAGCTTCCTCTCTGAAGAGGGCCCTGCCCATGCCTACAGGGGCCACAAAGCCCTTAGACTTTAGAAATTCTAGGGAGTCCGCATCCAGTCCAAGGACTAGATGCGTGCCTCCGCCGGAATCCCTCCGGTCCCACACCCGCCATAGGCAGGTGCGGAGTCTCGGGTTCTGCTTTGCCAGCCTTTGAAGCAGGACCTCACTCTTGACCGCCGGTCCGGGTATAAAGGTGGTAACCCTCTTCAGCCTTGGTAGGCAGTCCTTCTCCTTGAGGGATAGGGACCCGCCCTCCCACGGCCTGATCTTGGCCACCGTGTTACCCAGCCAGGTCTTTGATTCGGGGTTTGTGCAGGTAATCCAAATGATTCCCTGTACTGCCCTGCATTCATAAAATAGGGGAGTGTCTGGCCCACGGGTACGGCGTCAATCTCCGCCCCTACGGCCCGGATCACCAGGTCGCCCGGCTCCGCCGACAACAGTTCGTCCGGGTAGTCGGGCAGCGAGATGGCTACCCTTCTGCCGGCCGCGACTACGTCGCTGAAACGTGTGGGACCCGGTAAAAGGCCCCCCCTTTCTTTACGGGGCTGCTCGGGAGTGTCGCCCGCAGGTTGTCGGTTCCTTTTTAGGCCGCGGCCCTCTGCTACGATCTCTCCCTTGGCCTCGTTCAAGATCAGCGCCGGGCCAGCACCGCGCCATTCTGGCTCTGCGGGCTCTTTTCCTGGTCGATCCACTGCTCTTAGATTTGTGTGCGACAGCCGCCATGGTTTGCAGGGGTTGCCCGGCTCCAGGACCGGTATCTGGCTCTGCCTCCGCGGCGGGAGCCGCCGTTGTGGTTGCTGCAGCGGGCCCGGCATCGGTCGTCTCTATTTCCATAGAGACATCATCCGCCAGTCTCACTTCTGCAGCGCCTAGGCAGGCTGGTGGCGTTCTCCCTGCTGAGGGTCCCACCACCGCTTCCTCCACCTCTGCTATCTTTAATTTTTTAAGTTTATTTAAATCCATAAATAATCCCACGAGAAAACAGGAAAGGTTGGTCCGACCCCCCCCCCCCCCCCAGAGCCTGACTTGCGAGGGTAAGCCTAAAATACCACGGGGGATAGCCCGGTACCCCGTGGGCATCGTTTAATACACCATACAACCCCTGGTGCCATGCAGCCCTCGGCACGATAGCTCCCACCTTGGCTTGGGTGAGTTGGTCCGCGGCAGGGCTTTCGTTCGCCCACTTACGGTTTTTAGGCAGCTGGGAGTCCCTATGGCACCCACTAACCTGGGCTACCGCCGGGGTCGTCCCCAACCGGCCTACGTGATCCAGGCCCTGGGCCGCCCAGGCTGACACTCCTATCCGCTACCTGGAGACGCACTCGGTTGGCACTCAACCCTCCTGGGGGCCTCGCGCGCAGGGCCCGAGGCATACTCCCTTCCATTCGTCCATTCATGCATGCGATGCACTCACACAGTCATACTGCCGAGCCACGATAGGCCCTCCAGGCCGAGATTTCTAATATTAAATAAAGATTCATTTTATAATGAGAAAAAAAATATTTTTTTCATAATACGAAATAAATATTTTCTGTATATTAGGGAAAAAATATTTCATTTCTAATATTAAGTAAAGATTCATTTTATAATGAGAAAAAAAATATTTTTTTTCATGATATGAAATAAATATTATCTGTATATACATTGTCACGTTGCCCTTTTTCATACATAAATATCGGGGCAGAGTCGGAAATCGGCTCGTATCCCCCGCGAAACGAATCGAGCGTGCTCGTGTACGAGATGTCGGAATCACTGTCGACTTACTAATTCTGGCTTCCATAAGGCCCCGATAAGGCTGCGATAATCTGTGGCTCCTCTCTTTCCGTCGGAAATCCCTTGGTGCCACTTTCACTCCCGATCCGCACGCGGTATCCGACACTGATAGTATTCGATCCTTCGATTCTCGCCACGGCGCGTGTCGATTCTTGTTCCCCCCACTGTAGCGGCTGTTCGCAGGTCGACAACCGCGCTCTGCGAACCTCCACTTTTTCGCAATCCTGTACAAGGAGCGCAGGCTCCCGGTTGCAGCCACGTGGCCGCGTTTTTGTAATAAGTGACGATCATTAAATGACTGAGAGCGAAAGCCGTGTCCGTTCATTACGCCTGTGAGATCCGCCCTGCCGTGAGGGCTGTCCCCGCTATCCCCATGTCCGAATTTCCGACTCCTCGCGCCTTTCTCTCGACCTCGCGCTTCTCGAGGTTCGACCCTCGAGTCCGCTGCCTCGCGAGCACATCGCGAGTACGTTTCGTGCGGTACCCTTCCGGTACCTGGCGCCCGAACTTGCCGTTTCACGTCCGTGATGAATCGAATTCGAGAGGTGCGTTTGTCCCGGGTGGACCGCGTCCGCACGGCCACGCGCGGCCCAGCCTCGGCGTCTGTAAAAACCCAGAAGTTGCCATTCCTCCCCGTGCCTGGTACGGCGGAAAAAGAGCAACGTGACAAAATATAAATATTATCATATAAATATATCTCATGTTAGCCTTCTGTGGGGTCCAGGTCACTCTGGAATCAAAGGAAATGAGGAGGCGAATAGACTAGCACGTGAAGACACCCGATGTCAGAACGCATCTATCTACAGACCTCTAAAACTGGCACCCAGTATAATTAAAAACTGGAACAAAGAGTGGGTGAGAAACCAACTTGCCCACTTATGGAATTCCGAACCAGGTCTGCTACACACGAAAGCTCTGGTGGAGGGTCCTAATAGAGACCTCGCCAACAAGCTGTGTCACTTGGACCGTCTAAAGGTGCGACGGCTCGTGGGAACTACCACGGGCCACTGGTACACCGGCAAGCACTTGGCTAAGCTAGGTATCCAGAGGGACTCTAACTGTCCAAGATGCGGGGAGGAGGATGAAACCCATCTCCACGCATTACGGCACTGCAAAGGTACTGAGGCCCTAAGAAGTAAACTCGACGGGCTCTCAAACCAAGGTGACCTTCGTCTTAAGGCAGACGGGGTAGATGCTCTCCTGGACTTCGCCAGAGAGGCCGCCCTGCTAGAGCGCCTTATTTGAGTCGGTAGCCCAACTTTCACAGGCCCCGGGTACAATGGTCCCATAGGACTGAGTGCCCGGTTTCACCTTCAAATTCAATCCAATTCAATCATATAAATAAATAATGTTTTGAAAATTAATTTTTTTATCATTTTAAGAAATAGCAAAATTAAAAACCAGTATATTTTATCCATTGTACAGTTAACTAGTCCCTATCATAACATCTCCAAAAAATTTATGTTATTTAGTTTCTAAAAATACGTCTTTACGATGTCTCTGAGACACCTGAACTGAGACGTGTTTAAAACGGCTCGAAAAATACGTCTTTAAGCCGTCTAGTGTAAGATGTCATTGAGACGCCTCGCAACATGCGTCTTTAAGTCGTCTTACTACACACGATCAAACGACGTCTCTAAAATACGTCTTTGAGACGTCTCTAAGACGCCTGAACTGAGACGTCTTTAAAACCGCTCGAAACATACGTCTTTAAGACGTCTAGTGTTAGAAGTTGTAACGATTGCCGGTTGGGAGAGTGCCGACTCAGCCGGCGGTGCAGGGTTTTTCTGGACACGAATAAATACGCCTGGATCTGTTAACTCGCAGCTTTTATTTCGTCGTAACGGTTCGCGACTCTCGGCTCGGGTTATAATTCGCGGCGGCTTATTTATCCACGGTTTTCTACGGCTTATGCATCTACGGTTTGGACGGCTTATGCATCTACGATTTTGTCGGTCGATTAGTCTACGGTTGTCTCTGGCTTATGCATCTACGGGTTTGGCGGCTTATCAGTCTACGGTCTTTTCCGGCTTATGCATCTACGGTTTGGCGGCTTATTAGTCTACGGTCTTTTACGGCTTATGCATCTACGGTTTTGACAGTCGATAAAACTACGGTTTTAGCGCGGTTGATTCTACGCGACGGAGTCGTGCTCCATTGGGTTGTGGATCAGGCCTGCTCGCAGCTTCCGCGGCTGAGCGGTGAGGAATCCCGGTGGCGTTTGCGACTCGGGCGGTAGGGCTCCGGATGCTTTCGCGTCACGGATTTGAGGAGGACCCCGCTGTGTATACAGCTGGGGCTTGCGGATACTCGCGTATCTCGGCGGAGGGTCTCCCGGTCTTGTGTAAGACTCGGGCCTTGGGAGAGGTGTTGTTGGAGGCGTTCGATACTTTAGCTTCGTACGGTATTCGTATTTCGGCTGTTAGTTTCGGAACCCCTTTCTAGTGTTCGGCCGGCCGTATATATGCCGGGCCGGTGCACTTTCCCTTGCGGGTATCCGCGTCGTCGCGGTCGCCACCTAGTGCTCGCTCGCGTACGCGGTTCCGGAGGGGATTTGTCTCGCGACAACGTGATCGTTACAAGATCTTTGAGACGCCTCGCAACATACGTCTTGAAGGGGCTAGGGTAGTCACGTGACTTTGGCAGACACAGCAGGTCGGTAACTGCCAGTAACTGCTGCGTTGTAGAAATGGTATTTCCAACGAGACATCTGGTCGGCGATGGTATTAACTACAGATGTGTACCTGCCTGATGAATACGAGATGGAGCCATCGGCGTGTTCTATTATGAGAGAAAAAGGAACTCAATTGACGTTACTACACAAGTGTGTGTGGGTCTGTGGAAGCTAGAAGTTACAGCATTGCCAGCTTTAAAAGTGCAATGTTGCCGCATTATATTCGCACAAACACCGTCGATGCTCGCATCGAAAGCGTTCGAAGGTCATTCCATGCCAAATCGATCACTTTTTGCGGTCACCATCTTCGATTTTGTTCTAATTGAAATATGTTGCAGTCCATGTAAAATTAAGGGGGGTTTAAGTCAATATTTTGCCGATTTCGAATTTTTTTAGAAATGCAGGCCTTCGAAGTTTGCGATTTTTGGCCATTTTGGCGAAAGTAGGCCTCACTTAGGAATTTTTATCTCAGGAACTGTTTGTCCGATTGACCTATACTTTTTTTTTCTATTCCAAAAGGATTGGGCTATTGTAAAATAATTTTTTCATCCTCGAGAATTGTCGTCACAGGAGACCGTCATACATTACATCGCGAGACGGGATCCTTTGATCGATACTTCTGGCGATCGTCTTTAAAACGTCGCGCGTCGTGGTACCGGTTTTCTAGATCAGTCGGAATTCAAATCCTACAAGGTTCATAAGCGGTTTTTCATATTCATTCAAGCAATAATTTATTTTGTGTTCATTAGTTTTGCTCAGCCAAACGTGTAGTAGGTACTGAGTCATGTACATAGTTGTATAAAGTACAGTTTTCGACAACTCGTGATACGGGGAAATAAAGTGTTCTCGTCCCAATACGCAGAGTCCCTTTTTTTCGCCCGTCTAATCCTAAACAATAATTAACTTTATAATGTCAAAAAATTTAAACAAATTGTTTTTTAATGTTTTTTTCAATTTTGGCCAGTAATGTAAATTTTGAAATAAATATTTTTATATTCCTTGAAGTTTCCTCTTCAAAATAAGACCTTTTACAAAATGGCGTTTTTCCTGTAATCGTCACAATATGCTGGAAAAGGACGCGGTGTACCCGCGTTTCAGGTAAAGGCGAGTCGAGCGCACCGCTATTATGTTCAGTTTTCTATTCCGCTGGTCTCTATTTGTACCTCGAGAACAATATTAGTAACCACTCTTGGCCAACGACACCTTTCTAATCATAACTTCATTTATAGATATGTACTGTATATACGAATTTTCTTCCATCAGGAAGGGATAAGGAAGGGTCAGAAGTATGTATTGGTAGGATCATTGCAAACTATTTCATTACACTGAAAACAGAGCCATCATTATCATTAAAGCTATGAAAGCTTCGAGTGCCTGTAATAGGTAATGCTGTTGCAAAGCGAGCTTGTAAACAATCAGCATATTAAAAAAATTCTAAATCGGCAAACTGATGACTTCAACCCACCCTAATTTCACACGGACTACAACATATTTCAATTAGAACAAAATCGAAGATAGTGACGGCAAAAAGTGAATTAGCGTAGAAGCAAAATTTTAAAAATATAAATTCAGTTTTAAAATGTAATATAAAATAGAATGTTTGGATATGTCACCAAATTAAGAATTAATGTATAGCAGCTCAAGGGAATATTTTTGAACATTTGGCGTAACAGAAATACATCAAATGAATCTTACACGTTGAATTTTATTTATACCATTTTTCTGGGTTGAAGGTTGTTCAGAATTGAACTTCGCGCCGACCAACGTATTTCTCAGCCAAGTGACGCAGCGAGTCGCTTAGCTAATCCGCGTTAAAGGTGTTGTCATCCGCTAATGAACGTGCGACAATTCCAGCGGCCCAATAACACGACAGGTGATCTCCTTTTTTTGTACCGAGCGACACGAAAGTCGGATCGTCCCGAACACCTGCGCTGTTCATCTCCATCTTGCATACCGACCACGTGGAATCGCGACATACGAGAATTATATTTTGCATATTATATAAGCGAGTTTTCGGAACCGTCAAACCAAAGGTCTTTTTCCACTTAACGGTCGGACCATCCCGTGTCTCATTGTGATCTAAGAATAATAAAGTGCGTGACCAGTCCGAGTAAAGGACATCGACCACGTGTTCACTCGTTACCCGTTCATACTGTTCCGTTTTCACCGCCTCGACTAGCAATCCCCCATTCTGGGATAGATCCAGCTAAAACTACAAAACATTTTGGTCCTTCGAGCCGGATTGCGTCGCGGAAAATTAATTAACTGTGAACTGAAATTCGAAGTGAACATGAGTGCCTTCAAGACCTTGCTCACGAAGCAGGCGTGCGCCATGCGGGCAGTCGAACGCGCTCTGCCTAATTTTAAAAAACTGGGTAAATCCAAGATGACCGTAGCTGTTACTAGAAGCCGCATAAACCTACTGAAGGAGAAGTTCGCCGAATGCGAAATCCTGGATGCCGAGTTACATGACATCGCGGATCTACAGGAGAAGGCAGCCACCCTGTATTTCGTAGAAGATCATTTCGCGAGATGCGAAACTGCCTTCAACGAAACCGTGGACTTCATGGAGGATCTGATCGCTGAGCTAAGCACGTCGAAACATCAAAACCCAGCTGCCAACGACACAACGAGGACTCTGACGTCACGACTCGACGACCATCTTCCACGCCTGCACATGCCAACGTTCGACGGAGCCCTCGACCAGTGGGAGAGTTTCCGCGACCAATTTGATTCCATGGTAATTACCAATTGTACCCTATCTAAAGTAGACAAGATGCAATATCTGTGCTCAGCACTCAAAGGTGAAGCGAAAGCCGCGATAAAGCATCTTCCCATTACCAATGAAAATTTTGAAATAGCATGGAACATAATCCGATCGCGATACGCGAACAAACGCCGACTCATTGATACGCACCTCCACGCTATTTTTTCGATACAGACCGTTTCAAGCGAATCGCCGAAGGAATTATGCCACCTTCGCGATCGCTTGAATGGATCTATCCAAGCTCTCAAGAATTTAAACCGCCCGGTTGATTCTTGGGGCGACGTGTTAGTGCATATCGGAGTACAGAGTTTAGATCGATCCTCTCGCAAAGCGTGGGAGTTAAAACTGGGAAATTCAACTGAATTTCCGGAGTACAATACTTTCGCTGAGTTCCTTGATTCGCGAATTCGCGCGCTCGAATCTCTCGATCCACTTCCAAAAGAAAAATTAACCGCCAAACCAAACAAATTCAAATCTATATCCGCGCACGCCGCAACCGCCCCTGCAATCACTTGTCCAGTGTGCAAGGGCAGTCATTTAATTTATAAATGCGACCAATTTCTCGCGAAACCGCCTTCCGAAAGGTATAATATTATAAAATCGCAACGACGATACCTGAACTGCTTTTCAATGAATCATGATGGCGCCCAGTGTCGGAGCTTCCACAAATGTAAGGAGTGTCACCGACGCCACCATACGCTCCTTCACTTTCCTTCCAAGTCTGAAAACCAAAACACCGGCGGTCACGAGGACACGAAGCCCTTAGCAACAGTCGGTGACGAGCTAAGTTTTCTCTTAGTCACCAAACCATGTACTAACCGTTCTGTATTATTGTCTACAGCGCGAGTACATGTGTACTCACCGAGCGGTCACCCTGTAAAAGCGCGTGCCTTGTTGGATCAAGGCTCGGTAGCGACACTGATTAGTGATGATCTCTCACGACGTCTTCGACTGAAGCGCGATCCATATTCCATATGCGTTACCGGAATCGGATCATCCATTGCAGCATCGAAGCACTCCGCAACTGTCCGTTTCTCGTCTATTGATGAAACAGAGCCTGCATATTCAACAACGGCAATTATACTCCAAAATATAACAAGGTATACGCCACAATCCACCTTACGCATTACTAATTTGGATTACCTTGCAGGTTTGAAACTCGCAGACGAGGATCCCATGAGTTCGGACCCAATTGATCTGTTGATCGGAGCTGACCTTTACGGCCAGCTACTCACCGGTGAGCTGCGCAGACGTGCCAATAACGAGCCCGTTGCGCAGTCAACGACTTTAGGTTGGATCCTCTCCGGTCCCACGACTCCTTCCTCAATTCATTCGCGAGTCGACGTACATCATTGCGCGATTTTCGAGCGACTCGACGCAAATATTCGCAAATTTTGGGAGGTCGAAGCGATCACAAATCAACCCGCGCTGTCTACTGACGACGATAAGTGCGAGATCCATTTCAAAACTACGCACTCACGGTCTCCTACCGGGCGGTATATAGTTCGGTTACCATTTAAAACGGATCAACCGTTGTTAGGACATTCCCGGTCCGCGGCCATGAAACATCTTTTCCAATTAGAAAATCGATTTCGACGCGATAAGAATCTCGCGAGCGAATATAATCAGTTCATGTGCGATTATGAATCGCTCGGTCATATGAGGCGCGTCGAGTCCTGTGCCCACGCGGAATCCGGATATTACATCCCCCATCACGCGGTGCGCCGCGATCAAAGTGAGACCACGCGAATGCGAGTAGTCTTCAACGCTTCGCGAAAAACTACAAACGGTAAATCATTGAATGACTTACTGTTATGCGGACCAAAACTGCAGCAGGATCTTACGGCTATTCTGCTGCGATGGAGGCAATACAAATTCGTATACACCGCCGATGTAGCGAAGATGTACCGTCAGATCCTGATGCATCCCGCCGACGTTGATTTCCAACGTATTCTGTGGCGAAAAAACCCGGATGAACCGATATCCGAATTTCAGTTACTCACTGTGACGTACGGAACTACGTCAGCCCCTTACCAAGCCATTCGGGTCTTGCAGCAGCTGGCTCACGACGAAGGTCACAATTTTCCTTTCGCGACACCGATACTAACCGATCAAACATATGTAGATGACTGCCTCTTCGGAGCCGATGATATGAATCTGCTTCGCTCCTATCGCGACCAATTGATAAACCTTCTCGAAAAGGGCGGATTCCGTTTGAGAAAATGGGCAAGTAATGCCCCCGCGCTCTTATCCGACATTGACCAGTCCGACCATGGTCTAGCCGGCGGAAAGAATTTCTCTTCCGGTGAAACCTTATCAGTCCTTGGTATCGCGTGGAATCCGCTTCAAGACGAATTCCAAATTAAATCAATCGTAATCCCGAACCCGCCGCGAACGAAAAGAGCCATCCTCTCCGCGATCGCAAAGCTCTTTGACCCGTTAGGCTGGATCGCCCCGGTCGTCGTAACCGCCAAGATTATAATGCAACAATTATGGCAAGCGCGTTGCGATTGGGATGACGAGGCCCTGAGTGAGATCCTAGAACCATGGAGTGTTTATTGTGCACAACTCCCACGAGTCAAGGAGCTGTCAATCCCGCGTAGGATGGCCTCCGGTTATATTGTCCGTCGCGAGCTACACGGGTTCGCCGATGCCTCAACCAAAGCTTACGCCGCGATCGTCTATCAACGTAGCATCAAACATGACGGTACCGTTGATATCGGTCTTCTCACGGCGAAGACCCGAGTCGCTCCCGTAAAAACAATTTCGGTCCCGCGACTCGAGCTGTCTGCTGCTCTATTGCTAGCAAGACTTGTCCGTAAAGTTCAAAATTCGATTCGAAACCATAAATTCAATGTTTTCTGCTGGAGCGATTCGAGCATTACACTGTGGTGGCTCAGTAAATCACCGAACCAGCTGAAGACATTTATCGCGAACCGAATTACGAAAATTCACGACGAATTGCCTGATGTGTCGTGGCGACACGTCTCAACCGCTGACAACCCGGCCGATTGCGCGTCTCGTGGACTCTTTCCGTCCGAATTAATCAACCATCCCTTATGGTGGACAGGCCCAAAATGGTTGCGTGAGCCGGAAGAGACGTGGCCACAAACGATACCATCGTTGCCTCCCAGAACTTGTCGCGAAGAACGATCGGCAGTCCCGTCGTGCGTCATCGCGACGATCAAGCCTTGGAGCCTAGCCGACCGCTATTCGTCGTGGCCGAAGCTCCTTCGCGTAACCGCGTATGTTCTTCGATTCGTTAGATTAACTCGACAAAGCGTTCACGATAAAACGACTCGCAAACCTCCAACATCCCCATCTCCGCTCGTTCTGCTCCCGGACGAAATTTCCAAAGCAAAAATCTTCTGGATAAGGACCATGCAAATGGAAACCTTTCAATCCGAATACTCCCAGCTCCTAAGCAACCGATCATTGTCAACGACCAGCGCAATCGGCTCGTTGATGCCGTTTCTTGATAGCGACGGAGTTATGAGAGCGAGAGGGCGATTACGACACTCCTCGCTCCCACCTGGAGAAAAAACTCCAATTATTCTCCGCTCTCACCACATTTTAACGTTAATTATTCGCTATACACATCTCCAAACTCTCCATGGAGGACCACAGCTCACACTCTCAGTGCTACGAAGAGAGTACTGGATAGTGAGAGCGAGAGCAACTGTCCGTGCAGTGCTGTATAAGTGTGTTGCCTGCACTCGAGAAAAGGCTGAAATTCCGACCGAACTCATGGGTGACCTTCCGAAAGCGAGAGTCACACCCGAAAGTAGAGCGTTTATACACACCGGAGTTGACTATGCAGGGCCTATTTCAGTTCGTACCACGCCCGGTCGAGGCAACAAAACACACAAAGCCTATATTGCAGTCTTTGTGTGCATGACCGTCAAGGCCGTTCACATCGAACTCGCAAATGATTATTCGGCAAATGCATTCGTTGCCGCCTATCACCGATTCATTTCCCGTCGCGGACGACCTAGAGCCATTTATTCCGACAACGGAACGACGTTTCATGGAGCAAATCGCGAGCTATCCAATACAATCAAACTAGCCGCGCAAAGCGCAGATTTCATTAACACCACCGCCGTCAGCGGACTCCAATGGCACTTCCTACCCCCCGCCGCGCCTCACTTTGGCGGGTTGTGGGAAGCCGCTGTAAAAAGCGTGAAGTATCACATTAAACGCTGCATCGGCTCCCACACCCTCACGTCGGAAGAAATGACGACGTTACTATGTCGTGTCGAAGCCTGTCTCAATTCGCGACCCATATCAGCCGTGTCCGACAACCTTGATGACTATCGAGTACTCACACCAGGTCACTTTTTAATCGGTACTGCGCTAGTTGCGGAGCCTGAGCCGAGCGTGGTACACCTCGCCGAAAACCGACTATCGCGGTGGCAACTTGTACGGCGTATTACTGAGAGCATTTGGAAAGCGTGGTCCAATGACTACCTTCATACGCTACATCAGCGACCGAAATGGAGAACGGTTCACGGTCTCGCCAAGGTGGGTCAAATTGTCCTCCTTCGAAACACAGCCATGCCGCCAAGCTCATGGGAACTCGGTCGTATTATAGCCTGTCACCCAGGCGCTGACGGTCTCACCAGAGTCGTAACCGTTAAGACCAGTCGATCGGAATACAAACGTCCCATCGCCAAGGTCTGCTTCTTACCTGTCTCCATCAATGAGTACGAAGAGAAGGAAGGTTCCTCCGCTCTCAGTTCTACTTCGTACAACCCACGACCAGATCACACTGCGTTCACATTAGTACAGTAAGTTGCGTTCGAATAATTAGGCTAAGTTGCGCTAACCGTTAAGTGCCGTATTTGTAATCCTACCACGCCCTCCTGGGTTTCTTGTATCGATTCCTATCGGTACAATTCGTTGAATGAACTCATTCAACCGAGGGGCCGGTGTGTTCAGAATTGAACTTCGCGCCGACCAACGTATTTCTCAGCCAAGTGACGCAGCGAGTCGCTTAGCTAATCCGCGTTAAAGGTGTTGTCATCCGCTAATGAACGTGCGACAATTCCAGCGGCCCAATAACACGACAGGTGATCTCCTTTTTTTGTACCGAGCGACACGAAAGTCGGATCGTCCCGAACACCTGCGCTGTTCATCTCCATCTTGCATACCGACCACGTGGAATCGCGACATACGAGAATTATATTTTGCATATTATATAAGCGAGTTTTCGGAACCGTCAAACCAAAGGTCTTTTTCCACTTAACGGTCGGACCATCCCGTGTCTCATTGTGATCTAAGAATAATAAAGTGCGTGACCAGTCCGAGTAAAGGACATCGACCACGTGTTCACTCGTTACCCGTTCATACTGTTCCGTTTTCACCGCCTCGACTAGCAATCCCCCATTCTGGGATAGATCCAGCTAAAACTACAAAACAAAGGTCATTTGAAGGTCATATTGTGTTACATGCATGAATTCGTTATTTTGTCAGCTACAACATTACGTTAACGAAAATATATCATTCCATTTAAAAAAACATCGATAACCTTGAAATCTCATAAAAATGACCTTGAAATTTTTTTTTCCCTTACACCGTTATATGTGGCCCTTCAAACAGTGTAACTTTGTCCTACGAAGTTTTTTTGTACAACGAAAAGTAACGGAGATATTTAGGTGTCCTGCTTTATCGAATTCACCCTGTATATAAATATAAATAATTTATATATTAATAAATAATTAAATTACAGATATAATAAAATGAATTATGTATTAATTAAATATATATAAATAATTAATACATTTTATTTATATATAAATTACTATAGTCACGAGTTGAAGCGAGAGCTCGTGCTCGCCAGCCGTCGACTCGGGCATGCCTGGCGTATAATGTAAACAGGTGGAGAATCAAGCATTATTCACAATTTAAACTTTTATATTTTTAATACACATAACATTTTTAATACAAATAAGTTGTAGAGATTATACCAATGAAAATGAGTCTAAACACGACATCCTTTGGACTATCTTCAATAAGCTTATAATTTTACACTCGAATTTGAACTCATTTTCATCAGGAAAAGTACCTCAATTCTATGAAGGTATATTGAAAAGTCTAAAAGTTTAAACTTTCATTCGTGCATGATTCTCCATCAGCTTACATTGTATGTCGTTTTTTCAGTCGCTGGCTCTTCGACGTTCAGAGCTCGACGCTCGGTAACGCGTTTATTCGAGCTAGCAAAAGTTCAGTGGTTGTCAGGAAAAACGCAGCATGTCACAATTTTAAAAAATTTGAGTTTATGCTGAGCTTTAGAACATAGGATTTACGTACTTACCAAAAAAAAAGTCATGAAATGAAATTCGAAAGGTTCAAAAATATAACGCAATTTAACCGATATCCTATACAAAGCATTAGTGTTCAAAACATTAAACGGCAATATCTCAATATTTTCAACCACAGTTTGAAACAAAACAGACAAAATTCTGTAATATATCAGAAAAGGCCTAGCGTTTATTTAAAAATGATTTCATTAAAGAAATAAAATCCGACTAGGTACACAGTATAGTAAATGCTTGATTCTTGTCCGGGGTCGTGGGCACGATTCCTGTCCAGTGCCTACCCACTCCACTGCCTGTCAACGCCGCGCCGCTTGACGCCGCGCCGCACAGTGGTGCCATTCGACCAAAAAGCGGAAAAAGATCCGTAAAAACCAAACTACTCAACAAATCTGAATGAAAATTTGTGGAAAGCATGTTACAGGTACAACGCTTATTTGGCAAAAAAAAATTTTCAAAAAGTTGGTAAACATTAACTAAAATGGGCTAATTGGAAACCACTGCATTACGCTCATTATTTATTTCTGGAGGCATACAACAAATTCTTTAATAGATTTTGTTCTGGCAGTGATCGTTTTGGTAATGTGTAATATTGAACTAACAGTGTTAAAAAAATCTCGGCCACCTTCGGCCAATCTTCGCTGCAATTGCAGCAATAACTTTCCTTGTCATAGAGGTTTGAACTAGCCCAATCTAGGGAAAAATATGATAGCATCAATATGATTGGTTCAATTTGCGTAAAAATTTATACTCCAGGGTTTTTGAGGTCATTAATTATAAATTTGAAGTGAAAATTTCGAGAAACAAAATGGTTGATCCAATAATTAACAATACAACAAGATAAAAAAATTTTTGATTGCGATAGTAATTTTAAACTATGCGTTTTGTAGATCTATGTTATTTATATACGTGCTGAAAATTTCATTGAAATCGGTTAACGCAGAAAAAAACGAGACGGATCGAAAGATGTACCGTAAAAGACGCAAATACTGTGGATTTTAGGTAGACTACGATTTTAACCACTTTTAACCGCTGTAGCTCGTGTGTATGTCAATTGATTTCGATGAAATTTCCGCATGTATACAGGGTGTCCCAAAAGTACTTCAACTCCGGGAAATGGGAGGTTCCTGAGGTCATTTCAAGCGCCATTTTCCTTTTGCAAAATGTTGTCCGCGGCTTTGTTTAGGAGTTATTAACGAAAAACACGGACCAATCAGAGCGCGAGCTCGACGCTCGCTGGCACGTACAGCGCGGCGAGCCGGCAGGCGGTTGGCTGAACATGCCAACGAGCGTCGAGCTCGCGCTCTGATTGGTCCGTGTTTTTCGTTAATAACTCCCGAACGAAGCCTCGGAGGACATTTTACAAAAGGAAAATGGCGCTTCAAATGACCTCAGGAACCTCCCATTTCCGGGAGCTGAAGGAATTTTGAGACACCCTGCATATAGTTTCGGTCGCAAGGTCCAAGTTGACTGTTCTCCTCGCGAGAGTCGTCGATTCCTGTCGCTCGACCACCAAGGGCACGCCAGATGCCAGGGTTGCGAGGGAAAGTTTCTCCCTTTGTCTTCATTTCTGTCGTTTCTTGCATACAATTCGTAAACTTTTTTTTTCAAGAACGAGGTGCCACTAATCGTCGAAAAATTCTTACCCAAGAAAAACTGCCATATAGTAAGATTTCCATCAGACCCGACGCGTGTACCGTGATGGTTTAGAGACCTTCCGACCTTCAGACCTCATACATATTTTGGAGTACTTGCAGAAATCTGGGATTTGTGACGCTCGCGAACGCTATTGGGACTGTCGACGAAGTTCTCGAAGAACAACTGCATTATACAATCCTAAATTAATATCACGGACAGGAAAGAGCATTCTCAAGAATAACTTCGCTGGCACGTATGTCGGAAATTTTGTTAATCATCTGTAACCGAATGCTTTTCTTTGTCATTTAACTAGCCGCTTCACTCAAGTCTAATTTAATCGAAATTTGTTTATGGGACTTTCACTACCTTATTTCTGGCATTATTCTGATTAAAATGACACCAAACACGATATAATTTGAACTGTATTAAGTGGTTTTATCGACCATGAAAGTTTCGAAGGCAACGAAGAACAGCGCATCGGAAAGAAAGAGACGCGGACAGTCACGCGACCCGTACTTCATTCTGTCCTTCTTTAAGTTCGGCTCTCTCTTGAAGTCTCGGTTGGCGAAGTCGGCGCTATATGTAGACACAGTCATAAATCAGAAAGCACTTCTGGGGCACGATTCTTGTCCATGAAAAACACGGCTGTTGGACAAGAATCAAGCGTTTACTGTACTTACTTTTCTCACATGAACCGATCGCGTTTCGGGAGATTTTGCCTCACCGGCGAGGTCAGCTGTTTTTGTTCAACAACAACCGACGGGGTGAACGATCGAGTTTGTAAACCTCGCTGCATCGAAGTTGCGTTCACCTCGCGATTTTTGCCGCGTGGGCCATCGTATTCTATTTTCGATAGTAAAATAATGAGAAAGCAAAATAATCGATGAAATGTTAACTTTGCATAGAAATAGAGAAAATACCATTTCCCGATAAGATAATATTTAATTTAATGTGTCGTGAGGGTGAAGATTCTAAACAACTGTTCCCTATACATATAACCGCCGCTATGTCTGAGTTTTTGAGATATTCGCGAAAAACTGCAACTACTGGTATGTACATGCACGTCCGTGGCGTGCGGATGCGTCAGCATGATGGGACCGCTCGTCAACTATTTTTACAATTTTTACGTTTTCTTGACAATTGTCCAAAACACTGATCCGAGGGATAATTATCGGCCAGGAATACTACTGTTTAACTTCTGTCGAACGTAGAAAAGGAATGTAACATTATACGGGTCGGGATATCGGTGTGAGACCAGGAAACCACTACTAATCCAATAAGAAAACTTCTTTGTTTTTCATTATTTTTCTATGGGAATTTCACCATCATATTCGTGGAATTTTTGTAATGATAATGATACCAAATATGATATAATACCAATGATATTTACTTGTGTAATGAATGAAAGTTGCGAACGCAAGGAAGAACATCGGACGCAAGCGAAAGCCTTTGAATTGTGTCGGCGCGCTGCGACTCCTCCGCTACTCTTTCTTTCTCATACGCTGTCCTTCCTTGCGTCCGAAACATTCATTCATTACACAAGTAAATATCATCATTGCGCCCTTCCTTCCAAAACCAGTTTGGTTATTAAAAAAATGTATACTGAATAAAAAAATATTTGGATGTTCATTATTTCATTGCATTTTTCAATTTTTGTAGATCTGAAATAAATGAAAATCGTATGAAATTCTGTGGAATTTTCTTTTCTAGCATGTATGTTCTCCTGAGCATGCACGCACAGACAATATTCAATGTAGGTATTGGTACCGTTGATGTTGATTTCTATGACATATAAAAACATTTTATTTTATATTACATTATAAAACTGAATTTATGTTTTTAAATTTTTGCTTCTACGCTAATAAGATAATATAAGGATAGGTTGAAAGAAGAAAATTTAATGCGAAAATTTAGTTCGAAAGTTTAGAATAATAACATTTAGTAGGAACTTCTCCAAATATAATAGGTTATATTATTATAGTTCCAAGCCAATTTCCTTTCCTTTTTTGTATAATGTGATACTGTATGAAATCACAACGGTTACTTAGTATTTTGATTGCAATTTCAAATGATGCATTCAATTAAAGCTACGGTTATAGCGTATATGTATTGACAACTGCATTTCGCTTGCATGCGTCCGAAATATCAAGTTAGAGGATTCGCATGTGTAGAAAAGTTATATATACACACATATACAGACGCATACAGCTGATAAGCGAATAGGCATACAACATAACCACAATCTGTCACGATCTACGCTTGCATCTTCCTCCGATTCCAGGTCGACAGTACTGTGGGGACTGGACTCCCCCACTCCCCTTGATAATAAACAATATACAATAGAATACAAATATAATACAAAGATAATATACAATAGAATAACAAAATAGAAGTGAACTGAAAATAAAATCATATAAATTCTATGATTTTATTGTATATTATCTTTTAAGAATGTATGTAAGTTTAATGATTGTTAATTAATAAGTTATGTAACAGTTAATAAAATCAGCAATCCCTAAAAAAATTGTCATAATTTACCGTATTTTTATACTTTCTAGGTGTATGTAACTGCGTAAGGACATTTTAATGATATTATCGATACATATGCAAGTTCATTAGGAACAAATTCGTTTTTAAGTTTTTGCACGCGTAACGTGTTTTATTTCAAATTTTAATACAAATAAAGATTATGCACATGTTTGCCGAATATACCTAATGTAATTATAAAAAACAAAGTATATTAAAAATTACGTTATAAGTTATAAGCTATGAAAGAAATACCATTATTACTTATTACCATTACCTATTTCTATTTCATAAGAACTAAGAACATAAGAACGCAGAGTTGAATCTCGGGTAGCGCGATAGCTCGCTCGCCCGAACTTGTCCTATTCTTTCCGAACCCGGCCGACGAGCGACGAAGTCGAGTCACCAGCCGCCCGAATCTCTCGGGCCGCCCGACGTGTCAGAAGTATCGCGCACCCGAATCGATCCCGCCCGACTTTCAGCGACCCGACCCAAATCCGACTATCGGGCGGCCCGCATATCCCTAGTCAATAGTATTGTTCGTGACTATAAATATGTAGAATACGAAGCCCTTATCCTGTTCATTTTCGGGATGTGTGTTCACCAGTGTAGAAGAAAACAAGAAAAGATGGGAGCAGTTGATGATAGGAAGCATGGAATAGGAAGAATGGGGCAGACATAAGTAAGGCGTCGAGCGTGCAAGCGATTTAGTGGAACGATAGTTCGAGTTTGGGCGAAGTGATGGCTGTGGATGACCCCAGTGCACAACTCTGTCCCGTCCAACATGCGAACCCGACAAGGACCACTTATCTCCAGGGTAAACCCTGGCCAAGTTCGGTCTCGTACTCAGGATTGACCTTCTACCACTACGAACTGCGGCTGCAACCTAAGGCGGCTATGCGACCACACTAATCTCTCTTTATCCTGACGGTTTATACTTTCGCAAACCTTCACCTCCACGATAAATTCCCACTTGGAGTTCGTGTTCGATATTCGGTGCCTTTGGGGAACGAATAAAAGGACTATTTTTATGGGACTATGTATTCAGTCTGTCTTTTCAACTTGCGGTTAGATTGTTGTTTGGCTCGAATCGCAGCACGCCAGCTATCCAACTTAAAACTTGTCAATCCTTGTCCTCATTATTGTTAATACAGTCGCCTGGAAAAATATTTGTACACAAAGGTAAGGCTCATTTAATTGAGTTTGATTGGCTTACTAATAATTATGTATCTTTAAAGGGCTACATTCTACAGTTCAAATAGCTGTAACATTTTTAAACATTGATTTGTTGAAAATAGGCGTTGAAAGTAACTAGCTTTTTTATCTAGTTTAATATAAAATTTAAAAAATATGTATTACATGAAGCACCACGAAGAAATGTCTGGTACCACAAACAACGCTGTTAGAGAATCTAAATCGATAAGTGTAATACACGGGCACTATCTTACCGATATGCACTAAATGATTGTTTCATATTCGAAACGCATCAGGCGACAAGAGCATGTTTTGTTCTCTCCTTCGAGAACGTGCAATCCAATGCAGTCTTCTTCACGCAGTCGTGTGAAACACACGCATATATTCATATTCTTCATATATGTATATAGTATATATGTATATATTAAAGTAAAGTGTAATAATAATACTCGTGAGTTTTATTATTCCAAATCTCCTAACAAATGCTTTGCAGAAATGTATTTGAAAAAATGGCTGCCGTGTTCTTCTTGTTTAAGCTATTAAGCTCAGTTCTCTTATTGTTCAACCGTTCAAATATGTGTAACTTCTTAATGCGACGCAGAGTCGCCAAATGAGTATAAAAAGTAATGGTCATCCGTCCTAGGGGTGAATCTACACCTCTGGATCGGTGGACATTTGTAAAAGGAACTTGCAACAAAATTCTTTATAACAAAGATAATTGTTGTTAAAGTTTTTTTTACATCAACACCTTCTACTCATCGAGGAGAGAAAAAGTTTAAAAGGAACCATATGTCGCAAACAAATAATTATTGAGATATAAGCTGTTAAAGTTTTTGCAAAATTTGATCCTGTGGAGTTATACGTATAGACATAGTAAAAACCCTACTACTGCAGTCCAGCTGACCGTGTCGGTGAGACAGAACATAATCGTGTACGTGCCTCGAGCCAAACGAAATATAAAGGGATATTTGTCGCAAGGCCAGTACCAAGTCATCGTTTCCCTGGTCATTCGGATCATTTTGAAGTTGCAAAATATGAAAGAAAACCTTCTATCCATTGTTATTCATAAGAATATTAATTTCACATTACAAAATATGGGTAAACTTTCTCTTCCGAACCCAGAGATTTCCGATTATTATATGTCTAATCCTGTTTATTTCGTCGAGAAAACTCCAAATATCGAGGTCCCAGACCGCGGAGTGCACTCGTTAAAAAGTTATGAGCGTCTAAAGTTCAGTAATTTTCATTCTTTCAGCTCTGTTTTTGACAGGTATGGGCGCCGCCATATTGGTTAGTAGGGAGCTCTTCCGTGTAGTGACTCAGTGGCGACACTACGTGGCAGCACTAGCGCGACGCCATATCGCGCATGTTGCGGGTACTTTATCGCGCGACGCGTGGCACCGCACATCGCGCCACAACTCTGCAATGCCGATAACATACATTTATATTTCCTTTTGCCGAATTTTGCTTTGTAAATCTGTAAAATCAGATAAAACCAAATTTGTACATATTACTATACTTACAACAACTTTGTCGGTGATATTCCTGGGGGGCTACGTTTGGGGGGGGGGGGGGCCGTTCCCCCCGAAAACTAACTCAGACCAACTCAGTATACTCTACCTAAACTATAATCAGAGTTCCAGACGCCGAAATCCCCCCTTTGTACATATTACTATACTTACAACAACCTGTTCGGTGGTGTTGCTGGGCGGCTGTGCCCACAAACCCCTCAAAAAACTAACTGACAATCAGTCAAACCAAGATAACGAAGAAAAGTGCCCACAACTGACGTCACAAGATACTTTAAAAGCGCTATTTAAAATAATAAGAGTAAAATTAAATTGAACAAGTAATAAAATAAAATATATATTGTAGTTGCAATGTCCACAAATATTTATGAAGGATGCCCCGCGTAATGATTATGCAGATTACGACGACCGCTAAAATCAAGCCGCGATCGCCGCGATCATTGTAATGTCGGCGCTCGCGAAACAAGCAAAAAACGCGAAGCAACGAGTGGATTGAAAAACGTAAGACAGTCGTCAGTCGTGTCCGGTCGTCGCTAAAAGCAACGCAAGGTCGCAGATTTGACCTTGACGGAGTTGATCGTCACGCTAAATTTGTACGAACGGAGATTAGACGAAGCTGAGTAGTACGATTTTCGACCGATAGATGGGATAGACGAAGCTGATTAGTAAGAATTTCGCCCGATAGATGGTGTGGGTCTAATTTTCTGTGACGAGCTACAATTAGGTAGCATTTTTCACAAGCCGCCACGTGTCAAGCAGTATTCAGCCGATTATTACAAATTACTTCCCGACAACGTAAAAATGTGGATTTTGGGCTCTGGAGCACCCTAGATTGGACTTTTAGGAAACATAATCAACCAGTTCTGAACTTCTCATTGCAATATTGAGGCGTCAGTTTGTCTGACCGTGAACTCTTGCATTTGCGTATACGTGATTCGTGACGTCACGTATTTAAAATTGTTTGCTTGGTACTTATTTAGTACTTTTGCACATAATTTATATTACATTCATGATATGAAGAAATATTCATGATATGAAGGATAAATGTCAAGAAATATAAGGAAATTTATAACGAAAGACATGGGTCATTTAAATTGTCTACAAAAATACTAAACAGGTAACAACTACACAAAAAATATTATTTCAAGACAATAAAATTTAGTAAAAGATCGCCAAATTTCTCGATTCAGCCCACTGTGTGCGCAGTTGGGCAAAATGTATAGTGTTTAGTTCGTGACTGAGCAAACTAAACAGAATGAATGAAGGATGTGTGAACGTGAACTGGAATGAATGTTGGAATGCACGTGGACGCGAATGAAACGACTGGATTTGAATTGTTTGAGAAAAAGGAGGTTGAATCCTTAAATGAATGGATTTGCAATAAATTAAATGTATATTTAACACTGCGCTAAACAATGATAGTCAAAAATTGACTTATAATAATCTGTACAAAGAATGTGAAAATTAAAGATCGATGAACTACAAGGCGTTTGATTGACAGTCAGCTGTGCACGTGCTAGAAACGAGACAAGAGAGAGTGCGATGCCGGTTGTCTCCGTCTTTTATTGTCTCGATCTTCCTGGAAGTTCGTCACGCACCGGGTGTTCCGGATTGGCGTTCGAGAGCCTTCCAGAAGGATCGAGACTGGAAATGACCAATCAGGCGCGCGGGTTCGAGCCCGCGCGAGCCTCGACGGCATACGCATGCAGCAGTCGCGTTTGGCGGTATCGTGAGGGAGCTGCATGGTGGCCGTGAGAGAATATGGCGCTTGAGCGCGCCAATCTCGAACATATAGGTAACTGAAAATTTCGAATAACGAACGACAAATAAATTAATTTTTATGCATTACTTTTTTTTTATTTATTTTTTTAAATTACATATTAATTATGATTGTACGGCCGTCGCCGCCGCCGCCACCCCTGCCGTAGCCGCGGCCACCTCTGCCGCCGCGGTCACCTCTCTTCTGTCCGCGGTGGCGTTTTCGGTACATTAATTTTTTTAAAAGTTTTTTGAGCTGCACCTGTAACAGGAAAATTTGGCGTTATTACATAATTTAGATAAGGAACGGTGCTGCGAGGGAGACATAGGCAACCGATTTTACTTATGAAAGATATGATACGGTGGCCCACGCAACGACTTCAACCTTTCAGTTGACCCTCTGTTTACAAACGGCTGAGCTCGCTGGTGGGCAAAAACCCCCAAAACCGATGAAGCGTAAAAGAAACATAAATACAGTATTCTCGCGATAATTGTCCCAACCACGGGTCCGGCCAGGGACAATTACCCTCCAGGGATACTATTCTTTGACTTGTGCCGAACGTAGAAATGGAATGGGAAGTTCGAGAGGCCTCGGTCGCCGAGAAATGTAAACATAATACGGGTCGGGTATATCGGTACGAGACCACTACTAATCCGATGGCAAAATTTGTTTATTTTTCATTATTTTTTATGGATCTTTCACCAACATATTCCTGGCATTTTTCTAATGAAAATGATACTAAATATGATATAATTCCGATATACCCGACCCGTATCATGTTACACTTCTCGGCTGCTGAGGCCTCTCGAGTTGTACGGCCCCTCACGGGGTATTCGATTATCGTCCAGACTTTTGGGACCTTTATCGCGAGAATACTGTATCGGGTTATTGCCCGGATTATAATCGCGGCCGGGCGACAAACAGATTTTTATAAATTCTTATCCATTTACTTACATTGGATATCCCAAGTTCCTCACGAACTGGTTGCGAGGAGGGGCCCGCCACGTATGCCCCTCTTTGGGGAGGAGCCGCGGCCGGTGTGGCGTCTTCTTCCTGTAACATAAAAATATTTATTACGATCATCTAAACACTTTTTTGCAAATATTCACCGAAAGTATTCATCATTTACTTACATTTGGGATTGTTCGGGAATCGTAATCGTAATTCGAACACCTCGCGAAACTGCGTTTAATCAGCGCGCGCTTACGCGCCGCGCTGATTAGCTTACCGGTGTACGCCCGGTCCGCGAATCGGATCCCTGCTCGCGAGCAGGGGATCCGCGGCCGATTCCAGGAAATTCTCTCTCTCTTCTCCGAACCGTCCTTGCGACAACACGTGCGCGTGACTCATACCGAGACAATACCTGTAATCGTCGTACCGAACCAAAGGTGTAAATTCAATTAGATTTCGTTATAGCTAACAGTTTATTTCCCCTTATACAAGGGCGCTTCCAAATACAATCAAGTTTACAAAATTAGATTCTTTATTCGGGCGTGAAAGACCACGTGCGCGATCCCTATCCCAAATTCCGCCGATTCTTGGCGCACTTGAAACCCTTTCTCTAAACCACGTTTCCGCATTCCCGCCTCGAAATCCAAGTCTTCCGATAAGGCTGTACCAGCCACCAATTCCCAAACATTTTGGTCCTTCGAGCCGGATTGGAATCGAGGAGCCACGTGCCGGAAACGCCGCCATTGAGAAAAGGATCCTCAAGTCGACGCCATGAGCCAATTCGAAGAGCTACTTTCCGAGCAGAACCAAACCCTCCGATCCATCGAGAGGGCTCTACCGAATTTTAAGAAAATGGGTCAGGCCAAGATGACCCCTGCGACCACGCAGAACCGGCTGACCATTCTGAAGGAAGCCTTCAACCAAGCGCAGAAGCTCAACGCGAGACTCACCGCTGCCTCGGACCCGAAGACGAGAGCCAGTCACCCCTATTTCACCGACAACCTCCTCGAGAGAGCGGAAGAAAATTACCTGGAAGCGTCGGACTTCATGTGCGAGGTACTTAAAACTGCCACCGCCGCCGTTGAGGCATCCGGCAACGAAGTAAGAACCTCTCCAATACCAACGTCCAGGCCCATCGCGCGTCTACCGCGAATTCAACTGCCGTCTTTCGATGGATCGTTCGAAGGATGGGAAAGTTTTCGCGACCGCTTCACGTCCATGGTTATCGACGAAAAGTCGCTCGCCGAAGTCGATCGGTTACATTATCTGTGCTCGTCGTTAAAAGGCGACGCGAGTAACGCGATCGCTCATCTCCCGATCACCGGAAAAAACTTCGCCGTCGCGTGGAAACTCCTTACATCGCGATACGATAACAAGCGCCGCTTGATCACGACGCACCTTAACACATTATTTTCGCTGCCAAAAGTAACTTCCGAATCCGCGCGAGAATTGCGAGATTTACATGACCGAATTAACGTTTCCACGCAAGCGCTGAAAAATCTCGATCGTCCCGTCGACCAGTGGAGCGACATTATAGTATTCCTCGGCGTTCAAAAATTAGACCGGTCGTCGCGGAAAGCATGGGAACTCAATTTCGAAGATACAACCGAGTTTCCCACACACACCGAATTCGACGCGTTCCTCGAGTCGCGAGCGCGAGCTCTTGAAGCCATGGCGCCGATCCCAAGCAGAAGTTCGACCGACATCGGAACAGTTAAAAAACCGAAACCGAGTTCAGTCGTCACCCACGCGACCGCCGTTTCGACCTTAACGTGTTCTGTCTGTCGGCAGAATCACCTAATTTATAAATGCCCGACTTTCATCGCTAAATCGCCGTCCGAACGTTACGACCTAATTAAAACCCAGCGACGCTGTATTAATTGTTTTTCGGCGAGACACGCGAGCGCGCAATGCACGAGCCAACATCACTGTAAGGAATGCAAGCAGCGGCATAACACGCTCTTACATTTTCCACGCACCGCCGAAAATCCCCACGTCGCAACTCCGAACCCGGCCGTCGCATCCGAAAACGAGCCAACGATCAGCGCCAATCTGGTCTCCGACTCGCCGACTCGTTACGGCGTGCTTTTATCAACTGCCCATGTACAGGTCCATTCACCACACGGTCGGCGTATCACCGTCCGAGCGCTCCTGGACCAGGGCTCCGCCGCTACCTTAATCTCCGAACGAACAACCCAGTTGCTGCGCCTCAACCGAACTCGGCAACTCATTCAAGTCACCGGAATCGGCGAAACGCAACCCGTAGCGCACTCCACGGTCGGAATTACCATTTCTCCAGCGACGAAGGATCGACCTGCCTATTCGACGACTGCGGTGATATTAAAAACGCTCACCAATTATGTCCCACCTAAAAAACGAGCGGATATTAATTGGTCTCATATTTCAGACGTAGAGCTGGCCGACAGGAACCCCATGAGCTCGGAGCCGATCGACCTGATCATCGGGGCCGATCTGTATAGCCAACTCATCGTCGGAGGCATACGAAGGGGCTTACCTGCAACTCCGGTTGCTCAGAACACCATCCTCGGGTGGATCCTATCCGGTCCCATCGCATCCTCTCCATCCTCACCTTCCATCGACGTGCATCACTGCTCTACCGTAGACGCGATTGACCAGACCCTAAGACAATTCTGGGAATTAGAAGAGATTTCGGCTGGTGATCTCCTGACACAGGACGATCACCAGTGTGAAGAACATTTCCGACAAACACATACCCGTAGTTCGGATGGACGCTATGTCGTCCGCCTACCATTTCGTCGCGAACCACCTCTTGACTTAGGCGAATCACGCCTCACCGCTCTTCGTAGCCTGCAGCGCGTCGAACGACGACTGCAGTCCAACCCTGCCCATGCGACCCTCTACCAGGACTTCATGCGCGAGTACGAAGTTCTGGGTCACATGCGGAAAATTCCGGTGGATCAACTCCACTCCTCCGATCAGTCCTATTACATTCCGCACCATGCGGTCTTCCGGAGCGCCAGCTCCACGACAAAGCTTCGCGTGGTCTTCAATGCATCGTGCCGAACAACCAATGGTCAATCCCTGAATGACCACCTGCTGTCAGGTCCCAAACTCCAAGGCGATTTGATCGCCATCCTGCTTCGCTGGAGGCAATATCCGTATGCGTACACAGCAGATATAACTAAAATGTAGAGACAGATTAACATCAGCGAGCAGGATCTCAATTACCAAAAAATCCTGTGGCGAAATTCGCCAACCGAACCGGTCACGGAGTACCAGCTCCAGACCGTAACTTACGGGACATCTTCAGCTCCCTTTCAAGCGCTGCGAGTCCTCAAGCAGCTCACCATCGACGAAGGGCAGCGGTTTCCTCTCGCTGGTCCGGTACTCCAAGACCAAACCTACGTCGATGACTGCTTGTTCGGTGCCGACAGCCCCGATCTTCTAACACGCACGCGCGATCAACTGATCGCAATGCTCCACGCCGGCGGTTTCCGTCTGCGAAAGTGGGCAAGCAACACCCCGTCCCTGCTCGACGATCTCGATCCTTCCGATCACGGCCTCGCGTCGACCAAGCCAATCTCGATCACGGACACCATTCCGATCCTCGGGATAGCGTGGACCCCCGCGCTAGACCGGTTTCAAATCCGGATCCATCGTCAAATCGAGCCGACCAGCACCAAGAGAGCGGTCCTGTCAGCCCTGGCGCGTCTCTTCGACCCGCTCGGCTGGATCGCTCCAGTCGTGGTCACAGCCAAGCTCCTCATGCAGCGGCTGTGGGCGGCTCGATGCGATTGGGACGAACCCATTCCTGATATACTTCACCAAGAGTGGCGGAAGTATCTCAGCCAGCTTCCGGAGCTAGAGGCAATCCAGATCCCTCGGCCAATCGCGTCGGGCCCAGTCGGGGCTCGGAGTCTTCACGGCTTCGCCGACGCCTCCTCCACGGCCTGCGCTGCAGCCGTTTACTCTCGCAGCGTGCTTCAATCTGGCCGAGTCGAAGTCGCGCTCCTCGTCGCGAAATCCAGGGTTGCTCCGGTAAAGACGATCAGCGTGCCTCGCCTAGAACTAAGCGCCACGTTGTTACTGGCCAAGCTGTTAACATTTATACGCGAAGCGTTACCCTACCAACAGTGCGAGACCCACTGTTGGACCGACTCGAGCATCGTGCTCACCTGGCTCAGCCAATCTCCGGCGAAGTGGAAGACCTTCGTCGCCAACCGGGTCTCCAAGATCCAAACAAGCCTTCCCGATGTACATTGGCACCATGTTCCAACGCAGGAAAATCCTGCTGACTGCGCGTCAAGGGGCATCTCTCCAACTCAACTCCAGAACCACTCTCTTTGGTGGCACGGGCCAGCTTGGCTTGGAGAGACCCCCGAATTCTGGCCGAGTCGTTCATTCGATTACGAATCCCAGTCGGAGTGTGAAGCACGACCCGTTGCAGTCACCAGCCTGGTCTCGAGCCTCGGTCAATCGGACTTGGCCACGCGATATTCCTCGTGGTCGAAGCTCCTGCGCGTAACCGCATATGTGCAGCGCTTCATAGGAAGGCTGCGTTCCATCTATCCTAGCAGTGCCACAATCGCTCTGCACCCTGACGAGATCGCACGCGCGAAGCTCCATTGGTTGAAGGCCCTCCAAACCGATGCATTTCCGCAAGAACTGCGCACACTCGCCGCTCACGGGACGGTCCACAAATCAAGCCCGTTGTCGTCCTTGAACCCATATCTCGACTCTCACGGGCTCATCCGCGCCAAGGGACGGCTGTCCAAAGCGCAGCTCCCTGAAAAAGCAAGGGAACCCATCATCCTTCGCTCCCATCCTCTCCTAGCCCTCATTATTAAATATATCCATCTTACTCACCTTCATGCAGGCCCGCAGCTCACCCTCGCATGCCTCCGACATGAATACTGGATCTTGCGAGCACGTGCGACAGTACGAGCTGTCCTGCACGAGTGCGTTCCATGCACTCGAGAGCAGGCCGCTATCCCACACCAGCTCATGGGGGATCTGCCCGCCTCTCGTACCACTAAAACCGAGAGACCGTTCGTTCACACCGGCGTCGATTACGCAGGCCCGATCCAAGTTCCCACTGCTCGTGGGAGGGGGCATAAAGCGCAAAAGGCGTATATATCGGTATTTGTATGCCTCACCACGAAGGCAATCCACTGAGAAGTCGTCTCCGATTACTCATCCGCAGCTTTTCTCGCCGCCTATCACCGGTTTGTCTCACGACGAGACCTACCGCGCTCTATGTCCTCCGACAACAGAACAACCTTCCACGGGGCGAATCGCGAACTCGCAACAGCATACCGCGCCGCCACCCGCGACATCGAGCTCCAAAACAAACTAGCCGGGGACGGCGTAGCTTGGCACTTCCTACCCCCCACGGCTCCCCACTTCGGCGGATTGTGGGAGGCCGCGGTAAAAAGTGTCACGCACCACTTAAAGCGGTGCATCGGGGCACATACCTTGACATACGAAGAATTATCGACGTTCCTCTGCCGTGTCGAGGCCTGCCTCAATTCGCGTCCGATCGCTCCGACGTCCGAGTGCATCGATGATTATTCCGTCCTGACACCGGGGCATTTCTTGATCGGTGCCCCCCTCGTCGCGAGTCCGGAACCCAGCGTCCTCCACCTGACCGAAAATCGGCTGTCTCGTTGGCAACTCGTCCAGCGACTCACGGAGAACTTCTGGAAGGCCTGGACCAATGACTATCTCCAGACTCTCCACCAGCGTCCCAAATGGAAGGTCCGACAGGCTCTCGCCAAGGTCGGCCAGATCGTCCTGCTTCGCAACGCCAACAACCCTCCAAGCACCTGGGAACTGGGCCGGATCGTAGCGTGTCATCCGGGCGACGATGGGTTGGTTCGAGTCGTCACCTTCAAAACATCCCACGCCGAATTGAAACGCCCGATCTCGAAACTCTGCTTCCTTCCGGTAACGATAAACGAGGCGAGTGCATCACTCGCCGAATGGCACGTAACGCCGCGTGCTTCCCGTGTACATTTGTAAATACCGCGGTCTAGCTGTAAGTTAGATTAAGTAGAGATAAGTTGTACATATGTATATTCCGAAAAGTGTGTCGTCGCACTTACCTGTCCGCGATGCCATAACAACCGTTTACACCGTGAACGCGAACTGTACTGCACGTGCACCACGTTCGCACCACTATCAATGACCGAGTCGATTTCGCGCGTCACTTGTTTAATTGCGCAGTTTGTCGTGTGACAGCTCGCAACCGACAGTTTCCGAAGATGCACGAATCGTTCCGATTCCGCCGCTCGCTTGTTCCGGCGCCCGCGCATACAAGTACGCGTGACGATGTAACGCGCCTGCGCCACGGCAATTCCGTGTTGAACGTATCCGTTCAACGGGGGGGCGGCGTGTTCGGGAATCGTCATCGTAATTCGAACACCTCGCGAAACTGCGTTTAATCAGCGCGCGCTTACGCGCCGCGCTGATTAGCTTACCGGTGTACGCAGGGTCCGCGAATCGGATCCCTGCTCGCGAGCAGGGGATCCGCGGCCGATTCCAGGAAATTCTCTCTCTCTTCTCCGAACCGTCCTTGCGACAACACGTGCGCGTGACTCATACCGAGACAATACCTGTAATCGTCGTACCGAACCAAAGGTGTAAATTCAATTAGATTTTGTTAGAGCTAACAGTTTATTTCCCCTTATACAAGGGCGCTTCCAAATACAATCAAGTTTACAAAATTAGATTCTTTATTCGGGCGTGAAAGACCACGTGCGCGATCCCTATCCCAAATTCCGCCGATTCTTGGCGCACTTGAAACCCTTTCTCTAAACCACGTTTCCGCATTCCCGCCTCGAAATCCAAGTCTTCCGATAAGGCTGTACCAGCCACCAATTCCCAAACAGGGATGAACACCCATCTCCCGGGCTGGTTGGATGTTCCTGGCTCCTCGGGTGGCGCCTCCGACACCGGCGCTGCCGCGGCTTCCTCCTCGGTGTCGACCTGGAGCTTTTCCAGTTTTTGTAGTGTGTCTTCCATCGTTCTGGAAAAAAAGAAAAAATTTTACTCCATGGAGGTTCTGCGACACCTCGAAAATATCGGGTTAGGACTCTCGAGTAAAGATTGTGAGTGACTGGAGGTGTGCAATAATTCGAATGAATGAAAGAAGAAGTTTATTTGAATGTATGAATTTGACTTGCCACGCAGCAATACTAACGTAGTATGTTGTACTTACACGTTGGAGGTCGAAGTATCGGACCCAGCAGCGGCATGCACGGAGAATCCAACGATTTTAGAATTTGACCGATGTTCGTCTTTGGAATTTCCCGCGACCGTTGGCCGCGGCACGAGTGTCAGAAATCAAAATATTATCAGCGATGAGAATAATTGTTTATTATTCTTGTATACAAATTTTGTGTATTTTTTTACTTACCTAATAATACTTACACAAATTGTTCACCGCCTGGAGGGGATGTGAAACAACTAAAATCTATATGATAGAGTAAGACCTCCGTATCCGCGGGGATTGGTTCAAAGGCCTTCCCCGGATAGTAGCTAACGTCTTTATGCATACGCATATAAGATAAGGTTGATTGATACAGAATTTTATCGATAAATGTCCCAAATGTTTGGCACATAATTGTCCCTGAACTATCCCCACTCCTGCGGGGTATACCCCGTGAGGGGCCATAAACTCGAGAGGCCGATGCCGTCGAGAAGTGTAACATGATACGGGTCGGGTATATCGGTGTGAGACCAGGAGACCACTACTAATCCAATGACAAGACTTCTTTATTTTTCATTATTTTTTTATGGGACTTTGACCAAAATATTCGTGGCATTTTTCTAATGAAAATGATACCAAATATGATATAATTCCGATGATATGTACTTGTGTGATGGACGATAGGAGTCTCGTGCGCAAAGAAATACAGCGTATGGGAAAGAAAGAGACGCAGAGAGTCGCAGTCGCCGGCACAGTTCAAAGGCCCGCCGCGTTCTCACAATGTAATCCCAATAAAAAACTTTTTTTATTATTACTTATGTAGCGTCCGGTCGTACGCACAAAGGAGAATTGTTTCTTTCGTGCAAACGACCAACGTAATTTATGACTCTTGTTCCACGAAGCTATTTTTGAGTTGACAATTTCCAGATCTTTTTCGTCGCATGTTTATTAGAGTTTTTCACGAAGGTCCTCAATAGTAAACAGAGACCGTCATAAATTACGGGATTAACTAAAGGGCACTTAGAGCGGACCCATCGGTCTCTCGCCAAGAGGGTCAGGCGCGGGTGGCCCGAAGGAAAGTCCCACGACAAATTGCATCCCCTCTGATCGCCTCGTCGTTCCGAAAACAAGCATGCCAAAGGCGTAAGGAATAGGCGAGGAGACAAGAAAAGAACAGTCCTGATTGGAAGGATCCAACGCGTGGGTTAGCCAATCAGGGTTGTTACGGAATTTTACCAGGGCAAACGCAGAGAGTCAAATGGGACGAAGGACGGAGTAGTAGCGAGCCGTCCTGAGACACAGTGGTGAATAGTCCAGAGATCGCTAACCGTATAAGGACTTAGTTCGCGAAGTTAACCAATAAAGATATTTTAACCACTGAACCATACAGTTTATTACACAAACATACTACCCACACTTATTTTTGTATGAGACGTTCACCAATATATTTGTGGCATTTTTCTGATTAAAATGATACTAAACACGATATAATTCGGATCGTATAAAGGTATGTATATGGGGACATTTATAAGTCGAGAACATCGGTGAGGCAACTTGTCCCATCAACTCCTATCGTCCATTACACAAGTAAATATCATCGAATTTATATCATATTTGGTATCATTTTCACTAGAAAAATGCCACGAAAATTTTGGTCAAAGTTCCATAAAAAAATAATGAAAAATAAAGAAGTTTTGTCATTGGATTAGTAGTGGTCTCCTGGTCTCACACCGATATACTCGACCCGTATCATGTTACACTTCTCGGCGGCCGAGGCCTCTCGAGCTTCGGTGTCAAGTTTCTACGTTCGGCAAAAGTCAAAGAATAGTATCCCTGTCGGATAATCGTCCCTGGCCGGACCCGTGGTTGGGACAATTATCGATAAAATATAAAATTTGAATTTTTCTTCGTTTAGCCGAAGATCGAGTATTTCTTGAAATATTCAGTATGTGAAGAAGAAATACAGATAAAGTTATAATCAAACCCATCTGTGATTTGAATTATCTGGAAAACTACTGAATGAGTAACAAATAAACAATTTCAAATCTTATTTTAATTAATTAAAAAATTATTACAAAAAATATACATTTATTACGATAATTGTCAGTAGATAGGAATAATTGTTATTGTTGGAAAAAATGAAAACCACTCTTTCCGGCGTTTTTCATAAGTTATACTTATCTTTTCGGAACTTTAAAAATATATTAAATAATATTAAACATTCCGATGTTCAGAGAAAGATTTTCTAGACTCTAAAACTTGCGTAATACAAAAGCGAAATAATAGTATGTATGGTGCATGCATATACATATTTCGAAGATAGTTTCAACGGTATTGGTTGGTGTACCGGCTATGGTCTACGATTGCGGAACCGCTCTTGACTTTTTGACCCATGTTCGAATCCCGCCCGGGTCAATTTTTTTCAGATGTTTTGTCGCTTCCAAACCATATAATTGTTGTTAAACCATTGTAAAAACATTTTTTAACTATGTTTAAACTATTTTTTAATAACATTTCGGAAAAATATTTTTGGAGTTCTAACAATATTATTATTTTCTTCTAAATAACGGAAGCTAAATGTAATACTAGAGTTTCCAACGGAAAAATCTGAGAATGATACCTACTATGTGACTTGGTATCCGAAACGTGTCAGAATTTTTTCAGAATTTTGAATTGTCAATAAATGGGGAAAATAGGCCGAAAACTTATTTTGTAATTTTCCTCAATAACTACCCGTACAGGTGGAATGTGAGGCTGTAATTTGGCAGAAAGGAGTCTTTTTGGGTAGTAGACTATCGAATGGCCAAAGGTCGAAACCCGTCGGGGGCGAATGTCACCACCAAACGCGGGTATGGCCTTTGTATAAAATTCGAGCAGTACTCCAAAAGTCGCCGATTTCGCGTGGAATGACCCAATTTTGTGGTAACATTATTTTATTAATTTATAATCCTACATAATGTTATTGAAATGAAAATTGTACATAAATTCTGAAATTTCTAAGAATGTAACGAAGCAACACTCGTAGGCAGTTGCCAGAGCACCACCACTACCTGTGCGCGGCCGTTCCCCCACTCTCGACTGTGGCGAACCGCCGGTGTTGCCTTTTTTTTTTATTATTGGATTACTGACGGATAGAGACGGGTAGTGAATGCTTCTCTAACAGTAATCACACAAAACACGATTTTTATTTAAAGTTTCTATTATTTGTAGTCTATTTTATTCTACTTTATTATATTTTATTATATTTTGTCACACAAAATGACAAAAATTGTGGGAAACAGTGGGGAAGAGGAAGTGTCGACACTGCACGTGAAGCAACATGCAGTAAGAAAACCTGGACTTGGCGGATGGAGACTCAGTAAAAAGAAAATTATGAAACAGAGGTAAGTGTACATTTTCATTACTACTAATAAACTGGCTTGCTTGTACAGTGTTTTATCGATAATTGTCCAAAACACGGATCCGGACAGGTACAATTATCGGCCATAGATACCATTCTTTGACTTCAGCCTAACGTTGAAAATGACAGCGCAGCTCGAGTGCCTCGGTCGCCGAGAAAAATCCTTTCAGATTCGTTCATAGGCCACCCATATACAAATGACTACATGTTATCAACGTCTTTTTATGTTTCATACTTTTAGAAGGATGCAAGCTTTAGCAAAAAGGGTTGCAGCGCCAAGAGTCGACGAAGAAGCAGCTCTTCAAGAAATGCTCGACCAATCAACGGAAGATGTTGGCAATAAGTCCGAAGAGTGTGAACCAATGGTCACCGACACAGACTGTTTCGTCATCGAGTCAGCAACGCGAGAGGAAACTTCGAAGAGATGAAAAAGATTGGGAACCATTCAAGGACTTTTGAATGTTCAACGGCCCATTTGGAGATCACCGGCATGAGGCGATCGGGCCTGAAGACAACATTGCTGGTGCAATGCAAGATGTGCAACTACAAAGCGGAGATAAACAGCCAATCCGCAGAAAGCAAAGGAATGGATTTAAATTCTAGTGCGGTCGCCAGTACGCTGACCACTGGAGGTGGTTACATGCAAATGAAGGAAATGTTCTCAGCCATGAACATTCCATGCATGTCAAAGGAGTATTACCGGAAGCATCACGACAACATTGTGAAAGACTTCATCAATGTTCCAGAAGCAGAGATGCTAGCAGCGGCTGAAGAGGAGAAACGATTAGCCATTGAAAGAGGCGATGTTTTGCCTTCCGGGATTCCATTTATCCCCGTCGTGGCTGACGGTAGTTGGATGAAGAGATCATACCGTACGGGAAAATACGACTCCATGTCCGGTGTCGGTGTAATAGCTGGTTTTCCACACGAAGAAAGTTTTATTTATTGGAGCCAGAAATAAGATGTGCAAAATTTGCCACAATGCGTCCAAAAGGAAGAAAAAGTCAAAAAGTCATGCGTGCTTCAAGAATTGGAGGCGAAATCAAACGTCGACGAAAATGGAGAGCGACGCAATTGCTGAGGGCTTCTAGACCAGCGTAGAAAAAAGAGGTCTTGTGTACGCGACTCTAATTGCTGATGGGGACAGCAGCGTGTATAAAAGGATTTTGGATTGTGATCCATACAAAGCGGAGCTGGTTCGTGTGAAAAAGATTGAATGCACGAACCATTTGCTACGAAACTTCTGCCAAAAAATGAAGGATGTTGTAAAGAAAATTGAACCCGGCAGACACAGAAAAGCAGTGGAAATAAGTATTCGCAGAATGCGCACGAATGTTCTGAAAGCTGCAGATTATAGATCGCAGGAAAAGGTTCAGATTATCCACAAAATCAACAATTTAAAAAAGGACATGCTGAATATTCCCAGCCACGTCTTCGGGGAGCATAAAGAGTGCCGAAGACTGGGATATTTCTGCAACCGCACCGCAAATCAGGACGAGGAAAACATAGTGCCGCATTTGAAGGAAGTCGGAACGTATAATCAGATGAAAGACTGTTATATAACAGCAATAACAACTCAGTGGAGAGCTTGAATGCGGTCATTGTCAAATATACTGGCGGAAAGAGGATCAACTGGAGTCAGAGGGGATCGTACACCGCGAGATGTGCCGCTGCTGTCGTCCAATATAACACGAAGGAAGCATTATCCCGCCTAATGATGGCCAAGGGAAGGGAGCCGCCAAAATGTCTGGAAAAACTGGAGAAACAAAGGAAAGAAAACTGCGAGAAAAGTAACAATTTGTATTCGAACCTCTGTATAACAAATAAAAATTATTTTATCCTTCATTCGTTAGCCGAAATTTTTATTTAGATAAACATTTTGCCCAACTCTGCGCACACGGTGGGCTGGATCGAGAAAGGTGATCTTTTATTTGAACTCTTGAACCGTAAGACATACGGGGATGAAATTCGCAAAAAGATCATTAATAAATTATTTCTATCTACTGATAATTATTGTAATAAATATATATTTTTGCAATAATTTTTTAATCGATTGTTTAAATTTTATTGTCTTAAAATTTATTATAGTTGTTTAGTTGTTACTTGTTTAGTATTTATGTAGACAATTTAAATGACCGATGTCTTTGGTTATAAATTTTCTTATATTTCTTGACATTTATCCTTCATATCATGAATATTTCAAGAAATACAGACTTTATAGCCAAAGACATCGGTGATTTAAATTATGTGCAAAAGTACTAAATAAGTACCAAGTAAACAGTTTTAAATACGTGACGTCACGAGTCGCGTATACGCAAATGCAAGGGTTCACGGCCAGAGAAACTGACGCCTCAATATTGCAATGAGCAGTTCAGAACAGGTTGATTATGTTTCCTAAGATTCCTGACCAGATTGCTTCAGAGCCCAAATTTCATATTTTTACGTTGTTGATTGAGTAATTTGCAATAATCGGCAGCAAAGTGCCACCACGAGGCGTCCGAAGAAAGCGCGGCACGGCTTGACGAGTCGCATATACGCAAATGCAAGGGTATGGTCGCTTTCGCAGTTACTGTATACAAATACAAGGGTATGGTCGCTTTCGCAGTTACCCTATACAAATGCAAGGGACAGAGACACTAACGCTACTAGTGGAAAATTTCGGAACTGGGAAGCGGTGTCAGTGGCGGCCATCTTGTGACATTTTACTTGTTTCGGAAGCAAGTATGCTGCCGATTATTACAAATTACTCAATCAACAACGTAAAAATATGAAATTTGGGCTCTGAACGACCCTGACCAGGACTCTTGGGAAACATAATCGACCGGGTCTGAACTTCTAATTGCAATATTTTGGCGTCAGTTTCTTTTGCCGTAAACCCTTGCATTTGCGTATTCGCGACTCGTGGCAAGCAGTATTCTGCCGATTGTTACAAATTACTCTTCAACAACGTAAAAATATGAAATTTGGGCTCTGAACGACCCTGGCCAGGACTCTTGGGAAACATAATCAACCAGTTCTGAACTTCTAATTGCAATATTGAGGCGTCAGTTTCTTTTCCCGTAAACCCTTACATTTGCGTGTACGTATATGCGGATCTATCGATGTGTGAGTTGTATGGGTGTGATGGTATTTGGGTGCGCACAGCCCCTTAAAAAGGTGGGATCTCCTAGGCGCGGCTGGACGCCGCGTTTTGCGATCCTAGCGCCTCTGATACTCCATTCGTCATATTTTATCAGAATTGCGTCTACGCCAAGAAACAATATCGCATTATCCTCTAGAACAGTGATGGGCACGGTAGGGGCCCCTGAGTTGCCTGCTTCTCCCACTAAACCTAGTCGGCTATGGAGGGACGTATGAGGGGGGAAACGAAGGCACTGGAAGGCACGAGGCACCGCTGCGCAGCGAAGGTGCGCGCTGCACGAAAGAGTGGTTGGTAGGGGAAGCTCCACGGATCCTTCATTACTGCGGCAGTCAAAAATGCCCATCACTGCTCTAGAATGTTCTAGAGGATAATGCGATATTGTTTTTTCAGGGGAACGAGATCTATAACTCCGTAAAGTCTCAACTAAATCTGTGACCCGAAACCTTTGCAGTCTCCTTGTGAGACCAACTCAGTATACTCTACCTAAACTATAATCGGAGTTCCAGAAGCCGAAATCCCCCTAATTTCGTAAAATCCCCACTAAAGCGTTCGGTAGCCATTTTGGTGCACTCTAAAACTAGAAATTCGAATTCCCCCTTAAACATGTCCGTGCTACTATCAGGTGTGTGGCGCATACATGTATCGGCTGATACATGCATTAAATTCGATTGGGTCGTCCAATGGTTGATCAACACGTGGGATGCCACTCTCCGAACGTGGATTAAATCCGAACACTCGGTTAACTCAGAAACAGTTTATTCAACTATACAGATGTAACAATTATAAACGCGTTAAGGCACCATGCAGATGCATCGTGCCCCACACCGTACAGCAATGTACGGAGGTCACGCGGAGCTACAATGCTCGGTCTTTACCGCTCGAAGTCACGTCGAAGAAGAAGGAGTGGTAACGCGCTCGTCAACCAGATCTTCGGACGACGGTGATGCGCGGGCGCAAGCTCCCCCCTCTGCTACCACGAGCAGAGCGGTGACGCAGTCCCCACAGGTGGCGCGCTACTGCTGCCATCTACCGTCGCCACTGAATCACTACACGTAAGGAGCTCCCTATTTACCAATATGGCGGCGCCCATACCTGTCAAAAACTGAGGTGAAACAATGAAAATTACTCAACTTTAGACGCTCATAACTTTTTGACGAGTGCACTCCGCGGTCTGAGACATCGATATTTGGAGTTTTATCGACGAAATGAACAGGATTAGACATATAATATGTGACGTGGCAGATTTTGCCTACGTCTTTCCAAACCCTCAACGAAGGACCGGGTCAGTAGGTAATCGAAATCGGCCGTGCGATCGATCTCCCTGGACGTCCGAGTTCCAGCGGAACAGAATTATCGCGTTTGAATGTCGCGCTGCTGGGCGCGACACGAAGTTTCAGGGATAGCCGGAGTCAGTAGGAACCCGGTACCTATCGCCTGCCACTGATTGGCGCAGAGTCTCGAGAAGAGACGCTCGGAGCACCTATCGCAGCGCGTCAATTGCGAGCAAGGCGATCGAGTCGGGATCGAGCCTGGATTCATCAACCCGGAGATACCGACGAGGATACGGAGAATACGGGACGTACAGCAGCCCAACCTCGTCGACTCTCGTTCAGGAGATGCCCGGAGAACACCCTGGAATGGCTCGCCCCACTTGGGCAATCCTCGCAGCCGCGTACCGCGTAGCCCCAGGAAATCGACAAATTACCGGAGGCACGGGCCCGAGGACAGGAAGTTCGTCCCTGCTGCGAGGAACCACGCGATAGGCCCGAGCGTCGCCTAGGAGTAGATAGTTGAGGGAGTAGGGGGACGCCTCGCTTCCGCGTTCCCGAGCCGGCTCGAATTGGGTCACTGGGTCAAAGGATCGCGTATCGATCAGTTGTGCTGTCGCTGAAATCGCGAAACACCAAAAGTCAATTATTACAAAGTGCCGTTCGAGGAATAGCCCCGTTGCCGTTTGGTAAGTGCCGATCCGGCTTATTTTGCGAATAATAAGAGTGTAACTAATTCGTGGTGGCTCGGGACATTTTTGCGAATCTCTGTGTCGTGTCGCGCACCACGGGTCCGCCGGCGTTTCCGAGGACCAGGAGTCGCCCTCCTGAGAGGAACGCGAGGCCGTGGGTCGTATCGCCGCCGATTGTCCGGGAAGCGGAATATTCGGAGCGTACGATTTGCGACGAATATATAATAGCTTATCTCGAAACGTTCCACGGTGGGACGACGCGACGTGCCGATTTCGTTCGTCTCGCGACTTTGCCACGACCTTCGCCCAGTCCACGTAGAAAATACGCGTCTGTCATCGGAGCTCGGCAGAATTCGTGCCGTAAAGGCTTGTACATCACGCGAAGTCCTGTGACTGCCGAGCTCAACGCGAAGGAATAGATTACGCGCGATCGGTCGAACACCTGCCGAAAAGTATTGTCTTCGCGCCGGCAAATTTACGTTGCCGCCGGCACTCACCGGCGGCCGCTATCTTGTCATCTCGTTAATAAACGATCATTATTGCCGAATTCGGCGTGAATTATTCTCGCTACGAGAAACGTTCCTGTCGCGGGGAATGCACCGTTCCTTCCTCTCACGTGGAACCCTGACCGTGTTCGCGGCTATTCCAAGTTATCGCGCAGTCCTCGCGGAGTCGAAATCGTCTTGTTGAATTCGCGCCTCGTGAACATTTCGCGCGACACCCTACCGTGTCTGGCGCCCGAATTTCGTATTGTCCATCGTCGCAGTTATCCCGATTCGATTCCGTGGACGATTGTTTGTCCCGGGAGGGTCACGCGTCGCGCGACCGAGCGTGGCCCGGTGTCCAAGCCGTAATTTCCCGTGTGCGGTTCCTTCCTCGTTATCGAGAGGGGAAACGACGTGACAAATAATCGAAAATCTCTGGGTTCAGAAGAGAAAGTTCAGCCCAAAATATAAATGTAAGGTATGGCTATTTAAATTTTTCAGAATGTTCTATTCCTCCGTCGGATTCACAGGACACTATCATCTACGCGAATACGTCTTAATAACTGTAAAGCACAAAACACAACACTGCTACACAACTACTTGTAGCAACTTGGCTGTTGCCACGCCGGTTCCTTTTTTCATTAACGTAGGGTACCAGGGTTTTCTCAGTGTCGAAACGACCTTGGTATGGACATACCTGGTACCTACCTCGCAGGTCTCTTTTGCCCCACAAGGACAATATAAATAGCCCCCAAAAAGTCGCCTAAGTCAGTAGTATCACCGTCGCCTAGTATACTTCTGTCGGCTCTCGCGTCTTGTACTAGGACTAGGTGATCCGTCACTGTTTTCCAATTCATTCAATCTCCTCATACTAAACGCTACACAACACACTTCCCGAAATCGTTACAGCGGACGAGAAAAGGTTACTCCGACCACGATTAAAATAGTTTTGCGATTGTCACCTCGGTTTATTCGTGAATGGTTAAGGGTGGATATTGGTTGTGAAATGTAACGTTTACTAATTGGATGAGAGTGTGTCGGAACGACTTTAGGTTGAGGAGTGGGAAACTGTCAAGGAAATTCCTTTTCATATTGTCTTTGACCGTCACTGATGTGATTTATAAGTGTATGTCCGCTCGTCGCTTCAATGAATCTGTCGCACGTTTTGTCCATCTGTCGGGGTTGAAGTTTGTGACTGTTAAGTTACACTCCTGACGCGAGACTTCTCCTCCTACCGCCACGACCGCCATCCCACTTTCCATCCGCTCGCGAGTCGCGCAGCTTCACGAAAGTGGATGGAAATAACAACATAAGGGCGACTCCGACTTCCAATCACAACGTCTCTAGGGCTAAACGGCATAGAGACTCTCCGATATATCTTTTCCAGGGCTAAACGGCATGGAGTCCGCAGGACCTGAGGCAGGGCTTCCCTTGCCGGTAAGGCTCATACGGTGTCGGAGTGAAAACTGCTGCACATGTCTCCAGGGCCGCATACCGTAAACCGGTGGTCATGATTTACTAGAACGCGGACCTTGCCTTAATCAGCCGGCATACGAGGAGGATAAACCTCTATGAATAAGTCCTTAACGACGGATTCTTAACTCCGGAAGACCTGGACGACGGTGGTGGGCCGACGGGCCAAGGCGGCGGCGAGGAAGGCTGCGGCTCCCCCTCCCACTAAAGGGGTCTCCAGGGGAAGAAAGCAGCCGGGTCGGATGGTCATCGACCAGTGTGGAGGTGCTGGCTGCGAGGTCGCTGCAGTGCTTCCAACGCCCCCAAGGAAGAGCTGGAGACCTGGGCCCTCCAATAAACCGGCGGTGGAAGGGAAGTTGCGGGTACTATTGCCCCCACCCCACTGCTGCGGTGATAGAAATGGAGGTGGATTGTCCACCTACACAGCCAGCTTGACCAGAGTTGGCGGAGCAGGGAGCATCTACGGCTAATTGATGCCCCGAACGTTCCCGGTTATCCAGACCAACCTCAACCACTCGCGCCGGGCCCAGGACCTGTTAGTCCAGTCCTCCCCCCTCATACGGTTGTCATATGCATAGCAGAAGCTGGTTTATCCAGAGGGGGAGGACTGGAGGAGGACTGACTCCTTGACTCCTGACTCCCTGACAGGCACCTTGACTCGTCCACCCTAGACTGCGTTGCCGGGCGAATCCGGAGGATGGGGCTCACCGTGGCCGCCGCAAATACCGAGTCAATCTGGTTGTATGGATTGTCTCGGTCGCGGCAGCCGCCCCTTGGTCAGGATCTCCGGATTCGGGTCGTGGATACCTCCGTCGACGTCGGGCCCTCGATGAAATATCTGGGCCTCACCGTCGACGGTCGCTGGCGCTTCGAAGAACACTTCGATCTCTTGGCTCCCCGACTGGAGGGGACAGCGGCCGCCCTCGCGCGGTTGCTGCCCAATATCGGGGGGCCACAGTTGAGGGTAAGCCGCCTCTATGCGGAGGTGGTGCGGTCGATCGCCCTGTATGAGACCCCCGTATGGCACCGCTTGCTCCAGATCGGCCGGCGCAGCCAAACACTCTTGGACAGAGTGCGGCGCCAGCTGGCCCTGCGGGCCATACGGGGATACTGCACCATCTGTGCCGATGTGGGGGGCCTCCTCGCGGGAATGGCTCCCCTCCAGTTTATGGCGGAAGAGTGGGGTATTGGATTGCCTGCTGCATTCGCCGAGGGGAGCTTGACGCCGAGGGAAGCTTGACCCCAAGGGGGCCGAGGTAGAAGTGCTATGGCACCAGGCCCGGCAGGACATGCTGGCCCGCTGGCGGCAACAGATCGTTACCGCTGACTCGGGCCGGCCCTTTGTCCGTGTCCTCTTGCCCATTCGGGTAAGGCTCACCTACCGCTTCACGCAAGTCCTCTCTCGACACGAGTGTTTCGGAGAGTGCCTGCGATGAATAAGGAAGGAACCGACTCTGTAGGATTATGCCCTCTTAATTATGAGGAACGCGGTTGACTACCGCGGGAACCTACTGAGATATAGGCTTCTAGTAAATCACCACTGATGTAGAGAAACTATATATCTTCATTGCTGATCATCCGCACGACCACGTGCGAAGCTAACCAAGACCTGATCACAAGATCACGAGAGTAAGACGTCTTAGCACGTAAGGTCGTAACGGAATGAACTCGCCATCGACTCTTACGACTATATTAGAGAGACGACTGGAACTGTTGCCGATCGTATAGAGCTAATCGCGGCGACTCTAGCGCCACAGCGAGGAGAGGAACTACACATGGCCCTTACAACTCCGACAGCGCAATGCCACCACTGTGACGACGATCGGGACTCGGAGCGACAAACGCTGGAGGAGTGCCCAACGTGGGCGGTGCCGCGGTGAGTTCTCAGACGGGCAATAGGGGTGGATGGAATTTAGGGACCTTGGGGGACGGGGGGGGGGAGCCGCAGTCATCCTTGCCGCCATGGCCCGTTGGCCTACCACTGTCGCCCAGGACTCTCCCGGAGGGATGGTAGTGGGTCGCGTAGGATCCGGGGTGGCTGGGCGGCCGGCAGCGGCACCTGTGTGGCCGGGGGAACCGGATCTGCCGACTTCTTCTTTTTCTTCTTCTTCCTCTTCCTCCTCCCTCCTTCCTCATCAGCAGGGAGGGGAGCAGGGGAAGGAAGAGGAGCCATCACCACGGCAGTGGCAGAGGCGGACCTCAAACCTTCGTGCCGCCGTCGAGGGCCAGAAGCCTCAGGGAAGACCCCGAACACCGCCGCCCGGAGAACCGCCTGCTCCTTCCTAATGGGTGCCAGTTTGGCGTCCAAAAGGGCAGACAACTGCTCCATAAGGCCGCGGGAGCAGGGCGCCTCTTCCCGTGGGGCGGGGGGGGGGGGCATCAACACCAGCGGCTGCAACGGCCGGACGCAGGTGGGGAAAGGCGACAGCGACGGGAGCGGGAGAAGAGGCGGAGAGATCTCCCTCCCCTTCATCGCCAACGCCTCCCCATAACCGCCTCGTTGGTGACCCTCAGGCTCTCCAAATCCGCCCGCAGGTTCGAGTTCTCCCCCAAGAGAAAGTCATAGGACTGTGGGTTAGGAGATGTGGGGAGGCCCGCAGTGAAGGTAGTGGGGACAACAGTGCCCCCACACCCCCTCCTGCAGATCTCCATAAAGGCCGCATCGACAAAGCGTGCCGCAACCTTAAGGTCACGGACGGGTCCTTCTCCCGGGCTCTCTCGGCGGCCTCCTTCTGCGACATCACATCCTCACAGACGGAGGCCATCGCCTTCCACGACCTCTCGTTCGCGGTCATGTAGCAGACCACGGCCGATCCCACCCCTCCACCGCGGCTCTCCCGCTTACCACGCCCTGCCAGGCCCTCCAACCCCGCAACCGCCTTGCGCTTCAGCCTCCCGGCCGAAGCAAGGGACTCTCCATCCCAGTCTGAGTTGCGGGAAACCCTCGACGAGACGGAGAATCTCCTACCCATCATCGGGGAGGAAGGGACACTGCCCCGAGTCGCGGAAGGACTCCGCGCCCCGTGGCCCGTCGCCGACACCCCGATGAGCTCCTGCCGCAGGCTCTTGACAGAGCCCGCGACAGTAGCGCGCAACCGCCACGCCGAGCAACACAGAGCACTCAACGCACCCGGCCGCCACGACCGACGACACAGTGCGCAAAACACGCGCGGTCGTCTCACCTGACACAACCGCTTCCGGCCGTGGTGACCCCTCCGTCCCGTCGTTATTACTCCGATGATCTCCGTCAAATATCATTACATTACATGATCGGGCCTGGTTACAACACCCCCATTTCTGGGGGCGCTTCTCACGATACGCTCTTAGTCCTGGCGGACATAAAGGTCCACCGGGCAGAACCGCTTACCCCGGCAAACCTACTACGATTGGGGGGCGGCAGATACCCAGAAGTTGTACAACGTTTGAGAGCAGATGCATCCATCGCCCACCCTCGGCGCTTACTCCGGCAGTTTCCCATCGCCACGTTACGATAGCTTGGGATAGAGACTTTTTATAGAGGTTTATCCTCCTCGCAGGCCGGCCGGTTAAGGCCCCCGTTCCGGTAAAACATGATCACCGGTTTACAGTATGCAGCCCTGGACAGACAACTTGCTGCCCAGGACACATGTGCAGCGGTTTCCACCTCTTCTCCGTGTGAGCCTTACCGGCAAGGGAGGCCCTTGCAGGATCCGAAGATCCCGCCGGCATCGCATCACACATCACAGGAGCTACTTCCCGCCGCGTACCCGTCTCCCCGTCAGCAACGCATAACTATGTGCGCCCTCAGGGTCCACCACGAGAAGGTGGGGAGAGATGATATTAGCCCTGGGACATCCCTCAAATAGAGGGAATGATCCGACAGTGGATCAGCGTCACCACTGTAGGCGCCCCAGGTCCTCTGTACTCCACTTCGACTCTGGCCGACGACCAACCCACTGTCAGCCGGCCTGCCCCAACCACCTTTCTCGCCGCAGCCAGAGGGAGCTATACCCAAATGGTGCCCACTCCCTCTTGGTTGTGGCCCGCGCATCGGATCGATCGCTTCGCAGCCTCCCACGCGCACGAAGGTCCGCCCGCTTTGTTGGTCGCCCAACGCGGTATGGCACGCGGCCAGCACCACCACCAACCAACGCGTTAACCATTCGACCTTGCCGGAGGCATCGTTGCTCCGGACCTTAATCATTAGTGCGTCGGTTTGCGACCCCGGAAATCCCAGCCCGTCAATTCCCAGCTCTTTAAGAGAGATCTGGGTCTTTGCGCTCTCCATGGTCTCGGCATACGTTGCCTCGGAGCCCACCACCTTCGTAGTTACGGCCCCGTCGGCCTCTCCTTCGTGGGCATCTTCGGAGGGGCAGCGATCAATCGGCAGTCCATCCGCACGTGGGTTATAGGGAACTATTACCGCCGAGAGGGCCCCGTGGTCCAACCTCCTCGGCCCGCAGTCGCTGGATGACGACGCGGAGGGGTCTGCTCGCCCACCTCCATCCGCGCCGGTACTGGGGGATAAGACGCCACCTATACCGTAAACGTTATTTCCTTTACGTTGTTCTGCCAAAATTTTTGTTTGTTTTTTGCCAAGATCGTCAACGTAAAACTCGGCCAGATTGGGGTACTTCATCTCTCCATGTTAGTCGGATCCCACACTTCATCGAGACTTCTACTCCCCTCATCACCCCTTTGTTCCGTTAGCACACACCGAAGTGTGTCCCAGTATCCACCACGAGGACAGTGGATCAGGGTCACTACTGTAGAGGCCCCACAACTTCGGATCCCCGGCATACGAACCTGGACAGTCGACGGTGTCGGCACCATATTAACCTCCTCGCAAATCACCGTAACAAGTTGTCGGAGCGCGGTGATTGTAAAATAATCGGCCAGTTTGAAACCGATCGGCATGCGTTTTTTGTCTACTATAACGTTCTTTTCAGGTATATGAAAACGGTGAGGTAAGGTAGCATTTTATAATGTAGGATTAACATTTTTCTGTATAACAATGAATACAAGGTTTTCTTTCATATTTTGCGACTTCTTTATGATCTGAATGGGCAGGGAGGCGATGACTTGGTACGGGCCTAGCGACGAACGTCCCTTTAAGTTTCGTTTGTCTCGAGGCACGCACACGATTATATAGTGTGTCATCGACACGGTCAGGTAGGCTGTAGTAATAGGCTTTAAGGATGACGGGTCAGTAAATCGGTTGGTGTAAGCGCGGGTTGTGTAACGAGTAACAACAATATTTATTTAATAAGAATAAACAAACAAAACAAGATGGAACAAGAATCAACAATAACAAGAAAGCCTAACAAAACGTGAACAAAAACTATAACAACTAATCTCTACTCATTAATGGTAATGAGACGATGTCTCGAGAGCGATACGTACTCTAAGACTGCCAAGAGCTTTCTGCCTGGTCCAGGGATCGCTTCTTGGTGGCCGAGCTGGTGAGGTTCCAGAAAATGGTTAAAAAGGGGGAAATCCCTTGTCCCTCAAGGACACGGGGAAAGTTTCTTCCTCGAATTAACGCATCTGGTAACCGTCACTGCCAAGGACTTTTTAGTGACCAGGCGAAGGTTCTGGCCATCGTCACTTTTATGGCCAACCCTTCAACCCGGCCACCAACGGTGCGTTCTTGGGAAAGGAAGAGTTTCCGCGTTCGGAAGAACTTTCTTTGCTACGTGCAAAGTCCGCTGCAGGCTTTTGTCTAAACGTATAAATCTACACAATCAAATTTTGCAAAAATTTTAGTAACTTATATCTGTGTTGCGACGGCACCGCCGAAAGTCAAACGTTCCTTCAGTAGATTAGGCGTGTAACCGTTATTAATCTTAGTGCTTCTGTGATCTGGGGAACGGCTACGATCCTGGAGATTCTAATGAATCTCCGGTTCGAGTCTCCAGATACTGGATGACGGAAGGGCGTTGTTTCGGTATTGAATGAGTGTAGACGATGTGGGAGGTAAAATCCTAGTATATTCTATCAAGTAATAGTAAATACAAAATTCGTTTCGTTTGATCGTCTATTACAAAGTCCGCGCACCGCTACGATCGTAGCAGTAGAAACTCCTGGCGCGTCAGACCAAGGCAGCCAACGCGGGTCTAGCTCGCGCTCTGATTGGTCCGTGTTTTTCGTTAATAACTCCCGAACGAAGCCTCGGAGGACATTTTACAAAAGGAAAATGGCGCTTCAAATGACCTCAGGAACCGCCCATTTCGAGGAGTTGAAGGAATTTTGGGACACCCTGTATAGAACCCACGACTAGCACTGATTATATACCCAAGGTACTCAGTATCACTTGGTGCATACTATAGGCAGAGGCTAACAACCAACATCGCTGGTTTCGTACACAATCTTAATAACTATTTGTTTGCGACATGTGGTTCCTTTCAAACTTTTTCTCTTCTCGATGAGTAGAACGTATTGATGTAAAAAAAACATTAAGAACAAATACCTTTTAACATATCGCTGAGGGGTCGCGCTATTAAAGAATATTGACAGACAAATTTTCTAAAATAACCCGTTAACCCGAGGAAACTTTGTACCTGTCGTATTGTGGTCGGCTGTGGAAATTTACGTACCGCCTCGGTTTTACGTTCATGTAGCTGTGAAATAATTCTCCTCTCCTCCACATTCTTTCTTCGAAGCGCTTCCGCAAGACAAGAACATTGGGCTCGTGTCTGAACATTCCCTTGAGTTCAGAGAGGAACCCTTGCATGGGCATCGTGATGTGCTCTGGCTTTGAATGCAGCCATTCCAGGGCTTTACCTTTTAATTTCATCCCGATGAGAAGTTTGGCGCTCTCTTTGCTCAGACTGTATGAGTCCCGCAAAAGGTGGAATTGTCTCTCCCAATTGTCATAATTCGAAGGTTCTCCATCGTAAGTGCTCAACAGTTCGGCTATGTGTTTCAACGCGTGACCATGAGATGAGCTCACAGCGCTTACGGTAACAGGCTCCCTCCGAGGTCCTTTCCCTTTTCCACCAATTCCAAATGCCTCCGGAGCAGGGATGTCTCAATCTCACTCTTGGACTCGCCGAACGGCACCGTACCTTCTCCGTAAATTGATTCCTGCGCCAGTGGTTCAAGATCAATAATTGCAGCGGGATCTACTTCTGCTAACCGACTCATGAGCTCTGCTTTGGTTCCAGCTGTTGGTAGATTTAATGCCCGCAACCTTTCCTTCAGCATCACCGTCGTGAGCCTGTTCCGGTTCGCGGCTGGTGTCTCCGAAAAACTCATCTTCGTCACTTGTCACTCTGTCCCTCTTAAAATTATCAATGGTTCTTAGAAATGACTCACTCGCGACACTACCTTTTGCTCTACAATCCCGGACGAGCCCCCAATTGTGGGATTATAAAATAATCGGGAGTCAGAAGTGAGATTTAACTATATATATATAACTTTATTATATTATAAACTATACACTAATTACGCTCGCTTGCTCTTTTACTCTTATACTCTTATACTCGTTTACTCTTATGTTCTTAATCAACGACTCTTTTCGCTTCCACGGCCTGCCTTATTTATATCGGCCGCGAATCACACAGCACGCACATGTACACTATAAGGTTATCGCACCTTACGCTTTTCTCTCTCTCACATCATAGCTCTAACTCACTCATACCATCACTCTGGGTCATTCACTCTAGTATTGTCTGTTTACTTGTCAGCGGCTCACCTTCGTCGCTGACAAGTAACGGGCGAACTGTTCCGAAAAACGCGTACAGTTTTTCGGATACTCCAACCGTCACGTCGGCTGTTTATAACTTATTTGAAATCGCCTAACTCTTTATCCTACATTAACACAGATATTTTTATATACAAATTTGCTGTACTACTAATAATAAATAAAACTTAAGTAGTGAGTTAAGTGATGCTCATTTGATAACACTTGATTGGTACCTATTTTCATTACTTGTTGACACTACATTTCTTTTAGATATAAAAAATTACAAATTGATGGCTAAGAACTAGTATTTAACTTAACTTTAATTGTGTGCGTTCCAATGATTAGATTGATCGAGTGAACATCTAATAGAATTTTATAGCGACGAAAGTATGATCAAAAGTGTTCTATAGTGAAGAAAATTTGTTAATGCGAATACCGACCGAGTTCGTGCACACGAGACCAAATTAATTACTTCAGGTAATATGACCGACCTAGTTTTTCTGCCAATTACTTAATTCCAGGTCAAGAATACGTTACGCTACGTTTCGAAACGAGAGCCACAAATATGGCTCGTCGTTAATTGATGTGCAAATTTATTCTCGATTCGAAATATTCCACGGTATATAGCGAAAAGACCGCAAATTACTGTCCACCCGTGTAGTAGAATAAATGTGGATGAACACACGAAAGTGATGCAAAGGAGGTATTATCGCTCGGTTCACATTTTCTCATGAGCCTCATAACGATCGAATGAATTCTTTCAGCCCCATATGTACATTTACATCACTCTATTATACATACAATCTGACAAAGTTATTTGCTTATTCTCAAATATGTTGCATTATGAGCATTTAACGTGTAAAACTTATTTCGTAGTTTTATTATTTTTGAGTGTATCAATAAGTTATTCATTTTAACGGACAACATAGTTTAGATATATTTATAATACCCTCCGCCCATTCTTTCTAATGAAAAATGGATCAAAGTATTAATGCAGGTCACAGTATAATATAAATATTGTAATGCAAAGCACTGTGTGGATTGCACTCAATTTTATTTATCATCATGTCCTACTTATAGTAAATTTTTATAATATGAATTCGTCGGGTAACCAAGCCTCGGATCGGGTTGGGTTAGACTCGATCCGAAAGATTATGCGACACATGAACTTATTCGGATTTCGGATAGGTAATAGGTACCTATAATTTTGAGACTCAAACTTGTCTTGGAACCCGAACTCGGCTTGAGACCCGAAACCCGAAACATGTAGAATACAAAAATATACTAAATTAGTCAATGGCAATATACGCCAGACTGCCCCGCGTCTACCCTACACTCCCCTATGAACGGCTAGTAAGAGTAAAACAGGCAGCGGAAGAATATTGGAATCACAAATCATCGCGGAACGAATGTAAATCTCAATGTATGCTATATTTTTGTCTCGGAGTGTACTTCGATTCATCGAAAAATGCACCAGAAACAATTCTCTTCGGCAAACGGTTAAAAGTATAATAAGTATGTGAAAATGTTACTGCATACTTACCAGTTATTAATCGACTAAAAATGCTTTGGCACCAGACATGCGCCCAGCCAGATAATCTGGTAACGAGTGTTTTAACAGGATAACTGCTACTTTACGACTCTCCGTAGATGCGCAAAGTTACGATAATTTGGGCACATTGTGCCTTGTTTGCGACGGCGACACTACAACTAGAAGTCGCCAAGCACGCTCCAGTTATTCTGTAAACAGTGCAGGCTAACTGGGTTCAGGCATCTCGAATGATTTTTCGTATTTGTCACAGTCGTGTGACTGGATCAACATAACTGCACGGTTTTCGTAAACACGCTTCCTGGTCGAGTTACACTGAATCTACAGAAACGCCTGTACACGTACAAGTATGACAAACAAATCCACTCTAATATGGGTAACTAAATTAACCCTATCAGGGCGGATTACCGTGCGGCGGAACCTGGGTCAATTCGGACACGTACCGAGAAGTTAGTACTTTCGTCATTGAAAATAAGTTTTTCAATTTTTTTCAATTATTCTTATACATAGACCCGGCATAGGTATAGGATATGCATAGGACAAGGAGACTGTAAAGGTTTCGGGTCACAGATTTAGTTGAGACTTTACGGAGTTATAGATCTCGATCGTAAAATAATAAGTATCATTTTCAATTAACTCTTTAGTGAATAAAAATATTTTATTTAAAATTTATTTAACATCGAAAATGCATTTTTACATGTAGAATATAAAAAAAATAAAAAGAAGTTACCACGGCGGGATTCTGAACCCAGGCCCACTGCGTAACAGCTCAGCTCGCCACCGCTACGCCACGCCATTGCTTGGTTAGAAAGTGAACTAAACTGAGATTTCACAGTTATAAAACTTTAATTGCAAATATGTCGAAAACTATTGCGTGTTTGCCCTCATAATGAGGTATATTCGTAAGCAGGGGAACGAGATCTACAACTCCGTAAAGTCTCAACTAAATCTATGACCCGAAACCTTTGCAGTCTCCTTGTCAGTCAAACCAAGATAACGAAGAAAAGTGCCCACAACTGACGTCACAAGATACTTTAAAAGCGCTATTTAAAATAATAAGAGTAAAATTAAATTGAACAAGTAATAAAATAAAATATATATTGCAGTTGCAATGTCCACAAATATTTATGAAGGATGCCCCGCGTAATGATTATGCAGATTACGACGACCGCTAAAATCAAGCCGCGATCGCCGCGATCATTGTAATGTCGGCGCTCGCGAAACAAGCAAAAAACGCGAAGCAACGAGTGGATTGAAAAACGTAAGAGAGTCGTCAGTCGTGTCCGGTCGTCGCTAAAAGCAACAGCACCATTTTTGTAAACCCATCCCTCGCGCGATAATTAATAAAGTAATCGTTATCCACCTATTGTCCAAAGCCAGCTCTATCAAAACCCCGATCCTACATTTATATAGAATGATAATTCATAACGACTCCCCTTTCACCTCTAACGCTTTAGCTTCACGGTACTGCGACTGCTCAACAAACTATAGCACTTTGCCCACAAATGTCATCTCGTAGATGATTTAATCTTGACTGCAATGCAATTATCTAAAGCCGGGTATATGAGTATTATATGGTCTATGGTCCTACTACTCGATCGTAGAGCCTTAAAAAGGTGGGATCTCCTAGGCGTGTCTGGACGCCGCGCCGCGTTTTGCGATCCTAGCGTCTCTTATACTCCATTCTTCATATTTTATCAGAATTGCGTTGTGACGTGGCAGATTTTGCCACCGTCCTGCCGAACCCTCAGCGAAGGACCGGGCCGGTATTAAAAGCGAAATCGGCCGTGCGATCGGTCTCCCTGGACGTTCGAGTTCCAGCGGAACGGAATTATCGCGTTTGAATGTCGCGCCGCTGGGCGCGATATGAAGTTTCAGGGGTAACCGGAGTCAGAAGGAACCCGGTACCTATTTCCTGCCGTGATTGGCGCAGAGTCTCTGGAAGAGACGCTCGAAGCACCTATCGCAGCGCATCATGTACGAACTGGACGATCGAGTGGGATTCGAGCCGGCTCGAATTGGGTCACTGGGTCGCAGGATCGCAACGATCACGTATTGCCGCCGCTTAAATCGCGAGTTGATAGAACCGACTACTATAATACCGGATACCGGTCCAAGGAGAACTTTCCTGCCGTTTGGTAAGTACCGATCTGGCTTAGTACGATATGTGACAAAGTGTAACCCATTCGTGTTGGCTCGGGACGTTTTGCGAAAACCCTGTGTCGTGTCGCGCACCACGTTGCCGCCGGCGTTTCCGAGGACCAGGAGTCGCTCTCCTGAGAGGAGCGCGAGGCCGTGGGTCGTATCGCCGCCGATTGTCCGGAACGTGGAATATTCGGGGCGTGCGATTTTTGACGAGTAATAAAGAGCCTATCTCGAGACATTCCACGGTGGGACGACGCGACGTGCCGATTTCGACCTTCTCGCGACTTTGCCGTGATCCGCGCCCAGTCCACGTCGAAATTACGCGTCTGTCATCGGAGCTCGACAGAACCCGTGCCGTAGAGGCTTGTATTTCACGCGAAGTCCTGTGACTGCCGAGCTCAACGCGAACGAATAAATTGCGCGCGATCGGTCGAACAGCTGCCGTAGAGTATCGTCTCCGCGCCGGCAAATTTCCGTTGCCGCCGGCGTTCACCGGCGGCCACCACTGTCATCTCGTAATAAACGACTATTCTTGCCGAATTTCGAGTTAATTATTCGTCCTACGAGAAACGTTCCTGTCGCGGGGAATGCCCCGTTCCTTCTTCTCACGTAGAACCCTGACCGTGTTCGCGGCTATTACAGGTTATCGCGCAGTCCTCGCGGAATCGAAATCGCTCGGTCGAATTCGCGCCTCGTAGACGTTTCGCGTGACACTCTACCGTGTCTGGCGCCCGAATTCCGTATTGTGCCGAATATTAAACCCTTCAGATCCGATTCCGCGAACGATTGTTTGTCCCGGGAGGACCACGTGTCGCGCGACCGAGCGTGGCCCGGCCGCCAAGCCGTAATTTCCCGTGTGCGGTTCCTTCCTCGTTGCCGAGAAAGGTAACGACGTGACAGCGTCTATGCCAAGAAAAAATATCGCATTATCCTCTAGAACAGTGATGGGCACGGTAGGGGCCCCTGAGTTGCCTGCTTCTCCCACCAAACCTAGTCGGCTATGGAGGGACGTATGAGGGGGGAAACGAAGGCACTGGAAGGCACGAGGCACCGCTGGGCAGCGAAGGTGCGCTGCACGAAAGAGTGGTTGGTGGGGGAAGCTCCGCGGATCCTTCTTGACTGCGGCAGTCAAAAATGCCCATCACTGCTCTAGAATGTTCTAGAGCAGGGCTGCCGTTTAACGACTCGCGACGGCCGATTTTCGAAGGCTACGCCCCTTGACCCGGCCGCGCGCCTCACTCCCCGTGACGGTCCTAGTACTCGAAGCCGCTCAGGCGCGTACCATAGCGTAGGCGCTATTCGTGGCGCTTCAGATCTACACGCGTGTCAATAGGTTTCCGCATTACCATCGAGGTACTATTGCCAATGCGTTTTTTTTTTGTTAATGATATCCCCTGTAGGCCTATTCCACTATATCGCACAATAATTTCGGACAACATCTGTAGAAAATTAATTAAAAAAATAAATTCGTAAAATAAATTTAAAAAATAATTATTAATTCTATTGTTCAAATTTTAATACCATCTGGAATAGCATGATTTTCGCGCATCTTTAGACGTGCTTGGCAAATTGATCAAATCTACTGGAAGTTTAGATGTGACTGTTCGCATCGCAGACGCGAGCGAAGAATCATTTAAGGATGTGCGGTGTTCCTCGATGTAGTACCTCGATGGTAATGTGGAAATATATTGACACGCGTGTAGACCTAAAGCGCCACGAATAGCGCCTACGCTATAGTACGCGCCTGAGCGGCTCAGAGTACTAGGACCGTTACGGGGGGCGAGACTCGCGGCCGGGTCGAGAAGCGTAGCCTTCGAATATCGGTCGTCGCGAGCCGTTAAACGGCAGCCCTGTTCTAGAGGATAATGCGATATTGTTTTTACAAACCATCATCGAGGAATATTCTAGAATGATCCTCGATGATGTTTTGTAAATCGTAGTCTCCTAAATTTTGCAATTTACCGACATATGTGCACCTGCGTTCAAGCAATCGTGTACCAATTGACAATTGAATGAGTTTTACGACACGAGCGGCTTCTGCTATTTTTGAGATATACGCATTAACACTAAACGTACCGAGCTATAAAAATAGCAGGCACATACAAGATTTAATTTATTTAGACTTTACGCGATTCTTATTGTAATACTTATTATTATATTTATTAAGTTATTTCTTATGAAAGCATCATTATAATTTCAATAATTGTAAAATAAAAAATCCAGATCCGGTCATTTGACCTGTCATGGTACGTTTAATGTTAAAAAAATCGTGCGAAAGATCATGTTTCAAATCATTTGTGTTTGAAACTTGTCTTTTTCTAATTTGTTTTGTAGAAGTATAGGCATTTAGTATAAATTTGTATAGTGTTCTGAACGATGACATTGGGTTATATGTCCTTAATAGTGATAGTACAGTAAATGCTCGTTCGTTGCGAAGAATCGTCTATGCGCTCGTTGCGACGTGCCTACCCATTCCACTGCCTGTCAACGCCGAGTCGGCCGAGTCGCTCCGCACGGCGGCAACGATTGTTGTCGGCTCGGGTATATCGGTGTGAACACCACAACATTGACTCGAGTGAATCGAGTACTCAAACTTCTTAATTTCCATTAGGCTTTTATGGGACTTTCACCAACTTATTTCTGGCATTTTTCTGATTAAAATGATACCAAACACGGTATAATTTCAACTTTATTTACTGGTTTCATTGACGGTATGGAGTACTGTAGGACATGGAAGAGGATAGCGAGTGAAAAAAAAGAAAAACTGTAATGTTTACAATACCAATGTGATGCTAACACTTTTATTAATAAGTTTCTAGTGATTATTTTTCTTATTCTTTTTTGATTATGTATAATTAGTCGTTTAAAATTTGTTACGGAGTTTTCTAAAGCCAGACAGTTGACTGCTTTTGACTGCGAATGCTTTTCTTTGTCATTTAACTAGCCGTTTCACTAAAGTCTAATTGAATCGAAAATGAATTAATAAAAATGCAAAACTAGCCGTGGTCTTGCTTTAACGGAGGCATCTTGTACGAAGAGGCCAAATTCATGTCAAATCATAGGCGCTGGACAACGATCGTGCCCACAGCACAGGTCGCGCTGTGCTCCTACGGGCTGTAACTCCGTTAATTTGCAAAATTCAAGTCTAATTCTTTGAGAACATATTTTTAAGATGTTAAGTTATTTATCTAAACATATGCTATATATAGTATGTGGTAAATGTATGATAAATTATTAATTATGCTTCACATGTAGAGTAAATATGGGACAAATTATATCGTGTTTGGTATCATTTTAATTAGAAAAATGCCAGAAATGAATTAGTGAAAGTCTCATAAGCCTAATGGAAAATGAACAATTCCATCATTGCCATTACATACATTGTAAGAACTCGTGGGCCTTTAAACTGTGCCGGCGACGGCGACACGCTTCGGTCACGCGATCCGTATTTCACTCTGTCCTTCTCTATGTTCGGCTCTCTATTGAAGTCTCGCTCGGCGCGCTCGGCGTGTATCTCGACGCAGTCATAAATAAAAAATAGCGTCCCTATTCGCTCGTTGCGAACTCAAACCTCCGGCCTTTTCGCAACGAACGAGCATTTACTGTAGTCCTCATAAGTTACAACTTCATACGCTTCGAAGAATTCGAAACTTCGGACACTTCGAAGTTCCCTTCGTTCCTTCGAATCCTTCGATTATTCGAAAAGATGAAGCTTCGGAAAAGTAACAGCCCTAGTTATTACACATAGCTTAAATTATTAACTTGCAAACAGAATTTTTCAAACAAGTTGTTTAACATTAAGTAATATGGACTACGCTCATTTATGGAAGCATATCTAAAAAATTTCATCCAAAACATCAAATAACCGCAAATTCTGCGCGATTCATTCTTGGAAATTCTGAAAAAGTTGATATTTAAACTGAATTCGCGACCAAGTGTGGCCGAAGGTGCCAAGTTTTTTTACACAAAGTTAGTTCAATGGTACCCCTTGCCAAAACGATCAGTGCTAGACCAAAATCTCTTAAAAGATCTTTTATATGCTTCCATAACAAAAAGTCCATATTACTTAATGTTTAACATATTTTTTAAAAAATTGTTGTTGCCGAATAACGTTGTAGCTGTGGTAAATTTTCCTCGAACAAATTCCTTGAATTGGTTCATTCTCACGGATTTTTTTCTGTTTTTTGGCCATTTGGCCAAAACCACTGCGCGCCATATCCTTTGCTGGCCTGTTGCGCTTGCAATTTTTGTGCGTCAACGAATTGAAAAATGGAATTATTTTATTTTTAAAATTAATTAAGAGGAATTTTTATAATAAATTTAATTTTAAATTTAGAAAGAGTGCCTTCATATTTATCCAAAAGTCAAAATTTTTCTACGAAAGTGTTTCCACATTTTGAATATTTTTGCTCTACAAAATTACATTTCCATGCTAATTCATAAATTATTTTTTAAAAAAATAGTCTTTCCCGATGATGATTCAAAAAACAAAAATGTTCCTATGCTTAACAATAACCGTAATTGAAATTGATTTGTAAAGGTAGTTTTCGCAAAAACTCATTTTCATCGGTTTTTTAATATAATTTAATGGAAAAAATGTTGACACTTTCTTTTACACGTTTGTAAAACCAACAATTTTTAAGATTTCGAAAAATTCTGTATGTCATTACACATTACAACATATCCAAATTTAAACAAAATCCGAAACAGTTGACCGAAAAGTATGCAGTGGGTCGAAAAACGCATGGCTCTGCGTCTCGACTGCTTTGGAAGTAGTGGGTCAAAAATCGCGTGCGTCTGCATCTTGCGCAACATTCAGACATCTCGAAGCAAAGAAACAAACGCAAACGTGTGCGTCGAACACCTACAGAAAATCAATCGATGCACGTGTTGAGTTTGGTCGATGCTCTTGCCTCTTTCTTCTCAGGTGAAAAACAAGGAAAGACATATCAAATCGCATCGTAGCAAAGCAAACTTGTGCGTCCAAGGGAGTCATGACGAATGGAGTAATCTCCCACTAAGAGCACTGCTCATGCGATTGCACATAAATGTGTGACTCGATCGCACGTCTTTACATAAAATACGTGTTTTGTTTGTTTTGTGGGTACAGTTTTTGACAGACGTCACCAAATATTTTTGCTGCATGAATAATTGCTGCACCTCACTGTACTGCTTCCTCACTGATAAAATGAATACTAACCATGAACTGAAATTTCTTTCCGGCGAGCGAGTTCGTGTTATCGCTTCGTAAAAAGTCAAAGCGGCGTATGCGACATTCGGTTGTTTATAAACACGGGTCCCTTTAGATCCCGTACCCGCCCGGCGGAGGTTAACGTGCACAAAGTGGTGATAAAAGAAACCCTCTCCCAAATTAACAAACTGTTGTAAACTGTTCGTCATGAAACAGTCATCGACTGTCAACCATATCTAGGAGCAGTGAGGTCCAGTGTCGTCAGATGAGTCCGAATTCGGACTCATTTACTCCCCTACTTTTCCCCTTCCACTATCCCATTCCAGCACCACGTCCCACTCAATCCCCGTCGCGCACGCGCAACGTGTCACATATTACGACTCTGTCCATCAGAGAGGGGGTACCTGTATTCCCCTCGATTTTCTCGACCTGGCGACACTAGTGAGGTCAACCATGAGAGGCCAACTACACAGGTGGAAAAAACACGCAATTTTCGAAAGGATTCGGTTTTTTTCGATCCGACAATGCGATCCTTGTCGACATCAAGCTTTTCTTCATGACTTGGTCGATCACGGTGTTATCTAAAAGAAAGGGTTGTCGCTGAGCAACGCGTCTATGGTTTCATTTGTTCCATTGAAATGAATCGGCAATGTGGAACGCGGCGAAGTTTCACGCACGCCATCCAGCTGTGTAATATTTCTATCCTTGCGTAATAGATGGAAATATCGAGCTACATACTGTCACGGTTGAACAGGCCCGCCATAAAGGTACATAGGTTCGTTCCACACGACCCGGTCACGGTAAACACCGAATGACTGCGTTTTAATTAAATCTCTATCGATCGAACCTGCCCGGGCTATTCACGCATTGATGAGTTTTAATTTTAGCATCTGATCCCCAATCAGCGTTCTTCTGGAACCGGTAAAGCCGCGATCAGGGGACACTGTCTTGAACGGCGGAGTCAAAGACATCGTGATTACCATTCACTTTCCATCTTTCAAATAACAAATTAACTAATACATCTCGTGACGTCGTGACAAATCAGTTTTAGGGGGTATTCCGTTTTTCGAGGTCTTTTTTTGAACTTTTAGGAATTTATTCATGAGGACAATTCATAGGTATATGAAGCATACAAGTTATATTTTTAACATAAAAATAATCAAAATTGCACGAGTTATATATTTTTTTATACAGTATGTTTCGAACAAAATGTGATGACTGTTGTCGTGATTCCAGTCCTTCTGCTGATTGAAAACAAAAAATAGAGAAATATATTAATATTAATAACCAAACACATAACAGAGTTAAATAATAATGATCCAATAAGTATAATAATAAAATATATCTAACTCTCTCTCTCTCTCTCTCTCTCTCTCTCTCTCTCTCTCTCTCTCCCTCTCTCCCTCCCTCCCTCGCTCTCTCAAATTGAATATAGGTGCAACCAGTCAAAAATTATAAGCTGAAACGTGCCCAAAAGTGGGCGAAAAAGTCATCTTTGATCACTAATGACGTTTGCTGTAAAACCTTCCCGAAGAAACGCCGCGTCTAATGGTTCAAACCCCAGCTTTCTACGTTCTGCCGTTCTCAGTTGATGCCGTCACGCACAGACAGACGGACACGATTTTAATATATATATAAAATAATAATAATATAGAGATAGAGATTAATTTAAATGACTTTGCATTATTTCGTACCTAATTAATTAAAAGATAATAATATTGCGGTAAATAATTACAGTAGTATCGTTTATTTTCGTCATTTCATCTTTACTTGCTCACTCCTCTGCAATTGCTTTACGTTATAAATTTGTATGCATTTGTATCAACGTGTATTTTCATTTCAATAGACATCGAAATCAAACGAGAGAATAATGGCGAAAACATGCGTCAGAATGTTTCAGTTTTTATTTTTGCTGGGACCGTTGCAATTTAGTATTACATTTTTTTTTGTACTTAAGTTTCTTGTATGTTATCTGTTAATAAATGTATTCGGTAATTATTCGGAATATGGTATTCCTCATTGATTTCAATGACCTTGAAATATGTTATTAAGGTTATACATGTTATACATGTTAGCGCCAGACGACCTTGGTGTGCGAGCTATTTGCTGAAAACTGATGGAATGACTATATCGAACTCTAATTTTCCCAATGGCCAAATTTGCCCTTTGTGGCAGGGGAGGAGCTCAGCCTCCAGAAACCTAACCCTACCCCTTCTCCAGAAACCTCACCCAGACCTAACTAAAATTCGTTCAAAATGACTATACAAAGTTTAGTTAGGTTAAGTATTTTAATTTTTCTTGAAATTGCTAAAGACCACGGAGGATTAGCTTTCTATAGCTATGATTTATGATATCCCACTGTTCTTCAAGTCTCCCCTGTAATTCATTGATGAATGTTGGTGGTGACTGATAAGAATCCTGTACCCTTCTTTTTAAAAGTGCCCATAGATTTTCCAAAAATTGCCCAACCTATCCCAGACGGTGACTCGTGATTACAGGAAAGAGAATAATAGGGGAGGTGATTGGGTTGTGAGACGGGTTTTGTTTTTGGACTGTAACTTTTTGCTGGATAAAGATATGAAAGAGTTTTATATACCGTTGGAAAGGTGAAGGAAATACGCAACTATTGTACGAAAAATATTTCGTGACTTGATCAACAAGTAAAATTTTATGGCCAGTTTTCCGAGGACATATTTTTGGCTTCCTGAAAAAAGTGGTTGGGTTGTGAGACACTCGAAAAAATCAACTAAAAGTTGTAAAATATAAAGTAAAACCCATGTAACTTTAAGCAAAAATGAATTTTTATTTATTTTAAAGACATTAAGTGGCCAAAGAAGTTAAAAAAGAATGGCAAAAAATTGAAAAAAAGCAAAGAATGGCGAAGACAAGTAAAAAAAAAATATAATGAATGGAAGGATTCAATAATCATCTTCCTCTTCGTCACCCAAGTGGCTGTCACAATGTTTGCCTTTCTTCTCGAGCAAATGATCTTTAACGGCACTAAACACGGCATTAAAATTAATTTCTTTGTTTGCGGGCGATTTTCTTGGAGTTGACATCACTATAAATTCAAAAAATAAACCAAAATAAACATTAAATGACAAATAAACACTTAATTCTAACACAAACAATGATATTTGACAGTTCTAGTTCGTTTGTAGTACAAAAAACTAGTGTCTCAAAACCCAACCACTATGGTGTCTCATAACCTAATCATGATGCCATTCCGAATGTTACAGAAAAAAAACTGTGTTTGTCGTATATGCGCAAAACTCAATATTTCATCGTAAAATGTAAGGAAGACACTAAATGAAAATGCATCACACTCACCCTTTACAATTGATTCACTCAACAAAATAATGTTTTTAAAAAAATGAGTAAAAGTTTTGGAAATTGATTTTTATACACGATGTCCGTTTCTAATACAGGGTGTCTCAAAATTCCTTCAGCTCCCGGAAATGGGCGGTTCCTTGGGTCATTTGAAGCGACATTTTCCTTAACAAAAATGGCGCCCGCGGCTTTGTTTAGGAGTTATTAACGAAAAACACGGACCAACTAGAGCGCGCCTAGTCGCTCGGTGGCACGGTCAGCGCGGCGAGCCGGGGGGAGGAGAGTGTTGTCGGTACGCTGCGATGTCGTAACAACCAACAGTTTCTCGATTATGTCCCGATTTCGATGAGCTTTGGATATGTTGTAAAGACCACGATTCTGAACAACATTTCCCTTTAGACTTTTTGCCTCGCGTCTTTAGTTTACGAGATATTTGTAAAAACAGTACCGAAAGCTAAGGGTTGTACGGTCAGGTCAACGAACTGTACAGCTGATGGTAGATAGCAGGTATACGACAATCACATGTTTCGGTTTTCCTGCAGATTTGTACGCAGAGTCGATGGGTTACTGTTCGAAAAGGTCGTCCGTCCTTTCACCCAGCAAGAGGTAGAAATGTTAGGTCGTCGCGGCGTTTTAGGATCCCTATTGTCCTATGCCTCCCTTAAGAAACTTTCTAAAAGAAAGACGGACGACGTTTTCGAACAGTAACCCATCGACTCTGCGTACAACCCTTAGCTTTCGGTACTGTCGTACACCTGAAGACATCTGTGCAGTTCGTCACCGAATGACCCAGTAACAGTGACACACATTTCGAAGCATTTTCAATTACAAGTTTTTACAAATATCTCGTAAACTAAAGACGCGAGGCAAAAAGTCTAAAGGGAAATGTTGTTCAGAATCGTGGTCTTTACAACATATCCAAAGCTCATCGAAATCGGGACATAATCGAGAAACTGTTGTCTGTTACATCGCGGCGTACCGACAACACTCTCCTCCCCCGGCTCGCCGCGCCGCGCTGACCGTGCCACCGAGCGACTAGACGCGCTCTGGTTAGTCCGTGTTTTTCGTTAATAACTCCTAAACAAAGCCGCGGACAACATTTTGCAAAAGGAAAATGTCGCTTCAAATGACCTCAGGAACCGCCCATTTCCGGGAGCTGAAGGAATTTTGAGACACCCTGTATAAGCAACACGTCTGTACACCTCAGTGCTAGCACAAAAACTAGCAGACGTCAAAACAAAAATTTGACAGCTGACAGATTGGAATTATCGCGATTCCGCGATGGATAAAAACGACTGTCTCACAACCCAACCACCTCCCCTACATATAAACTATACGAGAAGAATGTCGTGTTGGTAGGTTAGAGAACGGACTCTACGCAGTAGCAACAGTTTTTCGCAAATACCTTGGAAACAAACTTCGTCCGGCGGTAACATGTATAGGAGAAAGCCAGTCAGAATGATGACTTTAACAACATATTTCAAGGTCATTGAAATCGCTGGGTTAGGTCCTGTTGTAGATTAGAAAACGGACATTGTGCAGTAGCAAGAGTATTTTTGCAAATATCTCGGAAACTAAGCTCGTTCGGCGGTAATAAGTATAGGAAAAAGTTGTTCAGAATTATGAACTTAACAAAATATTTCAAGGTCATTGAAATCGGTGAGGAATGCTCTATTCCAAATAATTATCATGTATTGTTCAAAACTTTTATGTACAACTAGCTCAGTTTTCTGAGGTATGGTGGTCCATTTACTGCGTTTCCAGTTCAAAGTTTTATCGTGTATCCTTCTCATGCGATAAAATAATTGTTAATGTAAATCCGATGTAATAAGGTATTTGAGAGCATGCTTGCATAATAATTCTCGGTATTTCATATATACCGGAAAAATTTATGTTTTATTAAGGAGAGACTGTGTACATACTGTTTGCCCGAAGCCAATTTCATTGTATATTCATAGTGCATGCGCAATCTTCCACGCGTTTATCGATAAAACAATGTGTTTGTTACCGGTGAATATCAATTCACAATATTTGTAGCTGTCAAGCCCAACGAATTAAGATTCGCTCATCAATAAATTATACAGTGATTTGTTATATGATTTATCTGCGTGTACACGTTTCAGGATCGTGAGTACTTAATAATAGAGAAACATGGCAATGTATGGAAGAGGAACTTCTCTTCGACAATCATTTTTCCAAGTTCTATCGAGGAGGTCGACAACTATAAGTAGGGTGAGTCGAAATGATGCTACGTTTGTCATTTGAAGGTTAATCTTAATTTTCTCCTTTCTATACAGTAAAATGAACTTACAGTAAAATTATTTATTTTCAACTATTAAAACTGATTATTAGAATGCGGATTTTATGCATCAAATGGAAAACATTAGAAATATATATATGAAGAATTTGAAAACAATGTTGTATTGTTTGCAACTCAATCAAATTTTTAAGAAAAGAAATATGTCTATGGATTCGGGTACCCATAAGTAATGTCGTTTTTACAGATTGATTAAATTGTCACCTTATTTGTGGACTACATACTATTCAAGTTTATCAACATTTAGTGTTCTTACTGTGAAATTAATCTATACTAAATGCTATTTAAGATAAAACACGTTTGATAAGAGTGTCCCGAGTATTAATGTCAGTGACTATACAGTGGGTGTAAAAAGTATTCGTACACCTTTTAAAAACGAATAACTTTTTCAAAATTCAACCCAACAGCTTCAGTTTTTTTGTGACATTAGAAGGGTTAGTTTACTAGTTAATGTGTAAATAATTTTTTTTTTAATTGTTATTGGTCGCAATTGCGAAGGAAAAAGTAAAGGTCACGATTTTTAAATTTTTTATCTGTGCCTGTAGTAAAAATTTCAAACATGTATTTTGTAAATCTAAGTAAGTTATATACATGTACAAAGTTTCATTGAAATCAGTTGACGCATAAAAAAGCTATGGGCATTGTAACATGTAAAAATCTTTGAATTTAGTGTTTGCGAATCATTTAAATCGCGGATTCTTACAATTTTTGCTATTTTCAATCATTTATATTTCATAACAACCTTGATCGATTTCGATGAAACTTTGTACATGTTTATAACTTACTTATTCCTACCAAATGCACCTTATAAATTTTCACTACAGGCACAGATAAAAAATTTAAAAATCGTGACAGTTACATTTTTCTTCGCAATGGCGAACAATAACAATAAAAAAGAAAATTATTTACACATTAGCTAGTAAACTAATCCTTCTAACGTCGCAAAAAAACTCAAGCTGTTGGGTCGAATTTTGAAAAAGTTATTCCTTTTTAAAAGGTGTACGAATACTTTTTACACCCACTGTATGTATCTTGCAATGAATTTAGACAACTTTTATATTCTATAAAAATCTGGTTTAATTATAAGATAACAAATTACTTAATGACGTTAAATAGGTGCACAGATTGAAAGGAACTTACCTTTTCCGAGCTTCTGTTAGACTCGTGTTAGAGTATATTGATTGGTTGACAGAAGAGGCAGTGGTTGAAGAAATTAGCGACGATGTGGCAGTCAATATTCGAATGGCTCAGCAAAAAAAAGTTGAAAAGAAAGGTTTGTCCCTCGAGGTTGGTCAAATAGATTATAATCATTGCCATTTCTCGCTAACAGAAAAAATTGTGCATTTGATCCGTTGACGTGTAAAGATGTTTCAGATACAGTATGTATTTCTTACGACATTATACACATTGCCATTTTCTCATTGAAGATCACGTGAAGGTCAATATATCGCACATCGTTGAATTTGTTTTACTTATGAGCTATAAGACTGTCGTAATAAAAATATGTAGTCCCATTTTAAAAAACTTCGATGACCTTGAAATCTTAAAAAGAGTGACCTTGAAAAGATTTTATTTGCCTATCACTGCATTTGCCCGAATACTCTTTTCTTCTGACTTTTTTTCCTGTCATAAAAAGTAAGTAAGATATTTAAGATGGTCAAGTTAGGTGAAATACTCTGTATACAATGACTGACAGTGAAATTACAAAAACTGAAACTGCATAATATTTTCTGAATGCCTTTATATAGCTAAAATAAATAAAATACTATTTTATATTTAAGGATCGTTCTATGCTTTTGACTACACCAGCACAAAGGACTGCCGTGGAAAAAACGTATATATACGAATTATTCAAGAAATTCCGTGCATTTCGAAAATACCCGGAAGATTTAAGAGAATCTATAGCAAGGTTGTGTCGTTACCAATACTTAAAGCCGGGGCGAGTAATCGTACGACAAGGTCGTGAAGCAGAGAATCTCTATTTCATAATTAACGGAGAAGTCAGCTTATCCAGAGTTGTGATCGACCGCTGGACTGGTTCGTGAGGTCTTTTGATGTTGCGTTTAAACTGCGAATCCTTAGCCCTGTGGCGCGAACGCGTCGCACACAAGCTGTCAATGAATATTTTCTTGACCTGCTCATATACTAACCCAAATCATATACTTTTCGTGAATAATATCTTTACCAGAAATATCTGTAGGATTCAATGCTGTATAGTAAATTCTTGCTAGATACAGGATTTTTCACATAAATACAAAAATAGAACGTATAAAGTACCCTCGTCAGCTCTTTTTCAAACTCTAACAAGCATTTACAACTATTAGAAAGTACAAAAAATATAATTGGATATATGGATATGTAGAGGAGAGTCCCCTCTATCTTTTGACTCAAACCTAAACTTCCTCGCATGTTTAGTTTTCGCGTAACACTTCGTTTTTTATCGAAATTCTGGTTACGAATTTGGATTTAGAATGACGAACTCTATAAGAATCACCCAACAGATATTGCTGAACACGAAAAAAGTTTTATTTTGTTGGACCGTATAATTAATAGACTGCGAATTTTACGCATATACGACAAAAATGGGCTGAACCACGTGCGTTTGCTGCCATGTAGCGGCACAGATGAGATATAGGAATAGACCGGCCATCTTATGGGACTTGGTGGTAGGGCTGTGCGAGTACTCGCATAGTGCGAGTCGGGTCGAGTACCCGCACGAAGCGAGCGGCTCGATCGATGCGAGCTACTCGCACCGAAGCGAGCGGCTCGATCGATGCGAGCTACTCGCACCGATGCGAGCCGTTCGCATCGTTCGAGCCGCTCGCACAGAAGCGAAAGGCTCGCGCTGAAGCGAACAAAAACAAATTGATAACGACTTGTGTCTGTTATGACTACGGACGAGGTACAATGACGGTGCTATGACACAGACGTTTATGACTCTATGCAGAGAGTATATATATATATAAATCTTGAACGTAGATACATAAGTTTACTCCATACATATAATTATTATTTGCATTCTTAAAAATTTCTAATTGCATAACATTTTAGGAAACCGATCTACAGATAAATATGTATAAAAATCTGGAATTCCAACTTCCACACATTTTTGCTTCAGCAAAGAATCGCATTGGATTTCAATTAATTCCATTTGTAAGTTTTCATCAACAATTTCAATATCGATAGACAGAGGTGAAGTAAAAAGACGAAATTGTAATTCACAGCTTTTAAAATCAGAAAATCTTCGATCGAATTCCGTTTCTAACAATTTAATTTGGTGAGCATATTCTGTCAATTTTAATTTAGGTGATTTAAGCAATAGATATTGACAGCTTTCTGCTGTTTTCAGCTTATTTTTGCTGATTTCTTAGGACTGGAACCAATCTTCTATTTTTCCATAGATGCAATATATTGTTTTACACGTATTCTTCGGGAACGTATCTATCGTGTAAAAACAGAATTAGGTGTATACTGAAATGTTTGATAATATCATGCCGCTATAACTATAACTGCTTTTCGAATTCGCAATTATTGTGGACTCCACATATGCAATTAGAAATTTTTAAGAATACAAATAATAATTATACGTATGGAGTAAACTTATGTATCTACGTTCAAGATTTATATATATATATACTCTCTGCATAGAGTCATAATCGTCTGTGTCATAGCACCGTCATTGTACCTCGTCCGTAGTCATAACAGACACAAGTCGTTATCAATTTGTTTTTGTTCGCTTCAGCGCGAGCCTTTCGCTTCGTGCGAGTACTCGACTCGACTCGAAATGCGAGTCCCGACTCGACTCGACTCGAACTCGGCTCGCATATGCGAGCTTGTTTGCAGGCCTACTTGGTGGCCATAGGAATCTGTAGTACCGTCACCTTAAAATGCCGGTGATTTTAGCGTCCTCTACGTTTTGAGAACGGTGAATTCGAGAACTAGATCCAGTTCGACTCGGGTTCGACTAGTCAAACTACTACAGCGTCGTTAAGGGGGACGGAACACTAAGACCATCACCACTCACACATCGCTAGATCCCCATATACGTATACGCAAATGCAAGGTTTTACGGGGGCTCGTATTCACGCCTGAATATTGCAATGAGACGTTCAAAACTGGTCGATTATGTTTCCTAAAAGTCCAATCTAGGATTATGCAGAGCCCAAATTGTCAATTTCTACGCTATCGTGGAGTTATTTGTAATATTCGGCGATTTCATGCCGTTCGAAGCAAGTGTGACGTCACAAGATGGCCGCCATTGACAGATTTTCTTAAATATCAAGAGATTTAGCTTTCGTATCGAAAAAAACGCTCTGCATAATCCTAGAAAAAAAAATTACGAAGACGGTGGTATGCATTATCAGCTGATTACTTATTTGTTTAAACACGAAAAACGAGCCCTCCTAAAAACGACATTTAGGCCTCCTGAAACAGCATCTCGAACTTACGATATTTATCACTACGAGCGCCACTGTCGCTTTCCCAGCAAAACTGTATGTGACGATAAAGTAAGGTTGATAATGCAGGTCGACAATTCAGGTTTTTGTATGTATCATTTGTATTAGACTTCGAATTATGCTTTAATTAAAGAAGTCTGTGGTTGACAGAAGGTGCATTGTTCAATGCGAACGTAAATTTATTCATCAGAAACTCTGGCAACAGGCAGCTATCTCGAAACGTCACGCTTGCTTCGGATGCCTCGTGGCAGACAGTATGCTGCCGAATATTACAAATAACTTTACGACAACGTAAAAATATGAGTTTTGGGCTCTGCACAATCCTAGATTGGACTTTTAGGAAACATAATCGACCAGTTCTGAACTCGTTATTGCAATATTCAGGCGTGAATTTGGGCCCCCGTGAAACCTTGCAAGTCCGCGTACGAATCTCGTGGCAGACAGTATGCTGCCGAATGTTACAAATAACTTTACGACAATGTAAAAATATGAATTTTGGGCTCTGCACAGTCCTAGATTGGACTTTTAGGAAACATAATCGACCAGTTCTGAACTTGTTATTGCAATATTCAGCCGTGAATTTGAGCCCCCGTAAACCCTTGCAAGTTCGCGTACGAATCTCATGGCAGACAGTATGCTGCCGAATGTTACAAATAACTTTACGACAATGTAAAAATATGAATTTTGGGCTCTGTACTGTCCTAGATTGGACTTTTAGGAAACATAATCGACCAGTTCTGAACTTGTCATTGCAATATTGTGACGTCAGTTTGGGTTCCCGTGAACCCTTGTATCTTTTGTATACGTATCACCTGACGTCACGTATTGAAAATTGTTTAGTTGTTACTTTTTTATTTAGTATTTTTGCACATAAGTTAAAGCACCGATGTCTTTGGTTATAAATTTCTCTGTACACATTACTTTAAATATTCATGATATGAAAAATAAATGTCATGAAATACAAGGAAATTTATAACCAAAAACATCGGTGATTTAAATTATCTACAAACATACTAAATAAGTTACAACTTAACAATTTTAAATATTATTTTAGGACAATAAAATATAAACAATCAATTAAAAAATTATTAGAAATATATATATTTATTACGATAATTATCAGTAGATAGAAATAATTTTTTTGGTAATTTGATAATTTTTTCATCCCCCATATTTTTTGTGGTTCTAGTAAAATATCGCCTTTCTCGATCTAGGCCACTGTGTGCGCAGAGTTGGGCAATATATCTATCTGAATAAAAATTTTGAATAACATAAATTATTCGTTATTCGAGGGTTCCAATAAAAATGTATCTTTATTTGACGAGTATCTAATAAATAAATTTATTCGACGAGATATTTGAGCGACGAATACAGATAATTGTTTTATTCGAAGTGGGTTTATTCGAAGGCTTCGAATAACTCTGCGGATAAAACCACTAAATACAGTCCAAATTATATCGTGTTTAGTGTCATTTTAATCAGGAGAATGCCACGAATTAGTTGATGTAGGTCCCATAAAAAAACAATGGAAAATAAAGAAGTTTTGGAACAGCCTTTTCGAACAGTAACCCATCGACTCTGCGTACAAATCTGCAGGAAAACCGAAACATGTGATTGTCCTGCTATCTACCATCAGCTGTACAGTTCGTTGCCCTGACCGTACAACCCTTAGCTTTCGGTACTGTTTTTACAAATATCTCGTAAACTAAAGACGCGAGGCAAAAAGTCTAAAGGGAAATGTTGTTCAGAATCGTGGTATTTACAACATATCCAAAGCTCACCGAAATCGGGATATAATCGAGAAACTGATGGTTGTTACGACATCGCAGCGTACCGACAACACTCTCCTCCCCCCGGCTCGCCGCGCTGACCGTGCTGCCGAGCGACTAGGCGCGCTCTGGTTGGTCCGTGTTTTTCGTTAATAACTCCTAAACAAAGCCGCGGACGCCATTTTTGCTAAGGAAAATGTCGCTTCAAATGTCGCAAGGAACCTCCCATTTCCCGCTTACGCAGTCGTTTTGGGACACCCTGTATGGGTGTGAATGAACTACCAATTCCAAAACCTTTTTATTTTCAATTGTTTTTTATGAGACCTCCATCAACTATTTCGTGGAATACTCATGATTAAAATGACACTAAATACGATATAATTTGGACTGTATCTAGTGGTTTTATCCGCAGAGTTATTTGAAGCCTTCGAATAAACCCACTTCGAATAAAACAATTATCTGTATTCGTCGCTCAAATATCTCGTCGAATAAATTTATTTATTAGATACTCGTCAAATAAAGATACATTTTTATTCGAACCCTCGAATAACGAATAATTTATGTTATTCAAAATTTTTATTCAGATAGATATATTGCCCAACTCTGCGCACACAGTGGCCTAGATCGAGAAAGGCGATATTTTACTAGAACTCTAGAACCATAAAAAATATGGGGGATGAAAAAATTATCAAATTATCAAAAAAATTATTTTTTAATTGATTGTTTATATTTTATTGTCCTAAAATAATATTTAAAATTGTTAAGTTGTAACATATTTAGTATGTTTGTAGATCATTTAAATCACCGATGTCTTTGGTTATTTTCCTTGTATTTCTTCACATTTATTTTTCATCGTGAAATTTATAAATTTATAATCAGAGAAATTTATAATCAAAGACATCGGTGCTTTAACTTATGTACAAAAATACTAAATAAAAAAGTAACAACTAAACAATTTTAAATACGTGACGTCAGGAGATACGTATACAAAAGATACAAGGGTTCGTAGGAACCCAAACTGACGTCTCAATATTGCAATGCGAAGTTCAGAACTTGTCGTTTATGCTTCTTGAAAGTCCAATCTAGGGGGGAGCAGAGGCCAAAATTCATAATTTTAACATTGTCGAGGAGTTATTTGTAATAATCGGCAGCGTAGTGCTTGTGACGAGGCGTCCGTAGCAAGCGCAGTTTCGCGAGTCGCGTATACACAAATGCAAGGGTTTACGGGAGCCCAAACTGACGTCTCAATATTACAATAAGAAGTTCCGAACTTGTCGATTATGTTTCCTAAAAGTCCAATCTAGGGCTGTACAGAGCCCAAAATGCATATTTTTACGTTGTCGTGAAGTTATTTGTAATATTCGGCAGCATACTGTCAACCACGAGATTCGTACGCGAACTTGCAAGGGTTTACGGGGGCTCAAATTCACGCCTGAATATTGCAATGAGAAGTTCAAAACTGGTCGATTACGTTTCCTAAAAGTCCAATCTAGGACTGTGCAGAGCCCAAAATGCATATTTTTACATTGTCGAGGAGTAATTTGTAATATCCGTCAGCATACTGCCTGTCTCTTGGAGGCTTGTGAAAAAGGCTACCTAAGTGTAGGTACTTCGTCCAAGAAAATTAGAACCACACCACCTATTGGTCGGAAATCTTACTATTTAGCTTCTTGTACTGACCGTTGCCACGACTATAGCGTGACGATCAACTCCGTCAAGGTCAAACTTTGGTCCGTCCCCCTTAAGTCTAAAGTACGCAACGTTGTCAGATTATAAGTTTTCAATACATCCGAAAATCATCGGAAAGCGCTATCGCGAAGAGCCTCTCTTCTGTCCGTTCGCCGTAAAGAGAGCGTATTAGAAAGAAATCTCCTTAGGTTAACAACCTTTCGCTAGCTCATATAGAACTTAATTTCTTTCCATTTAACATTGTAAAATATTTGTAATGTTTCTATTTCTATCTACTGTAAATTTTTTTATTGCATTACTGAAAATTTTATGCTTAACTTTAATTTAATCTCAAATTTATTTATGTTCCTGTATTTGACAATGTGTTAACCTGTGTTCTCAAACAATACAAATCGAACTTGAATATACATACATAATATTGGTCGTATTAAGTTAATAAAATGGAGGAAGAGCCTTTTTTCATATTATTATTAGTTCCATTACTATCTGTTGACGCAGTACGGTTAGAGTAAATTATATCCATTATTATAAACATATATATACTAAAAAGAAGAAATACAATACACATAAGATACACCGACATATAGGTAAAGTCGCTCAGAAGCACATCGCACGCCATTCACAATGCTTCTGCAACAAAAAAAATATGTCGCCGGAATAAAATAAACGCGCGGGGACAAGCGTCCATCGACAGTGGCGACTTGCAACGGCGGGCCTTACCAATACTCGCGGCGCGAATTATAACCCAATTACAATCCCCCCACTTTATAACTCGCTCGCGGATATCAATCCCAATGTCTTTGTTGCCTCTACATGCAAGTTTCGGCCTAATGCCTTTGTCATAATGTCGGCTTTATTTTCGGAAGACGCAACATACTTCAAATATACAACGCCGTCATCAATAACCTGTCTTACATAATGATACGCGACATCAATATGTTTAGTTTTCGACCGCTCTATTCTATTGTTCGCAAAATCTATTGCCGCTCTATTATCGCACCATATAGTATAAGGCGTTTTGATGAACTTTTCCAGATCCAGATCCTGGATGAACAACCTTGTCCATACATTTTTGCTTTGACGCCTTCCAATCAACTAAATTTCCGCCAATAGTGATCGCTGTTCCGCTAAATGATCGTCTATCGTCCACGTCACCTGCCCAGTCAGCATCGGTCCATAATTCCAATACTGGTGCTCTTTTCTCGTACTTTAGCCCCAAGTCAGGCGTTTTGCTTAAGTATCTTAATACCCTCTTCGCCTCCGTCCAATGTACATTACCAGGATTAGATACAAACTGTGACAGCTTCGTAACCGCGTAAGCAATATCTGGTCTCGTGCACCGAGCCACATACATCAGCGATCCTATTATTTCACGGTAAGGAATGTTTCTGACTTCTTCCCTTCCCTCTTCGTTGATAGGACAATCATCTTTGGTTAACTTGATTCCTGGTTCAAGTGGAGTATAAGCCGGTCGACAGTCTGACATTCCGTATCGTTTTATTAAAGATTGGATATACCCCTTTTGGTTTAGTACAAGTCCATCTGCTTCCTGACGTACTCCAACACCTAAAAAATAAGAAATTCGCCCCAGATCTCGTATCTCGTACTGTTGCCCAATATTGGCTACTATCTTGTTCAGCATATCTTCGTCTTTGGTAAATATTAACAGGTCATCTACGTATACGACAACGAATGTGTAAGAGTCTAATTTGTACAGGCAACTACACGACATTTGCCTTACGAATCCAGTTTTACGAAGATATGTATCTAGCTCTTCATTCCAATTATGACCGCTTTGCTTGAGTCCATAGATGGGTCTTCGAAGTCTTACTATTTTTGTCTTCTCACCATCGCTTACCGTTTGTACCTTCATATATATCTCTTCCTTGAGACTTCCGTTTAAATAGGCGCACTTTATATCAATGTGTCGGTTTTTCCATCCGTAGATTACCGAGAGTGCTAATAAGTGCCTTACCACTCCAAAACTAACTACAGGAGCATATGTTTTATTGTAGTCAATTCCTTGCTTTTGTCCAAAGCTCTGAGCTACAAGTCTGGCTTTGTATCGAGCAACTTGACCTGCTTCATCTGTTTTTACTTTGAATACCCATTTACTACCTACACAAGTTTTTCCTTTGGGTAACTCTGTGTTCTGCCATGTTTTCAATCGTTCCAAATTATCTATCTCTTCATTAATCGCTGTCTCCCTGAACCAGTGATCTGCTTGTGGTGACAAGAGAGCTTCACCTATACTATTTGGCTCTACGATTTCGGTCAAGTTCAATTCCACTGCTTCCTTCGGTTTGCCTTTGCGTCCGTACGGATTTCGTATCGCCTTCTTAGGCCTACCAATCTTTCCTTTCGGTCTTGAACTGTCCTCTTCCCCCACTATCTGCATACTCACAGTTTCCTCATGGGAGTCAGCTTTGGAATTATTATCTGACGCATCAGCATCCGTTTCCTCATCGCTCGATTGTTCATCTGGTGATTCTTCGAATTTTTCATTCAAATTTATTGTTCCTTTTGTTAGTTCCCTGTTCTTATTCTGGAACTGAAAACTACATGAGGTTGTATTCCCATTTAAATACTCAAATCCCACCCTACTTTCGTCGAACTTCACGTGCTTCGTATGTATTACGTCCTTTATTTTTGGATCCCATAATCGAAAGAAAGAATTTCCCATAAAAGAAAGAATCATTTATACTATCAATTAATGTAAACCATGTTGCGTTAGAAGATGCATGGTTAATTGATAGCGCAGCAACTCATCATGTGTGCAAGAATAAAGATTGGTTTCAGAATTTCAGAAAGATTAATCCAGAACCAATCTGTACAGCTGAAACAACCGTTAGAAAGGATGAAACAAATTTGATAGCGGAAGGAATTGGAGATGTAAAATTGCACACAAGAGAAAATGGCATTGAATATGAGGTAACGCTTCAGAATGTTTATTATGTTCCCAGGTGCCGCAGAAATCTTTTATCAGTAGCACAAATAGAAAGAAAAGGGAAACTGGTTACATTCGATGAAGGAATGGCAAATATTATTAATAAAACAACAAAAACCACTATTGCCACCGCTCGTCGACAGGATAACCTCTATGTTCTACAAGGGGATGTAATAGAACAGTCCTTCGACAAAAGGGAACTCCATTCAATAGTATTAAATGAACCAGGAATGTGGCATCACAGATTCTGCCACATAAATAATAGAAGTATTTCTGAATTGGCACAGAAGAATTATGTGTATGGATTAGATGACAAAACGGCAAATTTAGAACAATGTCATGGATGCTGTTTGGGAAAGTCGACAAAAGCACCATGTAAAAGGCTTCATAAAAAGTCATCTTCCAAAACGATGGAGTTACTTCACTCAGACGTTTGTGGACCGATGCCGGTGACGTCAAATGGAGGTTCAGTATATTTTTTGACTATTATAGATGATTATTCACGGAAAATAGATGTAATGTTTTTAAAGTCAAAGGACGAGGTAGTGAACAAACTGAAAGAACACATAATCAGAATCGAGAATCAAAAAGGACGGAAAGTCAAACGATTTAGATCCGATAATGGTTTAGAATACTGCAACAGAGGGCTTCGAGAATTCTTTACAGAACGAGGGATTACGCACGAGGGGACATGTGTCGAAACTCCTCAGATGAACGGGGTAGCGGAAAGGGCTAACCGGACGCTATTGGATATGGTTAGATCAATGCTATCCTCAGCTAAATTACCTCAAACCTTTTGGGCCGAAGCTATAGCGACAGCTGCATATGCGCGCAACAGGATGATACATAGCAATGTACAGGGAGGTGTACCAGAAGGAATTTGGTTAGAAAAAAGACCAAGTGTCAAGCACTTAAAGGTATTTGGATACCTTCATTTAATACTATTGAATGGAGTTCCCTTTTGTCGAAGGACTGTTCTATTACATCCCCTTGTAGAACATAGAGGTTATCCTGTCGACGAGCGGTGGCAATAGTGGTTTTTGTTGTTTTATTAATAATATTTGCCATTCCTTCATCGAATGTAACCAGTTTCCCTTTTCTTTCTATTTGTGCTACTGATAAAAGATTTCTGCGGCACCTGGGAACATAATAAACATTCTGAAGCGTTACCTCATATTCAATGCCATTTTCTCTTGTGTGCAATTTTACATCTCCAATTCCTTCCGCTATCAAATTTGTTTCATCCTTTCTAACGGTTGTTTCAGCTGTACAGATTGGTTCTGGATTAATCTTTCTGAAATTCTGAAACCAATCTTTATTCTTGCACACATGATGAGTTGCTGCGCTATCAATTAACCATGCATCTTCTAACGCAACATGGTTTACATTAATTGATAGTATAAATGATTCTTTCTGCTGACAGTGTTCCTGCTGTCTATTGTCTGCCTTTTTCTTTTTACACTGGTTTGCAAAATGACCAGGCTTACCACAATTAAAGCATTTCTTATCCGCTTTCTTTTTATCTGTGTAGCGGTTGCCCTTACTTACTTGGTATGCTGACGTCTCACCTCTTTGATGGTCCTGATCTTGATCCTTTGACATGCGCCTTTCATATTCCATCAACAATGCCTTCTTAATTTCATTTGAATTAAACTTAGCATCTTCTAAGTTGGCCAAGGACATTGTTAGCGCATCATATGAATCTGGCAGTCCGGAGAGCATCGCATAAGCCACATCCTCATCCTTTGTCTCTGATCCAGCATCCTGCAGGTAGTCTGCAATTATCTTCACTCTTGACAGGTATGAAGCCATCGTCTCATTTTCTTTCAAGCGAAGTCTAACAAATTCTCGCTTGAGCTGCATTATTCTCTGTCTTGATTTTGGCTCGTATACTTGCTGGAGTACATTCCATGCCTGTGCTGCCGTTCTGCAATCCACTATATGTATTTGTTGATCAGGTTCAACGGCTAGTGCTATGGCGGCGAGTGCCTTTTCGACTTTGCAATCGAATGCCTTTTTCTCATCTTGTGAGGCATCTTGTTCGAGCACTTCATCCCCGTTCACGTAAGGCCATAAATCTTTTTGAATTAGATACATTTTTGTCGAGAACATCCATGTTCTGTAATTATCTCCATTCAAGCGGTCTATTTTCCCGGCCTTCGAAATGCTCGCCATTTTGTACGTGTCTGTGAACCTTTTTCCAACTCTAACCTCAAATTATTACAATACCTGGGCCCATAACCTTGTTGACGCAGTACGGTTAGAGTAAATTATATCCATTATTATAAACATATATATACTAAAAAGAAGAAATACAATACACATAAGATACACCGACATATAGGTAAAGACGCTCAGAAGCACATCGCACGCCATTCACAATGCTTCTGCAACAAAAAAAATATGTCGCCGGAATAAAATAAACGCGCGGGGACAAGCGTCCATCGACAGTGGCGACTTGCAACGGCGGGCCTTACCAATACTCGCGGCGCGAATTATAACCCAATTACACTATCATATATATAAACATATATTTAGTAATGTTAAAGAATTGGCAGCCTGAAGGCGTGAACAAAGGGCTTTGCAATCCCAGAATACTCTCAACGTTTATAAAATTATGAAGCAATATAAACAAATAATAGTAAAACCATCAGCGTGATAAACATTTTCGGTATTATTAATCGGAAAGGAATGGAAAGTGCTACCATCAGCACATTTTCTGTTGTTAATACAGCAGTTACTGTGAGAATACTTTTTATAGTGAACTCTTTTATCTTTATATTGCTCCATTGTATTAAAAGCGATCTCCTATCTACTATTTTTTACACACAAAAATTTATTACTGTGGTTGCCTGTGTTCACCGTTCAACGCACGACACTCACACTTTTTATTAAAAACAAAAAGAGATTTATGAAAAATTAAAAGCCTCGCACACGTAATAATAAATAAACCCTACGCTACAATAGGCACGAAAGGAAAATCGCTGTTGAGACTTATTGTTAGCCCACAACTGTGCCGTAGAAGTGAAAAAAATTATAAAAAGGTAAAATTGTTGCACCGATCGGAGCCACATGTAGTTCACTGTCTTTAGGAACTACAATTTCAATAGAATAATCGCAGATTTCCCCGTAATTTGGAAATCCCTATACATCACCATGCTAAGGTAGCCTCACGCCTCAACCCCAAACAGGTACCCCTCGCCCCTCAGGCCCAATCAGGCAACCCTCGCGCCACAACTCTAAGCAGGTACTCCTCGAGCGTACCCCTTCGATTTCGCGACGTAACAATCGCAGTCGATCGTCATTTCTTGGTCGCTCGATCGTGGGCTGACCGGAAAAACATTTATGCCGAGAACCTGTGTTCCAAGATACACAAGAACTCAACGTTGCGTTCGCAACAAATTGAAATTAAAAAACAGTCCGGAAAATTGTTTATAACATTGTAAATTATTGTTAAATTTTTTTATTTTATACATCAATGCATTCAACGCATTGAAAACAGAAAAAGTTTGAGAGGAACCATACGCCGCAAACGAACCATTTGGTTACGCAAATTGTAAAAGATTTGAAGGATTTAATGTTTTAAATCGTACAACATATGTCAATCAACGTTTGTATATCGAGAACAACTGATTACAAAACATTGGAAACTATTTTAAGACAGTGGACATTCGATCTCACGCACATTCACACGCATTCACACATCTTCACACACGTTTACACTCAAAGATGCCGCAATGAAATGAGTGCTGATCGCGAGATCGAGATCTTTGACAGCGAGAAGAAAGCTCGCTGTTTCGATTCTCGACTCGAACCATTTCCCGATCCATATTCCCACAGATTTCATAATGTTTTCAGGTCAAAATGCACCTTGCTAGATTTTCTGTCCCTTTAAACGTCGTATTGTGTTCATGTAAGGATACGCACGCATACCATTGAGCCAAAGCCTCACTGTTCAGGTAGATCCTACCCAATAAGCGGCAGAGCAATGGTAGGCCCACGCCTCTGTCTAACTCTACGCAATCAAAACGTTATGAAATCCTTAACAATTTTTCCTGACTAAACGGTTCGTTTCCGGAATATAATTTCTTTCAAATTTTTTCTGTTCTCAACGCGTAAAATGCGTTAATGTAAAAAAAACATTAACATTACTTATCAATGTTACAAACAATTATGCATATATTTTTTTACAAATGTCCAACGGCCCAAAGGTGTAGAAAGGTGTAGGTACAATTTTTATATGAATTTTTCCGAAGTTAAATATTAATTCGATTATACGCAGCTGAGCAGTGAAATCTGTTATAACAATAAACATTATAGTGTAACTAAAACTGCCCCGTCGAAACAATGAAATCGGTTACATGATCTCAAAGTTAATTATTCATTCTTAAACCTGCATGAGAACGTGCTGTGTCGAATTGAAAGTCCAACGTTTTACCTTTCTATCATTATTTGATAAAGTTATTTGTGTACCAGCCAATTTAATTAAAAAAATAGAATATATTTATATATTAAGAATATATATATATTAAGAATATATATATATAAGAATATATTTATATATTAAGAATATATATATATTAAGAATATATATATATAAGAATATATTTATATATTAATATATATTAAGAATATATAGAACATATAGAATAAGTAATTTTTTCAATAAGTAAAAAAGGGCTTTATAAATGTCATATTCAACATTGAAACCGAAGCATCGCGTATGTTTGTTTCCGCCAAATCATATTAAATACACGTAATCCGAATGGAGTATAATATTTTTCTACATGCTAATAATGCTCAGAAACCGTGTTTTATCGGTAACGTTGGGTGTTGACACTGAATGTTAATGGAATCACTGTGGGGTGCTAGCACCCTAAACCGACGGCCACCAAAATACATTGGATGTCCGGTCTATTCCTATATCTCGTCGGTGGTAGCAGATTATTAGACGACACGCGACGCTCACTACATATCAACATTGCTGAAGTTTAAACACACATAATTTTTGAACCAGTGAATTCCTAACGTTAAAACTGGGATTTTTGGAATTTTCTCATCAAAATGTACAGTATTACATTTAAAAAAGTTAAAAATTTTTGGTTTTCAGAGCTGAAGTTTAACCCAAAAATTAATACTTGCAGCTTGAAACAGTAGAAAGACTAAAAGAATTAAAGAGTATCAATATATTACTTTCGATCTACTAAAATCTACTCTCCCTCTCCCCCTCCCCCTCCCCCTCTCCCTCTCCACCCCCTCCCTCTCCCCCTCCCTCTCCCTCTCCCCCTCCCTCTCCCCCTCCCTCTCCCTCCCTCCCTCTCCCTCCCTCCCTCCCTCCCTCTCTCTCTCTCTCTCTCTCTCTCTCTCTCTCTCTCTCTCTCTCTCTCTCACACTCATTCCTACTGTATCCTGCTCTATTCTTACCCTAAATTATTACAACCTTCCCCCTTCTCTATCATTTGGTTAGGTTTCTGCCTTCTTTTCTCTCCTTCTTCTCAACTGCTCAAGCCACGCTTCGACATTTCTATCTCTCCTCCCACTCACTACATCCTCAATCCTGATTCTTTCCTCCATTACCCTGCATTCTCTTATTAGGTGTTCCAGACTTCCATACCTGTTTCTGCAAAGGTCGCATCCTCTCGCTACGTCTTCCAGCCAGTATTTGCTCCAGTTTTCTGCATTACCGCATCTTACTCGAGCTAAGAGCTTTTAACTGTCCCCTCTACCCTCCTTAATTAAATATTCCGGTAAAACTGCTACTCTCGTAAACTTGTACCTCATATTGTATTTTGACCGCTCTATCCTTGTATGTTGCTCTTGCCGTTGTACCTCGATGTATCTCTCCCTTAACCTCTCTGTTACCTCCATCTCTTGCCTTCTCGTCTCGTCCACCCCTGCTTGGCTCCACCCGTTTATCTTTAAAATTTCCTCCCTTTCTTCCCCGCTTTCGCACTACACCTTCCCTGATTCCTTTTCCTTCAGACACTTGACTATCTTCCTCTCTTCGCTATTTCTTACTCCTTCCGTGTATTTCCAGGCCCTAATTCCTGCCTTTACTCTAAGTTTCGTTCTTTTTGTCTCTTCCAGTACCAAATATCCTGGAGTACACATGTCCAAACCAGTGTCCACTTTATATACAGGGTGTCCCAAAACGACTGCGTAAGTGGGAAATGGGAGTTTCCTTGGGTCATTTGAAGCGACATTTTCCTTAACAAAAATGGCGCCCGCGGCTTTGTTTAGGAGTTATTAACGAAAAACACGGACTTTTTATTTTTCTCCATACCTTTTGCTGCGTTTTTCCTATATTCTGTCTCATATTTTGCCATATTTCTGTTTCGTTTCTGCTTCCTTTGCTCCCTGTCTCCTTGTCCTTCCTTTTTCTCTTCCCATCCTTTTCTTCCTGTAAGACTATTATCGAAAAACTTTACTTTCCTCTAGCACCTCCCTCCCCTCGTTCCAACTGTACCATTTTCCCTGAATGCACATCTTCCTGTAACCTACCTTCGCTTCTTTTCCCTCTGTTCTCTCTCTCCCCCTCTCTCTCTCTCTCTCTCTCTCTCTCTCTCTCTCTCTCTCTCTCTCTCTCTCTCTCTCTCTCTCTCTCTCTCTCTCTCTCTCTCTCTCCCTCTCCCTCTCCCTCTCCCTCTCCCTCTCCCTCTCCCTCTCCCTCTCCCTCCCTCCCTCCCTCCCTCCCTCCCTCCCTCCCTCCCTCCCTCCCTCCCTCCCTCCCTCCCTCCCTTCCTTTTCTATCTCTTCCAGTTTTTCTCTCCCTCCCTCCCTTCCTTTTCTATCTCTTCCAGTTTTTCTCTCCCCCCTAGATCAGTTATCTTTCTATTACTGTGACTTTCTCCCATTCTGTCATCTTCCAGGAGCAGCCTACCTCTTTTTTTTCCTTATTTTCTGCACCTCGTCTATCTGGTCTCCTAACCTCTTTCCTTGCCTGGGTCTCCCTCCCTTTCCCCATATTTTCTTACCTCTCCTTCCCTACCTTCCATATCTACCTTCTTTCTCACTTCTCTTTTCTCGCTTTATTTCCTTAAAAGTATCAAAAAACAGAAAAAGAAAACTGCTTCCTACTTTACCCCTACTTACTGCTGCCTTCCTTATCGACCTGACTTTACCGGTCACGTTGTCTCGTATCGTAACCTCATTCCTCTACGCCTATTTACTATCGCTCCTTTATTGTGTTACGAGCCAGGGCCGTGAAGTAGCACGAATGGCCGGCGAGGTGTTATTACTCTTGGATTAAGGTTTTAAGAGTGCAGACGAACCTGATGCGTAACCAGGGTGCTGCTAAGGTGACGGACGAACCTGATGCGATAATCAGGGAGCCGCCAAGGATAGTGGGTGATTCTTGTGTTGGATAAGAGTGCAGACGAACCTGATGCGTAACCAGGGTGCTGCTAGGTAGCGGACGAACCTGATGCGATAATCAGGGAGCCGCCAAGGATAGTTAGTGGGCCTCGTAACTAGTATAATTTAATTGATACAATCTGAGCGGTAAGATTGTATCGTGTGGGAACGTTCAATTACTAGATTAGGATTTTGGTCAATAATTAAGGGTTTAAGAAAGTTGCACGATTTACCAAACAACACAAATATATTCTAATAAAGAATGAGTATGTACAATTGTGGTGTCGCGACTGAATTGAAGTAGTAGTGTATGTTAAATATTATTACCTAAGATGCTCGGTGTTGACGCACTGGCAATGCGGGGGTCTCGAAACCAACTTAAGAAGAGCCTAATAGATTTAATACCGGACTAGCGGAATCTATACGGTTATATTTGATCGAAGGGGAACTTTAGCCCGATCTCACTGGAAGTGACTTTACGAGATGCAGCACGACGTGACACGGTTTGAGTCTACGAGAGTACTACCCCACGAGAGTAAAGACGCAAGGGTTTATATATCCCTAGAATGAATGGAACACATTGTTCATTATCTGTATCACTTAGGGCCAGACTCTCGTTTTTTGTCACTTTCAATTAAATCGGGTCCGAACTCGGTCTTCGTTAAAAAGGGGTTAACTATGATATGAAAAGGTTATCTAGGGCGCTTCCTTCCAGAGACGATCCTGAACAGATTCCTATGAAGAATTTAGTAGGGAACTGTTCTCTATCCGTCACAATTGCTTCACCTACTGCTTATTCCGGAACCTTCCTTCACACGCTACCTACTCTATCTCTAAATCCTACCCTCTTTGGTATCTATCTATTTAGAAACGTTCTCTCTGTATTCCGTGCAAAAATTCTTACGCTGTATCGCACTCCTTTTACACACATGCACGCCCTCTACCAAGTCCAATAATCCGCAGTCTAATAATGAGATATAATAAATTTCAATAGAAGTTCCAACACTTTCATGTTACTTGTAACCAATTAAAATTGTTATTAATATAGAAAGTACAACTGTATTTCGTTTCACACTTTAGTCAACCGATTATAAAAATGTTGATTTTTATTTATTTGTACAACATTTTTGTCTGCAGTTTAGTTGTATTGTTTTATAGTAATTCTTCCATTGCCATAATTTTTTCAATCTAATAATATTTTAAAATTTTTCTTGTACCTATGATACATTTGTTGTCTTTTGAACTTTGTTGTGAATACTTAACAGTGATTTTGTTAAATGATCGACTTTTATCTGTGACATATTTTAGCTAACTAATATAATTTTAGATTTCGCTAAATGATTAATTTTGCTGGAAATTTTGTACATTAGATGAGTCTAAAGAAATCGATATGGGTATCTTAACTCCTGGCGACATATTCGGTGAAATTGCATTGCTCCATGAGATACCAAGAACTGCAACGGTAATTACTAAGAGTAAGTATTATATGTATAAGTAATTTCTATAATCGTCACTTTATGCATAGGAAAGTAAATGAATTATATCAATATATATCGTAACGAACATTCAAGTATATCTTTGTGCTTCGATAAAATTTTAAAACTTTATCGCGATTCAACAAGATATAACGACACATGAGTTAATATTTAATTATTAATTAGATAGTGGCTCTTTTCCGACGTGGATCTATAATTTCTAAAGATCATTTTCTTTATTAGTCGTAATGTTACTTGATAAACTAACATTTGTAAATAAAGTACATATTAGGATGTTACATATGAAATTTCCGATTTTAAAAAATGAATGTTGTGAAGCACTCTGACTAAGAAATATGTACTATTATAGTCGACCAATTTATTGTAAATCAGTGCTGAGTAGGTACATTTGCCTCAATTGAAACAAAACCGTCAGTAAGTACTAGGGGTGTGCGAGAACCCGAAATATCGGGAACCCGATGGTCGGGACGAGTCGAGAAGAGGTCGAGTCGGGTCGGGTCGGGTTCCCGAAAATTTCGATATTCTCGAATTTATCGGGATTCCCGAAAGAATCGGGATTCTAGAATTTATCGGGATTCCCGAAAATTCCGAGAACCCAGTAATGAATAGTATTCATTAAAACGAATATAAATGATTACTGGGTTCTCGGAATTTTCGGGAATCCCGATAAATTCGAGAATCCCGATTCTTTCGGGAATCCCGATAAATTCGAGAATCCCGATTCTTTCGGGAATCCCGATAAATTCGAGAATCCCGATTCTTTCGGGAATCCCGATAAATTCGAGAATATCGAAATTTTCGGGTACCCGTCCCGATCCCGAAAAAATTTCGTGTTCCCGACCCGACCCGATATTTCGGGTTCTCGCACACCTCTAGTAAGTACCGTTACCATGGGGACGAAGGTTGCGCTGCATGAAAGAGAGGTTATGGGGGGGGGGGGGGAGCAAGCATTTAAGGGGCTCCAACCGTGCCCAGCACTGTTGTATATCGTTTTAAGGTACCAAGTTGTCTTCCGCTTTTATATAGATGTCTAGTCTTACAATTAGATAAAGTTTATTTTAATGTCAATCTATTGGTGGTCGTGTATTTTTTTATGTATACCTGGAAAAATAAACATATTAGTGATAGTTAAAATATGATAGTAAATGAACGCACTATTCGTCGAAAAATGGGAATAATTTTGTAAATGAAGCACGTGAGCGATGAAAAATTCAATGTCTACTGTGTTACGAGCCAGGGCCGCGAGCAGCACGTGTGGCTGGCGAAGGGTTATTACCCTTGGAATAAGGTTGCAATTTGTTAGTTTGAGGAATAGAATCAAGCGCAGACGAACCTGAACAGTAGTTACTACGGGAACAGGGAGCTGCATGGATGGTATAGGAAAGACACGCAGACGAACCCGATGCGTAATTGCGTAATCAGGGAGCTGCTAGGAGATTGTAGAAGGGCGCGGATGAACCCAATACAAGATTAGGTAGCCGCTGGGAGGTTGGATGAAATGCAGGCGAACCTGATGCGAAATCGCGTAAACAGGGAGCTTCTAGGATGCGGACGAACCTGATGCATAACCAGGGAGCCGCAAGGATAGTATACAGGGTGTCCCAAAACGACTGCGTAAGCGGGAAATGGGAGGTTCCTTGCGACATTTGAAGCGACATTTTCCTTAACAAAAATGGCGTCCGCGGCTTTGTTTAGGAGTTATTAACGAAAAACACGGACCAACCAAAGCGCGCCTAGTCGCTCGGTGGCACGGTCAGCGCGGCGAGCCGGGGGGAGGAGAGTGTTGTCGGTACGCCGCGATGTCGTAACAAAGAACAGTTTCTCGATTATGTCCCCGCATATCGATGAGCTTTGGATGTGTTGTAAAGACCATGATTCTGAACAACATTTCCCTTTAGACTTTTTGCCTCGCGTCTTTAGTTTACGAGATATTTGTAAAAACTTAAATCCATTTGCTGCTTCGAAATGTGTGTCACTGTCACTGGGTCATTCGGAGACCCAGTGACGAACTGCACAGATGTCTTCAGGTGTACGACAGTACCGAAAGCTAAGGGTTGTACGGTCAGGTCAACGAACTGTACAGCTGATGGTAGATAGCAGGTATACGACAATCACATGTTTCGGTTTTCCTGCAGATTTGTACGCAGAGTCGATGGGTTACTGTTCGAAAACGTCGTCCGTCTTTCTTTTAGAAAGTTTCTTAAGGGGGGCATAGGACAATAGGGACCCTAAAACACCACGCCGACCTGACATTTCTACCTCTTGCTGGGTGAAAGGACGGACGACCTTTTCGAACAGTAACCCATCAACTCTGCGTACAAATCTGCAGGAAAACCGAAACATGTGATTGTCGTATACCTGCTATCTACCATCAGCTGTACAGTTCGTTGACTTGACCGTACAACCCTTAGCTTTCGGTACTGTTTTTACAAATATCTCGTAAACTAAAGACGCGAGGCAAAAAGTCTAAAGGGAAATGTTGTTCAGAATCGTGGTCTTTACAACATATCCAAAGCTCATCTAAATCGGGACATAATCGAGAACCTGTTGGTTGTTACGACATCGTGACAAGACAACACTCTCCTCCCCCCGGTCGCCGCGCTGACCGTGCCACCGAGCGACTAGGCGCGCTCTGGTTGGTCCGTGTTTTTCGTTAATAACTCCTAAACAAAGCCGTGGACGCCATTTTTGTTAAGGAAAATGTCGCTTCAAATGACCCAAGGAACCTCCCATTTCCCGGAGTTGAAGTACTTTTGGGACACCCTGTAGTTTTCGTGGACGAACCCAGTGCGAAAGTGGGGAGCCACTAGGTTGGATAAATCTTTGTTTGGACTATTGGTATAGCGCGAACGAACCTGATGCGAAATCAGAGAGTCGCTAGGATTGTTAGTCGGCCTCGTAACTAGTATAATTTAATTGGAACGTTCAATTAGTAGATTAGGATTTTGGTCGATAATTAAGGGTTTAAGAAAATTGCACGATTTACCAAATAACACAAATATATTCTAATAAAGAATGTGTATGTACGGATGGTGGTATCGCGACTGAATTGAAGTAGAAGTGTATGTATTATTACCCAAGATGCTCGGTGTTGACGCACTGGCAATGCGGGGCCTGATAGTACTAGTAATGCCAAATAGACTTTAAACCGAACTCGCGGAGTCTGTAAGGTTAACTTTGATCGAAGGGGAACTTTAGCCCGATCTCACTAGACGTGGATTCTAACGACTGCAACACGACGTGACACTACTCGTGTCTAGACTAGTACTAACCAACGAGTGTAAAAATGCAAGGGTTTATATACCCCAAAAACGGAAGGGGTAGTCTGATTTTAATCTGCAGACACATGGGATTGCACTCTCGTTTTTTGTGGTTTTCCATTAAATGGGGCCAGAGCTCGATCTTCGTCAAGAGGGTAGATTTTTAGAAGGGGCCTGTTATCTAGGACGTTTCCTGCCAGAGACGCTCTTGAAGAGATTCCCGTGAGAAAGTCAAAGGAATATCTTCTCATATCGTAACAACTGTAATACAATCGGGAAACTTGTAAGTCGTTGACAGAATATGTTAATTACAATGGTGCTTATTTTAATCAATGAGTTTTATTTGCAAAGATATTATGTTTCTATAACGTTACTGTTAAATATCGGATATTTCAAATGTAAAAACCTAACATTTACTTCGTTTAAAAAAACCTATAGTACATTGCTGATACTTCCTGCTACAATTTTATAGTTCGAAGTTGACTAGAAGTTATATCATCACTTTATTCGAACTAGAACAGGCAATTCAAGACTATAGGTATCTAATAACATAAAAAATTCAATTAACAGCTACTGTAGATTTATTTCTTATACCTCAAAAATGTTTTAATATGGTCCTTCGACCCTATTTATCAAGTGAGTGGGATATTTTGCAAGATGCTTTGGTCAATTTCAATTACTTTAAAACTTGGAACAGAGACACTGTGCGAGAATGCTGTATTTTAAGCAGAATGAAAGACTTTCACCCTGATGAGGTAAGAAATATTAAGATCTGTATTACTGATGAAACCAGTGGCGTAACTACCGCGTGGCAAACCGCAGTTGGAGCAAACTATTCCAGGCGTACAAAACATGACCAGAGTCGCCAGATTAAGACGTGTGTCCCCACTCCACCTTCCCCTTCTACGTGACGCGTTTCGTCTCTGTCGTGCATGTGTTACAATGTCACGTGACTAATCCGGTACTGGCAGAGAGAGCGTGACTTGTTCCCCTCAATTCGTGGTCCCTCCCCTCAACTCGCGACTCTGATCAAGAGGGCGCAAAGTTAGAAAGGGCGAAATAGGAACTTGTATAAACATTTGAATAAGCACAAAAAACAAGCTGCTCAACTAAATCGTTATTAAATAAGGTTTTAAATCGAAATAATTACATATATGTGTTTAAACTAAATGTTCAAAATAAATTTCGGGAGACATCTCCGAGGAACAAGGGGCGCACCGATTCTACTTGCTCCAGGGCGCTGAAAACAATGTAGCTACACCACTGGACGAAACCCTAATAGTGAATTGCTGTTCTCGGACAGCTGCGATACTTGAACGCTATCTTTTAACTGAAATTGTTAATAATTCCATTTCAATGGATAATTGAAAAGAAAGTACACGAGGTGATAATATATGATAATTAATTATATTGGTGAATTTGATAATGTAATAATTAGAACAGCGAAAATGTGAACCAATTTGAAATTTCATATTTTACAATAAAAATATAGAGATAATTTGTTTGAAAGTGTTATACAAATCAAACACTAACTCAAACACGTGTATTATGCCAGGCCTCGGAATTATGTGCTCGCGACGGCCGGTTTTCGAAGGCTACGCCCCCTTGACCCGGCCCACAGTGTGCCAAATGGGCATTTTAGCTGGACAAAAGTCTAAATCGCCTAATTTTCTATATTTATCAATTAATATGTTTACAGTTGTATAAATTATGAATAATTATTAAATTCTTACCACAGTTAGCTGGTTTTTGTTAATTAAACAATATATTTTAAGTTATTTATAATTAAATATAAATTACAACAAAGTTAGTAATACACAACAAACAAATAGTAGATATTATCAAAGAAGACGTAATTTTTAATTATGGACAAAGAATGTAAATATAATTTACTTATTTGTTTTTTGGAGATTCAGACATATTCTAACGGGAAAAAATTATTCTTTGGTTTAGTACAGGGCTGGCGTTTAACGGCTCGCGACGGCCGATTTTCGAAGGCTACGCCCCTCGACCCGGCCGCGCGTCTCGCCCCCCGTGACGGTCCTAGTACTCGGAGCCGCTCAGGCGCGTACCATAGCGTAGCCGCTACTCGTGGCGCTTTAGGTCTACTCGCGTGTCAATATATTTCCACATTACCATCGAGGTACTACATCGAGGAACACCGCACATCCTTAAATGATTCTTCGCTCGCGTCTGCGATGCGAACAGTCACATCTGAACTTCCAGTAGATTTGACCAATTTGCCAAGCACGTCTAAACATGCGCGAAAATCATGCTATTCCAGATGGTATTAAAATTTGAACAATAGAATTAATAATTATTTTTTAAATTTATTTTACGAATTTATTTTTTTAATTAATTTTCTACAGCTGTTGTCCGAAATTATTGTGCTATATAGTGGAATAGGCCTACAAGGGATACCACTAACAAAAAAAAACGCATTGGCAATAGTACCTCGATGGTAATGCGGAAACTTATTGACACGCGTGTAGATCTGAAGCGCCACGAATAGCGCCTACGCTATGGTACGCGCCTGAGCGGCTCCGAGTACTAGGATCGTTACGGGGGGCGAGACGCGCGGCCCGGCCGGGTCGAGGGGCGTAGCCTTCGAAAATCGGCCGTCGCGAGCCGTTAAACGGCAGCCCTGGTTTAGTATAAGGTTTCAATTTATAAATAACAAATCTGCTTTATACATATGATAGTTTATTATGTTAATAAAAATATAAATTATACAAAAAAAATAACAGAGATCAAAATCAAAGTATTAAATAGTAACGTTCGGTTGCATGTACAAACATTTTCTAATTAATACTTTTCCAAAAAAATATTAAAAAATTAATCGATTTCACTATTATAACAGGAGATTCCCTTCCGAAACTACGTCAATTCCTACCATAGGAGTTATTCGTGGTGCATTAGGGAGATACCCGTATCTACAGGTTTCCACGTTACGGTCGAGGTTCTATTGTCAATCCGCTTTTTTTTGTCAGTGGTATCCACTGTAGGCCTATTCCACTATTTCGCACGATAAGTTCGGACAACAGCTGCAGAAAATAAATTTGGAAAATAAATTCGGAAGATAAATTTTAAAAATAGTTTTTAATTGTATTGTCCAAATTGTATTAATATATGGGATAACTTGTTTTTCGCGTACGTTTAGGCCCGCTTGCCACATCCGTTGTTTTACGTACGTTTTCAGACCGCAACTCCGGTCGCCGCACGTTAAAACAACGGATGTGTGCAGCGGGCCTTAGGCTACGCGTCCAGTGCATCCGACGACCGACAGACTTGGTGACGTCAGAGGCTTCGGTCCGACATTTCCAATGTGTAGGTAGGCCCGTCTGTGTGACCCTTCGAGTTTCGTCCTACATCAACCGACAGGACGGCCCTCGCGCGATATATTTCGGTGCAGCGTTCACTTCAAATAATTTTCATGTCGCCAATTTTGAAGTATCGGTATTTTTAAAAACAGGTCCGTAAAGAGGACACTTGGGGCTATATTACCATTATTTTTTTTTATTTTCTGGTGCTTTGATAGCAATGCACCTATTTAAAACAATTGCAAAATAAACTATGAAAACAAATATTTTCTGAACTGAAATAATTTTTATTAAATACTCTGATGGATTCACTATGAGTACCCAAAACTAAGTTTCATCGTTTTGTTAGTTTAGCCGTTATAATTTAATGAAAAACTTGTGACTTTGGGTATTCGGATAGTGTTATCATTTTCTTACAATTAGTTTTAAAAATGTTAAGCTTAATAAATGTGGATTCGAAAAAATCATTTAATATTGGATATCACTGTATTTGGGAAAGTGTACAGAATCTTTTGCTGCAAAGAACAATTCAATATCTTTTATAATAACATTACAATATTTGTTTACATTTGAAAAATATGTCTTTTTTACGGACGTGACTTCCTTGCAATTTTTTAGAGAAAGCCTCTCTTAAATGCATTTAGTTCTTTATTACTTTATTGTCGGAGCCACGAAGATAGACTCTGAAATCTTTCTTTGCCTCAATGGCAATTATGTGTTATAAACCTTGCAGACCTCCACGGTCAGTTGTAGGCTGCAGCTATTCATTTTTGGGGTTTCCCGTCAACCCGCACACCGTGTACAGTGGCTCTTTTATCTGTCTTCCACCTCCATGGTAGCCAAGTTGGGATGGGACACCTTTCACGTAGTGAAAAAACATTTTCAATTTGTTTATGTCCAACAAGTAGTCCAATACATTTCCCCGTACTAGCGATAGCGGAACAGCAATGGGTTAAGATATTAAACCGTTACCGCCCACTATTATGCGATTGTAGGGGGTGGCAAGGGGCCATCTCGTATGGGTCCGAACTGGTGACATTGTATTGATGCGAGCGTGAGAAGAAGATTGCCAAGCAGGACTACGGTGACGTGTTTCTAGGTACGATGCGTGCCCAATTGGATCAGAGTGGAGGAGGCAGGCCTTGTTTCACACGCATTTTCGGCTGTGTCGAAATATTGGCTACGGCGGCCACACATACCATGTAGCGTGCAACGTCGAAGTCGAAACATTGGGACTACGGGCGCGGCTGTGGTGGGGATAGGCAGACCTAGCTATGATAGGCTCGATTTGTTTATGTGCCGTTCCCGGGGCTGTCCTTTGTGAAGAGGTTCATGACAGGTCATTACTATTGAGTTGGAAGTCAGCACTTTCTCGGACAACACGTGTTGACCTCGTCAAATCATCAGCATTATGAATTGGACGCGCTAAAAACAGCTTTCTGAAAAATAGCTTCGCTGTCGATCGCCCAATAATGACCCGACCATTTGCATGCCCAATGTTTTATTGCACGTGCCGATAGCCGCTACGCTATCGTACGTCGCACAGTGGTGCAAAATCCCCAAGACATGGCAATAATTCGTTTATTATGTCATTTAAAAAATCTATGTGTATCGAAATACATTAGAGTACTAATGCATCGATCATAGATTGTAATAGAACCTAAGCACAAACACTGACATTGGAAACAACTGCGACATACATTTGAAGGAAAAAATTTTTTCTCATTTCTTTGTTGCTTTTGTGTATATGTACTCGTTGATTTTCGAAAGTTTAATAGTGTAGATATTATTCAGTGCGGTGAGTAAATTACTTCAAATTATAAAAAATACAAAGCTAATTATTAATTTTTTTGTATATTATTGAGACTCTTTGAGTCCCACCGATTTTTATTTGGTTATAATCCAAAAGTTTGCGACTTTTTGTGGTTTTTCAACAAATAAGGTCACAATGGTTTTGAAAAGAGCGAGATAAACGATTTTTTCGAATCCATATTTATTAAGCTTAAGATATTTAAAACTAAGAAAATGAAAACACTATCTGAATGATGTCTTTCAGTTTTTTCAAGAATCAGATGATCAATGAAATAATAATTAAAATAAACGACAATTAAAAATAATGTTATCTTGTTTATCCCTTCGCCATTAATTAGTATTTCCATGTATATATTCAATTTTACGTTACAAATCACAAAATATCATAATTTCTACTATATGTATACTATAAAGAATAACAACTATCGAACACTACCGAATAAAACTATCGAATAAAAACTATTTAAGGTCTTATTAGGCGATGGCAAAGGAATGGTTAATTATGTTCACTTCGTGCTAGAAGGCGAATGTCGTCTCATAGAACATATGACCGTACACGAGCAGTACATCTCTAGTGGAAACGTACGATATGAATTATACCATCCCAGTATTTCTGAAACGATGAGGAAATCTGATTCGTTAAAAGCAGGAATCGACAAAGAAACAAAGAACCAAGTAAGACAACAGTAATTTACAACAATAATTTTTATGGAAAAATACTCGTCATACTATGATAACGATGAATATTTATCTCTTCGAAAATTAATAATAAAACCAATTTATTCGGAGAGATTTTTCGTGCCTTAAAATTTCGTAACATGTTTATTGTTTTTTTTAACATCCACTCTTTAATTACGTATTATCTCTGTTCTACTAATTGTAAATGCGGCATTATGTTTGCATATCTTGTGATTCTGTGGGATGTGTTAAAGAAATTGTTGCTCTATAATTCAAAAAATTCATTTAAAAAATAACATAAATATCTACGTATGTAAAGTATTAAATAACTAAACTCCTTCTTTTTACGAGTGTCATATAACAAAAACAAATTAATTTTAAAGCGGAGCAGCCAAGACAGTGCAGCTAATGACCATGCCTCGGCCATGGAATTATTACGTATGTCTGAACAATCAAAATTACTTGCAGAACAAATCGATCATGACCGTTCTAGTATCATTACGACTACACTGTTGGACGTTGTAAGTACTATAAATATTTCAAAATTATATTGAACAAGAAATTTCCAGTGAAATCTTGTATTGCAAAGTGTGTCCCACGTACTTACTCTATCCACCTAAAATATCATAGTTATTTTTAACAATACGTGAAAATGTTTCAAATAAAAGTTGTCGGGTTTAAAGCAATTAATAATATATTAATATCGATAAAATGGTACATTCTTAATAAAACAGAGTACATACCAAGGAGTACCCTAGTAGCATTTATGGCTGGCACTTTGTTGGACCTTCGTTGGAAGATTGTTTGGTCAACCGTTACAAATGTCGCCTTTTTTTGCAGTTGAACGATCATGGCCAACGCAGGGCCAACGTAGAATCAATGTAGGGCCAACTTATAGCCGACGTAACTACCACCAATCTACCGCGTAACGCCGCGCCAAACCTACACAGATGTCTTGTGCATGATCTGAGTTACTAGATATGTCAACAAATTTAAATAAAAATATCTAAACGAATCTAAAAATGCGGAGGCCCATTCTGAAGAAATCCGAAAGGGTTTTCTTATACTATATGAGCAGTATTCCTTGCCTTTCCCTTGGAAAATGGAAAAATTAAATAAGTAAATAAATTCCAAGGCTGCACAACATAAAACTTTGGTGGATCACGCAAAAATAAGAAATTGTGAGTATATTCAGAAATACGAAAAAAAATCAATTTGGACTAGAACATATTTTTGGTTGCAGCTATATATTTCTGGCGTCTGTTAGACGATATACAGGGTGTCCCAAAACGACTGCGTAAGCGGCAAATGGGAGGTTCCTTGGGTCATTTGAAGCGACATTTTCCTTAACAAAAATGGCGCCCGCGGCTTTGTTTAGGAGTTATTAACGAAAAACACGGACCAACTAGAGCGCGCCTAGTCGCTCGGCGGCACGGCAGCGCGGCGAGCCGGGGGGAGGAGAGTGCTGTCGGTACGCTGCGATGTCGTAAAAACCAACAGTTTCTCGATTATGTCCCGATTTCGATGAGCTTTGGATATGTTGTAAAGACCACGATTCTGAACAACATTTCCCTTTAGACTTTTTGTCTCGCGTCTTTAGTTTACGAGATATTTGTAAAACCAGTACCGAAAGCTAAGGGTTGTACGGTCAGGTCAACGAAATGTATAGCTGATGGTAGATAGCAGGTATACGACAATCACATGTTTCGGTTTTCCTGCAGATTTGTACGCAGAGTCGATGGGTTACTGTTCGAAAACGTCGTCCGTCTTTCTTTTAGAAAGTTTCCTAAGGGAGGCATAGGACAATAGGGACCCTAAAACGCCACGCCGACCTGACATTTTTACCTCTTGCTGGGTGAAAGGACGGATGACGTTTTCGAACAGTAACCCATCGACTTTGCGTACAAATCTGCAGGAAAACCGAAACATGTGATTGTCGTATACCTGCTATCTACCATCAGCTGTACAGTTCGTTGACCTGACCGTACAACCCTTAGCTTTCGGTACTGTCGTATACCTGAAGACATCTGTGCAGTTCGTCACCGAATGACCCAGTGACGGTGACACACATTTCGAAGCATTTTCAATTACAAGTTTTTACAAATATCTCGTAAACTAAAGACGCGAGGCAAAAAGTCTAAAGGGAAATGTTGTTCAGAATCGTGGTCTTTACAACATATCCAAAGCTCATCGAAATCGGGACATAATCGAGAAACTGTTCTGTTACATCGCGGCGTACCGACAACACTCTCCTCCCCCCGGCTCGCCGCGCTGACCGTGCCACCGAGCGACTAGGCGCGCTCTGGTTGGTCCGTGTTTTTCGTTAATAACTCCTAAACAAAGCCGCGGACGCCATTTTTGCTAAGGAAAATGTCGCTTCAAATGACCCAAGGAACCTCCCATTTACCCCTTACGCAGTCGTTTTGGGACACCCTGTATTTAAATGTTGGCAGATTTTCGTTGGGCCAATGTAGTAGTATTGTCGTAAATTTCACGTTAATTAACCGACTATAATAACTGTTATAATCCCGTATGTTGGGGATTTGTAGGCAAAATCACTAACCATATCCCAACTAACTCCCAACCGTTGGGTGCCGTTGGCCAACCATAAATGCTACGAGGAAGTTGTTGTTAAGTATTAACAATTTCGCTTTATTAATATCAATAATAATAAAGGATAATAATAAATGAATATATGAAATAAATTACCGTCTGCATCAACATTACTTTTAAGGTTGCCGCACACTAGACCGGCCCGTCCCGTACCGGCACCGTTCCGGCGCAACACGGATGGTGCTGTTTGCCGCACACGATTAAATCTTTAATGGTGTGGCCATTGATTTACATTGGAGAATGACAAAACAACCGCGCCGGAACGGTGCCGGTACGGGTCGGGCCGGTCTAGTGTGCGACAACCTTAATCGTCACATTTATTTATTTTCATTACATAAAGTTTTACACAAATACACTCAAAACAACTTTATTAATAATACACTCAAATACACTCAAAACAACTTTATTAATAATGTAAAAAAATAGAGCATCTTACTTGATTAATACATTATTAATACTGAGGTGGCGTAGGTTGGTAAGAATTATACACCGATTTCCTAACCACACTCTTGATTTTATACACGAAGTTTATTTAACAAAACAATTTAGAAACACGTGATATTACTAGCGAGAACATAGAAGTCGGGACCGCAGTGAAAGAATTGCGGAATACGACTAACCTCTCTCGCCAGTGGTAGACAAAGTAATGAGGCCCTCCGACGATTTCGGAGGGTTATTTATTTGGTCCTTGAACAGGACAGATTGTCCCGCGAAAGAAAGACGGATGAAGGCTGGCAGAAAAACCCGCCGGTCGCTACAACGTCCAACGAAAAGTCCCTTGGTCGTGCGAGGCCAGCTATCAGGTATGTACCGCTGGGAGCTGACAAGAAGCTCCCTGGCAGGAATGCGGTGACGTAGGCAAGAATGCACACCCGATTGGTTGGCTTGGAAGGGGCGCAGCTAGGCTCACACGCAATTTCGGCGAGAGCGTTCTATTGGCCGAAGCAGTCACACACTACTCGAGTAAATACGGGAATCCTACTAAATACTATGCGTCATGTGACGTAAGCAGTCGAAACGGCGTGATCACGCGGCGACTACGGGAGCGTCAGAGGTGGGGATGGGGCGGAGTTAGCTGGAGACCCCTCTTGCCTCTGTGCCCCCCCCCCCCGGGGAGCTTCTTATCAGCACTCAACAATACGTATACCTGAGGTAGCTGGACTCGTCACGAACCAAGGACACTCGCTGGCGGGACAGTATCGGCCCGGGCGATTCAGGCTGCCAGATGCGTCGGAGGACCCATCATAAGCAAGCTCGTACCGGGCCCAGGTAAAAACTCTAAAAAACGCTTTTGAAATAATGGGATACCGAATTCCCCGGGCCCTGGTAGCAACGACGTCGCTACAATACAAAACATGAGAACTGAATCATTATATCTGTGGTTGTCAGTAAAAACGCCGCATGTCACAATTTCAAAAAATTTGAGTTTCTACGTTAATTGAACTTTAGATTATAGGATTTACGTATTTACCAGAAAAAAAGTCAAGAAAACAAATTCGAAAGGCTCAAAAAATTAATGCAATTTAACCAATGTCCTACGTTCAATTCATACGTATTAGGCAAAACAACATAAGTCCTCAATATTTTGAGATTACGACAATTATTCGTATCTTTTAGTTGTGATTTCTGTTTTTTCTATTTTTATTAATCTGCTTATACTAAATTTATTTTGTATAAAATAAAACGACAAAAATTAAGTATAATTTATATTTTTTTATTTTACAACAAAAAAAGAAAAAAAAAGACAAAATCATTTTTCCTCATTAATTTCTAATGCTTCCTTGATTTTTTTAGATCCTCTATTACCTCATTGGTGCTATTAATTTGAATCGATGTTTAATGAATTGATATCAGGATCATTGTTTGGTACATTTTTTGCTGTTAATAGATGACTATAAAATGATCTGACATCAGGATCAATGAGTGGATAAATGATAACTTAATAAATCTCTTTTCTTTTCATCGGATATTCTCAGAGGACCTGCATACAACAATTTTAAGGTCTGACTTAGGCATCTAGTGAAATTTTTTTTTCTTCTTAAACCTAATTTAAGGAAGGGCTCTTGCTCTTCTAAGCATTCTTTATATGATACAATACCCATATTCTTTAGTATATACAGGGTGTCTCAAAATTCCTTCAGCTCCCGGAAATGGGCGGTTCCTGAGGTCATTTGAAGCGACATTTTCCTTTTGCAAAATGTTGTCCGCGGCTTTGTTTAGGAGTTATTAACGAAAAACACGGACCAACCAGAGCGCGCCTAGTCGCTCGGCGGCACGGTCAGCGCGGCGAGCCGGGGGGAGGAGAGTGTTGTCGGTACGCTGCGATGTCGTAACAACCAACAGTTTCTCGATTATGTCCCGATTTCGATGAGCTTTGGATATGTTGTATAGACCACGATTCTGAACAACATTTCCCTTTAGACTTTTTGCCTCGCGTCTTTAGTTTACGAGATATTTGTAAAAACTTGTAATTGAAAATCTATCGATGTTCATATTACTATCTCCTCTCCAACTTCGATGAGCTTTCTATATGTTGTCAAGACCACGATTCTGAACAACATTTCCCATTAGACTTTTTGCCTCGCGTCTTTAGTTTACGAGATGTTTGTAAAAACTGGTAATTGAAATTGATCGATGTTCATACTACTATCTCCTCTCCGATTTCGATGAGCTTTGGATATGTTGTCAAGACCACGATTGAATAACCATTGTTGTATAACCATGTCAAACTTATTTGAAAGTCATTGAAATCGGTGAGCATCCACATAATCTTTACCCGACTTATGGCAACTTTACCCGAACGAGAGAAGAAGCAGAAACTGATTGCATTAAAAACTTACTTATTCAGCCGTAAATCCATTTGCTGCTTCGAAATGTGTGTCACTGTCACTGGGTCACTCGGTGACGAACTGCACAGATGTCTTCAGGTGTACGACAGTACCGAAAGCTAAGGGTTGTACAGTCAGGTCAACGAACTGCACAGCTGATCGTAAAATGACAACCGAAGGGATGCGCGGTCACGTAAACGATCCGGGCTTTCACCTTCACTTTCCGAACGATAAATAAATCGTTTGTTTCACACAGATAACACATAGCTATGCACTATGCACTAATAACATTTTCACTATCTTTTGCATTGCAGCACAAATCACAATACACGTCCATTTATCCAGAAACAGGTAGAAATCCAGGTGCGCATAGCGGGTATACGGTGTTGTCCCTCCTGTTCGTTGTCCATAAATTAGTCCTGTGGTCAGGCCGGGAATTGCAGCACTGGTGATTGGTGGCAGGTACGCGATCGCAGTAAAATCCAAGGGGCACACTCCACAAAGAATGATGTTGAAGACTAACTGCAGTTTTCGGAAGATGCTTCGACCACCCCCAAATAACCCCACCACGAAGCAAAACTGAGCTGGAGGAAAAGTTCAAAACACAACACGTGTTTTGCAGACATGGAAAGTAAGAATCTGCGTGCATTGTCACTGTTGCCTTTCCTCCGGAACAAAAAACAGAGATCCACGTCTCCATGGGGTTATGCCATAAATCGAAACTGGGCAGTTACACAAAGGTCTTCACAGAGTACGCGGACGGAAAGATTTCCTTCCGCACGGGCGCGCAGTGGCTCAGTGGATGAGACTCGCGACGTCGCGACTACGAACTCGTAGTCCCGGGTTCGAATTCCGCCGTCACCTCTGAGATTTTTCTCAAGTGATTCATACTGTAGCCGCCCAGGTGGTTCGGAACCCACCTTAATAAACTGTAGGTCCTATAGCTATAAGTTAGTTATAGATTATAGTTATAAGTTATAGTTATAAGCTATAGTTATAAGCTATATATAAGTCGTCGCTAATGACCAAAGTAGTCGATGCGACGTAAAAACACAATATAACTAACTAATTTCCTTCCGCACGTGTCGTATTTGGGCACCTCTTTCTAAGCTGTGCAATTAAGCCATAAAAAACTTTCGGTGGGCGCCGCTTGACCCTTGCCGAGGCAGTCACGGTTCAGGAGAAAAGGCAAGAGTGACAATGCACGCAGATTCTTACTTTCTATGTCTGCAAAACACGTGTTGTGTTTTGAACTTTTCCTCCAGATCAGTTTTGCTTCGTGGTGGGGTTATTTGGGGGTGGTCGAAGCATCTTCCGAAAACTGCAGTCAGTCTTCAACATCATTCTTTGTGGAGTGTGCCCCTTGGATTTTACTGCGATCGCGTACCTGCCACCAATCACCAGTGCTGCAATTCCCGGCCTGACCACAGGACTAATTTATGGACAACGAACAGGAGGGACAACACCGTATACCCGCTATGCGCACCTGGATTTCTACCTGTTTCTGGATAAATGGACGTGTATTGTGATTTGTGCTGCAATGCAAAAGATAGTGAAAATGTTATTAGTGCATAGTGCATAGCTATGTGTTATCTGTGTGAAACAAACGATTTATTTATCGTTCGGAAAGTGAAGGTGAAAGCCCGGATCGTTTACGTGACCGCGCATCCCTTCGGTTGTCATTTTACGATCAGCTGTGCAGTTCGTTGACCTGACTGTACAACCCTTAGCTTTCGGTACTGTCGTACACCTGAAGACATCTGTGCAGTTCGTCACCGAGTGACCCAGTGACAGTGACACACATTTCGAAGCAGCAAATGGATTTACGGCTGAATAAGTAAGTTTTTAATGCAATCAGTTTCTGCTTCCTCTCTCGTTCGGGTAAAGTTGCCATAAGTCGGGTAAAGATTATGTGGATCCTCACCGATTTCAATGACTTTCAAATAAGTTTGACATGGTTATACAACAATGGTTATTCAATCGTGATCTTGACAACATATCCAAAACTCATCGAAATCGGAGAGGAGATAGTAGTATGAACATCGATCAATTTCAATTACAAGTTTTTACAAATATCTCGTAAACTAAAGACGCGAGGCAAAAAGTCTAAAGGGAAATGTTGTTCAGAATCGTGGTCTTTACAACATTTCCAAAGCTCATCGAAATCGGGACATAATCGAGAAACTGTTGGTTGTTACGACATCGCAGCGTACCGACAACACTCTCCTCCCCCCGGCTCGCCGCGCTGACCGTGCCACCGAGCGACTAGGCGCGCTCTGGTTGGTCCGTGTTTTTCGTTAATAACTCCTAAACAAAGCCGCGGACGCCATTTTTGCTAAGGAAAATGTCGCTTCAAATGACCCAAGGAACCTCCCATTTCCCGCTTACGCAGTCGTTTTGGGACACCCTGTATAACTGTTTTAAAAAAGTAGTTCTGATTCAACTTTTATAATATTATCCTAACAAAATGTTTTCCATCTAGGGTTTAACCGTGATCATCAGATAAAGTAATTTCATCTATGTATGCTTTAAGGTTCTTGAAGTTTATTAATCTTTCGTTTCCGTAATATTTGTTGCTTCAAAGCATTGTTGGAAGGAAGATGTGGTTGAATGGCTATATCTGTGTTTCAGCAATTACATTCCTAACTATTTTACACGGTTTCTCGTCCGCAAGTTCAGCAACATAACTGTTTTACTTTGCATTCAATGTCTATCACTAGAGACCGAGATGCTTCTGGACGTTCTGGAGCATGATTGTGTTGACAGTGTGGTGAGAACGAATGCTGTATTTTCCATCAATAAGCTTTGTATTTGCTGTTCCCTTACAGTTACAGCTGTCACCTTTCTTTCCTTTCTTTTCGCACGCCCAGTAGTATAATTCGTCCCTATTTCTGAATTTACAATATACAAAATCACTGATGCAGTTTTTGGTTTCCCGCGAATAGTGGAAAGAATTTGAACTTCTTGTTCCACACCATTATGACTCGAACCAGAATTCATATCGTTTAATACTTTGGCACACAGCACGTCTATACCGCACAATCATAAGACGAATACTGTATTAAATAGAAATTGATGGTTTGTATGTGGACATTGCCGGCGAAACTCGATATCAATGAAAACGTTTGTCGGTGAAATGATTGTCGTTGAAATAATTGTCGGTGAGTTAAGGTTAACCCATCTCATTTCGTCTCACGGGTAGAGATTAGTTGTCGTGGTTTCGTTGATATTTTGTTATGTTTTCTGTTATTGTTGATTGTTGTTATACTAGACAGCTTTACTGACCCGTCATCCTAATGATAAATATACCTCGGTAGTACTTATTAAGAATCTATCATTTTATCGACATTGAGCAAGAAAAGTTATTCCATTTAAAAAAACAAAAGTGGCCTTCATGTCTCCTTGACGCGTCCGCTTGTTAAAAAACTGCTATGACTATATTATTAATTGCTTTAAACCTTACAATTTTTATTTGAAACACTTTCACGTATGTGTTAGTTAAGTTAAATATTCTAAACATACTATGTAGGTGCACGAATGGCACAAAATTACGGACGTAGTAGAAATGTTGATGAGACAACCGTCCACCATTTCTCAACAACGTTATCCCAAAGGCGTACGGACGATTTTTATGCAAATTTGTACGTTTGAAAGAGGCGCCTGTTTTGGCTTAGGTAATATCTTCGATAATTTTAATGTCATTCTACTACTATTGTACCTTACTATCATTTAAACATATACAGTTCTAACAATACATCACTCGCGTGCATGTTCATTAATATATTCGCTGTCATCATTTGTTTTGGTCACAGCGTCTTTACATTCATAATATGTCTCTAAATGACGTGTGCACTCTCTAGAAAATATTATAAAATTTAACAACTAAAGCCGTTAATTTTCTGAATACTACATGAGTTTAAATAAAATTTCTTTATGCAAAATACAATATAGTTGCATTGTAAATTTATCACGAGTTTACAACGTTAAAAACAAATATGTTGTACAGTTATATGTATACATATGCGTTGTGATTATGGTCGGTAATATAATCGTCTCGAAAGGTTAACTCATGTAATATTCGTTTATATTTATATGTGTAATTAAATGTTACAGTGAGATTATCATCATATATCATGGAAATATGGCATCGATTACGTTCAATTAATACACATTTCCTCCGATATACATTCGATAAACAAGGTATTGCTTGCAATTTAAGTAGATACTTCATGTAAACATCAGAAAACGTGGTGCAATATCTTTAAATTATAACTTTATACACAAAAGATTGTTCCTTCGACAATAAATTGAAAAAAATCATTTGTTTCGCACAACTCACCCCAGTAGCATTTATGGTTGGCCAACTGTGGCCAACGGTTGGGAGTTAGTTGGGATATGGTTAGTCGTTTTGCCTACAAATCCCCAACATAGGGCCTACGATGAAAAATTATTATAATTTGCCAACAAATATCCACCGTTGGGCCTACCATTATTATAGTTGGTTAATTAACAAGAAAATGTTTGCCAACATTTAAATATTGTACGTCTAAATATGAGACGTTAGAAACATTGCTACAACTACAAAATTGTAGCTGTCGCGCAATAATGGTTGGCCCACTAAAGTTTTATTGTGTTCAGCCTTGGAATTTATTTATTTCATTAATTTTTCCATTTTCCAAAGGAAAGGCAAATAATACCGCTCATATCGTATAAGAAAACCCTTTCGGATTTCTTCAGAATGGGCCTCCGCGTTTTTAGATTTAGATATTTTGATTTAAAATTCTAGTAACCCAGATCATGAGCATCAATGCTCAAGATATCTCTGTAGGTTCTGTAGGCGGTAGGCGGTAGGCGGTTCGGGTTCCAGTCCGACGTGGCTATAAATAGTTTTTTTCCTTTTTTTCCAATTTTTAGCGTGGAAATACATTGTTTATATATTATTTATGATATACTGTAAAAACAACCATAAAGTAGAAGATCAGAATAATATGTGAACGGGCCCAGTTGTGTTAAGATTATATGGTTGCAGAGCAAGATCGCGTTAAATTAGCTTACGCCGATTACGCCGATCGCGCGCGTGAAATACGGCAATGTGTACGCTGGAGCTATACGATACGAAGTGAAGAAGTACAGAACGCCTCTTAGATGTGCGCTACGATCGTTCGTCAGAGCGGGACGTTCAAACTTCTCAATACTCCCCCTCGAGTGGAGCGCTATTTCTCCCATCCGTACTCGTCGGCTGAACCCCCAGCAGCTTCGCACATCTTGGTCAGGACATTAGCCGACATATCCTCCATGGGCACGTACTGGAGCTCAATGTGGCCCTCCCTCAAAGTGTCCCTCGCGAAGTGGTGCCTGATGTCGATGTGCTTCGACCTCGCATGGAACGTCTGGTTCCTGTCGAGGCAGTGTGCCCCTCGATTGTCGCACCCAATCACGATTCCGCCAACATCGCGGAATCCGATCTCCGACAGGAATTTGCGAAGGTAGAGAGCCTCCTTCGCGGCCTCGGAGAGATCCATGTATTCCGCCTCAGTGGATGACAGCGCTACGGTGCGCTGCTCTCTGGACTCCCAGGTGACGACTGCGCTGTTCAGAACAAATGCAACCCCCGTGTAGGATCGGCTGTCCGTGGGACGTCCAGTCCAATCGGCGTCCACGAATCCGCGGAGACGCTCCGAATCCCTGGTATAGACCCCTTAAAGTATCGGAGGACTCGCTTCGCCGCTCTCCAGTGCTGCAGTTTGTGACTGGAACAGAACTGGCTGAGACAACTCACTATGTGTGCTATGTCCGGCCTCGTCGCAACGGCCAAGTAATTCAAGGCTCCGACCAGTTCGCGATACGACCTCCTCAGCGCCTCGTCGTCTGGTTCCCCGTCTGCCTCGATGAGTTTATCGCCCTGCGCCATTGGAGTAGATATAGGTTTCGATTCCTCCATTCCGAATCGGCGCAAGAGATCACGAATGTACCCAGACTGCGACATCGTGATACGGTCCTTGGTTCTGGTGATCTCTATGCCGAGGCAGTAGTTGACGTCTCCCAGGTCCTTGATCTCGCCAGGTCGCTTAATAATATAGCAGTTGAAGAAGCGACGTAAAACAAACAAACAAAAGGTCCTTGATTTCGAATTTCTGCAACAACCCATCTCGGAAGAAGTTCAAATCACTCAGTTTTACTATACGCAATTAAAATGTCGTCCACGTGAACGAGCACGAGTAGGATATTCCCCCCTCGCCGTGAAGAGTAAACGCAGGGATTCGCGATGCTCAGTTTCAGGTCCAAGCTGCGCAGCTTCCGGTCGAGTCTCTCGTTCCAGCGGTTTCTGGCCTGTTCTAAGCCGTATAGTGATCTTTGCAGACGACAAACTTTATCGCCCCCCCCCCTCGAGATCCCTGAGCATTCCCTTCGCTTTCCTTCCGATCGGGTCCTGACCACCTCTTCTGCGAACGATTCCGCTCAACGAATCGGCAAGCGACTCCGGCAGCTCCATGAATATTTCCTCCTCGATGGTCCCGTTCAGGTATGCCGATGTGAAGTCCAGTTGATGGACCCTCAAACCATACTTCATGGCCAGAGCGAGTAATATACGTGCGCAGTTCAGTCGTGCTACAGGCGCGAACGTGTCGTGGTAGTCGATCCCCGGCTCTGCGTGAATCCTTTGGCGACGACCCTCGCCTTCCGTTTCTCGATCGCTCCTTGTTCGACACCCGATCACGTGGTCATCTCTGAGACGGTCGACGATACGCCAGGTATCGTTCCGCACGTGACAGTCTACCTCATTTATAATTAGTTCTTTCGATTCCTCCGCGTCCGGTCCGTTCAGAGCCTGCTTCCAGGATACTTCAGCTAAGTTAGCGAAGTTCACGTTTGGCTTCTGTTCCTCGGAGTTCGCCTGGAGATCTGGAGTCGTCCTGGTCTCGTCCAATGTTTGCGACGTCGGGTGAAGCACAGGTTCCGCGCTTGACTCATTTGAGTCCTGCGCGCCTCCTTGGTCTTCCCGGGCCTCTTCTTGGGGTTTCCTCCATGCACGCGTCTCTTCTTGGGGTTTCCTCCATGCACGCGTCTCTTCTTGGAGTTTCCTCCATGCACTCGTCTTTTCTTGGGGTTTCCTCCATGCACGCGTCGCCCCCGGTTCCTTCCACGGCACGTCGGTTTTCTCTTGGTATCTCCTCATAGTTGTCTTGGGGTTCCAGATCGATGCGCAGCTCTGCGAACACAGGCGCATCGCCGCCCTTTTGTTCTTCATGCTCGCTCCGACTCGACTCCGGTCTGTTGGGTTGTACGAGATCCTGAGACCTTCCCTTGGACTGGACGTGGAAGAACTTCACGTCCCGGGAGACGGTCACTCTTCGGTCGCTTCGCAGCCACAACCGGTAACCTTTTGACGAGTCGTCGTAGCCGAGGAATGTACACTTGATTCCGCGCGGCTCGAATTTTTCCTTTCCGGAAACCTTGTTCAGCATGTCAGCTTCTTCTCCAAAGATCCGCAGGTGGCCAACGCGTGGACGTCTTCCGTGCCACTGCTCGAATGGCGTCTTCTCGTTGGGGACCGCAGTGACGCACCGGTTCCTAATATAATTCGCGGTGGCGACCGCCTCTGCGCAAAACGTTGTAGGGAGTCTGGCCTGCGTCAGCAGACAGCGAACTATCTCGACGAGCGTGTGGTTCTTGCGTTCCGCAATGCCGTTCAGCTGGCTCCTTATTCTTCTTCCGGTCTGCTTCTCGTCAAGGCTCTTGTAGTCCCTGAATACTTGGAACACTTCGTCCTTACCGTACATAAACCATACTTCGGTCCATCGAGAGTGATCGTCTGTAAACATTACGAAATACTTAGCCCTTCCTCACGACTCTGGCCGAATTGGTCCGCAAACGTCCGTGTGGATGATCTCCAATAATTCTGACGCGGTTGTCCGCGGAATGGTAATGCCGTTACCTTAGCTCTCGAGCACACCTCGCACGGGGGTAACGTCTTATCGTCTTCCAGATGGAGTGCTAGCACGGCTTCCTTCCTTTCCATTTCAAGGAGGTCATCTCGGTTAACGTGACCGAGTCGTTCGTGCCAGACAGTCATCGGAGTTTGCAGTCTTTTCTTCTCGATCACGAAGTATAAATTGCCGATTCTGTTTGCGGTCAATAATTCCGCTCCATCCTTGCTCTCGATCCGGGTGCTTTCTTTTGTGAACGTGACTTTGTTTCCGGCATCTGTAATTTTTCGACAGACATTAAATTACCTCGTAAGTCAGGAACATGAAGCACGTTTCCAAGATGAATATTCCTAGGGTTGCTTCCATCACTGCCGACGAATCGCACGGTCCCCCTTGCAGTCACTTCAGTAGACGAGTCGCACGCCAAGTTCAGTCTGACGTTCTCAGTATTTACGACGTCTTCGACACGTTCCCTGTCATAACACAGGTGTGAGGTGGATCCACTATCGAGACACCATTTGTAGCGGTTCGGGCCTTCTTCAGTGTTGAACGATACGTCACGTCCAATCGACGCGACGTAAGGAAAGACAAGTCTTCGGCCGCGGAGGCTCTCCCTCCCTCCCTCTCTCCCTCCCAGGCCACCTGAATAACTAGGTTGCTGTTAAGGGACGCGTACAGGACATATGAAGGTCAACTCCGTTTTTAAATTTCTATGATATACTTTTCTATGTATTAAGAAACCGTTTTAACACGTTTATCACATTTTTTCTAACGAAATTATCATAGTTAAACGTTGACAACCGGAAATTTCTTTTCGAGAACCGGAAATTTAGAGTTGAAATACCTTTTTGGCTCCAGTGTATGTCGAAGCTAACATGAATTATAGCTTCAATAGTATTTCAAAAGATAAATTGCCTCTTATAATAAAATACATATAGGTGAGAACATGCACAATCGGAGGATAGTGTCCACGACAAACGTCCGATGCTTTTTGGTGCCCCGATACTTCTTGAATGAACATAATCGAGCAAACATTTGGGAACACGTGAAACTGTTCATGGACTCAAAATATCCGACTAGGAAGGAGCTATTCGATAAGTTCGTCCTGGACCGAAAGTACATAATATACACATTTGCCAGAGCTGTGTAAAATAGTATTTTAAATAGTAAATAGCGAATAAAATATTTCTTTTATTTGATGCAAAAAAATTTTTTAAATGTAGTATTTGAGAATACCTAATATTCGAAACAGTAAATAGCAGACAAAATATTTTTTTATGCAAAAAGTTTTTAAAGTAGTATTTGAAAATTTTACTTGAATAATTAAAATATTTGGATTTCGACTTCAAAAATTTTATTTATTTTAGTTCATTTTCTCTATTTTAAATATCTCGCTACATGAGTACAATAATTGTTTCCTACTGGCAATACATTGTATGTTTATATTATATTATTTATCAACATTTGTTCTTAAATATCTTCGTATTAAAACGTAACCAGAAAACACATTCAATTTTATTAGAAATACCTTTTACTACCATTATCTAAAACATGTTTTTCAATGTTGTCTAATAACTCGACGATAGAAACTCTTGAATTTTACAATAAAAATAGATTGAAAAACCGCATTACACAAAGAAAAGAAAAAGGACGCGCAGGCTGTTGAGTGGGCGCGGTAAATTCAACATATGAAATCTATTTCCAATATATTTTATGTCAAATTATTAAAATAAATTATCTTATTTCGAATTTCAGATTGTTAAAATGGAAATATTTTATTTTTGAAACTATATAACCTGTTTTAAATACTATTTTTTTAAGCCAAATAAAATCTAAAATATTAAATAATATTTGAAATATTTATTTCGCCAAGTATATCTCTGCTCACTTTTGATCACGAGATTATTTTCTTGTTCATAGGTGGCGACAATACAAAAAACTATTAGTCAACACGATTGGCAAACGAGGACGGCGAATCCACAGTAATGTAACTATGCATGACGTGCCTTACTCTATAAGAATCGAAAACGACGTGGGTGTGTCAAACAATTAATTGCTGCGGCATTGAAAACGAAATGTTTTATAGATAAAGATTTTATTTTACATAGTTTCAATCCTAAAAAATCGTTTAAGATTACAAATCTTATTATTCGAGCGTCACTATAAAAATATTTTCATACAAATAAAAAATACTTTATCAACATTGAAACGTTACATGTCTTTGGTCGTAGATATATATTTATATGTATATTGATATATTTCACGAAAATTCACGTTTGTTATTCGGTAACGTTAAACCCTGTGACAAAACTCGCGATACAGTGAGTATTAAGTACTGATTAGCAAGTCCGCGCTTACTCTTCTATAACTTGTACATCTCAAATTTACAGTTCAGTTACTGAATATTATTTTCACCGACTTCTTTGTTACTGTTTAAAGCGGTTCAATTCCAATGCACACTTTTCGAAGTCGATCTTTCATCATTAACAATTAATAAGTACGTCGTGAAAAGCATTTATATTAAACTCTATTGATACATATACGCTTATTTATCTGCAATGTATTGTTTCTGTGTCTTTTTTGTACATTTGGTCAACTAGAAATAAAATTATAATATAATCCCTTAGATACAATATGTAGCACTATGATAAGTAGACTCCGGATATTTATGCAAAATAAAAATTTTCTGCATCATGTGCAAGAAACAGGAGCGAAATAGACAATTTTCTCTCTTCTTTAATTATTGTTATAAGTCAAAAGCAGTATGTTGATATTCTTAAATTCGTTTGATATGTTTACTGTTTTTACCGTCATATTTTTTCCATATGTGCATAAAATCCGCAGTCTACCGATCAATATATTAGCGTAAATACATTATTCTATATTTGATGAAAAGCTGAAAAAATTCAACGCCAAACAGATGTGACGTCACTTGATCTTCACAACAACTTTAAGCCTTAATAATAGTTAAAGGAGTCCACCAGCGTCGCGGCGGAACGTTAATTTGGGGCCCACGGCTAGCACTGTTTGGCAGTGTACCCAATTAACTCAAGAACCAAATATTTGTGTATAATTTATTTTTTCTTAAGTTGTGAATCTAAATTGTTTGTATTTTTTTGACCGCGAAAGGGGCCCACGGCTGCAGCCCATAAAGCCCATGCTTTGATCTACCGCTGAAGTCCGCTGTAGAAACGAAATGAATGTGTGTGCTGGTGAGCAAACTGCGAATACTTATGCATTTATACCACATTTCACTATGTAAAAGACAATAAAACATAACGAAAATTTCATTGAACATTTTCTGAAATTTTGTAAGTTTTTATAAAAACTGAAAACAACAGAAACATTAACAGTCTAGTAACGTGTCATCGCATAAGTAAATTGTAGAAATGCGTTTGTGCGTATAATGCGTCATTCAAAAGCGTGCATGTAACATTGGAGGAAGACTGCAACTAGTAGTAAGACTAAGGAAATTGTCATAATCTTTGAAGTTTTGCTCACATTCCGTAGAATCACTTTTTATGACATTGAAATATATGGATCTCATAAATCGAAAGAAAAATGGCACCGAGTAGATTGAGTAGATGGTAAAACGTGTTTAGAATGTTGGGTACACAAAACAGGTTGATCTTTCATTGTCTACATGAACTGAAAATAAGTTTTGTAAACGGAATTAACCATTCGAAAAACTCTGCAGAACTTACTATAAAATAAATACAACGACACAAAGAGACGAAATCGAATGGCGCCCCAACATCGAAGTTTGAAATGAGTTATGGCAACCATAAAAGAGATCATTAATCTTTAAAAAAAAACTGATATTTTCATTATATAAATAAATATCTGGTGGATTTAGCGAAGAAAAAAAATGTTCACCACATACAAACATGATTTTCTCATTGAAAGTCACGTGAAGGTCAACATATCGCACATCGTTGAATTTGTTATTTTTTATGATCTATAAGACTGTTGTAATGAAAATATGTAGTTCAATTTAAAAAAATCTTCGATGACCTTGAAATCTAAAAAAAAAACTGACTTTGAGAACTTTGCAATACTACTAAAAGAATACTCTTTTACTCTGACCTTTTTCCTATCATAAAAAATAAGTGAAATATTTAAGATGATCAAGTTAGGTAAAATACTAGGTGTACTAGTTAGGTGTACTAGACTACTGATCGAAAATTTCTGGTCTATAATAAAGAATTAGTAAGATGCGAAAGTCTATCTCATTGTGTTTACTGAAAATTGGTTAAAAACATGCCTACCCGATGCAAAGCGATAATCACAAATGGAGATTTGTTTCTACACGTAGTACACAGCTTACTACACAGATTACTTCTTGCATAGTGTGCATGGTCTACGCCAGGGGTCGGCAACCTGCGGCTCGCGAGCCACATGCGGCTCTTTGGATGTGAAGCTGCGGCTGTTTAGTTCCATACGCAAATATTATTTATTTTAAAACTTTATTTATGCGAGTACTATTTATTGTTGGCAAGAAAATATTTTGTGGCTCTTTAAAAACTTTGAAATTTTGTAAATTGTAATTTTTGACTCTTCCGACTCAAAAGGTTGCCGACCCCTGGTCTACGCTCTTGTGTGACGGATTGCACGTGAGTGACAAAACGCTTTTGAGCTTGTGGAAAAATTAAACTTTTATGGTAATTTGCTTTGAGACCCGGAGCTACTCTTATTGTCAGTGTGAAAATGTCCTCGTGTACAAAGTGTTGGATTACATGTAGTGGTTCATTCCCAGGGCGAGTTTACAAAGTCGAAATTCAACGAAAATTGTGACTGATGAAATTTCATCGGAGATTTTGTTACCGAATCGTCAACAATTTAAAATCTCCCGAAACTTCGACAACCCATCAACAATGGTAGACACATCTACTTGAAACACGCTATTTTTCGTTTATTATCGATATTAAAAAAGAAAATAATAAAATGATTTATTTAGTTTAACTTGTAAAATCCATTAAAATGACGGCTAACAGACGAACAAGGTGTTTCTTAACTAATGGTGCAATCAAAATATACAGAAAATATGAAAAAATAAGTCACAAACGTGGAGTAACATTTTTTCTTGCAAAGTTTCATTTCTGAATAAATCGATATCGAAAAGACCGATACACTTGTCTTTGTGTTTACAATAAATAGAAATGGCAAGTAATGGATGATTGCGTTAGACGAGTTTTCTTAAATAGTATTTGTTCGAAAACAAAACAATCCATTTTCGCACACATACTAGATCAAAAAGCGGACCCAGACTAGGGACATATAAAAAATATTTTCACTTTACTAACAGATGTTTTAGAAGTTTCGCCAGTACAAGAGTCAAATGTTCAAAGTATTTTTGACTAATAAATGCACAGTGATAAGACGATCATTTAGATTTATGTATGTATACTGTATATCTAAATATACACATACATACATATCGTCGTTTTTAATTGATAAAGTTGGTCTCACATATAAAATTCGTTAGAAACAAAAAATTACTATTTTTTGTATATTTTTTCGTTAAATGAGAGAATTGAATTCGACGAATCAATGGACACGCATTTGGCTGAAGACAGTTTCAAGCTTTTTCTGCACTCCATAATCTGTAATGGATCGTCCAAAAATGAGTGCATGCGCCATGCGCGTTCGAGCAATATTCATATTCCTCAAAACATTTTATTCTACAGTTGTTCTTTATTTCTTCACCTGTTCGCGTCTTTTAAATCTCTCACAACTTTTGAGGTACATGAACACATTTGTTTGAGTATGTTTTTCATTGAAAATGTTGTTCACATTACTCTTCCCTATTACCTAGAACAGGGGTGACGATTAATTCCCATCCCCACTCTTCTCTCTGGCTTAGGCAAAGGAGAGTACCCCCTCTACTTGGCCGTTGAACGGAGGTGGAAGACTGGGGTATTATGCTCATCGCTCTGGCACACGAGTTAGGTCGGAAGTGGGAGAGCTGTTCTCTTCCATAGTGGAAGAACTGACGCATTAGGTTCTTTGGCTCCCGGCGGAGAAGACGTTCGTTACCCCTGACCTAGAATAACTTTTGTAACTTCCCGTTGCTGATTTCCCTTTTCTTTTCAGCAAAATTTGACTGTGCACTATTAGCCGAACATTCCATGGCACATTAGGTCGATCATTATTCTAAAGTATACAAACAAATTCCCTCTCGCGTCATGCAAATTCAAGCTCACAAATTGCACGCGGACAATTCCATCGCGGAGATTTAATTGGTTTGCCACACTATCATCCAGATTCTTTTCATTACCACCGCATCCTCCATGGCAGAAAAGAAAAACTTGTTCAACACTTCAGATCTTGGTTCGATTCACCTCTCATTTACCTATTATTACGTAACTGGGATTGCTGAATCCATCGGGCACGTCTTTCCTAAAATCGTTCTTCTGCTGAGGCATATTCACATAATTGTCCTGAGTCCTAATAATCGACGGAGTGTAATCCATCTTGGCCGTCGGAATCGAATTGATCTCGGCCTTTTCCGTGCTTTCGTTGTTTTTTTTGTTCAGATCTATCAGCTCAATGTTCTTCGGCGTGTTACAATAACCGGAGTCTCGATCTATTGGTCGGTGTACCGATTCATCCTTCATAGTTTGCCTGTTCCTGGCAAACTCAGCCCTCCGCTCGTGGACATTGATTGGTTTCAGATAGGGATCTTCTTCCTCCTTCTTCAGCATTGGCGACATCTCCACAGCGTCTTCGGAGTCGGATGTCGGCGACGGGAAATCGAAATGGGTCTGTTCTTGGCGTGGTCTCGGACTGAATATACCCGACTCAACGGCTTGTCTTCGAGGACTCATGCACAGGTAGGTCGCGTCCTCTGTTGTCGCAAGCACAGGCGAGTTCGCATAATCGTGGCTTGGCGAAGAAAGCATCACGTGATCGGGTGCAGACAACATTGTCAAGTAGTCGTTCTTACCGCCCTCTAGCAGTATCGTGTTCATGTCTAGGTAAGGAGCATTGAGCTTGATGTAATGCTGAAATCAAATACCAATTTTATTTTTCATTACCTTAAAGACGTCTTTTTTACAACTATTTTAGGTCTGAACGTCTTAAGTCCTAAATAGACGTCTTAAAGACGTCGTTCCAACTTCTGAAATGAGACGTCTTTTTCAGACGTTTTAGAGACGTCTAATTTTAGACGTCTTTTTCAAGGCTAATAAATGACTTGAATTTTTTCAAGATGAGAAAGAGATTACTTTACTGTACAATAAGTAAACTACTTTATCTAAGTTCTGCTATTACTTGGAATGATAAAAAAAATTTTAAGACCCATTGTTTTTACCTTTCTCATCTGAGCTTATTTATAAAATTTCATCGAAATCAGCATCGATGTTATTATGAATTACAAACAATTAAAGGTCGCGAAAATCGCTGCTTTTTCACGATTTCTGACATTTTCGACCGATAACGAGTTGGTTTCCAAAAATTGGAATTGTTTGGAGTGACAAAAAAAAGATTCATCTCAGATTAAAAAGTTAAGAAACTTGAGCGTTTTCTTTTTCTTATCACTCCAACTTGCAATTTTTTAAAACTTTTTTTGGCCATTGTTTATAGAATTTTTTCAGATTTTTAAGTCCGCGGCGCCGTAGTTAAAAAATAAAAACCGATTTTTTCGACGTTTTCTACACGAAAAACTAAGCTAACCTTTCAATTTTTACGTTTTATTTATTCTATAAGTTTATTACGCTCGATAAACCTTGAACATTTCACAGGAAAAATAAAAAAAAATGAAATCAACTTAATCAGTGTTTCTACTGCGTCAACGCATTACATCAGAAAGTATTAACCATATAGCCAATAGCCCGGTTGGGTCAGCGCGTTAGGCACTCGACTGTCAACCTGTGTGTACTAGGTTCGTGTCCGGCACACGTCTTTTTTTTTAATCTTTTAAAAGACGTCTCAGAGACGTCTTAAAGACGTACCGTTTAGTAACAAAAAACGTTCAGGAGACGTTCAGAAGCTGTTCAGAAGCCGTTCGGAAGCCGTTCGGAGACGTCTCAACGCCCAACAGTCTTTAAGACATCTTTAAGACGTCTCTGTGCTATCTGGGTAGCTTGTTGCATATGAAATCCGTCACATTTTTAAATGCAAATGTTATGAAGTGTTTATTTTGATATAATTTCCTGTTACTGTCATGAAGTAGTATAAAATAATCACTCTTGCAGCTTCGAAAACTTACTGTTAAAATAGGGTTAGTGAAGCATGCAGAAGAAGGAAAAATTAACGAACTTACCGTTCTCACGCTGTCTTCTAACAAATCTCCTATACTCTCCACTAATTCTGTGAAGCTCGGACGTAGAGTGGGCTTTGCCTTCCAACACTGACGCATTATGTCATACCTACAAATTGAAAATTACAAACTAAAGGGTCATCCAAATGTGACACCCAGATATAAACACTGTATAATGTTTACACGTCATGTCTTTTCAAATGACGTAAGCCCTTTGTTTTAGTAGAAGGTTATTTTAGATTATGCAAATGTATTAATTGTGATAGAGAAGATTTTGGGGAGCACTGCATTACAAACCATTTAGAGAATATCTCAGTAACTATTACTTTTTCATCCAAGCGCAATATTAAAATTTATTGTTTACAATGAAAAAACACCAGGTGGCCCTTATATCTCGATAAAAAAGCAAACTAGAAAAAAAACTATTAATTATTTTTTCATTGTATACTACTCTTGAAACCATACAACTTTCGTTTTAACCACTTTTTCATATGCCGAATAGTTTACATGTAATTGTTGGAGATAGAAAAGTAATCGCGCTCTATGTTATCGACAGTGTATGTGCGGAGAATGCCGGTGTGGCGTGGTGTGCGTGAAGCGTGTTTAAGAACAGAACGTTGTAAGAACCCAAAGATCGATTATATTACAGTTATCATTATATTAAAGTTAGTGAAATTATACTTGGTTACAGAAGTGTAGAACAGTGAGTTGTATAGTTAGAATAAAACCCATCCTTTAGATATAAAGCACATGGCAGTGGCTGTGCAAAGTACACTGTCTAAAATATATTAGAAGTCAACAGTAATTGAATCACCCTGTACTGTATTAAGAATATGAGCTGAACTTACACTTCAGTGGTGGCATATTCGGGCTGCTCCATTCTGTAACCGGTGATCAGCTTCTGATACTGTTTCTCCGCTTCCATCCCAGGATATGGAGTCTCAGCCAGCGTGAAAAACTCCCAAAGAACTATACCAAACGACCAAATGTCTGACTGCGTCGAGAAAATTCGATCTCTGATCGATTCGATGGCCAACCACTTAATAGGTAATGGGCCATCGCCTTTTTTCTTATAATTTTCGTCTTTGTACATAGTCTTTGCTAAACCGAAGTCACAAATCTTCACTATGTTGTTTTCGGCTAACAGGATATTTCTGGCGGCCAAGTCACCGTGTAGTACCTAAAAATGAATTTTTAAGTAGTGACTTATACCGGTTCATTAAGGAAATCCAGTACTCAGTTCCCACTGAGACCGATGTTTCTTTCTTTTACTATACAACATTCCTTTATAAGTAGTAGTATTATTATTGAAACGTTGTATCTCAGCAATTGGTATGCAATTAAAAGGGCAGCTAGATAAGCTGGCAACGATTCTTTTAACACTTTATCTACTAGAAACCTATTAAAATAGGATTTTTAATAATTGTGCTGTACCTAGAGGAAACTGAGAAATCGCATTTTATACAGGACAGGAGGCGATTCTACACAAAAGGAGAAGTCACAAATGTATGTACAATAACATTTGTTCAACAGAATTCTAGTGCAAAAAGTTTACGATTCCATAGTATTCCTAGCAGGTCAATCGCAGTAACCAAAAATAAAGGAAACTCCACGCAATATTCAATGGAAACATAACAAAATTAACATTGACTTTATACAATTTATACACAGCTAAAAGTACAAATTCAGGTGAAAATTTAATGTTTTTCAAAGTTCAAAAGAAAATATTTTCTGTTTGTTGAATCTTCAATTTAGTTGTACATTATGGTAGAAGTTGTATAAGCGATTTTGTCATTTTTTATTCCACTATTCTGAAAAATCTAAACAAATAGAATTAACTTTATAATCATTCACAGCACTGCACTTATTGTAAATGTAGAGTGTAGAGTGTGAAACTGAAAGGGGAAACTAATAAAGGAATAAGATAGAACAAATCAATAAAACTCACTTTTCTTTGACTAAGATATTCCATTCCACGAGCTACTTGGAACGCCCAGGACAACAGATCCTGGGTGCAAATTGGTTTTAAATTATAATCCTTGTAGTCCCCCCGATAGTTAGACCATCCCAGTTGAGTGGAGCCGTTACTAAGTACGAGGCCATCAGGCGACATACTGACACCCTGGGAATCGGTAGTTGTACCTTGATACTGCACCGAATCAGTTCCTGAATTACGGCCGATACTGCGAGAAAATGACAATTCCGCATATTTTATCCTATCGTGCAGACAGAAGAAAACAGAAGAGCGTTAGCACCGCAACCCCTTGTGATCGTGTTAATTACAAGAAGCGAATACATAGTTCTGCGAATACTAATACCACGTTCCTACTTTTGTGAATTGATCGAGAAATACGGCAATGGTCGATATACTATGTAAAAGAGGTGTGCATGATATTTGTGAAAAATTTATCCCCGCTCCTATTAGTTTTTAATAATTTTTTGTACAACTTTTACAAACATATTTGTTACATTTTCTGAATAAAATGAGACCAAACACGACATAATTCGGAACATAATATGTGCTTGTTGAATTAACGATTAAGTAGAACCTCGATTATCCGAACCGATATCTGTCATTATACGAATATGTGTTTCACACGTGAACAGTTCAACCTAAAGCGATCTATACATAACACGATTTATGGCACAAATCAGTAAATATAACATAGGTAACGATCAAAATTTACCTTACGAGACCACAAATTTTCGACTTTTTTAATATAATACTGTAGACTGTGACGAGAAAATGCCAAAAATCTCAGTTTGACCTTAAGGAATTCACTTATTCAAACGTTATGCGAGTTTAAAGTTGAGCGATTTTAAGCGTTTTTGACAGGTAAGGGCGCCGCCATGTTGGTATGTACTCAGCACGTGATACCGGTAATGTAAATTTGCAAGCGACTCCGCTCATTGGACGATGTCTGAATACATACCAACATGGCGGCTCCCTTTCCTGTCAAAAACGCTTAAACTTGCCCAATTTAAACACGCATAACTTTTGAACTAGTGAATTCCTAACGGTAAAACTGGGATTTTTGGCATTCCCTCGTCAAAATCTGCAGTATTGTATTTTTAATACAAGATCCAAAATTTTTGATTCCGTAAAGTGCAGTTTAGTCAAGCTAACTGTTCTATTATCCAAAAACGCATGTTCCACTTATTAGTTCGGATAATCGGGGTTCTACTGTACCGTGAATTAAACAAGTGAATATGATCCAAATTGTGTTGTGTTTAATGCCATTTCAATCACAAAAATATCGCTCGAATTGTTTACAGAATCATATTCAGTAAATAACATCTCTTTGGTTTTTATAATTAATTTGCAAACAATTTTTAAAATCAAACATGTGCTTTTACTTCAGAATTACATTTCTCATAATCAGTAAGTGAGTATAATCGAAAAAAAACGATCTTTCGATGTGCATTCAATACACTAAAAGCTATAAATATGACCTTAATACAAAATATGTGTTTAACAATACCATTAAGAGTTTATTAATGCAGTTTATTAATGCACAGAACCAGACAAAATTAATCCTTTTAAAAAAGACATAATTAGACCTTCATCCGTCTTAATGTAGATTGTTTTGTTTAGAAAATCTCCACTCATAAGTGAAAATAACAGTTTTATAAAATTCTTGCTTTATGAGACTTCAGATTGTATGACCTTTCAACTTCGAAAGATTTACTTTTCAATACGTAACTATAGTATGTCAATTAATTTATTTTTGATAAACTTTTAATAAATTGTTAAAAAATTATTAATAAATTGTTAATAAATTAATCTGATACTTCTGTCACTTATAAAATTTCTATAAACAATCTATATCATTAAAATGGAACTGTTCCGAGTTGTTGACAATAAATTTAACTGGAAAACATGTAATAGACACTATGTATTTTCCTACTTCTAAAAGTTTTATCTAGCTACTTTAATTGGTAAATCTGTCCAACAATTCGTTCTTAAGAGTAAGGAAAGATATTAATGCATATCAGCAAATCTTTATAACATTTTATAATTCAACAATAATAGTGTTATTATAAAACGTGCAATTCATTGTTTAATTACCACCACAGAAGATAGATTCATTTTCGTAAAGATTCAATAACTATAGTGTTATTAACAAGTAACATGAAGCATACAGGGAAAGGTATAAGAACAAACCTGTTATTGCTGCACACGCTGGCAGTTCTCGTCAGTAGATCGAGGCCGATAGAAGGATCAAATTTGCTAGTTGTTGGATCAATCTGATTAATAAAATCGCTCCTATGCCTCAGTAAATAATTATGCAAATTTCCAAATCGACAGTACTCAACGATCACTAACAGTTCACCTGAAGAATCATAGTAAATTATTAAATGAACTTGAAATTTGCTTGAACAATAAACTTACAAACTAACAATATTATAGTTCTGCTGAATCTTTCTGAACAAAAATTTAATGCCTGATAATAATTGGAAAAGAAAGATGATAAAACCACTTATGTTTAACTTTAAACTATTTCTATGTATTTAATCATTTGCACTCAAAGACTTCTATCAGATCACCTAAACGATTGAATTAAAATTTTTTAAATACTGTTTAAACAAATTAATTTTCTATAATTTTCTTATGTGCCTAAATTCCCCATTCGAAAACTCACAATCTAAAAAGATTTTGTTTTCCTACAACCCTTAGTTTACAAGATATCTCAAAGATATGGTCCTTAAAATATGTATATGTTGAAATATGTTTCTTAAAAATATATACATATATCTCGAATACTTTTCGGCAAACTATATCATGTGTAAACATTAAAATCAATATGTTACAGTCAAGTGCAAAAGGTCAATTTGATCAAAATTGTTATTATAGTTGCACAAATTAATTCGTGATCTTGTCTTCGCGAAGTTGTTCATATACAATTAATTATTATCACGGAAATGTTGATTATTTTTCGCTTTATTCTGGTTTCTAATATTGTTAATTTATAAATAACGTAGGAAAAAAATGAAGTTTTATATTTTTTTTATTTATTTAAGAAAACCTTAAGTGTCCGCCACTAGTGGAATTCCCCCGAGTGAGTTTTAAAGCAAACAATAAATGACTTAATCGTTTGGATACGTACGTTTGGAGATATGTTTTGTACAAGCACCGAGAAGATTAACAACGTTCAAATGTTTGCCAAGATGTACCAAGATCTTCAGTTCGCTGGCGAGAGCACGGACATACGTGGGATTGGTTGTACGGCGTACCATTTTCACTGCTACAGTACTAACCGCCTCGTCCTCGCAAATTCCTTGAGCCTCCGCTTTCAAGACTACACCAAACGCGCCGCTTCCCAATTGTTTTCCTTTGACCGATTATCATATACATATACAATATTGTTCATCAGATATTACCACCTTGATTTACGCCATTAGTAATGCACATACTGGTGTTAGTTTAATTATAGGTGGACGCGTTAAGGACTTATATGAAGGTCAACTTTGATTTTTTAAATGTAACCGTATATTGTTCGCTACGAAAAAAAGTATTAATCTATATATTTCGAAAAATTGTTCTATGAATTTTTAACAACAGCGTTCGTAAAATTTATTTGACTAGTTTTATGTAAACGACAAACTCATGGACGTCACATACGTGTGACGATGATAGCGAAAATGTTCAAGAATAACTGAAAAGTTGCAAACTTAAGTTTACTTTTTGTACTTTTTCTAATTGCGAAAAATTCGAAGATCTCCAAAATAATCATTAATTTTTTAAATCGAGGAAGCGTTACCTAATTTCAATTGTTCCCTGGGAAATTCCCATTTTTTGTCGTAAGGAAGAAACTCCGCTTGATCATCCACCGTCATCTCTGGATTCAAACACTCTACCGCTCCCTCTTCGAAGTGCATTAGTCCTGCTTCCATTAATTCCTTTCTCATAATCTGGAACATTATAGTAATCGGTCAAATTGTCTCACTACGAAATGGCACTGCGTAACACTACAAATCAAACTTACCTTCTCACGGCGAACCTTGATTGTGAAGTAGATCACCAGGATCACAACGACAATTACTAAGATGACGATTGAGGTAATCAATCCTACGGGAACTCCTTTCCCTGTTAATTAAAAGGAAAATCGCAATTAGAAATGGTCATTGAGAAATTTATATTGTTTAACAGAGACCGGGGTCATACGACAATAAATTTCGTTGTATGTACAACAATAAATTTGGACTGATTTTAAAACTAGAAGCCTCTAGTTTCACAATCTATTGTCCATTTTACGCAGGCGAGAAACTGAAAATGTGTTTATTCTCGAAAATGCTGCACATTCAAACGCCTGTGAGAACTTTGAAAATTTTTTTGCGTTCCTGAAACCACCAAAGACTTAAAGATTGATGCTTTTTCTTTACAACAATACATTAAGAATTGACGTACGATTTTTTATGGACGTTTTATCAATGTTTGAATGAGAAGTGTGCCACCAACATAAGGTGCAACATTAGGGCTTTACACTTTTCATTTAAAGAAAAAATATTTTGTTCTTATCGACCTCAAGAAATCTTGATGACTAGACTGCGGATTAGTACTTTGGGATTATCCCCTCGACCTCTCAACGCTCGCGAAAATGCGCCTTGAAAAGCAAGTTCCAAAATAAACATTCTAAACACATTAAATGTATGAAATAATAATAATAAAATAATAATAACAAAAAAAACTTAAGTGAAATAATACGTAATAATAAAGTGTAATCAAAACAAAGTAAAAGACCAGATGGCATTTGATGAGCCAATAGGAACGCAGAGCACCGCTGATGGATTCGGTACTGGGTTAGGTCTGGGTTAGTTCTGGGTTAGGTCTTGGTTAGGTTGGGCGGAGGGGATGGAGCTCCGACTGTTAAATAGGGGTTCCGTCCCGACCTGCGTGAGGTGGAATGGCTGGTCGATAGTGGATGTATCGTTCGCTACAGCCTCCGCCTCGCGCAGTGTGTCCAATTGGCGGGTCTGGGAGGGGGAGACCCTCTCGGACCATGGCTACGTCCTGATGGACGTGGCGGGGTCCGTGGACCCGCCTGGACACCTCCGCCGTGGCACCCTGGCAGCGCCCAGATGGGCGTTGTCGCGACTGAACGGGGACCTAATGAGGGCCGCTATTATTGGCTCCGCCTGGCCTACGGCCAGGGAGCGCGGTGCAGAGGGGGGGATCGCCTGGTTCCGGGAAACGTTGCAAATGATTTGCGACGTTGCGATGCCCCGGATCCATGGTGCCCCCCCGAGAAAGGCAGTGTATTGGTGGACGGACCGGCTGGCAGAGTTACGTGTGGTCGCTGGCCGTGCCCGTCGCCGATACACCCGCGCTCGGCGCCGCCACTTTTTAGGCGGTGACCCGGAGTCGAGGGTCGCCGACCTGTACGGGGTGTACAGGTCGGCGGCTAAGGCCCTCAAGCGTGCAATAGCCGCAGCCAAGGCGGAGGCATGGGATGAGCTCCTGCTCACCCTCAGAGACGATCCGTGGGGGCGCCCATATAAGGCGGTGCTTGGGAAGCTCCGCCCTTGGGCGCCCCCGATCACGGAGAGGGTGGACCCGGAGTTTTTGGGGCGTATCGTGGACACCCTCTTCCCCCTCGCTGATGGGGGGGATGAGGGGGTGGAAAGCGCCCCTCGTCCGGCCGACTTAGGTTGGTCGGACGAACTCCGGGTCTCTGAGTGGGAGCTGTCCGAGGCCATTCGGGGACTCCGGGAGGGGGGCAAGAAAGCCCCCGGTCCCGATGGAGTCCCTGGCCGTATAATAGCCTCTGCCTTGGGGGTCCTCGGCCCGGCCTTCAGGGGCGTATTGGATGCGCACCTGAGCCGGGGTACCTTCCCCAAAGAATGGAAGAAGGCTTGCCTGGTTCTCCTCCGCAAGGAGGGTAAGCCCGCAGAGTCTCCCTCTGCTTACCGGCCGGTTTGTTTGCTCGATGAGGCGGGCAAGCTGTTCGAAAGAATAGTAGCCGCCCGCCTCCTTGAGCACCTGTCGCGGGGTGGTCCCGACCTCAGCGACGGCCAGTTTGGATTCCGGAGGGCGCGCTCCACGCTAGATGCGCTGGAGCGCCTGCGTCTCCTCCGGGAGTCGGCTGTCGCTCGGGGCAGGGTGTTGATCGCTGTGTCGTTGGACATTTCCAACGCCTTCAACACCCTGCCCTGGAGGGAGATAGAGGGGGCACTGGAGTATTTCCGGTTCCCCCTCTATCTCCGGGAAGTCATTCGGGATTACCTCCGCGGCAGGGAGGTGGTGTATACCGGCCGGTGTGATGTTAAACATCAGAGGGAGATATACCGCGGGGTTCCGCAGGGGTCGGTCCTGGGACCACTCCTGTGGAACCTCGGTTACGATGCGGTACTGCGGGTAAGCCTCCCCCCTGACACGGGTGTCATCTGCTATGCGGATGACACCCTGGTATATGCAGAGGGGGAGGATTGGAGGGGAACCGGGCGGCTTGTGGAGTCCGCCCTGGACCGCGTTGTTGGACGGATCCGTGCAATGGGCCTGACCGTGGCCGCCGCGAAGACCGAGGCGGTATGGCTGTATGGCCAACCGCTTCGGCCGCGGCGGCCTGCGTTTGGTCGGGACCTGCGGATCCGTGTCGCTGAGGTAACTGTCGATGTTGGGCCCGGTATGAGATACTTGGGCCTAACTATCGACAGCCGCTGGCGCTTTGATAGGCATTTTGACCTCCTGGTCCCCCGGTTGGAGAGGACGGCGGCCGCGTTAGCGCGGCTGCTGCCTAATGTCGGGGGACCTCAGACGAGAGTCCGCCACCTCTATATGGGGGTGGTGCGGTCGATAGCCCTATATGGGGCCCCCGTGTGGTTCCGGTCGCTCGAGACCAGCCGGCATTGCCAAGTGCTCTTGGAAAGAGTACGGCGCCGGCTGGCACTCCGGACCATACGGGGGTACCGCACCATCTCCGGTGAGGTGGCGGGACTCCTGGCCGGGATTCCTCCCTTACATTTGGAGGCGGAGGAGCGGGCGATCAACTACGGCGTCGCCTGCTCCTTCCGCCGTCCGCGGGGGGAGGAACTCTCGGTCAGGGAGATGGAGGAGGTCGATGCCGCTAGGCGTCAGGCCCGGGCAAATACACTGGCGCGGTGGAGGCAGTCGCTTGCCTCGTCGCCGCGCCCGGTAGTCCGGGCACTCCTGCCCATCTTTGAGAGATGGTGCAGGGGTCGGTTCAGCTTGACCTTCCGCCTCACGCAGGTGCTTACCGGGCATGGGTGCTTCGGTGAGTACCTGCACCGTATGGGGCGGGAGCCGGCAGCGCGGTGTCACCACTGCGGCGAGGAGGAGGACACGGCGCGGCATACCTTAGAGGAATGCCCTGCGTGGGCAGGGCCGCGCCGGGTCCTGAGAGCCGCAGTGGGAGGGTGGGACCTCTCGCTTGCGGTCATGTTCGACCACCTGACTGCTAGCGAGAGGTCGTGGAAGGCGGTGGTCTCCTTCTCCGAGGCTGTTATGTCGGAGAAGGAGGCCGCCGAGAGAGTACGGGAGGCGGACCCGGGCTCTGCGAGGAGGGAGTGGGCGCGGGGACGACCCTCGCGTCGAAGAGCCCCACCTGTTTGGCGCAGGAGGGGCGCAGTTGTGGACGGGAGGGCGTCGGGGTCGTCCCCGCGCCAACTTGTGCCCCCAAGAGGGGGGGCGGTGCTGGGGTCGCCGCGGGGGGTCACACCGCGACGGGGTAGTTCCTCGGAGGAGGAGGAGGAGGTAGAAGAGAGGGGTTCGTCGCGGGGTGTCCCCCCGCGGCGTCGGTTGCCCGGACGGCGGGCGGAGAGTGGGGGGGATCGGGGGGTGAGCTGACCCCGGTTCTCCCGGGGGGGAAGTTAGATTCCCCCCCCGGGATGGGTCGACTTCCTCGAGGGAATCTCGATGCTGGGGACGTCGGCCCGTCCCCCTGTGGAGCATCGAGCTCTGGGGGGCGAGGGATGGGTGGGGTGGGGAGGGTCGGGGCGTGCCGGATCACGCCTCCGACGACCCTTCCTTACCGGTAACGGCGCCTTCTTGCCCTAGCCTGAGGCGGGTGCCTTCAGGCCACCCGGACCGGGCGGGGCACGAAGACGCCGAGGGGCCGTGGGTGGACCGAGCGGGGGCTCGGGAAGCCCATTCCGACGGCTCCAGGGATAGGGATGGGGACACCGGGCGGGTCCCTCCGCCCGGGGTCTTATAGAGTAGGTAGTGGGGGAGGCTAACCCCTCCCCCCGGGATTTCATGATAGCTGGGAAGTGTCCTGTTGAGTACTCGCGTGATCCAGGCACTTCCCATTTAGCTTAGGTGGGTGTGGGGTTTTAGTGGGTAGCCACTGGGGACGGGCGCGCCTTCGGCGCCCCCCTCCCCGGTGGTAGTCCCACATAACCTCGGTTCCCCCCCGGGAGCCGAGGTATGCGTCATGCATTTCCCCACAATAAAAAAAAAAAAAAAAAAGGTCTTGGTTAGGTCTTACCGGCGCCCTGATCCTCCAGGTTCCCGGTGCGGAGGGGGCGAAGAAGGCGGACGAGCTGGCCGCCCGAATGACCAACGTCCTGCAGGGGACGGAAGTTAAGATTTCGAGGCCGGTCAAGAAGGCGGAGTTCCGCCTGACCGGCCTTGAGGTTTCCGTCACCCCTCAGGAGGTGGCGGCGGCGGTGGCGCTGGTCGGGGGTTGTGCCCCCGAATCCGTCCGGGTGGGGGAATTGAAAATTCCCCCCGGGGGACTCGGCACCATATGGGTGCAGTGCCCTGCGACGGCGGCCATCGCCGTTGAGAAGGCCGGCTCGATCCGGGTGGGGTGGTCCGCCGCCCGAGTTGTGGTGTTGGCCGCGAGGCCTCTGCAGTGTTTCCGCTGCCTCGCTCTTGGGCATGTGAGGCAGCGGTGCACTGCGGAGGTCGATCGCTCCGGTCATTGTTACCGGTGCGGCGATCCCGGCCATCGGGCGGTGGACTGCCGATCTCCCCCGCACTGCGTGGTGTGCGCGGCGGCGGGCAGGCCGGCGGCTCACAAGGCGGGGAGCAAAGCTTGCTCCCCGCCTTCCAAAAAGAAGAGACCCAAGGGGGCGGCCGGTGCGGGGCCGTCCTCTGGGTCGCCGGAGGGTAGTGGGGGAAGTGGCAAGAAGACCCAACCCCCCACTCCCTCCGCCTCCGCGGAGATGGAGGTGGAGCAGCCTGCGGCGAGTCCGCCACAGGCTGCCGTATCGGGAGGGCCTTGAGCTGTTAAATTCTCGGCTCACAGGTCCTCCTGGTTGGTGCTCCAGGCCAACCTCAACAACTGCCGCCAGGCGCAGGACCTAATGGTCCAGCACATGGCGGAGTGGGAGGTTGGCCTGGGGGTGGCCGCGGAGCCCTATGATGTCCCCCGCCAGCCGCACTGGTTTGGGGATTTGGAGGGCTCCGTGGCGATAGTCAGCCGCCGGGATAGGGCGGCTCCCCCCTGTACCGGGGTCGACCGGAATAGGGGGGTGGTGTTGGTCAAGTGGGGAAGGTACTTGGTCGCTGGGTGCTACTGTTCACCAAATTGTGGCTCCGATGAACTCGGGCGATATCTGGACCGGTTGGGGGACATGTTGTCCCCCCACCGCCGTGGTCCTGTATTGGTCCTGGGGGACCTCAACGCCAGGTCGGCGTTGTGGGGTAACCCTGGGACCAACGCCCGAGGAGGAGCTGTGGTGGACTGGGCGGAGGGGATGGAGCTCCGACTGTTAAATAGGGGTTCCGTCCCGACCTGCGTGAGGTGGAATGGCTGGTCGATAGTGGATGTATCGTTCGCTACAGCCTCCGCCTCGCGCAGTGTGTCCAATTGGCGGGTCTGGGAGGGGGAGACCCTCTCGGACCATGGCTACGTCCTGATGGACGTGGCGGGGTCCGTGGACCCGCCTGGACACCTCCGCCGTGGCACCCTGGCAGCGCCCAGATGGGCGTTGTCGCGACTGAACGGGGACCTAATGAGGGCCGCTATTATTGGCTCCGCCTGGCCTACGGCCAGGGAGCGCGGTGCAGAGGGGGGGATCGCCTGGTTCCGGGAAACGTTGCAAATGATTTGCGACGTTGCGATGCCCCGGATCCATGGTGCCCCCCCGAGAAAGGCAGTGTATTGGTGGACGGACCGGCTGGCAGAGTTACGTGTGGTCGCTGGCCGTGCCCGTCGCCGATACACCCGCGCTCGGCGCCGCCACTTTTTAGGCGGTGACCCGGAGTCGAGGGTCGCCGACCTGTACGGGGTGTACAGGTCGGCGGCTAAGGCCCTCAAGCGTGCAATAGCCGCAGCCAAGGCGGAGGCATGGGATGAGCTCCTGCTCACCCTCAGAGACGATCCGTGGGGGCGCCCATATAAGGCGGTGCTTGGGAAGCTCCGCCCTTGGGCGCCCCCGATCACGGAGAGGGTGGACCCGGAGTTTTTGGGGCGTATCGTGGACACCCTCTTCCCCCTCGCTGATGGGGGGGATGAGGGGGTGGAAAGCGCCCCTCGTCCGGCCGACTTAGGTTGGTCGGACGAACTCCGGGTCTCTGAGTGGGAGCTGTCCGAGGCCATTCGGGGACTCCGGGAGGGGGGCAAGAAAGCCCCCGGTCCCGATGGAGTCCCTGGCCGTATAATAGCCTCTGCCTTGGGGGTCCTCGGCCCGGCCTTCAGGGGCGTATTGGATGCGCACCTGAGCCGGGGTACCTTCCCCAAAGAATGGAAGAAGGCTTGCCTGGTTCTCCTCCGCAAGGAGGGTAAGCCCGCAGAGTCTCCCTCTGCTTACCGGCCGGTTTGTTTGCTCGATGAGGCGGGCAAGCTGTTCGAAAGAATAGTAGCCGCCCGCCTCCTTGAGCACCTGTCGCGGGGTGGTCCCGACCTCAGCGACGGCCAGTTTGGATTCCGGAGGGCGCGCTCCACGCTAGATGCGCTGGAGCGCCTGCGTCTCCTCCGGGAGTCGGCTGTCGCTCGGGGCAGGGTGTTGATCGCTGTGTCGTTGGACATTTCCAACGCCTTCAACACCCTGCCCTGGAGGGAGATAGAGGGGGCACTGGAGTATTTCCGGTTCCCCCTCTATCTCCGGGAAGTCATTCGGGATTACCTCCGCGGCAGGGAGGTGGTGTATACCGGCCGGTGTGATGTTAAACATCAGAGGGAGATATACCGCGGGGTTCCGCAGGGGTCGGTCCTGGGACCACTCCTGTGGAACCTCGGTTACGATGCGGTACTGCGGGTAAGCCTCCCCCCTGACACGGGTGTCATCTGCTATGCGGATGACACCCTGGTATATGCAGAGGGGGAGGATTGGAGGGGAACCGGGCGGCTTGTGGAGTCCGCCCTGGACCGCGTTGTTGGACGGATCCGTGCAATGGGCCTGACCGTGGCCGCCGCGAAGACCGAGGCGGTATGGCTGTATGGCCAACCGCTTCGGCCGCGGCGGCCTGCGTTTGGTCGGGACCTGCGGATCCGTGTCGCTGAGGTAACTGTCGATGTTGGGCCCGGTATGGGATACTTGGGCCTAACTATCGACAGCCGCTGGCGCTTTGATAGGCATTTTGACCTCCTGGTCCCCCGGTTGGAGAGGACGGCGGCCGCGTTAGCGCGGCTGCTGCCTAATGTCGGGGGACCTCAGACGAGAGTCCGCCACCTCTATATGGGGGTGGTGCGGTCGATAGCCCTATATGGGGCCCCCGTGTGGTTCCGGTCGCTCGAGACCAGCCGGCATTGCCAAGTGCTCTTGGAAAGAGTACGGCGCCGGCTGGCACTCCGGACCATACGGGGGTACCGCACCATCTCCGGTGAGGTGGCGGGACTCCTGGCCGGGATTCCTCCCTTACATTTGGAGGCGGAGGAGCGGGCGATCAACTACGGCATCGCCTGCTCCTTCCGCCGTCCGCGGGGGGAGGAACTCTCGGTCAGGGAGATGGAGGAGGTCGATGCCGCTAGGCGTCAGGCCCGGGCAAATACACTGGCGCGGTGGAGGCAGTCGCTTGCCTCGTCGCCGCGCCCGGTAGTCCGGGCACTCCTGCCCATCTTTGAGAGATGGTGCAGGGGTCGGTTCAGCTTGACCTTCCGCCTCACGCAGGTGCTTACCGGGCATGGGTGCTTCGGTGAGTACCTGCACCGTATGGGGCGGGAGCCGGCAGCGCGGTGTCACCACTGCGGCGAGGAGGAGGACACGGCGCGGCATACCTTAGAGGAATGCCCTGCGTGGGCAGGGCCGCGCCGGGTCCTGAGAGCCGCAGTGGGAGGGTGGGACCTCTCGCTTGCCGTCATGTTCGACCACCTGACTGCTAGCGAGAGGTCGTGGAAGGCGGTGGTCTCCTTCTCCGAGGCTGTTATGTCGGAGAAGGAGGCCGCCGAGAGAGTACGGGAGGCGGACCCGGGCTCTGCGAGGAGGGAGTGGGCGCGGGGACGACCCTCGCGTCGAAGAGCCCCACCTGTTTGGCGCAGGAGGGGCGCAGTTGTGGACGGGAGGGCGTCGGGGTCGTCCCCGCGCCAACTTGTGCCCCCACGAGGGGGGGCGGTGCTGGGGTCGCCGCGGGGGGTCACACCGCGACGGGGTAGTTCCTCGGAGGAGGAGGAGGAGGTAGAAGAGAGGGGTTCGTCGCGGGGTGTCCCCCCGCGGCGTCGGTTGCCCGGACGGCGGGCGGAGAGTGGGGGGGATCGGGGGGTGAGCTGACCCCGGTTCTCCCGGGGGGGAAGTTAGATTCCCCCCCCGGGATGGGTCGACTTCCTCGAGGGAATCTCGATGCTGGGGACGTCGGCCCGTCCCCCTGTGGAGCATCGAGCTCTGGGGGGCGAGGGATGGGTGGGGTGGGGAGGGTCGGGGCGTGCCGGATCACGCCTCCGACGACCCTTCCTTACCGGTAACGGCGTCTTCTTGCCCTAGCCTGAGGCGGGTGCCTTCAGGCCACCCGGACCGGGCGGGGCACGAAGACGCCGAGGGGCCGTGGGTGGACCGAGCGGGGGCTCGGGAAGCCCATTCCGACGGCTCCAGGGATAGGGATGGGGACACCGGGCGGGTCCCTCCGCCCGGGGTCTTATAGAGTAGGTAGTGGGGGAGGCTAACCCCTCCCCCCGGGATTTCATGATAGCTGGGAAGTGTCCTGTTGAGTACTCGCGTGATCCAGGCACTTCCCATTTAGCTTAGGTGGGTGTGGGGTTTTAGTGGGTAGCCACTGGGGACGGGCGCGCCTTCGGCGCCCCCCTCCCCGGTGGTAGTCCCACATAACCTCGGTTCCCCCCCGGGAGCCGAGGTATGCGTCATGCATTTCCCCACAATAAAAAAAAAAAAAAAAAAAGGTCTTGGTTAGGTCTGCCCGGTCGCCGAGCTGTACGGAGAGTACAGGTCGGCGGCCGTGGCCCTCAAGCGAGCGATAGCCGCTGCCAAGGCCAGGGCTTGGGATGAGCTCCTGCTCACCCTCCGTGACGATCCGTGGGGGCGCCCGTACAAGGCGGTGCTAGGGAAGCTCCGCCCCTGGGCGTCCCCGGTCGCGGAGAGGCTTGACCCGGAACTCTTGGGGCGCGTCGTTGATACCCTCTTCCCCTCCAGCGATGGGGTGGGAGGAGGGGTTGAACGCGCCCCGGTGCCGACCAGCGATTGGTCGGACGAGTTCCGGGTCACCGGGTGGGAGCTACCTCTGGCCATCCGGGGTCACCGGGCTAGGGGCAAGAAAGCCCCTGGCCCTGATGGAGTCCCCGGTGGTATAATGGCCTTGGCTTTAGGGGTCCTCGCCCCGGCTTACAGGGGCGTCTTGAACGCTAGCCTGGGCCGGGGAACCTCCCCCACGATATGGAAAATGGGTTGCCTGGTCCTTCTCCAAAAGAAGAGTAAACCCGCAGAGTCTCCCTCTGCATACCGGCCGGTTTGTCTGCTCGATGAGGCGGGTAAGTTATTCGAAAGGATAATTGCTGCCCGCCTCCTCGAGCACCTGTCGCGCTGTGGTCCCGACCTCAGCGACAGCCAGTTCGGATTCCGGAGAGGGCGCTCAACGATTGACGCGTTGGAGCGTTTGCGCCTTCTCCGGGAAAGGGCTGTCGCTCGGGGCAGGGTGTTGATTGCCGTGTCATTGGATATTTCCAATGCATTCAACACCCTGCCCTGGAGGGAGATAGAGGGGGGAATGGAACATTTCCAGTTCCCCCCTGTCTCCGGAAGGTGGTTTGGGACTACCTCCGCGGCAGGGAGGTGGTTTATACCGGCCGGTACGGTGTGACGTACACGAGGGAGATGCACCGCGGCGTTCCACAGGGGTCGGTCCTTGGACCGCTCCTGTGGAACATCGGTTATGACGCGGTGTTGCGGGTTATCCTCCCCCCTGATACGGGTGTCATCTGCTATGCGGATGACACCCTGGTTTATGCAGAGGGGGAGGATTGGAATGGGACCAGACACCTGGTAGAGTCCGCCCTGGACTGTGTCGTCGGGCGAATCCGGGGTATGGGGCTGACCGTGGCCGCCGATAAGACCGAGGCGATCTGGTTATACGGATCGTCTCGGTTGCGGCGGCCGCCCCGTGGTCAAGACCTCCGGATTCGCGTCGTCAATACCTCCGTCGAGATCGGGCCCTGGATGAAATATCTGGGGCTGATCATCGACGGCCGCTGGCGCTTTGAGGGTCACTTCGAGCTCCTGGCCCCCCGATTAGAAGGGACAGCGGCCGCGCTCGCGCAGCTGCTGCCTAATATAGGGGGGCCGCAGTTGAAAGTCCGCCGCCTCTATACAGAGGTGGTGCGGTCCATTGCCCTTTATGGGGCCCCTGTATGGCACCGCTCGCTCGAGGCCAGTCGGCGCAGCCAACTCTTTCCAAGAGTGCGGCGCCGGCTGGGCCTGCGGGCCATACGGGGGTACCGCACCATCTCGGCTGAGGCGGCGGGCCTCCTCGCCGTGTCTCCACCGCTCCCATTGGTGGCGGCGGAGCGGACGACGCTGTACCACGTCGCCTGTTCGCTCCGCCGCCCGCCGGGGGTGGAGCTCACGCGCGAGGAGGAGGAGGAGTTCGATGTTTCGAAGCGTCAGGCCCGGACGGACATGTTTGCCGGGTGGCGGCAACAGCTCGCCACCTCGGCGCGTCCAATTGTCCGGGCCCTCCTGCCCATATTCGACATATGGTGCAGGAGGCGGGGTAGATTGACCTTCCGCCTTACGCAGGTGCTCTCTGGGCATGGATGCTTCGGGGAGTACCTGCGTAGGATGGGGCGTGAGCCGACGGCACAGTGTCACCACTGTGGCGAGGAGGTGGACACGGCGCGGCATACCCTTGAGGAGTGCCCTGCGTGGGCAGAGCCGCGCCGTGTCCTTAGAGCCGCGGTGGAGGGGTGGGACCTCTCGCTCGCGGCCATGGTCGACCACATGGTCTCGAGCGAGGGGTCGTGGAAGGCGGCGGTCTCCTTCTGTGAAGATGTGATCTCGCAGAAGGAGGCCGCCGAGCGAGCCCGGGAGAGGGACCCGGGCTCGGCGAGGAGGGTCTGGGCGCGGGGGCGTCCCTCGCGCCGACGTGTGCCCCCCCCCCCCCCCCCCCCGCGCGGTGGATCGAGCCCCCCCCGGACGGGGAGAGCGATCGACGTGGATGGCGCGGGGGGTTCGTCCCCCGCTACCGTTCGTGCCCCAATAGGGGGGGGTGTGTGGGGGGAGGGCGCGGGGAGTGTTCCCCTCTCCGCGCCAATTGATGCCCCTTCCTTGTGGGGGGGGGGGCGGGTGTTCCCTTGGCGGTGCGGCGGGTTCTCCCCTCGCGCCGCCGTGTGCCCCCACCCCGGGGGGCGGAGGACGATGGGGGCCGGGGAGTGAGCTGACCCCGGCCCCCAGAGATGGGCTAGGCTCATTTCGGGGCGGACCGGCTGGCTTGAGGCCGGCCCGCCCCGGAGCGACCACCGGGTCGCTCTGGGGTGCGTGGGGGGTGGGGTGGGGAGAGTCGGGGCGTGCGGGATCACGCCTCCGATGGCCCTTCCTTACCGGTAACGGCGTCTTCTTGCCCTAGCCTGAGGCGGGTGCCTTCGGGTCACCCGGACCGGGCGGGGCACGAGGACGCCGAGGGGCCGTGGGTGGACCGAGCGGGGGCTCGGGAAGCCCATTCCGACGGCCCCAGGGATAGGGATGGGGACACCGGGCGGGTCCCTCCGCCCGGGGTCTTATAGCGTAGGCAGTGGGGGAGGTTAACGCCTCCCCCCGGGATTTCATGATAGCTGGGAAGTGTCCTGTTCAATACTCGCGTGATCCAGGCACTTCCCATTTAGCTTAGGCGGGTGTGGGGTTTTAGTGGGTAACCAGTGGGGACGGCGCGCCTTCAGCGCTCCCTCCCCGGTGGTAGTCCCCCATAACCTCGGTTCCCCCCCGGGGCCGAGGTATGCGTAACGCATTTCCCCACAAAAAAAAAAGGTCTTGGTTAGGTCTTGGGTCTCTTCTACACCCCTACTACAATTTCGTGTTTGGCGGAAATGGTCGACGGGACAATCCCAAAGTACCTGCGGATTTTATACATTTATGACAAAAATGAGTAGATCAAATGCAAAGCAGTGAAAACATTCAAAGTATAATATTTAAAAATACCACTATATTATTCTCAACTTATTAAAATTATTAGGAAAAGAAATAAATGCCTGTGATGCTCCTATATCTTTCCAATTAAAAATCTGAAGTCTATTGATGATGATTCTCGGTAAGACTTCAGACCTCCCCCTCCCCTTTCGACGCGTAGCATACGTCATTCTATTCGTTTTGACATGCTGAACACAAAATGTATTTGTCATTTTTATCGCAAATGCATAGTTTTCGAAATATTCGTGAAAAACTGCAGCTACCATACATTGAATTTTGTATATACATGCAACACTACGTCGTCAAACGATCTATATACCGCGTGAACTTTTTAAAACGTATCATGATGAAGACTGAGTACATATATTACGCCCACCCACCCAGTGTTTCTGAGAAGAAGGTTCTTAATGAAATAATATAAAGTCAACTGATACCAATACCAATTTGTTTCACTATCAAATGCGATAATATAATGAAAAATAATGGTGCAAAGCTTCAAAACTTACCGAAAATTCCTTAGTTAAGCAGAAAAGCTCAATTTTGAAAGACTACTCCTGGATTTTCGTACGTGTGGTCGGGCCGACCCCCTCCGAACCCCTCCACGACCATAACCATAACTCATTCTATTCGCATGATTATTCCATTACTAGTTCAAATTTTGTATGACAGAAATTTCATTCAATTCTGAGCATGCACGACTTCGGAAGTTTAGCCCGGATTAACAACAACTTCAGTTATCTAGCCGAACCTGAGCCAGACTAATGTCATTTCCGCTCGCTCTTAAAATAAACTTTTCGGAGTAAGACTTCGGAATCCCCCCCGCCCGACACGTGAGATGCATTATATATTATATTTTAAAAAGTTCACGCAGTATATAGATCGTTCGACGATCGTAGTGATATATCTGTAGAAAAAGTTGACGAACGTCGCATCATGCTCACGCAACACACAACACGAACGTGCACGTATACACAAAATTCAATGTGTAGTAGCTGCAGTTTTTCACAAATATCTCGAAAACTATTCATTTGCGCCAAAAATGGCAAGTACATTTCGTGTTCAGCATGTCAAAACGAATAGAATGACGTATATCCTGTTTCAAAAGGACGGAGTTCAGCCTGATTCTCTAGTTACGTAGTTACCATTTTTTATAAGTAACTTCAATATTATCTATCATACAGCAAAACTGCTGTGACTTAATAATGTCAGATAGCTGTGAAAAATGTTGGTATTGTGACGTTCGTCACCATAGTCCGACCTGTTCTCACAAGCTCGGGCCGTTCCTGTGGACATTTTCGAGGGGCCCGCCCCCTCATTCATACGGCACTGTATCAGATATCGTAAGAATAAAGTTTCAAGGGACCGCTTCCCTAAGAACCCACTACGTCACAGTGCCCCCACCAGAAGTCGAAATCATCGAGACAGCGGATCAAATAGATTATTAGTGATCGACAGTTCAAACCTGCAACATCCCAGATAGCACAGAGACGTCTTAAAGATGTCTGTTGTTGCACGTTGAGACGTCTTGGAGACGTCTCCGAACGGCTTCGGAACGGCTAAAGAACTTCGTCTGAACGCCTTCTGTTACTAAACGGTACGTCTTTAAGACGTCTCATTCCAGACGTTCAAACGACGTCTCCAGAAAAACGTCTTTATGATGTCTAACATGAGACGTCTCCAGAACGTCTGAAAAAGACGTCTTTATGACGTCTAAAATGAGACGTCTCTGAGACGTATCGAAAAAGACGTCATAAAGACGTCTTTGTCAGACGTCTTAAAGACGTCTATCAAGACGTAAGACGTTCAGACGTAAAATAGCCTTAAAAAAGACGTCTTCAAGTCGTCGCGTGCTATTTGGGATCACTCCTGCAGCCGAATTATTTCACGAAAAACGATAAAGGACATAGTCTCAGAACTGATTTATTTCACGAAATACGATAACGGACTAGTTGCAGGAGCGATTTATTTCACAAAATTGAATAACGGACTTAGTCGCAGGAGCGATTTATTTCACAAAATCGAATAACGGACTTAGTCGCAGGAGCATCGATCCACCTCCAGTGATCCGATACCCCTTCGACTGGAACAACTCGACACGTGATTGGGACTACCCTCTACCACCAACGTTGGACTATAAGGGAAGCAACCGAACACCAACGGAGTCAGTCCATATCAAATCTCTGAAGCTACAGCTGACAGCAAATTTAGAAACGAATTACTTCACGAATTCAACAACGAATTCAGCCGCAGAAGTCAACTGGATTTCGAGATCCATCAACGAATCAAATCTTCACCACTATTCTTCAGTGCACCATCCAGTGCAACGACTATGCGCGTTCACAGTAAGGGAATCGGTTCACCTGCGTATGTGGATGTGCGTGTCTCGGGAACCAGAGTCGTGAGAGGAGACACAAACCACATTTCGCCCCCTGTCCCATACTTATACCCTCGAGCAAGGCAGACTAGGTCCAGCCGCTCGAGTTCCCCCACTACCAGAATCTTTGCGGACTGGGTCCAGCTGATTGTGCGTCCTTCAATTCACCTCGAACAAGGCGGACTGGGTCTAGCCGTTCGAGTTTCCGCAACCACTACAATCTTTGCGGACTGGGTCCAGCTGATTGCTCAGTCTCTAATTCACCTCGAACAAGGCGGGGACTGGGTCTAGCCGTTCGGTCTACCGTACTCACCACAATCTTTGCGGACTAGGTCCAGCTGGTTGCGTGTGTGTACTCCAATTCACGGCCAGGCAGACTAGGTCTAGCCGACCGGGAATCCCATCCCGACGTTCTCTCTCTGGCAACGGAACGGCGTGACTCACTCTACGTCGCGACAAACCGTGGACCCCGAAAAAACCAACGCGTGGCAAACGTACCATAAGGGGGACGGACGAAAGTGTGACCTTGACGGAGTTGATCGTCACGCTATAGTCGTGGCAACGGTCAGTACGAGCAGCTGAATAGTAAGATTTCCGACCAATAGGTGGTGTGGTTCTAATTTTCTTGGACGAAGTACCTACACTTAGGTAGCCTTTTTCACAAGCCTCCAAGAGACAGGCAGTATGCTGACGGATATTACAAATTACTCCTCGACAATGTAAAAATATGCATTTTGGGCTCTGCACAGTCCTAGATTGGACGTTTATTCAGGCGTGAATTTGAGCCCCCGTAAAACCTTGCATTTGCGTATACGTATATGGGGATCTAGCGATGTGTGAGTGGCGATGGTATTAGTTCGCCGTCCGCCTTGTGAGACGTAACAGTATACAAGTTTTTGTTGTAAATAAAATGCGTGTTTGCGTAATCATAGTTCAAAGACTATGACTATAAGAATTGTTAGTTTTGACCCCAGCCTCCCATATGCTTCTCTATTTAAAAAATTACCTTTTATTGTTATCTGCTGATAAACTTCCACTTTTCCTATACGGTTCTCCACTCGGCACATGTACTTGCCGCTGTCAATTTCCAATGCATATTGTATTTCAAGTTCTTGATTGTCATTGAAAAATTTGTACTGCTCATTATTAGCTACCAACAATGTATCGTCCTGCCAAAAAATATATCAATGTTGCATAATTTACATCAAAATGAATTTCCAAATACAGTGAAAATGGTCAAAATAAATAGATACAGGAGCAAATTGATGCAAAAACAATTTCTCAACACTATACTGTGACATGACCTTCAAATGACCTTAAACTCCGAAAATAAAGGTCAAACTTCAATTTCGTTTGTAAGGAGAATGCAGGCTATCCCTGTGGGATACTGGCCACTTGATACCATTCAAATTAAACATAAAAAATTGTTTACTTTGTGAAAATTAAAGAAGATATTCTGGGGTCACACTTAGATGAGACACCCGGTATAATAATGTAAACAGAAGAAATCAAAGTACATTATAAAAGACCGAAAAAAAATAAAAATTTATGAATCAAACTCCACAATAGTATGTAAATCACTTTCAATCTATGTCAATTGTACCTATTGTTTGAGACCTACCTTTAACCAAGTGATGATCGGTTTAGGCATACCCTTCACGTAGCATTTGAGAATCAGTTTCTTGTGACCTTGTGTATTAAGATCAATGATCAATTCGTTTTTTTTCAAATTGGTGTCGATAATAATGGGCGCTAGTGCATCTAAAGTAAATATTATCTTATTAAATAATTTATCCCTCAATCTTTCCAGGAATTCACATTTATAATTACCCATCACTTTCAGATCGTATCCAGTAGACTCGGGCACATTCTCTGTGGTCCTCCCTACACAAATGTAGTACTGTGAGTCCTCTTTTCTCACGTCTTTTATAGTCAAAATTGATCTGTATGAAAATTGCGTCTTCCCTCGATCGATAAATATCCTGTCTACAAAATTTCAAATAAATTCAATAAACCTTTACAATTGCTTCCTCGAGTTAAATGTTAATACAAAGAGTTATGCAATTATTATGAACACTTCGAAATTGCTATTTCTTTAAAGTGTGGTAATAAATGAAATTAATATTGTACTTATAACAATACCTCTTCTATTACAAGGACAACTGTTATGTTTGGTTGTTGGACTAAAATAATTACCCATTGTACTTCATTTGTTTCTAAAGGAAGCTTCGAGACACATCCAAGATTAAATGTTAGACATAAAAAATTACCGGTTTTTGTGATGGGCTCGTCGTTTCCATTGGTCCATTCAAAGATGTTCGAATAATTATAAATCGAAGCGGCACAGTTCAGCTGCCAATCGTCGCCTCTTATCACTGGATCTTTCGATTGAATTATACCGAATCCATCATGTACATCTTAAATAATTCCAAGTACAATATCATCAGACATGTACAAAAATGTACAATACATCATGTTAATTTTTCGATGGCATACTGAATCTATACGATACTGTGTGTATGTGCAACGATTTCGAAATGTTATACTAGGTCGAACCACAAATAAATTTAATTTCTGTAATTCTGTCTTCAACCACAAGATTAAAATCTACCTGTTACAAAAAGAACCTCCACGTGACCTTTACAATTTGGATAAAAAAATAAAATAGAGGAAAACTGATTATTACATTGTATGCTACTCTTAAAACCATATAACTTTCTTTTCAACCATTTTTTCATATACTAAATAGTTTACATGTAATTTAGGTAGAGCACTTATTGTTAGTTGGATCGCCTTTAAATTTCTGTCGAAGGCGAAATATTTTCGAAACTGAAAATTAAATGGACAAATAGAAATCGTTCAGCACTTCTAGGCACAGCATGCCCTGTAAAAATTAATGTGGTCCTTTAATTACCGGAAACCAACACATTTTCGGTCACAGAATCGCAACCAACAATGTTGCACGCGATGCAAGTAAGTTTGCCGGACATTTCGATAGTCGTCGATACTGTGGAGATGAAGGTAGTCGTCGTTCCGGTTTCTGTTGTGTCCTGCATAAAGTTTTCTTGGTTTAATTAACTGGTCGTATTCAATGAAATGATTTTACATTTATTGAATGAAAACAGTGTGTACCGTTAAGTTTTCAACAGTACCATCCTCGCAGGAAGGATAGTTCGGACACTTAAGGAAACTCCAAGTAATATTCGGCTCAGGGAACGCTGCCACGTAACATGGTATCTTCGCCACCTGATTGGGGGTGTAATATGACCCCAGTCCCTCCATCATCGATATAGGCTTACCTGAAAGACTTATTTCCAGTTAGACTAAACAATTATTAAACAAAAACAGTGACTCGCAGTAATATTCGAAAATCCTTTAATCCTTAGTTAATGCCTAAAACTTTCTACCACGTTCAATAACACTACAGGCTATCCCACGTAACTGTCGCCACGATTCTTCGGGCACTTCCGGTAGCCAAATAAAAGAATGTTTGGAACAAAATTAATTAGTTTTTAGTCGGCTACAAAATGCATTGGTTACCTTCATTTTTTTAAATGACTACATATTTTTTAGTACATAATATTATTGCTTATGTCAGACGAGTTCAACGGCCTAGTATACTATGACCTTGACATGACCTTAACAGTAAGGTCAATAGTAAAGCAGGCTTCAGTTGTTGATATATTGGTCAAGATATTGATCTCTCGAAAGAAATATCAACAACTCAAGCCTGCCTTACTGTTAAGACCTTAAGGTCATGTCAAGATCGTGGCGACAGTTACGTGGGCCACTCTGTATAGTTCACAGATTCAACATATTGTTTTATGCCTCAAGTGTTAATCAATCTACATAGTTACCCAGGAAAGTGGAAATCTATAACATTGTTGATATTTGTCAATAAAAACGTTGACACTTTGAAGTTTTAATAACACCTCGATGACTAGGATTTATTCTCAAAGCTAACTAATTTCTTATACACTTTTTTGTTTATAAACAATGCAAATGGCGTACCTATTACGTCCAACTGAAAATTCAACATTTCAATTCTATCCTGATTGGTAGCTTGAAGGGAATACGTTCCCATATCATTAACATTTAAACGGTTTATTCTCAGTATCGTCTGAGTAGGTGTGACGTTAATTGCAAATTTCGTTTTCTCTGGCATTAACCAAGATGCCAGAATTTCTTCGCCTTTTGGATTCAACCTACAAAATAGAACTTATTAAAATCCAGAGATTGAAACTACGTAATATGTACATATTGTACATTATATCATGTAGTCGACTGTTTTCATTCTCAAAGAGAACTCTAAATATGTTATTCGAAATGTTTCAACATACCATTTTAGTTGAGGCGGAGGATACGCGTGCACGTATACAACCCATTGTACTTTATCACCGTGTCGACGTTGATAATGCCTCTCAGGATCCTGAGACGTTAGGTTGATGAATTTATTCTCCGGATCTAAACTTACGATAAACACGAATCGTAGAAATTTAAAATGACGCTGTGTCATGCACAACGGTTTTGCCTCAATTGAGGCAAATGTGCCCAGCACTGGACTAGAACAATCACTTTTCATAAACGCATCCAACGACGATATATCGTTTTTGAGTACTAAAATTGATCAATTAAATGTTGTCATTGTACTTACTATGCACCTGGATAAACTTCCGCGATTTTTTCACATTCATGTAGCTCCTGATCATGCACTCGTAGATACCTTCATCGTCGTAGGTCACGTTTTTTATGATCAATTCGTTGGTGATCATTAGGACACTCGCAGTGGCAGCAGTGCTGTAGGAACGGGTAGTTATTCTGCTGCTCTAAAATACAAAAATGCTGTGTTGAGATTCGGATCAAACGCATGGCGCGAATGAAACTTGTAAGCAAAGATCGATACTTGTTGCGGTGTACTCCAATTGAAAACATACTGCATGTCCTTTTGAACATCTACGGTACAGTTCACGTATAGAGTTTGGCCCCAAGTTACGTGCCGCAAAGTATCGTCAACGATCTTGGGTTCGTTCAATGGATGCTCGACTAACAAACGCAAATATAAGTTATTAAATGCTGCAATTCACTGTTTTGTAGAAATTACCAGGAGAGTAGGTAGCAGTTCGAGCAAACAAGGACGCAAAGTCAGAAATTAGAATATCTTATTCTTGAAATGCCTTGAATCTCAAATGAATTTTTATTAAATAAGGTTTTAAATCGAAATAATTACATATATATGTTTTTAAACTAAATGTGCAAAACAAATTTCGAGGAACAAGGGGGCGCACCGTTTCTATTTGCTTCAGGGCGCTGAATATATAGCTACGCCATTGGAAATTATGTAGTATCATCAGAGTCGCCAGATTAAGTCTTGTGTCCCCACTCTACCATCCCCTTATACAACGCTATTCTCCACGCTTCGAGATGGTAACTTTTTCCCCTTAATTCGTGCTCCCTACCCTCATCTCAACTCTGAGTGTCATTGAAGGACTATGTGCAAAATACTATGAGGTGGTACGATAATGAAATTAAAATTGTACAGTGGACAGTAAAGTTGAACCACGGAAACCATTTTCTCAAAAATCAGTATTTATATACATATATTTAAAATGGGGTCCCAAGAATCTTAAAAAGCACATAATTTGACATTTATTTTAGTTTCAGAAATCATTAATAGTTTAATTCTGTTACATTTAATTTACTAATTACTTAGTATTTTATTCATAATTGGATTTTGCACCAATCCAAAATACAGTGGATGCTCAAATTATTATTAGAGCACTTGAAATAAATGTATTGAACTGAATCAATGAATTCTTAGTTGGAAGCCTATAGGTACTCTAAATTCTTATTAATTTAATAAATATATTGCATCCGGTCTATCTCTTAATTGCTTTCAATATCGAAAAATAACTATGATTGATCTTATGTTACGTCAAAATAATATTTTATGTATGTGTCACGATAAACCTCACTTTCAATGTTCGAAATATTCAGAATTATAATTCGTTGGAAACGCTGGTAGCCACATTTGTCCCCCAATAATATGAGAAAACATTTATATTGATATTTGAATTTGAATTTGAATTTGTTTATATCGAGACAAGCTTAATAAAGCCATCTTTTAAAATAAAAAATTGATAGAGATTTTGAAATTACTGATAACAAGTTACAAGTTGAAAATTTATATATTTGTATATAATTATTATTCTTCAGATATCATAAAACAACGATTAGATTAAAGTTAAAGTGCGAGTTAAAATGAATATAATCTAACAGGCACACTTACGGATCACGTATAAATGATAATTGACCTCATAATCTATTCCATCACGCTCTATCTTGCATTGGAAGTACCCACTGTCCTTCAGTGTGAGGTTCTTCAGTGTGAATCCAATTTTCGCATCGAAAGAAATTCTGTCATTTTCAACTTCCTGTACGAATAATTTTATAATTGTAACAACGTACAAACTACAAACGTATCGATCATTTGAAATAAGAAGAATTTTCAAATATTAATAGTATTGTCAATCGGGAAAACTTGTACATTTATACATATACAGGGTCTTCCATTAAGAAGTGTTATTTTAGATTATAAAAAAACGCTGTTTTTTTACAGTTAACAATTTTTTATAATTTTACTAACGACGTGTCGAAGAATCACAACTCTAATATTAACCAGAGTTTCCAGATGAGGGGAATTGACTCCAATTGAGGGGAAAAGGTTACCCTCTCTCTGCCAGTACCGGATTAGTCACGTGACATTGTGACACATGCACGGCAGCGACGAAACGCGTCACGTAATCGGGCCGTGGCGGTAGCGTGGGGAATAGCGTCGTGGAAGGAGACGGTAGAGTGAGGATATAAGTCTTAATTTGGCGACTTTGATCTTCACAAATAAAAAATAGTGTGAAATTAAAAATGACACCTCTTGATGGAAGACCCTTTATTACATAGAATAATTTCCTTTATTCATGACAAAAGAACAAATAAACGTAAATTTTTTCTAAACACTTTCTTTTGTAATTTTGGTGAATTTAATAATATCTTTGAGCATAGGATATTCTGAAGCTTGGACAAAAATAATTAAAATCACATTTACAGAAAAAATCTGATCGTAAGTTTTGATCCCTCAACTTTGCGATAATTATGCATGAATGCTGTTTTTCACAGTTTTTATATAACATTTGAACCAATTTTCAATGTACTTTCTTATTAACTTTAATGCTTACTAATCACTAAACTGCGAATGTTAATGCAGAATAAAATATGTTTGTGTCAATGGCAAGAACAGAGGTTAAATACAAATCTGTTTGTTCTCTTAATAATTTGAATAAATCGATAATAACGTAATAATATTCATTCATACTTCGAATGCTTTAACTGTTTTGTATTTCTTCTACTCATTTCTGTGATGAATGCGTAAAATTCAGAGTCCACCAATGAATAAACAAGTATTGTTCAACATTTTCTTGCTTCACATAACTCGCACAAAAATGTTTGGATAAGTCAGATACCTACACCGTCAGCCTTTTCAAGAAAGACTTTGAGATCTGGCGACGTTGGCCTGCACGGTATGACAACATTTCCGCCTACAGCTTCGTGTAAAGTCTTATAAAAAGCCTCTTCCACAAATGCGCTCACGTTGGCTGAAACATAATAGTTTAACGATTAAATTGCAACGTTCTGATTTACAGAGATCTCTGTAGATTTAATCCGACAAACAGCAGCCATTATTTCTTATTGATAATTATCACAATTTTTACAAACCGAAATTTTATTTTAAAGCAGCAATGAATATTTTATAAATATTTACATCAGGCCTGGGCAACTTGCGGCTCGCGAGCCACAGACGACTCCCCTCCATACTTCTGGATCCTCCCCACCAAACTACTGTGGAGTGTAGAAGGAGGTTGGGGAGATTAGGATTGTGTATATAGGAGGCTACACGGTAGGGGCAATATGAAATAGTTAATAGTGGGGGAACCGGTACACTGGTAGTAGGAGCAGTGTCGCCAGATGAGACCGAATCGGGTCTCATTTACTCCCCTACTTTTCCCCTTCCAGCACCACGTCCCACTCAATCCCCGTCCCGCACGCGCAACGTGTCACATATTACGACTCTGGCCATCAGAGAGGGGGTACCTGTATTCCCCTCGATTTTCTCGACCTGGCGACACTGAGTAGGAGTCGTGATGCGACAGCGGAGGAGAAAGTGCCTGAGCCTGATCTACATCATACAAAATTATGGAAACAAGAAAGCTACAAAAGGGGATAGACTATTGATAGTTCATTTCAAACAAAGAAACAAGTAAAGCAACTGGTTCGACAAAAGAAAGTTTAATTCTACATTTTTTTTATTACAATTTGGATGTTCAAACATGTTGTTAGTTTTATTATTCTGTAGGACCACCGACTTGAAACGAAAACTGTAAGATGCATAAACTTCTGCGGTTTAGTAGAAGTCAAAGATACACTTACACTCAACATAAACGTACACCCACTTAACATCTGGATCGGAATAAGAATCCTCGGTAGCAACGATGGGGTGAGATGAACAACCATACCAACCAGTGTCCCCAAAGACTGTCTTTGGTCGCCGGAATTCAAAATTGTAGGTACCGTTTTGCTCTTGGGATTGAATTATTTCCATTGGAGATGTGGTGTTCTGTTATTACAATATGTATTAAAGTTTCTTTCATATATTGTACTGTTACTATTATTTTATTATCTAAGTACTTACTGAATCCGATGAGTTAGTGGGATACGTAAAGAAAATGTCCGCTTCACTTGAGCACAGTAGCAGCAATGGGTCGCCTTCATTTTTAACAATGTCATCATTTGCCGATATATTTAGTTTTAAAGCTGTTGACTCTAGGAACAAGTGAAAGAAAGTTGGTCAGTCAACGAAAAAGTGTAATTCATTGTAACAAAGCATCTGATATAATGTATGTATTCTACTTGTGAAAATTGATAAATAATATATACTATATTAAAAAAAACATTTCTTAGACAAAACTGAACAATAAAATAAGTTCTTTATTAATGTACTATATCTTTTAACGAAGTTATCATAGTTTCAATATCAAAAATTTCACAAGAATAGGAAACTTAGAGTTCAAATCGTTTTTGGATGCACTGTATATGTATACTAGGGTGGACCTTATTTTTCGACCAAAAAATTTTGGGCACGCCCCCCTCCCCCAATATTGTTCCATGTCATGAAAAAATGACATATCCAAAATTTTAGATGAAGCGGACGGCAGGAAGGCGTGCCTAATCGAACGCGAATTTTTTAAATAGAAGTAACTGCGCGCTCAATGTGAAGAGTATACTCAAAATTCAAGTTAAATATGTTATACCTATAAAAATATATTAATTCCTTACATGCATTCGAGTACAAATGTACTTTGTACGGATTAAGATTATTTCACATTAATTAGCCGTTTTCGCGAAAAATATTATACTCTTATTAAATATAACATATTTATGTTGAACGTTAATTTCTCTACTTTTTAAATTAGTATACGAATATGTACAACTAAAAGAATTGGTACTTTAAATAAAATACGTAAAATTTAACATATATATTTTTACAAAATATGATAATTAGTTCATTGTTATATTGAAAATATTACATTTTGGTACTATTGTAATCAATATTTTGACACAAGCAGAACATGTAGTCATAATAAAAAGTCTTTCTAAGGTCCACCCTAATGTATACTTATTACTTTTACTTAGTTAGATATACTTCATTGAAAGGAGTGATTCCTGTGGTTATTTGAAGTAACTTTTTCCTCTGCAAAAATGTTCTTCGCCGCTTTGTTAACGAGTTATTACCGAAAAACGCGGACCAATCAGAACGCGACTACAGCGGACGGATTCCTGCTCAGTGACAGATTAGTTAAACGTGGCGTTGGCATTGGCTGAGCCGGCGTCCGTCCGCTTTAGCCGCGCTCTGATTGGCCCGTGTTTTTTGTTAATAACTCCTTAACAATACCTCGGAGAGCATTTTCGTAAAAGAAAAAGTTGCTCAGGAATCACCTCCTTTAAGGAACTACATAATTTTTGGGATATCTTGTATTTTAATTAAATGAGGTATCAGTTTTCCATGTCTTTGTGGTCTTGAATTGTTGACCAACAGTAAACTAACCATAGCAATGCTGAATATGCCTCGGACTTCGACCGCAAAGAGTTATAAATTAGAATACATGATCTTTTGTGGTCGTATATACCGTCCACCTCGTATTTTGCAAGAATAAATGAATAAATCTCTAAAAATAATAGAAACGGATACATTAAATTCCTTTACGTTCAGAGTGTGATCGCATTATTAAGAACAAATGGAGAAATTACACAGAGATAGCTGCTGTCTTTGTGAATATGATTGTACTATAAAAATAGTGTAAAATATTATAGTACATTTCTAAATACATTACTGTTCATAGTAATGATTAAAATATATTTCTTTTAAATCATCTTAATAAGCGATTACTACTTTTTTTCTAATTTGGCACAAAAGTAGCTTCGAGCAGCTGCAACATTTAAATTGCATTAATTGGAGCAGTAAAAAAGGTTTCATATACAACGTAAAAATTTATCAACACGATTATTAATAGCCCATAAATTTATAACACGTTTGAAACGTTCTTTATTTTTATACAAGGTGTTCGCGTCATTACTAGACAGCGTTTTTTTCGAAAACTATTGTGATTCGAAAAAAATGAAAGAGGAGAAAGTTATATTGTGATTCGAAAAAAATGAAAGAGGAGAAAGTTATATTGTGATTCGAAAAAAATGAAAGAGGTGAAAGTTATATTGTTGTTTTCAAGCAATTTAATGGTGTCAGTAATTTTTTTTTATCTGCATTATTTTTTTTAGAAATGAAGGTGACTTCCAATTTTTTTAATGGAATGCTATGTACACATTTTTTTATATAGTATGACAGCATTTGTCAAAACGAATTCATTTGTATACGACACACTGATCTTCAAAGTCATACAAGGTCACAAATGGAAGAAACATTTTGAATAAACTTCGAACACCCTGTAGACTTTATTTTTAATTGGCTTTTCTTGGTTTACTCAAATTACTCGAAAGTGGAACTGTCTCTTTATTGCAGCAGCTTTTCTCACTCGCAAATATTATAAAATGATCATTATATGTGTGGGGTTGCGAGTGCACGCCGTAGGGCCCAAGTGGTCCCTGTTTATGGTAGGGCCTCTTTAGTCAGGTAGAGCAAGGGACAAATGACACGATACAGGCCTGTGCCTGGTTCGTCTCCAACGACAGTTTAGTTTTAAGGATGTGAATGAGTAAGAGAGAGAGAGGAAGAATGAAGTCGAGGGTACAAGGACTGTTTTACGGAAAGGCAGCGTTAGTGTGGTTGATGCAGTGAAGGAAGACAGTCGTAGACACCGAAACGTAGAATAGTCGCGTAGATCAGTTATCTTTAATATAGTTGTAGTTTTTAATAAATAGATTTTAAACACGTACGGTTTATCGGCAAAAACTTCCAATCCCACATATGCTATTGAAAACATAACAATATAGTCTGTAATAAACTAAGCATTGTTTTTTATGTAATTCTCATTACAGACACAGTTAAAAAATTTAAAAATCGTGACCTTTTTCGTTCGCAATTGTAACCAATAACAATTTTTAAAAAAAATTATTTACGCATTAGCTAGTAAACTAATCCTCCGAACGTCTCAAAAAAACTCAAGCTGTTGGGTCGAATTTTGAAAAAATTATTCGTTTTTAAAAGGTGTACGAATACTTTGTACACCCACTGTAACTGACTGTTGAAAGTAGTGCAAATACGAGAAGCGTATAACAGGAAATCACTCCACCAAAAAACGCGACATTAACTGAACAAACATATGAATGATACAATTATCGTCGTATCGATAAAGCTGATGACAAAAACATCATTCTTTGCACGTTCTCATTCCAGACGAAAATACTACTCATACAAACCTAATGTTTTATGCAGAAGTTTATTTACTTCTAAAATTTCAAAAAAGTTACTTGTGCATTAAAAATTTTAGATCCTGTGATAACGAAATTTTTGTAATATTGTTATATTTCGGACACAGTTTGACTAATAGAGTTCCATATATTCTTGTAGCTAATAATGAGCTTAACAATTAATATTCCTACGATCAATAAAAATGAAAGAGTGATGATAGATAAGAGTGTTGATATGAGCGATGATGCAATTCATCAGACTCATAAATCCCTGGTAGTGGTTTGCGTTCTCATTTCGCAAATAGAGATACGGGGAAATTCCAACGATGTCTCAAGTTGCTGCTATCCATCTTAAACTAATTGTAAACATCTGTCCCATAGGGACGTCGAAAATCTTAATCTTGATTTTAATACTGATCTAAATTTTAATAGTATTTGCCACAATTTTTATAATAATACGTGATGGAATGAAGAAATTTTTTTGCAATAATTTTAATGAAACCATTTTGGTCATTTCAATAATATGGTACGTTTAGCATTAAATTGTGAGAGGACAAATCTGTGGTTGTAAGGAAGAACGACACATGTCACATACTTATTCACTTTCGAGATATTGTCGTTTAAAGTTTTGATCACCAATTTTTTGTATAAGACATTGGTTAAATTGCATTATTCTTTTGGGCCTTTCGAATTTATTTTCATGACTTTTAAACTCAAATTTTTTGGAATTGTGACATGCGGCGTTTTTCCTCACAACCAAAGAAATGACGAAGCAATTTTGGGTAACTATTTACTTTAGGCCAAACCCCACCGATTTTGATGACCTCCAAACACGATGCTGAGGTTTATGTCTCGAGTATCTTTCCTTGTGCATATGTATACAGAGTCTCGCATTAGTATTCGAAACATCCATTCAAAAGAGAATAAATTTTCTAAAAATATAAAAATTAATTGTGTAGCTTTACAAAAAAAGTCGTTTGGTCAATTTGTAAAAATGTTATTCTGATTAGAAGTGTGTGTGTATGATCAATTATGAGAGTCACAGTTACTCAGCGGCGAACCGTTAATTTTGGGGACCTGGCCTAAAGCCCATGGCTAGATCCACCGCTGCTATTACTTGCAATGTATTCGCTTGTCTAATGATATAATGCAGGAGCTGTATAACTAACGCGAAGATTTAAGGTACGTTGTTATTTTTATTTTGATGTATTTTTATATTTCTTGAACAAAAATTACTTATTTGTTGCATATTTTACTAGAATATGTTGAAGTTTTAATATTTATTTCAAATATTGTTTTAAGATTCTATGTTTGAAATATTGACAAGAGATTATGGAAATTTGTATAGTTGCTTTATTCCATTCGTCTTTAATTCGTTTCTTTTAATGTACCAATACAATAGAATAAATGTTTAAGTTCGGTTTATGTTGATTTGTAATATAAGTATTTGCGGATCTCTCATATCTCTTAAACGAATGATTTTTTTATATAAGTAGGTTAACACTGTCTTGTAAAGAATATCAAGATGCATTAAGTGGTGCAATAAAAAATACGTTTCCATTTTTAAAAAAGTGAATGACCTTCATATGTCCTCTACGCGTCCACTTACAAAAAAACTATTAAAGTTAGAATATGCTCCTCTTGATACCATTAAATCCTACGTGAACCATTTTCCGGTACGAATAATAATAATAATCTTGTACAAAATATGTACATACATATTTTGAGTAATACATATCACATTTCTAATTACAGCAGTGGTGCTCTTGCATTTAATAAGTAATTTTTAAACTGTTCGATTATCCGAACAATTCAGTTTTCCGAACCACCTCGGTCCCAATTAATTCGGATAATCGAGGTTCCACTGTCTCCGTTTCACTAAGTGTTCCATTTTTACATCTTTATATGCGCAGAATTTCTACAAAAGTATTGCGAATATACTGCTGAACATTTGTATAGAGCAATAGTTGACATCACAGCCGCAATGTCCTGTGGATGATTTGGTTTCGTCCAATTTTTCCTGCTATAGTACACCGTAAAATCGCACACGTGCCGCCCAGTTTCGTTTCTGCGTATATGTATACGAGAGTTTGTAGGAAGGAAGTCCTTTCTTTCCTCTAGTGATAGCGCTGTCGCATTATCAGCTAGCGGGCTCGTTTCACGAGGCAAACAAGTACATATAGAAATGAATTAATAGTAGCCGGCTGCGAGAACTTTTTCACCGGGGACACAGTTCAACTTTTAATAAATAATTCATATAGTAAATGTAGACATTCATTAAAAATTCAGACTTCCCCCGGTCACTTTACAGCAATCAAAATGAAATATATATTTCTATTCTAAACATTTTCAACTTAAAAAATTGAATATTTTTTTATTAAATTGATCATATCTTCACCTTGCTTAACATATTGACTGTTACGTCATCCATGTAAGGGTATCCCAGGCTCTAATGATCAAACTTTGTCACTATATTCTGTGACACTAAATAAGAAAAAAATGTTATGGAAACAGGTCACAAAAATTTTATTAAAAAGTTATAACAAGTGGAATAGTAACCGACTTGCTGTTACTGCGAGCATCGCTATTACTGGCAAAAATTACTTTGAACCTAAAGGTGGTCACAAATGCAAATTTGTGCGTCCAGACGAACAGCAGGAAGTTACGACGAATGGAGTATGGATCGCAAAACGCTGCGTCCAGACGCGCTTAGGAGATCCCACCTTTAGACAACCTCAGATAGTAAACACAGTTTACATAAACATACTGAATGTAAATATTACTGGTCTATATATTCGAGTAGCAACAATGCTCGCAGTAGCAACAATTCTGGTTACTATTCCACTTGTGCTCTGTATTTTTGTTATAACTTTTTAACAAAGCTCTATATGCGACCTATAGGACCCATAACGTTTTTTTCTTATTTAGTGCCATAAAAATACTGACAAAGTTTGAACGTTAAAACCTGGGGCACTCTTTATGTGAGGCGGAATTATTTGTGCACATTCAAAAATGAATATTTACATTAATATATTCGGTTGAGATCTGAAAAATGCAAGAAGCGTGACAGACTACACAGTATCATAGGTTCTCAACTTTTTTCATTAAATCAATTATTTTGATTTTATGGAATTTTTGACATCGCTGGATTGGCTTTGTTAAATAACATGCGAGATTCTTTATGAGAGATTGTAACTCTAGACACAAATTGAACGCCCATGTGATTTATTTTTTTAAGAGAGACAGTTCTAATAAGCCGCACCCGTTATGCAGTGCTTTCATACTGATTCATCTATGTAGGATTGAAAATTAGTGAGTCCAATCAGTAAACAGCGGATCATTATGCAAAATAATATATTTATACATCATTTGCAAGGAAATGGAGATAGATAAAAATTAATTTCTTATGCAAATAATTTTAATTGATGGAAATAAATGTCTCCATATTTTTAAATTTTTGAAGTGAAACTTCTTTGCTGAGGGTAACAATTTTCTGATGTTACGGAAGTGACGTTAAATCTTGCAATTATTTTATACTCTTTAGTCCATTTTAAAAACGTGGTTTTTTAAATAATTATTTTTTTTTTAAATTAATATTTATGACAATTTCGCATTCATCACAAGAAAATTTGAAAATACTGCAGCGATAGGATTTTACAGCCGCTGGGTAGAAGGATCAAACGAATAGGTTAGAAATACATCGTTATGTTATGAAAGCACGTGCAACTAAGTTTACATTAATTAATTAATTAATTATATTCCAGAGAGAAGAACACTGGACAATAGCATAATTTACATATCTATGATTTTCAAAACCTACCGTGTGTGGAACAGAATAAATATCTAAGTAAAAGAAGAGGTATACATATATATAAATTATAAAATTACATTTAAAAAACATACGCGTGGAAAACCACGCGCGGCAGAAGTGAAACTTCTTGCAGTCTAGTAATGTTTAGAAATAAATTAAGATTGGAAATGGGAAATAATCCTAATGAAGCGAGAACAAGATCAGGAACAACTCTCGATGCAGTGTTTCCAAGACATTTAGACAAAATTGAATCAATAATATTTATATCATATTTTAGCTCTCCTTCTTTGCGTCGCAAATTTTGATCGTTAATTATTTTTTCTATGATTTTCTATCATTCTATAATTAAAACAATTGACTTGTGATAGCTAAAATATGATATAAATATTATTGATTCAATTTTGTCTAAATGTCTTGCAAACACTGCATCGAGAGTTGTTTTTAAATGTTTTTACTGTTGTAAGTTCACCGACTAATTTTTATCATAAATGCATAAAATCCGCTGTCTACTAATGAGATATAAAATCTACAACGGATTGAAAAAGTACTTGTATATTTTGAAGATTTTTTGTAAACAAATGGCAGATTAATATAATGTACAGTTTTTAGTGTTTCGTTATGAATAGCAACAATGTGCACGCTTAGCGATGTTAATAATTTACCGTTCGGAAGTAACACATAAAAATAAAACATCACATACTTGATATAGAGCAGCGGCCCATCTAACATGGGCTTTATGGGCCGCAGCCCAGGATCCATTTCGCGGTCAAAAAATTAAAAATAAAAACAATTAAAATTTAAAACTTTGAGGTCATTTGGGTTAATTGAGTAGGCCCCAAACATTGTTAGTCCAGGGCTTCAAAATTAACTGTCCACCGCTGGTGCTTACAGGATATTTCGATTCTTGAAACGGTAAGGAAAAACCTTTATTCTGATTAACTGTCATGAATCATCAAAATTTCCTACTATATGTGCATTGTTACGTGCGGCCCTGGAAGACTGCACGTCGCTGGCTCATCAGTCCTACACCTGCTGCGTCAGGCATCGGTGGCGCAATGTCCCAGTAACCCATCATTGACCGATGAGGAATTCCATGACCCATGGAATTCGGTACCCCACGCATTGTCAAATCACGATATATAAAAACACCACATGACCACGACTGTGTGTCTTTTTCTGTCGAGTCGAGTCGTCTTATACATCAACTGTAAGAGAACAAATACACGCATCCGCCCGAAAGTCTCGATCTTTGTCCGTAACCTTCTGAGCCTCTGATCCGTATCCCGGACCACCCTTTCACCTGCAAGGCCGCGGCATAACAGTATTATCGATTATTCCAACTATTTGAGTTACGATTCCTATATCAGCTTCAATATCAATTCCATAATCATTATTTTTCCGGTTCCGAAATAGTTCCAGAATAGCTACTTTTATGGGCTTTTTCGTAATTGATATCACTAGACTGCGGATTTTATGCAATTATGCGAAAAATGATAATATTGTGAAACACAAAACCATAAAATCATCCGAGAATATAAGGACAGAGACATATTACTACTAAACAATTACAATTGCTAAGAGTTAAAATGCGTTTTTATTCAACTGCCATTTCTTGCAATTAATGCGAAGACAAGTTTAATTCTGTATAAAGCTACACAGTCGAGATATACTAATTATATTGCAACTACAGGTCACTATCTATTCAGGGCTGCAGTAAGGAAAACTTGCCCCTGGGGCCAAAATTGTAATTTGCGTCCGCCAACGAAAATACAAATGTTTTATCAAATTCATCATAAAAACATTAAAAAACACAAGCAAGGTTAACTATCAGCAACAATATCGGCGCTATCAGCGCCTCTTTCTGGCCGGAACTAAAGGGTACCACTTAAGGGTTAATACTAAGAAGTCGTGCAAATTATTACAAAAACATTTTGTAACTGATACACGTGTAGAACAAGTATCTGTATGCATATAAAATACACAAGATCGTCATATGAGACAGCTGCGATAAGAAGCGACCAGCCGGCAAAGGAAAGGGATAAACAAATGGTCCTTTCGAGATAAGCTACCATGCAGGCACTCTTTTCCTATGAGACATGACACGCAGATTATTATCTGTTAACTGAATAGTTCATAAAATTCAGGTCACATACATTTATTTATGCAACTTTTTAATAGGTTCTAGTTATAAAACGCTCTTATGTTATAAGTAGACTCCGAATTTTATCAATTTATGACAAAAATGAGTAAGTGCAATTTAAAACAATTACAACAGTGAAAATATTAAAGGACTTTTAAAGTATTAATACATGTATCATTTTCACTACATTAAAATTATAAAGGTGATTTCTTATCGATCGTAATTTGGAATAAATATGTAAATGCTTTCGGCGCAAGGTTCGATCATTTCAAGAAAAACAGCAGTATTGCACTAAATAATCATTATCATTAACGTTTCGATCTCAATATAGACCATCTTCAGAACGACATTATGCGTCTAGAATAAACAAAAAAAGTTATTAATTGAACAACAATAGTGTCACAGCCATGAAATTTCATAGAAAAATAAATTTATAACACACTTACTTGCTGTGTAACAAAAAACAAAAACAAATATACATATATTAAAGAGTTACACAACCAAGCGGTATTCACCACATGGTGGCAGATGTATAACTAACCCATGTAGACTTGAACATCGGAAGAAACGATGCTATGTATGTTATTACGTTAGACAAAACATTGCTCTTAAAAATTTTTAAGAGGGTAGGCATCCACACCATCTTTAACATACCGTCATATCTAAAAGCATGGTTTCCCCCTATAAAAGATAAATTACCATTAACAAAAAGGTGCAATGTTGTGTATGAAATACCATGTAAAGGCTGTAGCCTAACATATATAGGTCAAACATCCAGACAATTGGACACACGTTTAACTGAACATAGACGTAACATTTTTCTTTCTCCGACAAAACACACTGCATTGACGAAACATTCTATAGAACTTGACCACAGGTTCGATTTTGACAACGTGAAAGTTATTGACAGGGAATCTAATTTACAACGTAGATTATTATTGGAAACCATTCATATGATTAAACAACAAAGCGTTAATCTTAGGTATGAAACACCTATGATACATGAGTTTTACGCGGCATTACTGAATCGGTAATGTTTTTATGATGAGATTTCCAATAATAACAATTAGATTCTACCAAAAAGATATATTTTTCTTTTTCTTTATCAACTTCATGTTGTACATATCAAACTTCGTAAATGGTGATTTAGATAAAATTATGTTGCACTTGCACTTTGAATGCTGCGTGTGTTCTATTACTTCAAATTAAATATACATTTTTTAGTTTTGTTTTTGATTCACAATTTTGTATTGTGTTATCTCGGTTGATCTACGTCAATATGAATGCTCAGTTACACGGTTCAAATTTGCCGCTCAATATGATGACGAATCACCGTCGATCGATATCGAAGAACCAATTGTCTAACGTAATAACATACATAGCATCGTTTCTTCCGATGTTCAAGTCTACATGGGTTAGTTATACATCTGCCACCATGTGGTGAATACCGCTTGGTTGTGTAACTCTTTAATATATGTATATTTGTTTTTGTTTTTTGTTACACAGCAAGTAAGTGTGTTATAAATTTATTTTTCTATGAAATTTCATGGCTGTGACACTATTGTTGTTCAATTAATAACTTTTTTTGTTTATTCTAGACGCATAATGTCGTTCTGAAGATGGTCTATATTGAGATCGAAACGTTAATGATAATGATTATTTAGTGCAATACTGCTGTTTTTCTTGAAATGATCGAACCTTGCGCCGAAAGCATTTACATATTTATTAAAATTATAAGTGGAAAATATCAATTTATATTTAGCTCCTCTATCTAGCAATTGATGCATAAACTTTTTATTTTGCATAAAGTTCCGGAGTCTAGTTATAAGTTTCGATTAGTATGCATAAAGAAAAATTCTGGAAAGTAGTAATATTAATTTGAATAGAACTTATACGGTAGGCTCCCGTCTAACGCAAGCAAAAAATTTTTTTAAACAACTATACATGTATATACAGGTTGTCTCACTTACGTCTGACCCCCAGAATATCTTCTTTAATTTTAAGAAAGTAAACAATTTTTATGTGTAATTTGAATAGTACCAAGTGGTCTACATGTTGTTTTTTCTCGTAGTTGCCAAGGTCATCAATGTTTTTCTTTTTAATAACTACATATATTTTTGTGCTGCATCGCGTAGCTCATAAAAGAATACATTTATGTACTGTGACATGATCTTCAAATAACCTCGAACTTCGAAGATGAAGGTCAAACTTAAATTTCGTTTGCAAGGAGAACTTTTCCACTACATGGACATATATTTTGTTCCTCGATGTTAAAAGAGTCTGAATGATAGCCAATGGTAGTACTATAACAATACTAACCCTAACCGTACCGAGCACAAAATATGACCTATCTACGTTCTTTTATGAAAATTATTAGACTGAATTTATTTACATTTTTCTCAATTTTTATAACAATGCGTGGTTAAATGAAGAAATTTATTCATTAGTTTCTAATGGAAGCACCTTTGTAATTTCAATAATTACAAAATAAAAAATGTGAAACCAGTCATTTGACCATTCGTCGTACGGTTAGTATAATTATTGTTATTATAATTTAAGTAGTTATTATAATTATCATGGAGCCCTGTTTAATAAACGTTCTAAAATAACTTGCGTACATGGAATTTTTATTACACGAATCCTGAAATATTTGTTCCCTAATAACACTTTTTGGAGAAGTCCCTAACGTTTTACAAAATGGACAACAGATAACATTTTTTTCTATAACAGTTCCACAGGAACGTGAAACTCCGAACAGAATTGTTTTAACAACGAAAATTAACTATTTACTTCGATCCCTGCTAGAAACATCTTCGAATAAAACAATTTTGATTAAATACAAATTTTTTTAAAGAACACCATTTTGAATTAATAGTTCGAATGTTGTTACGCCGGATGCAATGGATCGAACATAATGGATTTGTCGATTCCTATTAAGACAATACGCACGACACGCTTAAATTGAGGATTATAATTGGAACACCGCTGGGAAGCAACCGATTACATTCATGTAGGCAATAAAGAAGAGTAGTAATTTATGGGTTATCAATACCTAATCTAATTGTAAGCGATATCGTTGTGCCATTGACACGTGCATCCGTAATTGTGTGTGGGAGTTTCCTATATACAGTCCTTTTGTTATTGCCGAAAAGGACACTGTTAAATATTGCTTAGATATTTTCTTCACGTATGTCAGACGTATGCCATTTTAGATGTATAACTTTTTCATTTAATTATTATTAGTCTGCGGATTTTGTGCATTTTCAGCAAAAATAATTACGTCAAATACAATAATAAATGAAAAATGAAATAATAATTATGGGAAAATGATTTCGATAATATCTCGTTAACTATCAGATTTAGGACATCTGAAGGTCAATACATTTTTACTGAGAAGTTGATACCCTATCGACCAACGATACAATAAGTAGGTCATTCCATTGAAAAAAATGAAAGTTACCTTGAAATCTCCGAAACGCCTCTACTGAAAAAAAGTAAGTACCGTATGAGATGGGTTCCTTGAAGCCATTTAAATCCCATGTTTTACAAGTTTCATAAAATGTATCGTTTAATAGTTATTCGGGGTAATCAAGTTAGTCGGGACACCCTGTATATTAGAGAAATAAAAATTAAATACTTTGTAGAAAACTGTCTTGAAAAGGTAACAAAAATAAATACAAGTGAAAAAATAAATGAAAGCCGATGGTGTGCACGTGCGGTACACATGATTGCTACGGATCATCACGTACTTAGATAGTGCATGTAGCTCTCAATGTACAAGGGTATACATATGCAAAATCGGCGCGCGTGTGTACAGGTAACCACATTCCAGAATGATTCACGTATAGTTCGCGTAAAAACCTTAGCTCCTGTTTCATTGTCGCTATAATTATATGTATATAGTTGCCAGAAAACTCAATGAAAGTCTGACATAACTCGTTAACATAATCTGACATAGTTACGCAGTAAATCAAATAAGGATACTCGTAGCATCGTCAGCAATCGTACGTGAAGCTACATCCTTTTTGATATCATTAAATGTTGATGAGGTTATGTTTGGTGACCACCACTATAAATAAACACAGGGATGAGGTTTCTTAATACAATGGTTTATCACAGAGGCTCTGTACTCTTGCACTCAACTCAACGACACACACGAGGACACCAAACGGTTTCCAACCAAGCACGCCAAACATCTACACGCATGCGCACACTCGCATACATGCATTCGAGCGGGCCTTAACATTCAAGCCTAAATGTTTAAACTCAGCATTCAAACTTGTCTAAAGAAATCATTTGCATCCTAACCAAAGATAGATCAACAGATAATTCATTATTCTAAAATTGCATTAACTCGATGCGTGTAATTCCGCAATTAAGCATCACTTTAGTAATATCTCTAGCGTTAAAAATAGAACGAGGATCTGCATAAAATTACACATCGCGTCACAACATTAGCAACCGAATGCTCGCAATAACTACGAGACAATCGAGTTACTTTTCACGTCTCGGAACAATGATTCCAGCAAAAGGTCGACACCTGAATGAAACGCGCACGCAACGTGTCCTAGGAAAAAAAGGGAACGGGAGTTCCGGGAATCAGGTGAACACCGTGGAAGAGTTCGAATGGATCGTGAATTGTCGCATGCAGGTTACAAACGCCGCCGGAATAATGTACGGGATGCGAAAAAACCTGTTTCTCTACGGCCCCCGAGCTGACTCACGATTTACGATCAATGGTGACTAGGTGCCGTGATCATGACGTTCGCGGGCCACAGACGACAGGTAAAGCTGACAGGTAAAATTACCTCTGTATAGGTGCGAGAGAAGAACGACGGCGAAGAGGAGTCGTCGGCGGGCGCACAACATTTTGTCACGGTTCTCTTCTCCGGTGTGTTTTTTTTTTACCTCGCAATCGGTTTCCCGTGTGTCACTACTTTCCACTCTTTACATGTTTGATAAGGCACTTGGGAACGGCATAGCTCACATCGGAACACTCGTTGTTAAGAGAAGCACGTCACTCTTCGACAACGCTCACGGCTGTTCTACTGCTGCTCTCCCAGCTGAACGAACGAGTTACAGCTACAACCGCCTTTCCACGAGCAGGCCCCACCCCGGCGATTCTCTGACTACGACTTATCGACGACGACGTCATCTTAACCATCGTTCACCTTGATTCCGCACTCCAGTTCAAGCTCACACTTTTGTCTTTCGTCGCTTTCATTGCTCCAGACCGCAGCCATGCGTACTCTGTCTCTGCGAGCGAGAACCCATTATATTATCCCGAAAAATATATTGTTTTAATACTCTTGGAGCTGCTGCTGCCGCGGTTATGTAGTTTTCAATGACGAACGAACCGGCCAGTGCTGATTTAGTTGATCGAAAGTGAAGTAAACGATTGTTACTATACAGCGGATCTTTATGCAAAATAGAAATTTTTTATCTGAATTGTAATAAACTAGAATGAAATAGAAATTAATTTTCTTTCTTAATATGTTTAATAGGTTGAAAGTAATATAATAGTATTTTTAAATTCTTCTTTTTTTACTGTTTTAAATTACACCTACTAATATTAGCCATAAAGGCATAAAATTGGTTGCCTATAATATTTTAAGGTACGAAGCTGATATTTAAGAACCCATCTGCAATATTTCTTTAAACGTTCAATTTTATTTTTAAATAAAGTTTATTTGAATGTTAATCAACGTATTTGTCGTGTAGGATTATGTGACGTATGGTAAAAATGCGGTGTTAATAAAAGCAATCGTTGATGATTAGACTGCAGATGCTTATGCAATTTTCAATTTCAATTGACAAATTTTAAGAAAGTCGCATGATATAAAATCCTATTTTTAGTGGAAACAGCCTTTGTAAATCCAAAACAAATAAAAATTGTAGTAAATTCTGTCGAGTTCATATTTTAGCATTTTTTGAAAATTTTCATAAGCTATACATATAAGTAAACTATACTATATGTATGTATACAGGGTGTCCCATTTGACGTAACTTTTCCTTTGCGAAAACGTTCTCCGCGCCATTCTTAAGTTATTATTAACGAAAAACATGGACCAATATAGCTGCGCTCTGATTGGTCCGTGTTTTTCGTTCATAACTCCTTAATCTTAATGAAGCCGCGGAGAAAATTTTTGTAAATGAAAAAGTTACTTCAAATGACCTCGGGAATCACCCTTTTCAAGGAAGTATAACATTTTTGGAACACATACCTCCAGAAATTGTCTCTATATTGCACCAAACATTATGAATGACATGTGTCTATATGTATTTGTTGCATATTAATTTTACTGTGTATAATACGATAAAGTAACACCTCACGCTCACCGTAATAAAAAAACTGAACACAATTAAAAATTTATTTTTAAAAGAGAAATCACTAAGCCAGTTGTAAAAATAAGCTTCTCTCACACACCTACGACTTATTTCTACACTTTCACGAATGACTAGAATGTTATTAATATTTATTAAAATTCTGGGTAATTATGCAGATTAAGGATTTCGCACTGATTTTTGATGACCTTGAAATATATGTTGTCAATGTCGTTATTCTGAACAACTTTTCCCTATACACGTTACCGCCGCACGGCCTTAGTTTTTTAGATATTTACAAAAAACTACGAACACTCACTACAGCGAATTCTGCCCTTTTTAATTGGCGGAACGTGTATTTTGGAGTGGGGTATGGGCGAAGCCTCTCCCCCTGCGCCCTGTAGCCGCCCCCACCTCGAACCTAACCTACTGGAACTAACAGTTCTTGCGAATATCTAAAAGGCCGAGTGCCAGTAACATGTATAGGAAAAAGTTGTTGAAACAAAATCAGTTAGGAATCGGTAATCTGCATTATTACCCATTTAATGGATTTTACATTTACATACGTAATACTTTTAGCGTCTATGAGCAATTTTGTGAACAAAATTTTAAACGTAAGTTGAATGCGAGTATTCAACGATTGTTGTAAAGATTAATAAGTTATTACAGATTCGGTCCAATTTCATACACATTAACTTTACCAATATATAAAATTAATTTATCCAGGGCACGTGGCCGAAATTAAAATGAATAAAAAAGAAATATAAAATTAATTTAGGTACTTCATCCAATATTGTGCTTACACTTGTTTCCGCCTGCTCCAGATTTGATCGCTGACTTATGCACGTGAACTCGCTTAAACAGCGCGCATAACGTATGAAACACAAACATACTCACGGCTATAGTCTAAAACCATCAAACATATGCCTTGCAAATAGCAATGAGCAAATTCGACATTTCTCAAGAGGCACATCCATTTCAATGTTTTCGAAGTTTTTTTTATTTTCAACTATCAAGAGCTAAAAAATGTGATTTTAAAATTGGCAGTTGCTACTTCTGAATAAATTAGGATTGTTAGTATTCAATGAAAGTAAGTAGGTCTATACCAATCCGTTCAGCAGAGCTACAGTCAGTCAAAAAAGTCTTCGTATACTCTTTGCAGCACAATAACCTCTTTAAAATGAATTCATACGACATGTTCAACTCATGTTTTCTCAAAATTAGTTTACTAGCTGACATACTAAAATTTTCGAAAAAATTACATTTAGTCACAATCATGAGGAAAAGCATAAAGGTTGTTTTAACTATGAATGTTGTAACTACTTATTTGTGACTATTTCTAACTATTGTAACTTGTATAATTATTTATAACTATCAGCTTGTTCCAACTATCTATCTATGTTTTATTGAACATTGAAAAACACGTTTCGCAGATTCATATTGGTTATTTACATGCTTAAAATTGCATTCAAATCGGTTGATTTTGTATAAATAAGCCAGGGCCACTGAAAGTTTTAAAAATATTTCAATTTATTACAATTATAGGGCATAAATCGTGAAAACTATGTTTTCTCATGATCAATCATTTATACATACATATATGTAGCTCATGGCAATGTTACAATGTCAAATTATAATTTGAAACGAACTAAGAAAAACATTTTTTAATTTTCATCTAGGATTTTTATTATTTAAACAAGATGTGACCTTCATTATTTTCAAGACATTTTTTCACATGGACAAGATGGATGGGCAAAATTAAGACGAGCAAGATAAACGAAATATCCTGTATATGTACGACTGTTACAAATTTATAAAACGTATTTTAAAAATTGTTATTACAGGCTAAGATAAAAAAAGCCGTAGAAAGAAATATTTACTATTTTCTTAAAAATTCCGGCTAAAGACAATTTTCTCAACAATTAGTTTACATATCATGTAATAAACTAATTCCTTTAAGCTCTTGAAAAAACCCTCAAATAGTTTGGTCCAGTTGAAAGAAAGTTATAGCATTTTAAAGAGTGAGTGGAGACTTTCTTGACGGACTGTATGTTTGGCACAATGTCATTGACATACAATACAAATGACATGATATTTCTTTATGTAAAAGTAGTTTTAACCCGTTTTCGATCTACACTTTAATTCGATTTAATTGTGTTTTATTCATAATCTCATAATTTAAACATATTCATGTGCAATACAGTCACAGAGAATTAACAAATTTTTCAATACATATGTATACCTCAACAAAGAATGGGTGAATCTTTATCTGGGGAGGTTCTGAGTGATAAATTAAAAGATTATGAAACCGCTATCATTTAATATCGCTTTCAAGATCATTGTTCAAGATCATAATTGTGAATATTTTTATACTGATATAAAGATCCTTCGACAACAACTGGGAAAGCGGATGATACTTCTGACACACTGTAAGTTACGCAAATCAAGAATAGAAAGATTCCTACTGTTGCGTTAACTTCTAGTTATTATGTTATTATGTAATTATCAAAAATCTGCCTAAACAGCAGCAACCCAACCAGCACAAGCGCGCGGCTGGCCGGCCAGGTGGTGTAGCCGATCTACGTCATCGTCTCGCGGAGCACCAGTTGCCCAGGCCTGCTATTGGGTTTACAAGATGTATGTACCTTCAAAAATATATTTAAAAAGATTGATAAATGAATCGTCGTTGGCTCGTCGTTCAAGGATTGATTATGTTGATCGTCTAGCTATGTAAATTCTTTAATCTAGAATGTGGTATGATAAAATAGGGGTTCTCACATTACCAACACTTAAAAATTATACGTAACTTGCATTTTGATACTCGGATCTTTATAAAAAAAAGAATTTATTGCATGTCGTACGTTATAAAGACACATTCAATGTTGAATCTTCTTGCTTAATTTGTAACAAATAATACGCGCATATCAGTCTGGTTATTATACATATAAAAACTGTGTCACAGACCATCGTTCGTATAATTCATTCGAATAATTAAAAAGTATCCTCCAAATTTTAACACATTGAACGCTATGATGGTCATCGATGACCTATGGAATTAGTTAAAAATGATTACCATAATATTAATGCCACTGAATATCAATCTATTAATGCAGAAATTAACTAGACTATAGTGTATGATGAGAATAATGCCGATCGCTTCTACGAATACAATAAATAAAAATTGTGTGAAACGCATAAAATCCGTGTGGCAGTCAACATGTTAATTGTATACAGGGTGTCCCAAATTACTGCGTTAAATTGAAACGGGAGGTTCCTTGGGTCATTTGAAGCGACATTTTCCTTAACAAAAATGGCGGCCGCGGCTTTATTTAGGAGATATCAACGAAAAACACGGACCAATCAGAGCGCGACCTAGTCGCTCGTTGGCACGTTCAGCGCGGCGAGCCGGCAGGCGTTTGGCTGAACGTGCCAACGAGCGACTAGGTCGCGCTCTGATTGGTCCGTGTTTTTCGTTAATAACTCCTAAACAAAGCCGCGGCCGCCATTTTTGTTACGGAAAATGTCGCTTCAAATGACCCAAGGAACCTCCCATTTCAATTTAACGCAGTAATTTGGGACACCCTGTATATTCAGTTGTCAAAAGTACCCATTTAAAAGAGAATCCTTATCTGTATTATTTGTATGTACGTACAAGTTATTGAAGAAGTTACTTCAGGATTTCAGTCTTCTTCATTATGATATAGTCTCACGTGTGAAAAATATACTAAATAGTTCGCTTCGCTGTATTCCGTCAAAACTGTAACTAATACACGCAGTGTCTATACATGAAATTATGATAAACATCTGTTTCGAGGAACTAACAACAAGTAATCAATATTAACTATCAGCATTTTTCCGATCTCATTTCTTTTCACGGCATACCTTATTTCTTAATACTAATTAGCACAGTAGAAAATAATCGTTTTTATTCATTGAATAAAAAACTTATAACGTTATTTATGTATTCCACTTTATCATTGAATCGAAACTAAGGTTTACTTATTATAATAATTAGTCAATTATTTCAATCAATACGTATTACATACTTCGTACCCCCGTCTGATACTCTATTACAGGCCTGGGCAACTAGTGCTCCCAGAATCGATGACGTAGAGTCGACTACCCCTACTATCGCGCTCGCCGACTCGCACTGGCTAGCCGGGTGGGGGTAGCTGATTCTACGTCATCGACTCTCGGAACACTATTTAGTGGCCCAGGCCTGCTCTATTATTTCGTGTTGAAAATATAGTGGGCGATCAAATTATTATGAACAGATGAAAAAATTATACAAAGATAACTGTCTTTAAAGAAGCCTGTCTTTATGAATATTATTCTATTATAATAGTGTAAAATATTACAGTATGCTTCTAAATAGTGACTCATTATAGTGACGATTAAAACAAAATGTATTCTCTCTTCAATCTTATCAGTGGGTGCAGTACTTCTTTCTTCCTTGACACAAAAAGGAAGCAACTTCAATATTTAAATTGTATTCGTTAGAACAGTAAAAAAGGTATAAGTTTCATATCCAGTATAAAAATGTATCAACACGAACATTAATTTACTATAAATTCATACCACGTTTAAAACAGTATTTGATATTTAATTGCTTTCTGTTGTTTTATTCAAATTACCTAAAACTGGAGCTGCCTCTTCATTGCAGCATATCTTTTAATTACAAAAATGATGTATAAAATCATATGTTATTGAAAATATAAAAATACGTCCTACAATAAAAGAAGTGTTACTATAAGTATAATTTTAATTTCATTTTTATTATCAAACTTGAAATGAGTAGAAATTTTGAAGTGTTCATAATAATTTGATCTGTGTCTAGTGATATAAAAATAGAATTGTTTCTCTAATTATTGTCTTAGCGTTACGACTCTATTTCAGCACTGCAATTGGTGCTGCATTTTTGGTTACTAACGTCCACGGTTATCGCGTAGGAACTGTCATCCGCATTATCTTTGTTATCTCCTGCTTGTCCATCATTCGACCGACTAGCGATTCTATCCAGCGCGTAGCCCTCGTGCGATGCCTCGCCACCGAGAGCAGCAAATCCTTTCAGATCTACCACCAACGGAGATGGAACAATTTCTTTCCTCTCGAGTTTTTTGTTTATCGATTGCACTTGTTCCGTCGTTACGTGCGAACACGAATCTTCTATGAATTTTTCTTTAGAGCAGCATTGGGAGGAACTGCAGTGCTCGCCATGACAGCGAATCAGACACCCTGTTTTCTCCATGTTGGGCTTCATCTGTTGACAAAAATCCATACCATAATACAGTAAAGCCTTGATCTAAGAAAACGGAAACCGTAGGAACTAAGAAAACCAAACATCTCCGCCACTGCGGGGCGTAACCCGCGAGGGACCAAGAAGCTCGAACTGCCTTGGTCGCCGAGCAGTGTATACCGGGTGGTTCACGAGAAACAGGCCACCTAAATAGCTCTGTTAGGATTAGAGATGGAAGAAAATGTTAGAGAGAAAAGTTGTACTGTTAAAAGGGGCAAATATGGTGATATAAAAAAATGTTCCGATTGTAGTCGTTTTCAAGGTGTTTGAAGGTCATCGATGATTTTTAAATAGCACCATATATTTTTATCTTCACAGTGTTGTAGCTGATGTCAAGACGAGTTCAATGATGTGGTACACTGTGACCTGCAGATGACCTTGAACTAGAAAATTTATAATAAGGCAATGATAACTTCAAAATGTGCAATCATTTTATTTGAATTAAAGTAAATGTTCGAAATTATGACCTTGAGCAGTAACACAAACATTTAAACGTTTCGCAAGGCAATCAATTGCATTTTCAATTGTTTCTATTGAAATTCATCTACAAGATCTAATTATTCTTTCTTGCATGTTGTCTGGTGTAGTCGGTTGATCACGATATACATTATCTTTGAGTATTCCCCACAGAAAAAATCAAGATGAGTTAGATCAGGTGAACGTGTTGACCATAGTATATGTCCATTACGTCCTATCGAGCAATATGGAAATTTATTGTTCAGAAATTCTTTGACGGTACGTGAAGAATGAGCGAGACAGACATCGTGTTGTACCACATTACTCGATGAATATCTAAAGGAATATCTTCTAAAAATATGAGCAATGTTCCTTCTAAAAACGCAAGTTTGTTGATGAACTTGTTTGTGTACGCTTAGACATCACCTTCCGTTAATGGTATACGTGTTATGAGACCTAATGGCTTAAGAAATTAAATTTTCGTTGATCAAACAGAGTTGTCAAACTATACCTATTTATGAGTCCAAGGTCATTTGAAGGTCATAGTGTACCACATCATTGAACTCGTCTTGACATCAGCTACAACACTGTGTAGTTAAAAATATACGGTGCCATTTAAAAATCATCGATGACCTTCAAAAGACCTTGAAAACGACTACAATCGGAACATTTTTTTATATCACCATATTTGCCCCCTTTAACAGTACAACTTTCCTCTCTAACATTTTCTTCGATCTGTAATCCTAACGAAGCTATTTAGGTGGCCTGTTTCTCGTGAACCACCCGGTATAGTGTAAACATGCCTTGTAATTCGATACGGGGTCGGCAATATCGGTGTGAACTACTACTAATCCAATTAAAAAACTTCTTCATTTTTCGTTATTTTTTTATGAGACTTTCACCAACTATTTATGTGTATTTTTAATAGTCATATTTAAACTAATCACTAGACTGCGGATTTTTATACAAAATGAAAGTTGGCTGCTGCTATTGCAAGGGATACGAGCCATACGGATATCATATTTTTACTTTAATCATTTGGAAAAGTTCAAAATAATACATTGCTGTTTTTAAATTATTTTAATCTCTCCACTGTTTTGAAATGCACCTATTCATTTTTTCTACAAGTGCATGAAATCCGCAGTCTACTGATCGCATTACCTCATTACTATGATTTGTGCTGCGATGCAAGTGGTATTGCAATGGTTATTAGTGCATAGCTATGTGTTCACACATGTGAACAGTGATCGTGAGGGTAGAAAAATTTCACGGCATCTCTGTGAAACAACCATACGATTTATTTATCGATTGGAAAGTGAAGGCGAAGGTCCGGATCATTGTCTTGACCGCACATCCCTTAGGCCTTAGGTTGTCGTATACCTACTATTTACCACCACCTGAGCAGATCGTTGAACTGACCGTACGTTCCTTAGCGTTTGGGACACTGCCGTATACCTGAAGCCAGCTGTGCAATTCGTCACCGAGTGGCCCAATGGTACATTTCGAAGCAGCAAGTGCATTTACGGCTGAATAAGTGAGTTTTTAATTCAATCCTTTCAATTTCTGATCCTTTTCTTGTTCGATGACTCGTCGCGGCGCACCGCTAACGCTCGTAGCAGTAGAGCCTTTCGGCGCGCCGGACTATCTTTACCAATACGCGTCTAAGTCGCGTTCTGATTGGTCCGTGTTTTTCGTTGATGACTCCAAAACGAAGCCTCGGCGGATACTTTGCAAAAGGAAAATTTCGCTTCAAATGTCCTCGGAAAGCGCCCATTTCCGGGAGCTGAAGGAATTTTGAGACACCCTGCATAGAGTGCCTTTTCTGCGTTCGGCGAGGTCGCCGAGGTCTAGGTTAGGTCTGGGTTATCACAAAGGAATAGCAGAACCACAGAATTTAAGAAATAGTACGGACACGAGGGTTTTTCTTAGAACAAGGCTTTACTGTAATCGATAAGCACAAATCTCTTACAAATTTTTTCTTGCAAAAATGGGTAGTAACATATCCTAAAAATTCTTAAAAAATACAGCGTACAATTGATCTGAAAAACATTCCTGAAATCTTAAAAAAGCCCGTTATACATACAGTGCCCGAAATTTGCATAAAGCCACCACATTTTTTGGTAATATCTTATAATTATTCTGTACTTATCATAAATTTGAGAATGATTTCATTGGAGGCATATTGAAAACACATATAATATCCATTGAAATAATAAAAATAATATTTATTTAAAAAAATAAACGTAAATATATAATTTTATATAAAATAAACTGCGAAATTTCTATAAAGCCATATAGTTTTTGAATAAGTAGGTTCAAAATTAACAATAAGTTCTTGTTCATTTCTATATTAATAATTAGTAGAACTGCCATTTCTTCGAATAACTTCGAAAAGACGATGGGGCATTGACGAAATCAAACTTTGAAGTGTGTTTTCTTGAATAGATGCCCATGCTTCGTTCAACGCTTTCCATAATCCACTAATGTTGCTGTATTGTTTAAAATTTCCGTAAATTTTCCTTGCGAGTATCCCCCAAAGATTTTCAATTGGGTTTAAATCTGGAGAACAAGCTGGCCATTTAAAACCGTGATATTTTTTGACATAACCACTGCTTCGTGTGATTTGATACATGGATGGCAGTAATATCGTGTCGATAAATGAAGTTATAGTGTCCAATGTCTTCAATAAATGGTATTAAAATTGTATCTAATAATTCTGTATAGTTTTCAGAATTGATTTTAGAAGTAATGTGACAGATTGGTGTCTTGGCGTCAGCTCTAAATGCAGACCAGATAATTAATGTACCACCACCAAAGTTACGACTCATCGTTATGTTTTTTTCTTTCCTTCAATCGTGCCAATAATATTTCAAACCCTCGGGTCCGTCTAAATTGAATTTCTTTTCATCAGAAAAAATAACAGATTTCCATTCTTTGGACCAGAACATGTGTGTTTCTGCAAAATCAAGACGAGCCTGTGTGTGGTGTGCTTTGAGAGCTGGTTTCTGCACCATTTTTGTCCAGTGAAATCGTTTGGAACTTTTTAAAATTTGTTGTACGCGTCTCGTAGTTACTGGCAAATCCAATTCAACGCGAAGTTGTGCTGCACGTCTCAATTCTTTTGATGCAGGTATCATTAACAATGAATGCTGTTTCTTTGTCAGTTTTTGATTTCCCTCATTGGGGTGGTTTTTGCCATAATCTTTTCCCAAATTCAGGTAATTATTTACAACGGTACGTGATCGATGAATTTTTTCTGTAATCATGCGATTAGAACATCTCATATCCCTTCACTGGTCAACAATTGTCCTCGTGGCATTTTACTAATTAGAAATTAAACACACTTCGAAGTTTGATTTCGTCAATGCCCCATCGTCTTTTCGAAGTTATTCGAAGAAATGGCAGTTCTACTAATTATTAATATAGAAATGAACAAGAACTTATTGTTAATTTTGAACCTACTTATTCAAAAACTATATGGCTTTATAAAAATTTCACAGTTTATTTTATATAAAATTATATATTTACGTTTATTTTTATAAATAAATATTATTTTTATTATTTCAATGGATATTATATGTGTTTTCCAAATAATAATAATAAGATATTACCAAAAAATGTGGTGGCTTTATGCAAATTTTTGACACTGTATTTATCTTCATATTCACGTGTTGTGTAGTATCTACTCATGAAACATAATGTTCACAGTATAATACACTGGTTCTTAACCAGTTGCATATGTCAATGTACCTTTATATGAGCTTTATATTTACATATCCGAATTATATCCTGTTTAGTATCATTTTCATTAGAAAAATGCCAGGAATAATATGTTGGTGAAAGATCCATAAAAAAATAATGAAAAATAAAGAAGTTTTGTCATCGGATTAGTAGTGGTCTCACACCGATATATCCGACCCGTATTGTGTTTACACTTCTCGGCGACCGAGGCCTCTCGAGCTTCCCAGTCCATTTCTACGTTCGGCACAAGTCAAAGAATAGTATCCCTGGACGATAATTGTCCCTGCCCGGACCCGTGTTTGGACAATTATCGAGAGAATACTGTATCTACTACTACTACTGTTCATCATCTTACCTATTTTTATAAATTGGACCACAAAAATTTGGCACCTCTCACTAGTGATGCCAGAATCGTGGCTCCGTAGTACTTGCCCCTCCGGCCAGTGATGCGAGAATCGTGACTCCGTAGTACTTGCCCCTCCGGCCAGTGATGCGAGAATCGTGGAATGTGGAACATTCCCCTCCACTGGCTCGGCCGGCTCGCCCCCTCCCCCCTCCACTCTAACGTACCGTCGACTCCTAACGTTGCTTCTAACGCACGCGCTACACACAAGCGTACCTCTACTCTTAGCGAAGTTTCGAACGCGTGAGTCGCAATCTGGAGGTAGCGCATTCCATTCCCGGCGCGGCGTACATTTTACTATAACTTTTGATCTAAAAATGATATCGCAGCGAAATTTTGAGTAAAATTTTGTGAAAAAATCGGATTTAATTGTGTATGCTGAAATATATTCTTGAAGTGAAACTTCTTTGCTGAGGGTAACGTATTTTGTTATGTTACGGAAGTTGAGAGTGGCGCGAAAATTTCAACGGAGAAAAACAATTTCTAACCCCGACGGGATTCGAAACCCGGTCTCTACCGCTTGGTAGTCCAACTCCTTAACCGCTTGGACAACCAACGATCTTAGAATAATCGAACACTGGACCACAGCATAATTTACATATCTATGATTTTCAAAACATACCGTGTGTGGAACAGAATAAATATCTAATTAAAAGAAGAGGTATATATATAAATTAAAAAATTAAACCACTAAATACAGTTGAAATTATATCGTGTTTGGTATCATTTTAATCAGAAAAATGTCACAAATATATTGGTGAAAGTCCCATAAAAAAAACATACGCGTGGAAAACCACACGCGGCAGAAGTGAAACTTCTTGCGGTCTAGTAATGTTTAGAAGTAAATTAAGATTGGAAATGGTAAAAAATAATGAAGCGACAACAAGATCAGGAACAACTAATACAAAAAATAATGAAGCGACAACAAGATCAGGAACAACTGATACAAAAAAAAATAATGAAGCGACAACAAGATCAGGAACAACTAATACAAAAAAAATAATGAAGCGACAACAAGATCAGGAACAACTAATACAAAAAAACAAGATCAGGAACAACTAACACAAAAAAAATAATGAAGCGACAACAAGATCAGAAACAACTAATACAAAAAAAATAATGAAGCGACAACAAGATCAGGAACAACTAATACAAAAAAACAAGATCAGGAACAACTAACACAAAAAAAATCATTAAAAAATCATAGAAAAAGTTTCATTTCAAAAATAATGAACGATCAAAATTTGCGACTCAAAGAGGGAGAGCGTAAGGGAAATGCTATGAACTATGTCTCTTTCTTTCCCATACGCTCTCCTTCTTTGAGTCGCAGATTCTGATCGTTCATTATTTTTGAAATGAAACTTTTTCTATGATTTTTTCTATGATGTTTTAATGATTTTGTTTTGCATTAGTTGTTCCTGATGCTGTTTTTTTGTATTAGTTGTTCCTGATCTTGTTGTCGCTTCATTATTTTTTTTGTATTAGTTGTTTCTGATCTTGTTGTCGCTTCATTATTTTTTTTGTATTATTTGTTCCTGATCTTGTTGTCGCTTCAGTATTTTTTGTATTAGTTGTTCCTGATCTTGTCGTCGCTACATTATTTTTTACCATTTCCAATCTTAATTTTTTTTTTGTAATAGTTGTTCCTGATCTTGTTGTTGCTTCATTATTTTTTGTATTAGTTGTTCCTGATCTTGTTGTCGCCTCATTATTTTTGTTTATTTTTTAACTAACTTGTTTTTGTCGATTTGCAATGCATAACCGCACAGAATGGTCAAAGGTGTACCCAAACTTTTATTTTTGATCACACCATGCGCAAGGAAAAATTATGAAAAAATTCATGAATAGTCTACCTGATAGTATGCATGACAAATTTTTTTCAGAATTTTTGATTCGAAACTCGATTTTTAATTTTTTTAACCACGATACAGTTTATAAAAAATTCTGAAAAAAATTAGAAACAACTGTTTCAATAATATCTCGTTAGTGAATTTTCATAAAATTCGTATGTCCCAAACTTCAATACGAAATAAGCAATTTCTGCGAATTTTTTGAGATTACCAATTTATTTACGTATTTTTGCATAATCTGAGAAATCTAAAAAAATATAAATTATTAATAACGATGAGACATAACTAACATAATAATATAGACTTGGTACTCTGGAAACTTCAATATAAAATCGGCAATTTTATGATCCCGGAATTTTTAAAAAATTGAGTTTCCAACCAAAAATTCAGAAAAAAATCTCAGTCATGCATGCTTTCAGGTAGGATATTCATGAATTTTTTCATAATTTTTCGTTGAGCATGGTGTGACTAAAAATAAAAGTTTGAGAACACCTTTGACCATTCTATGCGGTTATGCATTGCAAATCGACAAAAACAAGTTATTTAAAAAATCCAAACTTATTTCAGCATACGGCATACACCATTAAATCCGATTTTTTCACAAAATTTTAGTCCAAATTCCGCTTGGATATCTTTATTAGATGAACAGTTATAGCAACATGTGCATCACGCCGCGCCGGGAATGGAATGCACTGCCTCCAGATTATGACTCATGCGTTCGAAACTTCGCAAACGTGAATTCCGAAGGAACGCATCGAGTAGCACTGACAGCTCACACGGATAGAGTGGAGTTACGCTTGTGTGTAGCGCGTGCGCAGTAGAAGCAACGTAAGGCGACGCACAGTGTTGCAAAATGGCCAAAAAGCGGCAAAAAATCCGTAAAAACGAATCTATCCAACGGATTTGATTGAAATTTTGTGGAAAGATTGTCACAAGTACAACACTTATTTGGCAAAAAAAATTTTCTAAAAAAGTTGTTAAACATTAAGTAATATGGGCTAATCGGAAATCTCTGTTTTCCGCTCATTTTTTATTTATGGAAGCATATCTAAAATCTGTTAAGCAGAGTCGGTCTGGCACTAATCGTTTTAGCAAGGTATAATGTTGACCTAACTTTGTGTAAAAAATCTCGGCCTACTTCGAACCACTTTGGCCGCAATTTAAGTTTAAATATCAACTTTTAGAATTTCCAAGAATGAATTCTTGCGATGGTTACGGCGTATTTGATGTTTTAGGTGAATTGTTTTAGGAATATTTCTAAATAATAAAGAAAAATGTGAAATGCATATGATTTATCAATCCTTTATGTATAAAAAAATATTTAATTTTTTAAAAATTTATTTAACATAAAAAAATTTTTATTAAATATTTTTTATAAATATGAATTTCATATTTTTCTTTATTATTTAAGATATATCTCTTCAAAATTTCACCGAGAATGTAAATGTGCAACCTCCTCGTGGTGTACCTTGTGTAACAAATTTGTTGGATAGTTCCATTTTTACGGATTGTTTGCCACCTTTTGGCCAAAAACAGTGACCTAATGCACGAAAACTTGGTTTATTTAACATAAAAAAAATTATTATTAAATTTTTTTTTTATTTAAACAATTGATTCTAACTAACTATTTCACATTTCGCTTTATTATTTATGATATATCCTTAAAAATTTTCACCCTAAACATCAAATAAAAGTAACTTCCGCGCAATTCATTCTTGGAAATTCTAAATGTTGATTTTTAAACTTAAATTGCGGCCAAAGTGGTTTGAAGGAGGCCGAGATTTTTTACACAAAGTTAGTTCAACATTACACCTTGCCAAAACGATTAGTGCCAGACCGACTGTGCGTAACAGATTTTAGTTATGCTTCCATAAATAAAAAATGAGCGCAACGCAAAGAGGCTTCCGGTTAATCCATATTCCTTAATGTTAAACAACTTTATCGAAAAATTTTTTGTGCCAGTTTATAGTTTAAACTATGCGTAATAACCCACATAATTTGTAGAGCCCTAAGTATTCAATTGTAGGCGGAATAATTAAATAACTATGGCACTGAAAACTGATGAATTCGCAAGATAGAAGAAAAGGTAATTTCCGATGCCTATATCTCCGTAAGAAAATTTTTTTTAAAAAATCGGACTTTGCCACATTATGCATTGATTCTTTGGCAATACGAAAGTAATTTTTTTTTTTTTTAAATCGAAAATTCATAAAATTGATTTTTTGCCGCCGATGCAACACTGTGCGACGGTACGTCAGAGTGGGGGGGGGGGGGGGGGGGTAGCCGGCTGAGCCGCCGCGCCGGAGGCACAATTATTTATGTACCACGTACCACGAAGCCACGTTTCTGGCATCACTGCTTCTCACCATATAACAAGAAAATTCTTCCTTATTATTGTACAAATTTACATTTTTCACACTAAAACTTCTGTGTTTCTTGACTCTTATAATCCGAGAAATTCAAAATTTTTAGATAAGTGTGTACGATAAAATTTTGCATACCTTATGGAACTCTGGCTGAATGGTAACTTGCGTAATACCCATCTCAATAAAAAATTCCGTCACTTGATTAGTAATACTAGCGTACACCTATAAAATGCAATTATTGTAGCTTCATTATCCCGCTTGCAACTTGTGAAGGGCCTGGGCAACTAGAATCGGCTACCCCTACTATGTATCGCGGTCCGGTCGCCCGCCCGGCCTGCCGACTCGCGCTGACCGACTGGATGCGGGTAGCCGATTCTACGCCATCGACTCTCGGAGCACTAGTTGCCCAGGCCTGCAGTAGACTAAGCTCTTAAAACTTTATTCGCCAAGAAAATCTTACCGTAGGATCCAAGAAGATAATATGAACAGTAGATATAATCTTCTGGCCTGTCAGCTGCCACACATGCAAATCGTGAACGTTCACTATGCCTGGGAAAGCTTCCAGTAATTCCCTTTTCAATGAATCGATGTTGATGTGGTTGGGAATCGTTTGAAGGAGTATCAATCCCGATTCTTTCACTGCAAGAATGAATCGTGTTACTGGAAACCAGAATCGTTAGAACGAGAAATGGTAAAGCTACTTACAGTACGGATAACTGAGAACAAAAAGGGAGATGGAGGATATAATAGCGAACAGTGGATCAATGTATTTGGCCACGTCAGAGTCGGTGAAGTATACGAGGATGGACACCAACATAACAAAGACGCAGCCGAGCACATCGCGACAGGTTTCTCGAAACCCTTGACTCTTTGGTATACCCAATGGACTTCGTCTGGTCTGGGAAGATAGCTGTTCCCCCTCCTTTGCCGGTTCAGAATTAACGTTTCTGAAAGCAGATAATCGAAGTTTTGGAAGTAGAGATCCTAATATATGATATGCTTATCGTCAAAGACGACGGTGGAAGGATGCAGCGATATAATAAAAAGAAACGTAAAGGCGAACGGAGAGGCGTCCCATACAATAGACTGAATGCGTTGGTTCGGTCTTTTTAGAACAACTAATTCTAGAACTTACGAAAAACAAATCCCACAAATTATTATTTTGAATCTTTACAATTTATTTTCATCCTTACTTTAGTGTTATGCGTTTGTATAATATCTGTAAAGCAGAAATGTTTCTTAAAATCATTGTAATGAAAGTGACCACTTTTCTTTATTGTACAGAAACGAATGTTGTTACTGTTATTACTCTACTCCCTTTCGAAATTTAAAATAACTTTCATTTGGAACATTTATTTATACAACAAGTGGTTTTTTCCAAGTAAATTAAGGTGGTATAGTTAAATAACTCACCCTGTATAGTTTCTCTAATAATAACGATACTAATGTGATTAATTACACAATAATTACGAAGATAATTTTGTAACATTAAGGTGCATAATCTAGTTCGGGCTATAATATAACAAAGAGCTAATTGCAAAATACTAGAAAATTATTTTTCAACTTTATTTATCTGTATGTGTCTTTTTTGTTTGTAATAATACCATAACTATGATTTGAAATATTTGTTTGAAAAAAAACGAAATCAAACTTGAGAATTTCTAGGTCATCTTATTATTTTTCTAGAGAGGCTTTCATTTGTTGTTGTTGTTGTATCTCTTTTATATAAGATTCAATTGTATAAGACAACAACGAGTGCTCTTATAATTGTCTCTGATATGACATTAACACAATCGGCTATTATGCTATTTACCATATCTTCTAGAGCGCTAGAGGACTGTTGATAAACATTTTTTACATTCAATGTCATCTGAAGTTTATAACTTAGGCATGCCAGAATGCATATTTTCAACCGCTACAAAATGTAATAAAGAAAAATAGAAACTTCCCTACAAAGAAATATATCTTTAAAGTTATTGACCTCTACATTGAAAATACTTTTTTTTATTTATGAAGGAAATATTTAGATGACTTCGTTTAGATGGGACACCTTGTATATGCTGGGTCATACATCATAGTACACTTGAGATAACAGAGATTCTGTACCTCAAAATAAGTCGAAATGAGAGGATAACTGCGCTGTTCTAAGCTCCATTTGTCATAAACAGGAACTGGACAATTAATTATGTCAACATGGATATCTGTACGCTTGCGTTACTGTAGCATGTGATCTCGTGAAGATAATCGTACGGCAAGGGGTTAATTGCAAGTAATAAAACTAATAAAATGTTTGAATATCAAAATCGTAATCACAAGAATGTAAAATTAAACTTATTTTTGTCAACTTGTAGTTTTCATGGCATCCATTATTTTAGAAGATATAGAAAAATTCATTGGTACTTCAAAATAAATTTGTAAAAGTTTTGGTAGTTATTGTATACATTACTATTTAAACTGTCTTTTAAAGAAAAATTTCTTTGAGTATAATTACTGAAAAACAAAGCTATTTTAACCATTTTACTAATCGATAAGAAAACGAAAAGGCCATGAAAAGGGATTCACAGATGAAACTTTATGAATAGTCGTATGAATAGCGGTTGCAATTCATTCAGGCAATGAAAGGATAATTTTATCAAAATCATATTGTGAAGCAGGATGTAACATCTAAAAATGACTAAAAGTTCTACTATTCATAGAATGGTCTCATTCGACCAATTTAAATATCGGAAACGTTTGATTTGAATGATCGAGAAATGTACATCAGGATAACAAAGAACTCAGTTATATAACCAAAATTCAAAAGGTGCATTATTATAGACGAACAAAGATTCTAACAATAGGGCATTGACAATTACATAAAACTGTAACAAAGTAATAAATTGTTATTCGATGAAAAATTAACTACACATTAACTGTTTGCTGTGAACCAGCACGAGATCACGCACGTCACTTCTTTTGGCAAAACTGCAATTAATTTTGTTTGCCTAGTAGTTAATTAGTTTTCATATTACTGTGTGGGGTAACAGACTGCCTTGTATGTAAACATCAAGATTCAATAAAATCGAAAGAAAATTTACATAAATAGGTGAACATACGTTTGCTATTTCATCTAATAAATATATAGTACCCTCCTTGTTTTGATAATAAAATATTATGTTTTCGTATTTGTCTATTAATTTTGTTAAGACCGATTCAAATTTGTTCGAAAAAACAAAAAAAATAATAAAGCTATGTTACACAGGAAGTGTTGCTATAGAATACCAATAGGTCATAATATAGAAGGTCATTCGTCTTCAAATCACCTACAAATCTGTGAAATTAGATATGCATAGTGCCATTTAAAAAGAGTCAAGGTAACCTTCTTTTTTTGTTCGAAAAATTTTTTGTCCAATTTCCCAAATTTTTTTGGCACAAATTGTTTTCTCATTCTTAACAATGCGATTCTTGCTTTCACTGCAGCAATAACTTAATTGCGAATAGATTACCATGCGACTATCGCGTGGCAAAACACTTCTGGCTTCCAACTATGTAGAAAGTGTCGTGATCAAAAGGATAATTTATTTTCATTATCGTAGGCGAGATGTTGCGGCATTAGGTCGTTTCAATTATTTCGATTACCTCCGTAACATTACGTCGCCATTGACAGTGACATGCAGGACGATTCCCTGGTTGAATGTGTAACCTCCAATCAATATGTAGCAAAACGCGTTAAGGAGAATGCCGGAAAGGCCGATCGCTAAGACCGGCATAGGATGATGCATTTCGTCCAGATGGTCTATGTGGATCAAAGTTTGCAACGCTTCTACCAACAAGGAAAAGCAGAAGGACGCGAGGAAAACGCAGCAAACAAGCATGGTGAGGACATCGATTCTCGCCCATCCAAAAGTGTTCTTCATTCTCCTGTCCGATCGTGATTGCTTTAAACAAAAATACGAAACATCTGTTAGTATGATAATACATACACTTCACGACAATACTACATATAAGACACTATACAGGATATTTCACCTAACTTGACCATCTTAAATATCTCGCATATTTTTTATGATAGAAAAAAGGTCAGAGTAAAAGAGTATTCGGTTTGAAGGGGCAAATGCGGTGATAGGCAAAGAAATTTTCTCATGGTTACTTTTTTCGAGATTTCAAGGTCATCGAAGTTTTTTTAAGTGGGACTACATATTTTAATTACAACAGACGTTAATTCGACGACGTGCGAAATGATGACCTTTACGCGACCTTCGACGACAAAATGATGGTAAATGATATTTTTTTTATGTTCCTTTGGTTTAGATGTTTAGATGAAAAAGAAATACTTTTTATGGTGCTTGCTGGATTCGTCTCAGTATATCCTGAAAGATGGATGTAAAAAAATGATAGATTTACCTATAAAAAAGCGCCAACAAGATCAGGATCAACTAATACAAAAAATAATGAAGCGACAACAAGATCAGGAACAACTAATACAAAAAATAATGAAGCGACAACAAGATCAGGAACAACTAATACAAAAAATAATGAAGCGAAAACAAGATCAGGAACAACTAATACAAGAAAAACATGATCAGAAACAACTAATACAAAAAAAAATCATAGAAAAAATCATGAAAAAAGTTTCATTTCAAAAATAATGAACGATCAAAATTTGTGACTCAAAGAAAGAGACATAGTATTTCCCATACGCTCTCCTTCTTTGAGTCGCAAATTTTGATCGTTCATTATTTTTGAAATGAAACTTTTTCTATGATTTTTTAATGATTTTTTTTTGTATTAGTTGTTCCTGACCTTGTTGTCGCTTCATTATTTTTTGTATTAGTTGTTCCTGATCTTGTTGTCGCTTCATTATTTTTTACCATTTCCAATCTTAATTTACTTATAAACATTACTAGACTGCAAGAAGTTTCACTTCTGCCGCGCGTGATTTTCCACGCGTATGTTTTTTTTTATGGGACTTTCACCAATATATTTGTGACGTTTTTCTGATTAAAATGATACCAAACACGATATAATTTCAACTGTATTTAGTGGTTTAATTTTTTAATTTATATATATACCTCTTCTTTTAATTAGATATTTATTCTGTTCCACACACGGTATGTTTTGAAAATCATAGATATGTAAATTATGCTACGGTCCTGTGTTCGATTATTTTAAGATCGTTGGTTGTCCAAGCGGTTAAGGAGTTGGACTACCAAGCGGTAGACCGGGGTTTCGAATCCCGTCGGGGTTAGAAATTGTTTTTCTCCGTTTATTCTTCGTTTAAATTTTCGCGCCACTCTCGACTTTCGTAACGTCACTTCCGTAACATAACAAAATACGTTACCTTCAGCAAAGAAGTTTCACTTCAAAACTGAAGGTGGTGACCTTAATAACTTTGTAAAAAGAAGCTTGAAGGACTACCAAGTATTATACATTTTTGCTTTCAAATTTTGAGTTTTTTAAATACACCACTTTGATTTTATGGAATTTTTGAGGTTGCTGATTAAAAATAATATAACAGAATTTTTCAACTTTTTAAGTGTTTTTACTGTTTCGCATTTGACCTTAAACTTTTATCGTAATTGCAGCCTAATGATCAATGTTGAAATCGTAAGTAAATAGAAAGAATTTGTTTATAATTTCATTACCTTGGTCTTGGTCGAGAGAGAAGTCGAAGATGCTCGGTCCTCATTGTTTATACAGATCACGGAATTCCGCAAGGAACTGGAGTTGCTGCTGCCGTTTTGACGATGACTGTACTGTAAAATGTGAGTAACTTGCTTATTTGAAAGAAATTAAATAAACAGCGAATTCGTGAATATGAATCATCCGTATCAACGTCCGGAAACAATGTAAATGATCGTGCTAAAATGCATTGATATAATGTCTTTGTTAACATAGCAGCCTTGTAAAATTTCATTTGGAACAGATATGTTCTTTAGAGATAATATCTTGTTGTTATTTCATTATTTAAAATCAAATTCAAATAGCCGTGCAGTCAATTCTTGCGAATGGCTCACGCGAGTAACGAAGTTAAACAATTCCAGAGAGATTCAATACACGGTGTAATAAGTTCGTTCACATTTCATTAAATGAATACCAAGACTACAATACATACTGCTTTGCCAACCGTAATTTGTTAATGACTTCTCGTCAAGAATATTTTCGAGAGCTCGGTATAAACGAAAATCGTTCGGTGCAACGGCCGACGATTATAGCGAATGAAGCAACAACATCCCAACTAAATTGCAATAATTTTTCTATTATGCCATTCAAGAAGTCTGCGGTCTGTTATTGTCACACTGCGAAACACTTCCTCTAAAAGAACGATAGTCGTTTCTCTTCTGTAGTTGGAACAATTGAATTGTCAATTGTAAAAATTCACTATAGCCTGTACGTAATAATGTAAACGAACTAATTAGTAAATTCAATAAGAGAAGAATCGCTATTACAAATATTAATTATACAATTTACGCAATGTATTATACAGCGGCGGACCATTCACTTTGGAGTCCTGGGCTAACACTTTTCGGTGGCCTACCGAATTAACCCAAATAAATACTAAAAATTTTTGTATAATTTATTTTTTCTTAAATTTTTAATTCAAATTGCTTTTATTCTTTTGATCGCGAAGGGGGCCCTTGCAGAGTCGCCAGATGAGGGGAGGCAGCAGGAATTGAAGAGAAAAAGTTACCTTCTCTCTGTCTGTACCGGACACATGCAAGGCAGAGACGAAACGCGTCACGTGACCAGGCCGCGACAGATGCGTGGGGAGTAGTGTCGTGGAAGGGGAAGGTAGAGTGGGGACACAAGTCTTCCTGGGCCTTTGACTGAACGGGACCCTTGGTTGCACCCCATAAAGCCCATGCCTAGATCTGCCGCTGGTATTATACAGTCTACGAAATTATATTTCTTCTCATCGATGCTCACATGCATTATACATGTTTCTGCTTACTGAAGTTCAACTGTTGCAATACCGTTATTTCATATTTTATTTATTTCCAATGAATGTGTCTAATTGTAAGTAATTTGCGAGCAATACATTAGGATGAATAAAGTCAAACGATTTTAGAAACGGTTAGTTTTAGGACAAATGTATCTTAGTACTTTTTTATTCAGAATTTGCCATTCTGTCAAAATCGAACATAAAAAATAAGTCGTTGTATTAAAAAACAACGAAAGTGACCTTTATATCTCCTTTGCGCGTTCACTTGGCAAAAAACTGTTATTACTATATTATCAATTGGTTTAAATCCTAAAAACTTTTATTTCAAACATTTTCGTGAATTGTTTTAAAATGACGAAGGTATTTCAACGTGACGTGCAAGCAATTAACACGTTTACTGCTGTGACATTTATACAGGGTGGGACAATAACTTTGTTCACTTTGAATATTTCCATTACTTGTAATAATATGAAAAAATGATACAAAAGTTTTATGGGATAGAGGGGGGAAATATTGTGATGTAAACACTTTTTATATGCGCGAAGGTGTTTCGGAGATTTCAAGGCCACTTTCATTTCTTTGAATGGAAAGACCTACCTTTTATATCAGGAAATATTCAAGTTGGATAAAGTTATTGTCCCACCCTGTATTTGGACAATTAGATTAATTAAATTACTTTAATTTACAACACTCTGAGACCCGTTGAAGATTTGTTAGGCGAAAGAAAGTAATGAAAATATTTTTAGGTATTTTAATTGTACCTTGATCGATGCGATGCAACCGGCAAGTGCAATAATGTTGCACAACATGTGATAAGCGTTGAGGAGTAACGTTAACGAGTGGGTCACATGGCTAGCGACGATCTCGACGAGGAAGAAGGCGGTGGTGAAGAAGAGGAGCAGGTACAACTGGACTGGTTGCAGTCTTCTGAACCATTCTTTCACAGCCATGGTCCTGTAGGCAAAGCAACACAGTGAACGTTCTTATTCTGACCTGGACACTACGTGAGCAGCTACTTCTTCAGCTACTAACCGATCGGTTACCGTTGCATGAGCTTTTTATATCACCTCACTGACGATACAATAAGCATACTTGTCTTAGAGAACTAGATCATATGTACAGTAGAACCTCGATTATCCGAACTGAACAAGAAACTGAGGAGATTTGCACAATCAATAGTGGTGCTTGTGGATCAACTTACATTGAGCTACTTTTACAGTAAAACCTCGATTATCCAAACCAGTGAAAGAAAGATCTCGAAAAAACTGTCGACAGTCTTCGTTGGTTGAAAAAAAAATTAAAGAATGCTTTAACAAATAAGATTAGTTAACATTAACTGTATATGTGTAATTACCATGTATCGTATACATATTGTATGTGTACATACGTATACAGGGTGTCTCAAAATTCCTTCAGCTCCCGGAAATGGGCGGTTCCTGAGGTCATTTGAAGCGACATTTTCCTTTTGCAAAATGGCGTCCGCGGCTTTGTTTAGGAGTTATTAACGAAAAACACGGACCAACCAGAGCGCTCCTAGTCGCTCGGTGGCACGGGCAGCGCGGCGAGCCGGGGGAGGAGATTGTCGGTACGCCGCGATGTAACAGACAACAGTTTCTCGATTATGTCCCGATTTCGATGAGCTTTGGATATGTTGTAAAGACCACGATTCTGAACAACATTTCGCGTCTTTAGTTTACGAGATATTTGTAAAAACTTGTAATTGAAAATGCTTCGAAATGTGTGTCACTGGGTCATTCGGTGACGAACTGCACAGATGTCTTCAGGTGTACGACAGTACCGAAAGCTAAGGGTTGTACGGTCAGGTCAACGAACTGTACAGCTGATGGTAGATAGCAGGTATACGACAATCACATGTTTCGGTTTTCCTGCAGATTTGTACGCAGAGTCGATGGGTTACTGTTCGAAAACGTCGTCCGTCTTTCTTTTAGAAAGTTTCTTAAGGGAGGCATAGGCCAATAGGGACCCTAAAACTCTACCTCTTGCTGGGTGAAAGGACGGACGACCTTTTCGAACAGTAACCCATCGACTCTGCGTACAAATCTGCAGGAAAACCGAAACATGTGATTTTCGTATACCTGCTATCTACCATCAGCTGAACAGTTCGTTGACCTGACCGTACAACCCTTAGCTTTCGGTACTGTTTTTACAAATATCTCGTAAACTAAAGACGCGAGGCAAAAAGTCTAAAGGGAAATGTTGTTCAGAATTGTGGTCTTCACAACATATCCAAAGCTCATCGAAATCGGTACATAATCGAGAAACTGTTGGTTGTTACGACATCGCAGCGTACCGACAACACTCTCCTCCCCCGGCTCGCCGCGCTGAACGTGCCACCGAGCGACTAGGCGCGCTTTGGTTGGTCCGTGTTTTTCGTTAATAACTCCTAAACAAAGCCGCGGACGCCATTTTTGTTAAGGAAAATGTCGCTTCAAATGACCCAAGGAACCGCCCATTTCCGGGAGCTTAAGGAATTTTGAGACACCCTGTATTTTGAGTAATATACAGAGTGTCTTAGCTAAAGGTCACCTAAATTTGTCCTCTATTTTTAATGGAATAAATTAAATGGCATTTTTTCCGGTTATTTTTTCATAGTTTTTTCTAGATCAGCGTTATTTTTTATCAGGGAAACTTATATTTTTTTATTTTATCTTGTAGCAGCTGAAAAAATACTTGAGACCTTGAGTACCAAAAATGTGATAAAATTCTAGGATAATATTAGGATTACATTTCTGCCATTAAAAATAAAGGAGATATTTCGGTGACCTTCTTTAGCTGAGACAACTGTATATCACATTTCTAATTACAGCAGTAGTACTGTTCGATTATCTGAGCAATTCAATTTTCCGAACCAGCTTGGTCCCAATTGGTTCGAATAATCGAGATTCTACTGTATCTAAATTTGAATCTTCTCGAGATATTAGAAACTTTATGCATCAGAGATTCGAATAATCGAGGTCCTACTGTATAGCAAAGTTTTATTTACTGGTAGAAAAATAAAAATGTGATCGTTTTGCTGGGGCAAAATAAAAATGTGTGCAGATCTTTTGTTATTTAAATATTTAAATTATTTGTTTGCATTCTGCAAATAAGTTTGCATAGTTGGAATACTCTCCTCATTCTACATAAAAAAGTTTCGATGAACAACGATAAGAAAATTATTAGTTATTGAGATATTTTAAGAAAATATCATTATTCAAGTACACATGTCAAACAACGCTTTTCAATTGTTTCCATAACTGAGTTAAGGTGGTTATTCTCGCACATTACAGCATTACCCGTTCTTTCGAGAATCTAAAAACTCTCCTTGTCACGTACGGACATTATCTGTTTCTTTTATGATACCACACATTAACGTCGACAATTTGGAAACTGCCAATGTAACGTTTGAGCATCTTCTTCAATAAAGATATTTTCTTCAAATATCTCGATAATTAATAATGAAAATGACGAGAGAAATCCAATCAGGTAAAAAAAAAATGCATTTCCATTGAATAATAATGAAATTGTCGAATGCACATGCACCATTGCAGTTCTAAAAAGAACATGATCAATTTAGTACTCTTTGAATCATTCATCTTTCTCCTTTGATATTTTTCTGTAACTGCACTGGTACGTTACAACCAGAGTCGCTAGATAAAGGGAGGGAGCACGAAATGAGGAGAAAAAGTTACCCTCTCTCTGCCAGTACCGGATTAGTCACGTGACATTGTGACACGACAGAGACGAAACGCGTCACATGACCGGGCTGCGGCGGAAGCGTGGGGAATAGCATCGTAGAAGGGGAAGGTAGAGTAGGGGGACACAAGTCTTCATCTGGCGACTCTGGTTACAACCTGAAACAATTGCGTGCTCCATCCTGTACATGTTCTTCAACATTTCCTAAAATAGTGTATAGCAACTTTCTGTTACAATGTGAAAATAAATTAAAATCATGTACAGTAAGTCCTCGACTTACGCGGATTCGTGTTATGGAGATTCATTGATACACGGATTCTTAGAAACGAATCAGAAAACCAATTCCGAACTGTGAAATTCGTTTTTTGATTACCAGAACGGGAGCTTTGTCGATACAAATGTGACTGAAGCGAAGATAAGTATTTGCTTGTGTACAAAGTAGGCATTCAGCTATTTATGAGTGATAAATTTTCCGTAAACACAGTTGGTTTATTTGAATTTTACATTCGAATGAGTACATACATACATATAGTATGTACAAAGCAGATCGTTTTACAGTAAAAGCGTGATTCCTGTCCGGAGCGTGGCCACGCTCGTTGTCCAGAGCCTACCCATTCCAGTGCCTGTCAACGCCGAGTCGCACCGCAGGGCGGCGACGATTGATGTCGGCTCGGGTATATCGGTGTGAACACCACGGCATTGACTCGAGGAATCGATTTTACAAATCACTTAATTTTCATTATTTTTTTATGGGACTTTCACTACCGTATTTCTGGCATTTTTCTGATTAAAATGACACCAAACACGATATAATTTGAACTGTATTAAGTGGTTTTATCGACCATTAAAATCTCGAAGGCAACGAACAACAGTGCATTGGAAAGAAAGAGACGCGAACAGTCGACGTCGCCGGCACAGTTCAAAGGCCCGCGTGTTCTCACAATGATATGGCAATGATAGAATTGTTCATTTTTCATTATTTTTTTATGGGACTTTCACTAACTTATTTCTGGCATTTTTCTGATTAATATGATACCAAACACGATATAATTTCAACTTTATTTAGTGGTTTTATAAATTATAAATTATGCTTCACATGTAGAGTAAATATGGGCCAAATTATATCGTGTTTGGTCTTGTTCTAATCAGAAAAATGCCAGAAACAAGCCAGTGAAAGTCCCGTAAAAAAATAATGAAAAATAAAGCATTTTTAACTGGCATATTACATTGTGAGAACACGCGGGCCTTTAAACTGTGCCGGCGACGGCGACACGCTTCAAATTTCATTCTGTCCTTCCCTTTGTTCGGCTTTCTATTGAAGTCTCGCCCGGCGCCGTATCTAGACGCAGTCATAAAGCCAAACGCACTTCTCGTGGCTTGATTCTTGTCTTCTTGTCCATGAAAAATACACGGCTGTTGGACAAGAATCAATCGTGTCCTATTGTATGTTCGGCTTTCTTTTGAAGTCTCACGCGGCGCGATATCTAGACGGACTCATAAATCAAAAAGCACTTCTGGCCACGATTCGTGTCCATGAAAAACACGGGTCTTGGACAGGAATCAAGCTTTTACTGTAATATGTACATATAACCTTCCAGCGGTAGCGCTCAGGCACTATTCGACTTACCAGGTTTTTCAACTTGCGCGGAAATCGCAGGATCGAATTAACCGCGTAAGTTGAAGACTTACTGTATTAGGATGTTGCATATGAAATGGGTAAACCTTACGTTTAGGGGAGGCAACTCCGATGACCTTGACCTTCACATATGTTATCGAGGACAACATTCTGAACAACTTTTGTCATTACAACTACCTGGTGCTCGGTCTTAGTTTTCGAGATATTTGCGAAAAACTATTGCAAATTCTGTATTGAATTTTACGTATTCTTGCATGCTCCGTGGCAACGTAAGCATGTTCCGGGGCGGCATCTGTTTATTTTCTGTTTGTAAACACGTTGTGGGGATCAGAACAGAGTGTCACTCTATATAGGGTGAGCTTTCAATTTTCAAAGACTACTTCTGGACTTTCGCATACGTGGTCGGGCCGGCCTCATGGCCGGCCCTCTCCACCCCCCGCCAACTAACCCTAACTAATTCTGATCGCATAATTTTTGCATTCTATATAGCCTTCATACAGAATTTGAACTAGTAATGGAAAAATCATGCAATCAGAATTAGTTAGGGTTAGGTGGCGCGGCGGGGGGGGGTGGAGAGGGCCGGCCGTCAGGCCGGCCCGACCACGCAGACCAAATTGTGAATATTTCAATACAGTATTAGCAATAGTTTTTCGAAAATATCTCGAAAACTAAGACCGAGCACCGGGTAGTTGTAATGACAAAAGTTGTTCAGAATGTTGTCCTCGACAACATATGTCAAGGTCAAGGTCATCGGAGCTGCCTCCCCTAAACGTAAGTTTTACCATGAAATGTCCAATTTTTAACAGTAACGTTTAGCAAGCACAAATTTTTTCGAAATAATTACAAGTTTCTTGACTGTGCAACTGTAGTTCACGTTCTTCATTTATAAGATTTTCATCTCCATTTTGAACTTTTTTTCACCATCGACGAATAGTGTTTTGCTTAATCATCGCATAATGCTATCGCTTATGTGTTGTTTTTTCACTCACATGAAAAGAATATAGTTGAAATAAAATTGATTTGAAAGTAAGATTTAAAGATCAGCTTTGTACCTCAAAATGATATACAGGGTGTCCCAAAAATGTTGTACTTCTTTGAAAATGGTGATTCCTGAAGTGATTTGAAGTAACTTTTTCCGTTACGAAAATGTTCTCCGCAGCTTTGTTGAGGAGTTATCAACGAAAAACACGAGCCAATCAGAACGCGGCTATAGCGGACAGATTCCGCTTGGTCGACAAATCCCGCTGGGCGTGGCGTTGCCATTGGCCGAGATGGAATCGGTCTGCTGCTGCCGCGCCCTGATTGATCCGTGTTTCTCGTTAATAACTCCTTAACAAAGCCGCGGAGAACATTTTCGCAAAGAAAAACGTAGCTTCAAATGACTGCAAGAATCGTATCTTTCAAGGAAGTACAGATTACATTTTTGGGGCATCCTGTATATTAAACCTGAATATTGTGTAGTATGTATTTCTTAATTAAAACGTTTCATAGCATATTTTCTTTCTAAAATCGGAGATTTCATAAGCAACTAATAAATCTTAACACATTATATACCGGCGATTATTCCATAATTTTGGAAATCTATGGTCCATGGCTGAGGCAAAATTCTGTAATAGATCCATCAACAATAATAGGAATTTCCATCATGAACCAACAACTCGCCCTCAATAACGTAATCTAATCATTTCGTTTGGGATTGTTGTTTAAAAGAAGATTTTTATGCTTCCAATTGGCACAGCACGATTGTTGAAAATCCTATTAATAAGCTTCCGGTAGATAAAGTGTACAGAGTGTATAGAAATTATATGACGCGACTATCATAGCGAAATTCTGCACCCTCGGTTTAGTGGAAATTGATGTAAGAAAGCTACCGCAAAATTGTTGTAAAGGTCAAAAGTATTCCATTCATCGTAAAGATAAAAAGTGCGAAACTACCCATCAGTCAAAACTCAATCGTTCTCTTAAAAAATTATGGAAAAGTTTTTTCATTTTATAATGATCAAACTGATTTTATTTATATTATATTTTGATTTCTCAGACAGATGGAGTATGTATATGGGAATTATTTCTTTGCGCGTGAAATATACAGGGTGTCCCAAAACGACTGCGTAAGCGGGAAATGGGAGGTTCCTTGGGTCATTTGAAGCGACATTTTCCTTACCAAAAATGGCGTCCGCGGCTTTGTTTAGGAGTTATTAACGAAAAACACGGACCAACCAGAGCGCGCCTAGTCGCTCGGTGGCACGGTCAGCGCGGCGAGCCGGCGGGAGGAGATTGTTGTCGATACGCCGCGATGTAACAGACAATAGTTTCTCGATTATGTCCCGATTTCGATGAGCTTTGGATATGTTGTAAAGATCACGATTCTGAACAACATTTCCCTTTAGACTTTTTGCCTCGCGTCTTTAGTTTACGAGATATTTGTAAAAACTTGTAATTGAAAATGCTTCGAAATGTGTGTCACTGTCACTGGGTCATTCGGTGACGAACTGCACAGATGTCTTCAGGTGTACGACAGTACCGAAAGCTAAGGGTTGTACGGTCAGGTCAACGAACTGTACAGCTGATGGTAGATAGCAGGTATACGACAATCACATGTTTCGGTTTTCCTGCAGATTTGTACGCAGAGTCGATGGGTTACTGTTCGAAAACGTCGTCCGTCTTTCTTTTAGAAAGTTTCTTAAGGGAGGCATAGGCCAATAGGGACCCTAAAACTCTACCTCTTGCTGGGTGAAAGGACGGACGACCTTTTCGAACAGTAACCCATCGACTCTGCGTACAAATCTGCAGGAAAACCGAAACATGTGATTTTCGTATACCTGCTATCTACCATCAGCTGAACAGTTCGTTGACCTGACCGTACAACCCTTAGCTTTCGGTACTGTTTTTACAAATATCTCGTAAACTAAAGACGCGAGGCAAAAAGTCTAAAGGGAAATGTTGTTCAGAATCGTGGTCTTTACAACATATCCAAAGCTCATCGAAATCGGGACATAATCGAGAAACTGTTGGTTATTACGACATCGCAGCGTACCGACAACACTCTCCTCCCCCGGCTCGCCGCGCTAACCGTGCCACCGAGAGACTAGGCGCGCTCTGGTTGGTCCGTATTTTTCGTTAATAACTCCTAAACAAAGCCGCGGACGCCATTTTTGGTAAGGAAAATGTCGCTTCAAATGACCCAAGGAACCTCCCATTTCACGCTTACGCAGTCGTTTTGGGACACCCTGTATATACAGGATGTCCTAGACCACCCGTCCACCCCTATTAAAATGGTGGAGAGTGATTTTTATTGAAAACTAAAAAAAATTTAATAACTAATTCGGGTACGCTATATCGAATGGTGGTAGTTGCAATTTCCGGTACTAACCGGAAATAGGATTTTCAGACCGGAAGTCGTTTTATAAAAATGGGTCCCGGTATTTTTCACTGTATATTCAGATTGTATGAAAAAAATAATAAAAGTTTTGTCTCATACGTTGTTCTCGAAAATGCCTACATTGGACAGAAAATGAACTCCAATGTATGAATTCACATTTTTGATATTAAAGATTTAATTTTTAATAATGATTTCCATAGTTTATTTCTGTTAAGTTGTTTATTAATCTATTTCAGAGCAGGTATTGTCCTTTACTGTTTGTTCTGTAACTTGTGTAAATTCATTAAGAAACATTAAATCTTTAATTTCAAAAATGTGAATTCATACATATATACATATATATATATGTCGAAAATATAATTATAAATAAAATCAGTTTGACAAAAAAAAACTGTACCATAATTTTTTAAAAGAACGATTGAGTTTTGACCGATGGTTCCTTTTGCACTTTTTATCCCTGTGACGAGTAGAATAAGACGCAATAAAAAAAAAAATTTTGACCTTTTGTCCTTCAAAACAATTTTGCGGCAGCGTTCTTACATCAATTCCCATCAAACCGTGGGGTGTAGAATCACGCTACTATAGTTGCGACATATAATTTCTTTACACTCTGTACAATGACTAAAGCCTGTTTCAACCAATACTCCCACGCACCTGAGCACAGAGGTCACTATATTTCCTAAATTAGTAACACAGTTCGGTGGCAGGACGAGGTGAGATTACGATACGCGCGTTGTTTGCCTAATAAATCATTCCAAGTACCAAGTAGCCGGGTGATGGAATATTTCCAGAGTTTCAGTTTTATGTCTGTCGTTGCAGAACAATCGACGGCATGAATTCTCGTCTATCGGAACGTATATAGTTTAGATCAGTCGACGAATGTGGCCGTTCGATACAGATGGAAAAACAATGTATACTCGGTGATTGTCAACGGTCGGTTCCACGAGGAGCGGAAGAGATACGGTGTACAGGTTTGGAGGAAAGAGTTGAAGGGGGGGTGGGGGAATACGTAGATAAAGAAGAAACGGAGGGTTCTCGCTTGGGAATCACGGTCACTAGGCGAAAGGGAGTCCACCGGAACGATACGCCATGCATCACTTTACTTTCAGTCGCGTCGATCCGCTTGTTTTCTTCTAATGGTTGTAACACACTATATCCGCGGTTTCACCGTGATACCGATAACGGATTCGAGCGGAAACAGCCACTATTCCCGGTTGCTTTGTACACACTATACCACACAACTATGCTCCCCCCGTCGCGACGGATTCAACAAGATGACGATACGGATCAGCGACGAACTGAACGAGACGGTTCTCTGGACGAAACAATATTGACGAGACGGATGCTACCGCTACCATGGTTCTTCTGCGTTTAGCCATTCGGGCTGAATGAGCAGTTTGGCTATCTTCGTTATCGTTCACCCCCGTCGACTTTGGTCCCTTCATCTACCTACGAAAGGTCGATTGTTTGTTCGAACGATCCAGTCATCCTGACGATAATTTCTACCCTATTATTCCCTGACGCGTCACCACGAATTACCCGCTCCATTCGGGCAACCGTTCAATGCGCATGCAGGCTGTTCGGATAACGGAGGACTAACGAAAAGGTGAATCAGAGCTCGAGCTTTGAAAAATTTCAATTGTCACCATCCGATAATACGAAACTCTTTTTTTCAATTAGGGGAGTTCTGCGAGAACCAAGCTTTTTCAAAAATATGTAAAATTGGCTTTTGGAACTTTTCTTTGCGTCAAGATTCTTATTGCAAATAAGAGTGTGATATAGCAAATTATGAATATAAATTGAAAAAAATGATTGCTTTATCAATATTCAGATAGTTAGGGTTCATAATATGAATTTTAGGGAAAGGAATGGTAAATTTAGGGTTTTATCATTCATTGGATTTTATTCGTAGAAAATTAAATTGTCAAATAGGAATAACTAAATTGCAATAATTACTGTTTATTGAAATAATCAGAAGTAACGTGTTTGTTTAACCCTAATTAGCTGAGCTATGGTGTATGTAAATAACAACACTGATTAGAAACACGAATGTAGTTGAACGCTTTTTATCTAGCAAAATACTTTGTAAAAATCAGAATAAGTGAAATTTAAAACTTATATTTGATATTGAATTGGTTAATTCAAGCATTTGGTGGATCATTTGATGTCACAAGATTTAAATGGTCCGATCGTCGTATTTACGTCAGTTATCTGGTATTTGGAAAGATACCACCCATCGATCTCCACGATTTTTGAATATATTCTCAAGGTCCGCCGTGTATATTTCCGTTACTTATAATAATATGAAAAAATTATATAAACAAAGGTTGCATGGTATACAGGGGGAAGTATTGTGATGTAAATACTTTTTATGTGGGCGAAGGCGTTTCGCAGATTTCAAGATCACCTTGCTTTCTTTAAATGGAAAACCTACCTTTTGTATCGTGAATCGATAGAGTATCAAATTCTACGTAAAAATGTATTGACCTTCATATGTCCGAAATGTAATAGTTAAATAGATATTATCGAAAAAATTTTCAATACGTACCTCCTACCTGGAAACTAGTAGGTGCTCGAACTTATGTCCCTCAACTAGAATGTTTCCCCCTGTATACCATGCAACTTTTGTGTATATTAATTTTGCATATTATTACAAGTAACGGAAATTGTGATTAAATATTGTGGAGGTTCTACTTGGCAGTCGTTGTTTATTAACAAGTTATTCTATCTATTATTATTGCTAGTTTATCAAAGCTTGGAATTTGTTGTCTCGGTTTGAGCAATACAAGTATAATATAATAAATGAAAATGATTAAACAGTACATATTTACTGATTGTATTCAACGCGTAGCTTATAGTTTACCGAGCAACAAATTGTTTTGAGAATTGAATTTATTAAAAATTCTTGCACCGCTACGGAGGGAACTATTTTTCCGAAGCTACGATTGACGATGCAATCAGTATTGACAAATCATCCGTTTACGTACGACCTTCGCTGCTCTGTGCAGTAATCGTTTCGCTATGTTGATTATACGTGAAACTACAGTTTTCGTGTTTGAATAGCGGTCAACTGAGTGAAACGAGTACTCTCGAAGAAATGAAAGAGATTTCTGCCCTCACAAATATACTGGTACTCATTTCCACTGAAATACAATTGAAATTCCATTAAAGAAGAGTTGCCATTTCAATTAAACTATAACATATTCGCCGGTGATGGACATTAAAAACATCAGTTCTTTGACGCAACAGGTAGTCAGATATAACAAGCGTCCATAATATCCATCAAATGTGCCATTCATGCCTGATCTAAATTGAACGTATTAGCTTCTGAAGCTACACGTTTAATAACATAGTTAAAGGTGAGTCCACACTTTTGAGAGGACAGTAAAGAGTATAAATATTATAGATAATATATGATAAATAGATTACAGACTTCTTTAATAACATACATATAATATTTAATTTAAAAATTAACGACAGGGGAGTGAAATTTATGTTTATTTGTAATATTTGAGCCATTGTTTTTGAAAGTGGTATAAGTTTATTTTTGGGAAAATCATACGGAAAATGAGTTAATGGTAGTTTTAGTCAGATATAGAAATAAAAAAAATTTTTTAATTTAATAAATAAATGGACTTATATCACTTTCAAAAACAAAGGCTCGTTTCTAAATTATACTTAGAATTTACAAATTTTCATAAACATACGTAACCTCATCACGATTATAATGCACACTTTTGTAACAATTATTACACATCATTTTGTAACAATTATCTAGCTAACTTTTGTTGATATCTTAATTATTCTACATTCTTCCGCTACTGGTGCGCCAACATTCGAAATAAAAATTGATGCCTTAAACGAAAAACTCGAATTATTTTTTTTAGAGCAAAACTATAAATATATGTATACAGAAAATAAAAGATTTTTCAATACATGTTGCTTTTCTCAGAATCAATGTTAATCAACCAATTAAAATTATTACGTATAATCAATAAATGAATAGAATGCTCTGACTAAAAATCGAAACGCAATGTTTTTGAAAGGGTCGATTAATTTGTGAAAGTGGGGGATTATAAAAATAAACGTTTGAACTAGAAATGATGATCATACTGCGGATGTTTATGGAAAACTCAAATTTTCATCTCTTAATAATTTTAATAGATTGTAAATAATGCACCAATGATATTTGATGTGTTTTCTATTCTGTGTCTGACCTACTCATTTTTGCCATGAATACACAGAATCTGCAATCTAATGATAATGCTCTTAATGAAAGCGAGTGCTAATTGTAAAAGGAAAGATAAGGATCAAAACATTTCCAGTCTGTAACTCAAGTAAACATTGAAATTATGAGTTAGCGAACGGTGACAGCTTCTTGTAGTATAATTATAATACCTAGACATTGCCCGTGAATCTGACAAATTATAAATACATTTTGTTCGTATCTAGCATCTAATCATTTGCACACTTCTGCCGCACTCTAATACAATTGCGTATGCACCTTAACAGCTCTGTGCACCGTGGATACGTGTGCTAGATGCGGGGGCCATCAGAGAGTTAGTTACGAACATCCGGGCGCCGTAATAGCTTTTGAACTGTGAAATGTCCGCGTCTCCGATCATTATTTGTCGTCTTCATGCGACTTCGTTGAAATACAGTCCTGGACAAAATGATAGCACACGTGTGTGTACTATCTTTAACCCTTGAGTGACCTTCAAAATGTACTTTAAAAATGCAATGATTCAATTAAATTATATTTAATATTACATTTATATTTTATATTCATCTCCAACGAAATGGTAAATAGAAACGTACTAAGATATTAAAATTTCATCGAAATCCACGAATAGCTATATGTATTATGAATAATGTCATTTATCTCAGGAATCACCTCTTTCAAGGAAACACAACATTTTTGGGACACCCTGCATAGTGTTTTAATTGTATTCTGCGACAAATGGTACCATTCCACCATAATAGCGTATTTTAATTGTTAAATATTCTTATATTGCTTTTCATTAGTATACATTGCATAGTATGTGGTATATTTATGCAAAATAAAAATTGTCTGCATCAATTGCAAGAAACAAAAGAAACTTAGACATTTCCTTCCTTTTTTCCAGGGACCATAATTGTTATAATCAAAATTCTAAAAGTTGTAGCATAACATTTAATATTATTCTTTAAATAATTTTGGTTACGACTAACCATTATGAATGACTAAAACTTTTCTGATCATGTAACGATTAGCGATGACGAGAATTACTGTTTTGGTCACCATTAACCATTATCGATGATACGAATTTCGTTTTGGTTACATTACATTTTACATGATTTTATTTTTTAAATAATATTATTAATAATTAGTAGCTATGCACTAAGCACGGTGTAGAATGAATTATAGAATGTTTATATTTTAAAATGAAAGCAATATGAAAGCCATCAGCGATAATTATGTATTTTATTATGTATAATCAAAATTAAGTTTTTCAAATAATTTAGGTAAATTATGCGGTGATAAATTGCTCCGCCGATCATCCACATTATACAGGTTGTCCCAAAAATGTTGTACTTCCTTGAAGGGGGTGATTCCTGAGGCCATTTGAAATAACTTTTTCCTTTACGAAAATGTTCTCCGCGGTTTTGTTACGGAATTATTACCGAAACACACGGACCAATCGGAGCGCAGCTATAGCGAGTGGATTCCGGCTGGGCGACAGGTCGCGCTGAGCGTGGCGTTGGCATTCGTTGAGCCGGAATCCGTCTGCTGTAGCCACGCTCTGAGTGGTCCGTATTTTTTGCGTTAATAACACCTTAACGTAGCAGCGGAGAACATTTTCGTAAAGGAAAAAGTTATTTCAAATGACCTTAGAAATCAACCTTTTCAAGGAATTACAACATTTTTGGGACACTCTGTATACATTATATAATTCATTTTACATTATATAATTCATTTTACATCATACATAGATACTAATGATTAATAATATAACCAAAAAAATAAGATGATTGAAACTAACCAAACCGAAAGTCCCGTTCTTGATACAACGAAACTCGTGTCATCGATAATGGTTAGTCGTAACCAAAACGATAATTCTCATCAGCGATAATGGCTATTCGTAACTGAAAACAATTATTGTTGTCAATAAAAGCTATTCGTAACCAGAAATAACGTCATCAATAATCGTTATTAATAACCTGAAAAATTTTAGTCATATGGTTATTTGTAACCATAACAGATAAATCCTAAAATTTGTTAATTGCTCCGTTCTTCAAAACATTTCTGCAATATTTACTAATCCCTGACTTCCATTTGAATAAAAATAAACATTTTGTTAATGATCTTTTTCGAAAAAATTTCTAAAACAACTGTTATTTTTGGTCTCTGCTTTTTTCATAATTTTATAATAGAAAATTCGAATTAATACATTGGCAGAAATTCTTTTAATCTTTTTACTGTCTCCAATTACAGCTACTCAGTTTGGTCATAAATGCATAAAATCACAACCGTCTCTAGTACTGGCCGGAACACGTGGTGTGGCAACACCGCATACAGATAGAACACCAGTCCGATCAGCTGGTCCGATCAAAATACTGCATACATATTCCGGCTTGAACTAGATACGGCTAATTATCTAATTATCACTTTGTTGAGGAGTGTACAACGTGAACATGACCCGTACCAGTCAATTTAACAAGAACGGCCAGTCTAGACTCAAAATTTCAACACTACAGTCGTCCCGTTATCTTATCGATCAAATTAATTAGTTGATCCAGTTATCGTTCTTCGAGAAACAACGTTTTTACGCTAATTACGCGCAATCGTGTGATCATTCTCCTAAATAGGTTTCTTATTTACGAGTCGATATGGGCGGCTCATTATATTGAAATAAGACGCAAAATGTCACTGACCTTGATGTGTAGCAAACCGATGAACTTTCAATCTTCTATCAACAATTCCCACGAACAATTACGCAAACGAAATGGATGTACATGACCGAACGGCGTAGAAACGTCTGTCTTCAAGTTGCTTAGTCTATATCTTTGTCCATTGTAATTATCTTGAAAGTAGGCGACACTCGATAACCCGACATTATCATTTTCATTATCGGACGATCAACAACATTGAAACGCGGAACTGTGACAGTTTTCTGATAGCCGCAACATACTACATCGTATTCTGGTTTTAGAAGCCGCTGCTGTAGCCAATTTTCAACTCTATCAGATATTCAACATTTGTTGCAACAGGTCCAACTTTAAGAGAAGACGATCTAGCAAGTTAAGTTATTCATTTATAACAAAAATTAGTGGGTTTTTAAAAAAAGAAGACAGTTTTTGTTCGGCTCCTGTTATCTTTTGTTTTGCGTAAAAGACCACAATCTAATGATGAAACATTGCGTGCATGTAGAATAATTCACCTGTAGCGCAAACCAATTTTTTGTTTGTTTCATAATTGAAAACTGGGAAAAGATTAAATAATTTATTATTTGAGTATTAAACTATTATTTGAATGTGCAATGTTATACTGGAATACCATGGTCATCTTTTTATTGAAATTAACACTTATACATACAGGATGTCCCAAAAATGTTGCATTTCCTCGAAGGGGATGGTTCCGCAGGTGATTGTGAAATAACTTTTTCCTTTGCGAAAATGTTTTCAGTGGTTTTGTTCAGGAGTTATTAACGAAAAACACGGACCTATCAGAGTACGGCTACAGCGGACAGATTCCGTTTGGTCGACAAATTCCGCTGGGCGTGGCGTTGCCATTGACCGAGATGGAATCGGTCTGCTGCTGCCGCGCTGTGATGGGTCTGCGTTTTTCATTAATAACTCCTTAACAAAGTTACGGAGAATATTTTCGCAAAGGAAAAAGTTACTTCAAATGACCTTAGGATTTGCTCCTTTCAAGGAAGTACAAAATGTTTGGGAAATGAACATTTAGTTCTAAATTCTTTTAAGTACTTTATGTAATTATCGGATTCGGTTACATAAAATAATTTTGGTCACAAGGGTGGTGTGCCTCTTCTTCTTAATGTGAGATAAGATGAGATGCAACATATATGTATCTATGTGAATTCAATTTAAACATTATGAAAGTCTAATTAATCATTTGTGAATTTACATGATTTTCTTGTGTTTCTTCTTGTTTTGTTGGATGTAGTTATTTTATACGCTAATTGTGTCCCCATCTTCAAAAAAACTAATACATAATATCGAGACTGATTGAATAATAATAAGTTAATTCGTCTATAAATAACCTCCGCAAACACAAAATACTTTAACACATTAACTGCCAACTCAGAAACTACAAAAATTGGATAAAATCAAAACAATTTGTTTAATAAAACAACAATTAAAAAGTTAAAATTTATGGTATTAGTTACTGTTTCAATCCTTTTACCCTCATTAAAATAACTTCTAATCTGTCTATGCATATGTTATCTATCGACTATAGCGATTCAGTAGTGAGGTAGCAAAATTGGTGACTGTCAATCGCCATATAAACAAAATATCCTTTTTGCAGATCCCCCCTAGATTCAATTACAGTTGCTTTCGGTTCAGTCATCAATACTGTAATCATTTTCGGAATTAACCCTTAGCACTCGAGTGATGACTCAGAGTCACCACTAAAAATTGCTGTGCCATCATTCAAAATATTGTTTACATTATTAAATATGTTGATATCTAATCAATTACTAAACATTTAAGTATTGTATGAAGCATTATATCAATTTCATATCCATAAAATGAAAATAACCGTATGGAACGGAATTATTCTACAGGGTTACACAAAAATTTGATACTTTCTTGAAAGGGATGATTCCTGAGGTCATTTGAAGTAACTTTTTCCTTTGCGAAAATGTTCTTCGCGGCTTCGTTAAGGAGTTAATTAACGAAAAACAAGGACCAATCACATCGCAGATACAGCGGACGGATTCCGGTTCGATGAGAGGTCCCGCTAATTGGTCCTTGTTTTTCGTTAATAATTCCTTAACAAAGCCGCGGAGAACATTTTCGCAAAGGAAAAAGTTACTTGAAATGGCCTCGGAAATCAGTACTTTGAAGGTAGTACAATATTCTTGGGACACCCTGTAGGTCGGAAGAAATGTTTAATTTTGGAGTTAATATATCTCCGAATGCAAAGGGTTAATCTAGACAAAGAAATTAGTTAATAAATTGGAAACCGTGCGTAAAACTGAACATGTATAACCGGTTCCTTAGTCACAATACTTCGTGTTGACCGCTGGACCTAAACTTTTCTTTATGACACCATTGACGTCTTTACAATCTCACTCCATCGTCACTTCCAAATATACTTTCACGCAGCTGTGAAGCATTCTGTTATACCTTATTAGATGAATACCGATAGAGAAAAACTTTCTGTTATTAATTATTCGACAGCAGATATTTATGCAAAACAAAAGTGGTCTGCATGATTCCTTTTGTTAATAATTTTAGTAAATTTGAAATAATTCAACAATATTTCTAAATTTTTCAAATGCTTTTACTGTTTTGCATTATATCCACTCAGTTTTGTTATACATGCATAAAATCCAAGTCTAATAATAACCGATAAAATCGGAGGTCCGTTTGTTCTTGTTTCTCAAAAAAGTTAAAATAACAACGTCCACGTTACTAAGTAGGATACCCATAATAATGTACTATACGAATGCGGCCTTTCTAACATTCTGACGGCTGGTGAAAATAAGTTTACAACAGTATTATAACATTTCTAATTTGTGGTTTCGAAAGTTGTTTTCTGGACTGTTAGCGTAATCCCCCGGTTAATGAATTCTCGAGATAGTATTGAATGAATCGAATGACCGAGACGGAAAATTCGATACTCACAACTCTGGTTTATTCGAATGTATCCTGTTCTCCACGTTGCCGAACCATCGCAGCGGCGCGGCGCAATGTAATCTCCAGTGGAACCACAAAAGCTCGTGCAGTCTTGCATGATTGGTTTCATAATAAAATTGGCGAACAGCAGGTACCGTGAGTTTTTGCGAGTGTTATGTATTGTACATCGGCATAGAAACGTTTTTCAATGGCGAAAGGGAGAAAGGAGTGACTGAGGTTTCCACTCCAGAATGTCAACTGTCCCGAAAAATCTAATGGCCACTTTTATATGTCACAATGAACATACATGATTGCACATTAAATACAGTCCTGTAATAATTGCAACGTTCTCGCTCGTCGAGTTCCATGCGCCCCGCGATTCCCTTATCAGTAACGTCTTTTTACGCTTAATTGCGCGGCACTGTATACCTATATGTAGACGGAAACATTTGCAACTTTACATTTGATCATGAAAAATTCATGAAATTTAAATTTTGTTGAACAATCTATTCATTTTTACTCTTTACTTAAAATTATACATTTGTAATTATGGGTAATTATTACGTTTAGGGGAGGCAGCTCCGATTACCTTGACTTTGACATATGTTGTCAAGGACAACATTCTGAACAACTTTTGTCATTACAACTACCCGGTGCTCGGTCTTAGTTTTCGAGATAATTGCAAAAAACTATTGCTAGTACTAAATTGAATTTTCCGTATTCGTGCACGCTCCGTACTCTGTGGCAACCTAAAGGTGTTTCCTAGGTGCGTTTTGACCGTTGTATGATTCGTTGTAACTCCCTTGGACGCACAAGTTTGCGTTGCTACGATGCGATTTGGTATATCTTTTCTTGTTTTTTACTGTAGAAGAAAGAGGCAAGAGCATCGACCAAACTCAAACACGTGCGTCGATCGATTTTCTGTAGCTGTTCGACGCACACGTTTGGGTTTGTTTCTTCGCTTCGAGATCTCTGAATGTTGCACCAGATGCAGACGCACGCGATTTTTGACCTACTGCTTCCGAAGCAGACGAGACGGAGAGCCACGGCGTTTTTCGAACCACTGCGTACTTTTCGGACAACTGTTTCGGATTTTGTTTAAATTAAAATATGTTATAATGTGTAATGACATATATAATTTTTCGAAATCTTAAAAATTGTTGGTTTTACAAACGTGTAAAATAAATTGTCAACATTTTTTACATTAAATTATAATGTCTGAACTAAAAAACCAATGAAAATGAATTTTACTAAAACTACCTTTACAAAACAATTTCAATTATGGTTATTGATAAGCATAGAAACATTTTTATTTTTTGAATCATCATCGTTAAAGACTATTTTTTAAAAATAATTTATGAATTAGCATGAAAATGTAATTTTGTAGTGCAAAAGTATACCAAATGTGGAATCGTGGGTCAAAAATCACGTGCGTCTGCATCTGGTGCAACATTTAGAGATTTCGAAGCGAAGATACAAACCCAAACGTGTGCGTCGAACAGCTACAGAAAATCGATCGATGCACGTGTTTGAGTTTGCTCGATGCTCTTGCCTCTTTCTTCTAAAGTGAAAAACAAGGAAAGATATACCAAATCGCATCGTAGCAACGCAGCCGCTCGCGTTCTGATGAAGTATGACGAATGGAGTATAAGAGGCGCTGATATCGCAAAACGTAGCGTCAAAACGCACCTAGGAAATCCCACCTTAAGCCTGCTCCGACGCAGCGTCAGTTTACTGTTTTTGTAAACACGTTGTGGAGATGACAGAGAAAGCAGGGTCTCACTCTATACAGGGTATCCCAAAATGTCTTAAGAATCTCGAAATGGGAGGTTCCTGAGGTCATTTCAAGCGCCATTTTCCTTTTGAAAAATGTTGTCCGAGGCTTCGTTTGGGAGTATTAACGAAAAACACGGACCAATGAGAGCGCTCCCTGTCGCTCGGTGGCACGGTCAGCGCGGCGAGCCGGGGGGGGGGGACATAGTGTTGTCGGTACGGCGCGATGTAGTAAGAAGTAGCAGTTTCTCGATTATGTCCCGATTTCGATGAGCTTTGGATATGTTGTTAAGACAATGATTCTGAACAACATTTCTCTTTAGACTTTTTGCCTCGAGGCTTTAGTTTACGAGATATTTGTAAAAACTTGTAATTGACAATCGATCGATGTTCATACTACTATCTCCTCTCCGATTTCGATGAGCTTTGGATATGTTGTCAAGACCACGATTGAATAACCATTGTTGTATAACCATATCAAACTTATTTGAAGGTCATTGAAATCGGTGAGGATCCACATAATCTTTACCCGACTTATGGCAACTTTACCCGAACGAGAGAAGAAGCAGAAACTGATTAAATTAAAAACTCACTTATTCAGCTGTAAATCCATTTGCTGCTTCGAAACGTGTGTCACTGGGTCATTCGGTGACGAACTGCACAGATGTCTTCAGGTGTACGACAGTACCGAAAGCTAAGGGCCGTACGGTCAGGTCAACGAACTGCACAGCTGGTGGTAAAACGACAACCGAAGGGATGCGCGGTCAAGTAAACGATCCTGGCTTTCACTTTCACTTTATAAACGATAAATAAATCGTATGTTTCACACAGATGCCACGAAATTTTTACACACTCACGATCACTGTTCACATTTGTCAACACATAACTATGCACTATGCACTAATACTATTTGCAATATCTTTTGCATTGCAGCACAAATCACAATAAATGTCCTTTTCCCCAGAAACAGGTAGAAATCCAGGTGCGCATAGCGGGTATACGGTGTTGTCCCTCCCGTTCGTTGTCCATAAATTAGTCCTGTGGTCAGGCTGGGAATTGCAGCACTGGTGATTGGTGGCAGGTACGCGATCGCAGAAAAATCCAAGGGGCACACTCCACAAAGAATGATGTTGAAGACTGACTGCAGTTTTCGGAAGATGCTTCGACCACCCCCAAATAACCCCACCACGAAGCAAAACTGAGCTGGAGGAAAAGTTCAAAACACAACACGTGTTTTGCAGACATAGAAAGTAAGAATCTGCGTGCATTGTCACTCTTGCCTTTCCTCCGGAACAAAAAACTTCCGACGGGCGGCAAATCTTCTCCTGAACCGTGACTGCCTCAGCAAGGGTCAAGCGGCGCCCGCCGAAAGTTTTTTATGGCTTAATTGCACAGCTTAGAAAGAGGTGCCCAAATACGACACGTGCGGAAGGAAATCTTTCCGTCCCCGTACTCTGTGAAGACCTTCGTGTAACTGCCCAGTTTCGATTTATGGCACAACCCCATGGAGACGTGGATCTCTGTTTTTTGTTCCGGAGGAAAGGCAAGAGTGACAATGCACGCAGATTCTTACTTTCTATGTCTGCAAAACACGTGTTGTGTTTTGAACTTTTCCTCCAGCTCAGTTTTGCTTCGTGGTGGGGTTATTTGGGGGTGGTCGAAGCATCTTCCGAAAACTGCAGTCAGTCTTCAACATCATTCTTTGTGGAGTGTGCCCCTTGGATTTTTCTGCGATCGCGTACCTGCCACCAATCACCAGTGCTGCAATTCCCAGCCTGACCACAGGACTAATTTATGGACAACGAACGGGAGGGACAACACCGTATACCCGCTATGCGCACCTGGATTTCTACCTGTTTCTGGGGAAAAGGACATTTATTGTGATTTGTGCTGCAATGCAAAAGATATTGCAAATAGTATTAGTGCATAGTGCATAGTTATGTGTTGACAAATGTGAACAGTGATCGTGAGTGTGTAAAAATTTCGTGGCATCTGTGTGAAACATACGATTTATTTATCGTTTATAAAGTGAAAGTGAAAGCCAGGATCGTTTACTTGACCGCGCATCCCTTCGGTTGTCGTTTTACCACCAGCTGTGCAGTTCGTTGACCTGACCGTACGGCCCTTAGCTTTCGGTACTGTCGTACACCTGAAGACATCTGTGCAGTTCGTCACCGAATGACCCAGTGACACACGTTTCGAAGCAGCAAATGGATTTACAGCTGAATAAGTGAGTTTTTAATTTAATCAGTTTCTGCTTCTTCTCTCGTTCGGGTAAAGTTGCCATAAGTCGGGTAAAGATTATGTGGATCCTCACCGATTTCAATGACCTTCAAATAAGTTTAATATGGTTATACAACAATGGTTATTTAATCGTGGTCTTGACAACATATCCAAAGCTCATCGAAATCGGAGAGGAGATAGTAGTATGAACATCGATCGATTTTCAATTACAAGTTTTTACAAATATCTCGTAAACTAAAGCCTCGAGGCAAAAAGTCTAAACAGAAATGTTGTTCAGAATCATTGTCTTAACAACATATCCAAAGCTCATCGAAATCGGGACATAATCGAGAAACTGCTACTTCTTACTACATCGCGCCGTACCGACAACACTATCTTCCCCCCCCGGCTCGCCGCGCTGACCGTGCCACCGAGCGACAGGGAGCGCTCTCATTGGTCCGTGTTTTTCGTTAATAACTCCCAAACGAAGCCTCGGACAACATTTTTCAAAAGGAAAATGGCGCTTGAAATGACCTCAGGAACCTCCCATTTCGAGATTCTTAAGACATTTTGGGACACCCTGTATAGGGTGATACATATATGCAGGCTGTCCCAAAACTACTGCGTTAAATTGAAATGGGAGGTTGCTTGGGTCATTTGGAGCGACATTTTCCTTAACAAAAATGGCGCCCGCGGCTTTGTTTAGGAGTTATTAACGGAAAACGCGGACCAATCAGAGCGCGACCTAGACGCTCGTTGGCACGTTCAGCGCGGCGCGGCGCGGCGAGCCGGCAGGCAGTTGACTGAACGTGTCAACGAGCGTCTAGGTCGCGCTCTGATTGGTCCGTGTTTTTCGTTAATAACTCCTAAACAAAGCCGCGGGCGTCATTTTTGTTAAGGAAAGTGTCGCTCCAAATGACCCAAGGAACCTCCCATTTCAATTTAACGCAGTAGATTTGGGACACCCTGTATAGGGTAAGCTGTCCGCTCTCCGGCCCCTCCACGCCCTAACCACACCTCACTCTGTTCGCATTATTTTTCCAGTACTATTTCAAATTCTGGATGACAACTATAATGCAAAAATCATGCGAACAGAGTGAGGTCCGGGTTAGGTCGTGGAGGTTAGGGGTGGTACGGCCGCCCTTCCCCGGCGATTGGATTACTACTACTAGGTCGCGGAGGTGGCGGAGAGGGCCGGCCCGACCACGCAGACGAAATGGTGAATATCTCGAAAACTAAAAGCGGAAAATTGAGTACGGAAAATTCAATTTAGTACTAGCAATAGTTTTTTGCAATTATCTCGAGAACTAACAAGGAGAGGGCGCGGTCGAGGTAACACCGATTTTCCTGAAACTTGCAGTATTTGAAGATGTCGTCTCCATATGTAATTTCGCAAAGCTATAGCGCGCACTACTCAAGAGTTTCCGAGAAAATTGCATTTGAAAATCGCTTTACTCGGGTATAAAGAGTTTGCGTTAAGGAGTCAACAAGAAGATGAGTGGCCGAGGGCGCAGCGGGAAGGTACTGATAAACAGTAGGTTATTGGTTCGAAACCCGCTATCGACATTTTTTTTTCTTGAAATTGATATTTACTTCGATTTTAATAAACCTAAAATCTATTATTTAATAGTTATTTTTATTTTTTAAGTAGAAAATACATATTTTTTATTTGTGGGAAATGGAGAAATAAAATAAATCGAACATAAAAATAATAGGAAATGTTACTTTAATAGTGTGTGTGACACGAGCCAGGATGATATTGATCATAAAAACATGGAAAACAATAATTTTGGCGGCATTCAGCACATACTATAAACGCCGCGTTCGTACAAGTGCACGCTTTTTTGAGGACTTCTATCGGAAAACACACTTCGTTTACATTCATAAACATTGCTCTATCATCATAGAGTTTGGACGCAAACCACGCATACTGTAACATGTTTAAAAATATCGGAGAAGACAGCTGATGGTGAACAATAGATTGAATTTTTATGCAATCCTCTCTCGAATTTATTTCACGTTTCTCTTGGATTAAATGTGAACAGTTTAAAATTATTGTTTCCATGTTTTTATGATCAATATCATCCTGGCTCGTGTCACACACACATACTAGCATGTAATTAATAAAGAGCATGTGCAATAATACAGTAAGTTCTATTAAAGTAACATTTCCTATTATTTTTATGTTCGATTTATTTTATTTCCCCATTTCCCACAAACAAAAAATATGTATTTTCTACTTAAAAAATAAAAATAACTATTAAATAATAGATTTTAGGTTTATTAAAATCGAAGTAAATATCAATTTCAAGAAAAAAAAAATGTCGATAGCGGGTTTCTTCTTGTTGACTCCTTAACGCAAACTCTTTATACCCGAGTAAAGCGATTTTCAAATGCAATTTTCTCGGAAAATCTTGAGTAGTGCGCGCTATAGCTTTGCGAAATTACATATGGAGACGACATCTTCAAATACTGCAAGTTTCAGGAAAATCGGTGTTACCTCGACGCGCCCTATCCTTGTAAGACCGGGCAGTTGTAGTGACAAAAGTTGTTCAGAATGTTGTCCTTAACAACATATGTCTAGGTCCAGGTCATTGGAGCTGCCTCCCCTAAACGTAATATTTACCTGAAAATCGTTGATTTGTAGTTTATATTTTATTCGACCATAGACGAGATATAAGAGTGACCTGACCATAGTGTGACTACGGCCTTAGGCCATATATGTATTTGTACTTACTTATAGTAGACCCGGCTTCAGATAACATGCCTTGTCTCAAGATTACATCGTCTACCAGATGACAGTTGTGGGCAAAGTGCTATTATAGTCTGTTGAGAAGTCGTAGTATGTACCACGAAGCTAAAGTGTTAAAGAGGAAAGGGGAATCGTCACCGTATCTCATTATGTATAAATATTTATGGAAACTGTAACTGTATATATATTTAATTTTATTACTCGTTCATTTTTACTTTACTCTTATTGTTTTAAATAGTGCTAACTAATTTTGTCAATTATGTAGGGTGATGCCGTTTCCGAGCAGGAATTCCGCCGAATGTTAGGATGTTGGCAATGGTAGTGGTCGAAAATATTACGGCAGTACATTCGCGATGTCGAGTCGGGAAGTGAACGCGCTTTCGGTCGCAGAACTAAAAGACATTCTGCGAGGTTACGGTTCACAGACGAGTGGTGTGAATACGATCCTTCATGCCAATGGGCCTGTCCAGTCCAGGCTCATAGCAGAGAAGGAACTGGAATTGACGAGACCAGAACTCGCGTTGATGCAAGAAGCGCGACGTTCGAGCGGATCGGAACACGCACATCCGACGGCAGAAAGCACACGCGGACGAGTTGGTGTGAAAACTGTCGCCGGGAAGCTCGCGTACTTCGATGGGAAATCGGAGGACTATCCAACGTGGACGAAACAGATAAAGGTGTTACGGAGAACTTATAAATTGGACGATGAAGAGACGAAAGTCCTGATAGGAATGCGGCTACGGGGAAAAGCAAGAGTTTGGGTTCACTCGCGATCCGAATTCTTTTGCGTTCTCGAGGCGTGATTTGCATTATTCGGCAGCATGCAGCTGTATGAACAGTATTACTAGACTGCTCCGACAGCAGCAGCACTGTAGCGCCGCCCGCGGTCCGCTACATGATGCCGAATAATGCAAATCACGCCTCGAGAACGCAAAAGTGAGCAATTTTAGGATACATCTGGAATAGATTGATCTTTTATCTAGCGAATGGGACTACGCACAAGCCCCAACTGTGCTTTATCGAGAAATGGCATTACATTTCGTGGACCCTTGCAATCTTCGTATACCCTTGCAATCTTCGTGTACGTATATGTCTAACCTAGCGGTGTGTGAGTGTGCCACCGCATTCACGGCGAATTAGACTAGCCCCTTAAAAGGCGCTAAACTGTTTAGTACTGTTGATTTAAGAAATGGGATTTTCCATGTGCCGGTCCATAAAGATAGTCAAAGGTTCGCTTCGTTTGTGGTGCCCAATGGGCAGTATGAATTTCTACGCATTCCTTTCCGTTTATGTAATTCTCCAGCTGTCTTCGTTCAATAATACGATTTTCAGAGATCTTTTGCACTAAAAAATCATTCTGGCGTATAGGAATGATTTCATCGTACCATCGAGTGACTTAGAAAGCGGAATGCAAAAACTCGAGCAAGTCTTAGGGGTAGCCAGAGATCACGGTCTGGAAATAAATTGGAAAAAATATTCGTGGCTGCGCGATAAAGTCGAATTTCTCAGGCAGAGAAATTGTAGAGAACGCCTCTGTTCGGTCGTCTTAGGGTAAAACAGCAACCGTGGCGAGATTTATGGTACCGAAGAACGCCAAGCAAGTTCAAAGCTTTCTGGGTCTAACCGGATACTTCCGAAAATTAATCGATGGTTATTCAACAATCGCGAGACCACTGACGGACCTATTACGGACAGGCGTTCTGTTCGAGCTCGATGGTACGGCGATGGGTGTATTCGATCTCTTGAAGACGAAAATGGAGAAACCGGTATTGAACCTATATATGGTAGACGCGGAGACCGAGTTGCACACGGACGCGTCGTCATTCGGTTTCGGAGAGTTGATGCAACGCAGCGACGACGATAACAAATTTCACCCGGTATATTTTGCTAGCTACAAAAACGACGCCAGCCGAAGCTAAGTACGCCAGCGATGAGCTGGAAGTCCTGGCAATCGTGCGATCGCTGCGAAAATTTCGAGTCTATTTGTTAGGAATTAAATTTAAAATAATTACAGACTGCAAAGCGTTCTGTCTAACAATGAGCAAACGGGATTTATGAGTACGCGTAACTAGGTGGGTCCTCTTAGGTAATAGGATGGCTCACGTCTCTTTGAGTAAAAATCTGTTACCAATGTTACGGTATGAGAAGAGACTCCGTTTGACTTTCTCATGGGAATCTCTTCAAGAGCGTCTCTGGCAGGAAACGTCCTAGATAACCTTCCCTGTTAATTTCTACCGTCTTAACGAAGATCGAGCTCTGGCCTGATTTAATTGAAAGTCACAAAAAACGAGAGTGTACCCCTATGTAACTGCAGATTAGATACAGACCACCCCATTCATTTCAGGAGTATATAAACCATTGCATTTTTACTCTCGCTGATTAGTACTAGTCTAGACACGAGTAGTGTCACGTCGTGCTGCAGTCGTTAGAATCCACGTCTAGCGAGATCGAGCTAAAGTTTCCCTTCGATCTAAGTTAACCTTAGAGACTCCGCGAGTTCGGTATAAAGTCTATTTGGCATTCCAAGTACTATCAGGCCCGCATTGCCAGTGCGTCAACACCGAGCATCTTAGGTAATAATACATATACATCTACTTCAATTCAGTCGCGACACCACCATCTGTACATACACATTCTTTATCAGAATATATTTGTGTTATTTGGTAAATCGTGCAATTCTTAAACCCTTAATTCCCAAGTAGCACTCGGATGTCCAATGGATGTCCTAAGTACGTCCGTAGTCGGACCTTCGTATGTCCCAGGGATGTCCGAATCATGTCCGTATGTCCGAGATATGTCCGATATACGCCCCAGAAATGTCCGAATGATGTCCGTGTTACAAAGTGTGACGTACATAGGACGTCCCGTGCGGACCTATCTGGGACATCCATCGGACATACGTGGGAATTATCTGGAACGTTATTCGGATATTCCTGGTACATATCTGGTACCAATTCTGGGATATAAGGACGTTATTAGGACGTACGGTTGGACATATTCTGAACGTTAACAGGCCATTTAAAGGACGTTTATTTAATATGGTTTCTGCATATTAAAAACTACTAAACAATATTCCTTTTATAAGGTTAAAAAGTGAAACAAAATTTCACATTTATTCTTAATATTAATTATTATAAGCAAGCAGTAAATAAAATACAATCGCATATACGTATAATACAAATATATATTTATTTATTCATATAAAAGTTTTATAACTATAAATATATACATTTGTAACTAAATATAATGTAATATTTATAACTAAATACATACTAAAATATACATCTACGAATAAAATAAAAAAATATATAACTGAAAGCAAATGAGTGATGCCCGTTTGGACTCCGACCGATTGGACACGTCCCGATTGGACGCGTTCCTTTTCGACTCCGTGCCGATTGGACTCGTGCCGTTTGGACGATGATTATAAAATTTACGGCGTCCAAACGTCATGAATACAGCCGCCACGGCGTCCAATCGGCACGGCGTCCAATCGACACGGCGTCCAAACGGCACGGCGTCCAAACGGCACGAGTCTCAAGAAACACATAAAAATTAAAATTCAGATCCAAATTTAATAGGTTCCCATATATTTCACAATACAATATCACCGTATGTAGACTTCGAAAAGCAATGATTATAAAATTTACGGCGTCCAAACGTCATGAATACAGCCGCCACGGCGTCCAATCGGCACGGCGTCCAATCGACACGGCGTCCAAACGGCACGGCACGGCGCGGCGTCCAAACGGCACGAGTCCAATCGGCACGGAGTCGAAAAGGAACGCGTCCAATCGGCACGGAGTCGAAAAGGAACGCGTCCAATCGGGACAGTCCAATCGGGACAGTCCAATCGGGACAGTCCAATCGGGACGTGTCCAATCGGTCGGAGTCCAAGTGGAACACCCCCTTATTCATCATCTGGTCGATTGTCCTACTGCATATACCTGAAATCAATAATCATGATTTATACACCTATATAATAATTATTTATGGAAAGAAATTAAGCAATTATTATAAAATAGCATAAAATCTTTTATTTACGTACCGATTCCGATTCTTCATCGGTGTCGCTCACAAGTTGTAAAATTTTTCGTTTCCCTAGTTGACTGTCCTCAGCCATTTTCGCCTTTGTCCTTGCCCTTACATAATCATCTGAAAGCATTTTTAAATTATACGTATGTAATTATTATAGTTTCATCATAGTAAAAAATCTTTAACTCACCAAAAGTGCCATTTTTTAAATATTTAATTGCGTGTTTCCTCGCACGCTTTCATGGCCTTCATCAATCGAGTCTGCGGTAAAGAGGGCCAATGGCAATAATTCCCTATCAGCCACGAAGAGGGTACTGCCTCCACCGTGCCGTCTTTTAAGATCTCCACGATTGTCCACGATTTCACGTCGTCGCAGGATATGCAAAATTTATATTTAATTAATGTGGGAATAAACTCGGATGATTATATACACAGCGTTTATTCACGAATATTTTGACAAAGGACGATACAATACACCGATTTTACATGTACTTAACCACGACGACGATTATTATACGTATACCGACTATCGACTATCAATCTAGCAACTATATCCTAACTTACTACGCCTATCTCGACTATATTAATATACAAGAAATATTTTTACACTGTATTGTAAGGGTCTTCGTTCATCATGGTATGCCGCGCGGTTCATCACACACACTTTAAATCGGAATAACTTTTTTGTGAATGGACCAAACAACTTCAATTTCTCTGTAAGGCTAGAATTAGTTTAGTAAATGACGTGTAATAAATAAGTTGAAAAAATGCATTTGGTCGGAATTGTGACAAACCATAGTAAAAATTGAATTTTATAACTTTTTCAGCTGGGCCAATAACGAAAATTTAAAAGATGTGTTTTGTAAACTCGTATAAATTATATAAATTCTGAAAATTCCATTGAAATTGGTTAATTGGTTCACGAATTATAAACGATCAAATGTAGTAAAGATTGCAATTTTTCATGATTTTCGGCCTATAAGTGCCATCTTTACTACTTTTGTCCGTTTATAATTTGTAAACCAATTAACCAATTCCAATGAAATTTTCAGAATGCATATACAGAATGCCTTACAGAGAAATTGAAGTCGTTTGGTCCATTCATAAAAAAGTTATACTATTGAAATACTAACGGTAACAAATAATAACAATGAAAATACTTACTTGTCTAAGTATGAAGTAAATCCGATAATATGGTAACGATGAATTTATCACAGGAGATTTCTCAAGCACGTTCTCGAAGCACTCGCACAAGACTGTTTTGTAACTGTTTGTCACGCAGCAACGCAACGGCATGTTCTTCTCCCGCATTCGATCGTCGCTTGTTTCATCGATCGTAGCTTTTCTTACCGATCATCGCTTGCTTCGATGGTACCGTACAGCTGTTCGACACAGCTGAACACAGCGAAGCAAGGACCGTATACATATATGTAAATAAATAAATATATGTATATTGGTAATTATATTGTTATAAATAGATATACAGGGTGTCCCAAAAGTACTTCAACTCCGGGAAATGGGAGGTTCCTTGAGTCATTTGAAGCGACATTTTCCTTAACAAAAATGGCGTCCGCGGCTTTGTTTAGGAGTTATTAACGAAAAACACGGACCAACCAGAGCGCGCCTAGTCGCTCGGTGGCACGGTCAGCGCGGCGAACCGGGGGGGGGGGGGAGTGTTGTCGGTACGCCGCGATGTCGTAACAAACAGCAGTTACTCGATTATGTCCCCGATTTCGATGAGCTTTGGATATGTTGTAAATACCATGATTCTGAACAACATTTCCCTTTAGACTTTTTGCCTCGCGTCTTTAGTTTACGAGATATTTGTAAAAACTTGTAATTGAAAATCTATCGATGTTCATATTACTATCTCCTCTCCGATTTCGATGAGCTTTGGATATGTTGTCAAGACCATGATTCTGAACAACATTTCCCTTTAGACTTTTTGATTCGCGGCTTTAGTTTACGAGATGATTGTGAAGAACTTTACTTGTCAATTCATATCGGTATTCATGATAGCGGATACGGCTTGTTAATATCTCCGAAAGTAAAGCCGACCGCCAACTATTTCAAACGTCGAGTTTTATAACATATTTCAAGGTCATTGAAATCGGTGAGGATCCACATTATCTTTACCCGACTTACGGCAACTTTACCCGAACGAGAGAAGAAGCAGAAACTGATTGCATTAAAAACTCACTTATTCAGCCGTAAATCCATTTGCTGCTTCGAAATGCGTGTCACTGTCACTGGGTCATTCGGTGACGAACTGCACAGATGTCTTCAGGTGTACGACAGTACCGAAAGCTAAGGATTGTACAGAACGGTTGTACAAAAGGTTGTACACAATGGTTGTAAATTTTTCCACACTCACGATCACTGTTCACATTTGCAATATCACTTGTATTGCAGCACAAATCACAGTAATGAGGTAATGCGATCAATAGACTGCGGATATCATGCGTTTGTAGCAAAAATGAGTAAGTGCATTTTAAAACAGTAGAGAGATTAAAATAATTTAAAAACACCAATGTATTATTTTCAACTTGATCAAATGATTAAAGTAAATGTCAACTATCCGTCTGGCATCTGTCCCTTGCAATAGCAGCAGACAACTTTCATTTTGCATAAAAATCCGCAGTCTAGTGACTAGTTTAAATATTACTACTAAAAACACACATTTCAGCAACCGTGAACTTAGAATTGACAAGTCTTTGGAGATGTTCTCTCTACCGCGGCTCGAACGACACTGCTTTTACCCAAGATCTTTCTGAGAAGTTTAGGGAGGACATTATGCGTGTCGAAAATGCACACTGTAGCACGCTTACGAAAATGACAGTGTGGACAGACGAAAAAAAGGATACGAGAGGGACCGCTGTAAGACTAGAGTTTCTGGTAATCACATGTTTCGGTTTTCCTGCAGATTGGTACGCAGAGTCGATGGGTTACTGTTCGAAAAGGTCGTCCGTCCTTTCACCCAGCAAGAGGTAGAAGCGTCAGGTCCGCGTGGCGTTTTAGGGTCCCTATTGTCCTATGCCTCCCTTACGAAACTTTCTAAAAGAAAGACGGACGACGTTTTCGAACAGTAACCCATCGACTCTGTGTACAAATCTGCAGGAAAACCGAAACATGTGATTGCCAGAAACTTTAGTCTTACAGCGGTCCCTCTCGTATCCTTTTTTTTCGTCTGTCCACACCGTCATTTTCGTAAGCGTGCTACAGTGTGCATTTTCGACACGCATAATGTCCTCCCTAAAGGCTATTGCCGGGTTTGGTGGTGAAATTCGCCCCCGACGAGTTTTTAATCGAGCTTTGGCTATTCGATAGCCTACCCAAAAAGACCCCGATCTGCCAAGTTACAGCCCCATATCTCATCTGTAAGGGTAGTTATTGAGGAAAATCAAAAAATCAGTTTTTGGCCCATTTTCCCTATTTATTGACAATTAAAAATTCTGAAAAAATTCTGACACATTTTGGATACTAAGCCACATATTACGTATCATTTTCAGATTTTTCCGTTGCAAACTCTGGCTGTAAAACGCAAAAAACACGAAAAAAATAGAAAAAATGCTGATTTCATATAGAAATCGAAAGAACACTACTCCAGATTTAATTCAGTAATGAGATATTATCATCAGTATTATGCTCAATTTTTTTCAAATCCCTGAGAGTGGTGCGTCATCGTTGAAAAAAATAAAAACCACTTTTTTCGGCGTTTTTCCTAAGTTATATCTATCTTCTCTGAATTAAAAAAATATATTATGTTATATTAAACATTCCTACGTTCAGGAAAATATTTTCCAGACTTTAAAAGTTGCGTAGTACAAAAAACGAAAATAATACTAAGTCGTTATATTCGAATATTTCGAAGATAGTTTCAATGACGCCGGTTGGTGCAGCGGCTATGGTCTCAGTCTGCGGAACCGCTGATGACTTTTTGGACCAGGTTCGAATCCCGCCCGGGTCAATCTTTTTTTTTTGTTTATCTGATGTTTTTTCGCTTCCTAACCATATGATTGTTGTCAAACCATTGTAAAAACATTTTTTAACTGTTTTTAAATATTTTTTGAAAAAATATTTTTGGAGTACTTTCGTCCTCTAGTCATTCACGGACTGTATTATTGCTCTACTTAACATTTTTACATGGAATTGTGCATCGACTTGACTATAAAGTCTTTTACTTTTACTAGGTTCCGTATTCAGTAATAAATCCAGATAACTTGGATGTTGCTCACATGTTGCTGCTATTATTTATTATTTATCTTATGCTCGATACGATACAGACATATTTCGGCCAGCAGAGATTCTCACAAAGATTTTTGACACTAAACAAATATTACCGATAATTGACGAAGATAGTGACGAAGATTGAAAGCACACATGATTCCACCGCACACTAACCCATCTACAATTATTAAATTATTACTTCATGTATATATTTCCTGTCACAAAAATAATCAATCTCATAATTAACAGATCACGCAGAGGACCTAGAAAAAATAAAAGACTTGATAGTCAAGTCGATGCTCAATTCCATGTAAAAAATGTTAAGTATAGCAGTAATACAGTCCGTAAATGACTAGAGGCCGAAAATCCTCGATAAATATTTTTCCGAAAAATTGTTTAAAAATAATTTAAACATGGTTAAACAATGTTTTTACAATGATTTAGCAACAATCGGATGGTTAGAAAGCGAAAAAACATCTGATTAACGAAAAAAAAGAAATTGACCCGGACGGGATTCGAACCTGGTCTAAAAAGTCATCAGCGGTTCCGCAGACTGAGACCATAGCCGCTGCACCAACCGGCGTCATTGAAACTATCTTCGAAATATTCGAATATAACGACTTAGTATTATTTTCGTTTTTTGTACTACGCAACTTTTAAAGTCTGGAAAATATTTTCCTGAACGTAGGAATGTTTAATATAACATAATATATTTTTTTAATTCAGAGAAGATAGATATAACTTAGGAAAAACGCCGAAAAAAGTGGTTTTTATTTTTTTCAACGATGACGCACCACTCTCAGGGATTTGAAAAAAATTGAGCATAATACTGATGATAATATCTCATTACTGAATTAAATCTGGAGTAGTGTTCTTTCGATTTCTATATGAAATCAGCATTTTTTCTATTTTTTTCGTGTTTTTTGCGTTTTACAGCCAGAGTTTGCAACGGAAAAATCTGAAAATGATACGTAATATGTGGCTTAGTATCCAAAATGTGTCAGAATTTTTTCAGAATTTTTAATTGTCAATAAATAGGGAAAATGGGCCAAAAACTGATTTTTTGATTTTCCTCAATAACTACCCTTACAGATGAGATATGGGGCTGTAGCTTGGCAGATCGGGGTCTTTTTGGGTAGGCTATCGAATAGCCAAAGCTCGATTAAAAACTCGTCGGGGGCGAATTTCACCACCAAACCCGGCAATAGCCTTTCTCAGAAAAATCTTGGGTAAAAGCAGTGTCGTTCGAGCCGCGGTAGAGAGAACATCTCCAAAGACTTGTCAATTCTAAGTTCACGGTTGCTGAAATGTGTGTTTTTAGTAGTAATATTTAAACTAGTCACTAGACTGCGGATTTTTATGCAAAATAAAAGTTGGCTGCTGCTATTACAAGGGACAGATGCCAGACGGATAGTTGACTTTTACTTTAATCATTTGATCAAGTTGAAAATAATACATTGGTGTTTTTAAATTATTTTAATCTGTCTACTGTTTTAAAATGCACTCACTCATTTTTGCTACAAATGGATGACATCCGCAGTCTACTGATCGCATTACCTCATTACTGTGATTTGTGCTGCAATACAAGTGATATTGTAAATCTGAACAGTGATCGTGAGTGAAGAAAAATTTCATGGCATCTGTGTGAAAGTGAAAGTGAAAAGTCCGGATCGTCGACATCACCGCACATCCCCCGGGCTGTCGTATACCTGCTATCTACCATCAGCTGTGCAGTTCGTTGACCTGACCGTACAACCCTTAGCTTTCGGTACTGTCGTACACCTGAAGACATCTGTGCAGTTCGTCACCGAATGACCCAGTGACACACATTTTGAAGCAGCAAATGGATTTACGGCTGAATAAGTGAGTTTTTAATGCAATCAGTTTCTGCTTCTTCTCTCGTCCCGGAAAGATGATGTGGATCCTCACCGATTTCAATTACTTTCAAATAAGTTTGACATGGTTATACAACAATGGTTATTCAATCGTGGTCTTGACAACATATCCAAAGCTCATCGAAATCGGAGAGGAGATAGTAGTATGAACATCGATCGATTTTCAATTACAAGTTTTTACAAATATCTCGTAAACTAAAGCCTCGAGGCAAAAAGTCTAAAGGGAAATGTTGTTCAGAATCATGGTCTTTACATCATATCCAAAGCTCATCGAAATCGGGGACATAATCGAGAAACTGTAGTTTGTTACGATATCACGGCGCGGCGTACCGACAACACTCTCCTCCCCCCGGCTCGCCGCGCTGACCGTGCCACCGAGCGACTAGGCGCGCTCTGGTTGATCCGTGTTTTTTGTTAATAACTCCTAAAGAAAGCCGCGGACGCCATTTTTGGAAAGGAAAATGTCGCTTCAAATGACCCAAGGGACCTCCCATTTCCCGCTTTCACAATCATTTTGGGGCACCCTGTATTACGAGAATAAACACAGGCTTGTGACCGCGTCGATCACATGTCGATACCTCGTGCGACGAGAACAACAATATCGATTCCCACCACGACAACTTGCGGTGTCACGCGCGATCCTTGTCGTAGAAAAGGAGCACAGGATAAATCCACTTGTGAGATGCGCGCGCATCGATCCCCTCTCGATAGCGATCGAAGGAGGTCGATGCAAGCATCAGATTGATCACTCTGCGTCTGGACTAGCTCCGATAAGCACGCACGAGTCACCGCGAATCAATTCGCGATCAACGCCGTAGCGTATGGCCCAGAGAGGCTGACTTTAAAAATTAGAAGCTCGCGTTTAATGAGTACATCGTTCTTCCTACCGATTGTTCGGTATAGCCCAGAGAGGCTGACATTAAAATTAAATGCTCGCGTTTAGTGAGTAAGTCGTTTTCCTACCGATTATTCGGTGTAGCCCAGAGTGGCTGACATTAAAATATTAAATGCTCGCGTTTAGTGAGTAAGTCGTTCTTCCTACCGATTGTTCGGTATAACCCAGAGAGGCTGACATTAAAATTTAAATGCTCGCGTTTCGTGACTAAATCGTTTCTACCGCGTGTTCGGTATAGCCCAGAGCGGCTGACATTAAAATATTAAATGCTCGCGTTTAGTGAGTAAGTCGTTCTTCCTACCGATTGTTCGGTATAGCCCAGAGAGGCTGACATTAAAAATCAAATGCTCGCGTTTCGTGAGTAAATCGTTTCTACCGCGTGTTCGGTATAGCCCAGAGAGGCTGAAGTTAAAAGTAAATACTCGCGGTTAGTGAGTAAATCGTTTGGTCTACAGACTGTTTCTGTATAGCCCAGAGAGGCTGAAATTAAAAGATAATAGTTCGCGGATAATGCGTAAATCGGTAAAAGTTCGTGATCGCGTGCGTCTATTCCCAGGAACACGGGGCAAGCTGGCAAGGATTTGTGATTGTGCATACGTGATACAGAATTAAGGATGTGAATACATCCGTCAAGTAAGAATTCATGCCAAACGCTGTCACGGATCCTCGCTTAACTTGTAACAAGTGAGAAACCTTGCGTCTTGCGCCGTGTAATAGGCAAACAGTGTGGCCGCGAGATTGTCGAGTGGTCAGACGTAATTCTAAGCAAGCGCGTCGAACTTCCAAGAATTTCTATCGTAGACAATTCACACGGACGGGTGTGTTTCGTGACTCCCGTGAATCAAGGCATAGGATCTTGCGTGCTAATGAGAGTGTCCGGGGATCGAGGAGTCGCCCAGGCCACGTAGACGTGCCCTGACGACAATTCGCTATCTTCCGCATATGCTCTCGTGAGTTTTCCAAGGGATAGGTGCCGCTTGCTCCTCCCGTATATTCCGGCAGAATCGAACGTGCATTCCGTGTTAGTGTGTATCATGGTCAATATCGAGTCTCAAGCGATTGCAAGGGGCTTATAGGGTCGTCCGGGGATTGAGGAGTCGCCCAGGACACGTAGACGTGCCCTGACGACAATTCATTATCTTCCGCATACGTTTTGAGACCGTCCTTGCGAGTAGGTGCCGGTTTTTCCTCCCGCGCTGCGGCAGGAAGATCGTTGCATTCTATTTCGTAGTAGTCGCGACCGTAATCAAGCTTTAGGTGGACACAAGGAGGTCTCAAGGTCGTCCGGGGATTGAGGAGTCGCCCAGGCCACGTAAACGTGCCCTGCCGACAATTCATTATCTTCCGCATACGTTTTGAGACCGCCCTTGCGAGTAGGTGCCGTTTTCTCCTCCTGTGCTGCGGCAGGAGGAACGTTGCATTCTATTTCGCTGTGACACCTAACGCGAGAGCGAGTCAGAGACGGTCGCGAGGTATTCAGGTATCGTCCGGGGATTGAGGAGTCGCCCAGGCCACGTAAACGTGCCCTGCCGACAATTCGATATCTTCCGCATACGTTATCCTGGATGTCCTAATCAATTAGTATCATATACACTTGCTGTGAATTTCAGTCGGATCGAAAGTATTGTTGTATACGATTCCGCGTACAGATTCAGTACGTTATTAACATGCTGAGATTTGATAGCGGGTTTGTACACGCACTTCTTGCGTGACGTCAAATCACCTGGCGTACGAAACTCAGCACGTTATAAACGTACTGAGAATTGGTCGCGGTTTCTTACACGCATTTCTTGCGTGACGTCAAATCACCTGGCGTACGAAACTCAGCACGTTATAAACATACTGAGATTTGGTCGCGGTTTCTTACACGCATTTCTTGCGTGACGTCAAATCACCTGGCGTACGGAATAGACACATTGTAAACATACAAGGGTACCAGAATATACACACGTTAGTTACACCTATACATCAAATTCTCCAGCATTTACTCTTTTCGTTAAAGCCACTCCGCTTTCCAGTACCTGGAGGCACGAATCTCGTTTCGTCCTACAGCACCTAATAGTAATATCGGATACGGTAACCAATCCGATATACTAATCAGATTTAACCATCCGGTAAATAAAGATAACATAATAGTTAGGTTACAGGCTCAATGAGCAGAAGTTTAATGAGGCATGGTAATTCATTACATTTATCCAAGAAGCTTGGAATGACTTCCCTACGGTTCTTATAGAAGAAATGATTCATTCATTGCCAAAAAGATAAAAGACAGCCTTAAAAGCAACAAGTGTTCTATGAAATATTAGATATTATATTGATTTTCGAAAATGGAAACTTTATCGTTAGTATTTCTCAAATTGATACGCATTTTCTAACTATTTCCTGAAAGTGAGAAAGTAACAGTCATGTTGTGTTGTATCAGAGTTATCTGGTCCATATAGTTATTAGGCTTTAATACAATATTTCAACTATCTATTCAGTTTTATTACAACTTTTAATTATTTTGAGTACATATTATTTCAATTTGGAGAGTCGGAGTCGAAATCGGAGTTGGAGTCGAAATCGGAGTTGGAGTCGAAATCGGAGTTGGAGTCGCAATCGGCGTCGGATTCGGATTCGGAGTCAGAGTCGGATTCGGAGTCGAAGGTAAAAAAAAAAGATGAGTCGGAGTCGGAGTTATGAATGTTGTCTACCGACTCCCAAGCTCTGGTCACAAACGGAAACGTCTGCACATGTAACACATATTAAGGTGGACCTTATTTTTCGACCTTCGAATTTTTTTCGGACTACCCCCTAAAATTGTGACAATAAGTGAGAAAATGGTAACTGGTAAAAATATGGGTCCGATTAGACCACGAGAAACCGACGCGCATGAAATTTGAAAATTTTTAATTTATTTAATCTTGACATAAATAGACGTTATGATATATCGTTGAATTTGTCTTTTTTTCTCTTTAAGGATATATACATAGCATAAACCGTTGTTAATAAAAATAACATCCATGACTTTGAAAACTTGAAAAAATTACGTTGAAAAAAAAATGATTTCCCCAGTCACTATATTCACGTTCTTGTACACTATAACTTTTGTTCGAAGAATTTTTTTATATACAGTTACTTCTGTTGAGGCTTTCGGGTGTAAGCCGTGTCCTAAAGGAAGAGATTTTCCAACGTTTCGCAAGCATTGCAGCTAGCTTCATCAGGGGATCGGAAGACACACTGATACTGGTGTGTGCCTGATTTGTGCTCCACTTATATAGTGGAGGTTGCTCATGTTCCGGTTCGGTGAGCACCAATCAAAGTAGACTTTTAATTGGGCGGCCGAACAATTAAAAAACTGGGAGGAGCGTGTTCCATATTGGACTTAGGTTGTAACCTGCATCCCTGTTGATGTTATTAGGGTGTTTCTTAATTTCCAATGATTCTCGGTATTTTCTGGGAAAATATCCCTTAGCTCTAGCTAGAACTTTGGCTTCATTGAAAAGTATGGTGTGTCCTGTTGTTATCTGATGTTCAGCCACAGCTGATTGAATGTAGCCTAACCTGGCGCATCGCTCGTGTTCCTTGAGTCGAGTGCTCACACTCCTCCCAGTTTCGCCGATGTAAATTTTACCGCATGAGCACGGGATTTTGTATACCCCTGATGTAGATAGTTGCGGCTGGGGATCCTTGGGGGAGGTGAGTATCTGTCCTATTTTTGTGTGTGTGGTGAAGACTGTCTTGATGTTGTGTTTTCTGAGAATTCTGCTAATACGGACGGTTGTACCCTGTACGTACGGTAGGAAGGTGGTTATATAATCCTTCTTGTTGTCGGGTGTAGTCTGTTTGTCTCTTGGTTTCGTGAGTCGGTCTATGGTGCGGTTGATTTTTCGTTTGGAGAAACCATTTTGGCACAGTGTGGTCCTTAGGTGATCAAGTTCTTGGGGTAAGTGTTGTTCTTCACTGATGCTGATGGCTCTGTTTATGAGAGAACTAATAACCGAATTCTTTTGGGCTGTGTGTGGGTTTTCTGTATACCTGGTGACCAAGGGATCCGTCCGGTTTTCTAGTGATCAGTACGTCCAAGAAAGGTAGAGAGGTTTGTGTCTTCTATTTCCATGGTGAACTGTATGTTGGGATGTAGTGAATTTATGTATTCGAGGAAGTTATTGAGTGTGTCTCTTCCATGACTCCATACCACGCAAGTATCATCTACATATCTGAACCATTGTGTTGGTTTTAGGGGTGCTTCGTTGAGAATTCGATTCTCTAGATGCTCCATGTAGATGTCAGCAATAATGGGAGAGATGGGTGATCCCATTGCTGCTCAAGATACTTGTTCATAGTAGGTGCCCTGGAAAAGGAAGTAGGTAGAGGTGAGGCAGTGTTGGACTAGAGGTATAAGGCTTTCGGGTATTTTGTTTTTGATGATATCAATACTGTCACTGATTGGAACATTTGTGAAGAGGGACTTCACATCGAAACTGACAAGTAAGTCTTCTGGTTGTGTTCGGATGGCCTGTATCTTATGTATGAAATGGGAGGAATTTTGAATGTAACTGGAAGTGTTACCTGTAAGTGGTTTGAGGATGGATGTCAGGAATTTAGCTAGATTGTAGGTTGGGGATCCAATGGTGCTGACTATGGGCCTGAGTGGGATGTCGGTTCCCTAAAATGAACATTTCATTATTTTCCGGTGTATCCGAAATAATTTTTGATACCACATATTTGTGGTTGGAAGAAAAGTTCTGTCGCTACTGGAGTGTCCGTGGCGGGACAGTCTCTTTCGCGAACGGCTTGTCCGCGGCTATTTCCCATTTTCGAGCGGGTGAAGGATTCCGCCGGGCCCCTGCTAAGCGTGGCAAAAAAAAGGTCTCCGAGGATATACGAACCGTTCCTGCCACTTGGTGACCTTTTTTTCTGCCGCGCTTAGCAGGGGCACAGCGGGACTCGTCAATCCGCACAAAAATGGGAAATAGCCGCGGAAAGTCTGTCCACGGACTCCCCGTGTGAATCGGGCTTAAATCAGCCTTTAATGAGACGAGCGTTGTAGAAGCATTGAACGCTTACTTGGCGTACTTGCAATTCCGTCTGGATCTGGCAACGAACAATCCTCTGCAGTATATGATTAGTGCAGGAATGGAATATCGGCGACAAAGTACAAGCACTTCGTTGTGACACATCTTCCAATATCTATCGAACCTTTCCAAGGTGCATGTATTCTTCTCGAACAAAAATTCGGAAGACATTTAATATATTTTCCGTGCCGGCATCACATTTACGAACTAATTTTGCGGAGTGCATATGATTGAAGATACAAAAATATTCCGCTTTTTAATAAATTTCAACAGGTTTGGCCTCATATCAACAAGACCAATTACGTGATAGTAATTGAAGACAATTTCGTCCGTCAATCAATTCCTAATATTACGGAAATTCTAGACTTTACATCACAAACTTTGGAAAGAGAACGACCACCTCGAGAATATTATCGTGAATTTCTAAACACGTAGTTATTTTCTTAGGTGGAAAACCTACGACAAATTGTACTTTCCGAGCTCAAAGAGTATTATATTACCACCTTATTTTTCACCACGCACGACGTATGGCGAAGGCGATATACGGCTTAAAAATGTAGTTAATTCAGAAATGAATTCGTCTTGACCAGAGAAGAGGCCATTGGAATTCGGGATATTTGTATTTTCTTGCCAGCTTATACTTGAAAGCATGGATGCAAGCCCCAAACGCAATGAAAGCTCCACGACAAGAATTGGAGTTTTTAAAGAATTTATATCACTATGATCAAGATGATACAATAAGTCGCACTGCAATACAGACAATGATCAATCATTTATGGTATTTGACGCCAGAATCTGCAGCGTTGGCATTTTTTGATAGTGGAATTGGAATTCACACGAAAATACAATTGGTGGACGCAATGAATCTCAGAACGGACAGTGCAGAAACTATCAAAAGGTACAAAATTCTCTCAAAGGATGTGGGATACTATACTGAGAAAGTGATAGAATATTTTATTTCTCCACGGTCCAAGAACTTTTTTGATAGGTTCTGAATACCATAACGGCGTTTCTGGAAAGAGATCCTTCTACGTGGGAAGATAACAACGATTTTAAAATTGGACAGAACATCAATCGACAATTAAAAGTTGTAAATGACACTGCTGAACGTGGTGTTAAACTTATGGAGGAATTCAATAAAACATTATCGAAAAATGAAGGGGAGAAACAGTTTATATTACAAAATGTAATGGAATATAGAAAGCAGTTTCCTAATGCCACAAAAGAGAATTTGTCACAGGATTTATAAAGGACTTTCTCTCTTCGTCAATACCTCCTGGAGTGCCAATTTACCATCGTTATGTATTAAGATGTAAACCAAGTAAAATGTGAATTTGTCAATTATTAATATAGAATTTTCATTACTTTAAACTGTATTAATTTTAAGTGTAAATAAACTAGGATATAATTGTAAATATTTTCGTTTTTACTGTGTATTTTGTATATGCATAAGCGTTTAAATGTGACTTCTCAAAATATCTTAATTATAAGTAAGCGAGTGAAAAAATTCTTTAGACAAAAGTTGAACTTTCTATGAAAAGTTTACTATTCTATGAGACAAATATATTAGTAAAGAAAAAAAATTCGTAGAACGGTTCTCTTCATTCCTTGCAATCGTGTTTCAATGTCGCGTGTGCCAGCGCGAAGTGTCGCGGGCTTGTCAATCGTGATCGCGTGTTTGTTTTGTTGTGTTCCGTGTTCGTGCCAATTTTGATCCGTGCGGCAATATGGCAGTCTGGTGCTCTTGCTGTTCGGTCGTATCGGTATTTCTCACGCGAGTTAGAACGCACCAGGTTCCTGTTTGGGCGCCATGTAACAACTCTGTTACCCGGGTGCTTCCTGACGGAGTATAAATTAGGACATAGAATATGCATTATACATTGGGGTGGACCTTAGCTATACCTGATGAAAAATTTTTTAAAAATTCGTTTGAGGCCACCCCCTGAAATTGTGACAATGAGTGAGAAAATGACCTGGAAAAAATTTGGGACCGATTGGACCTCGAGAAACCGGCTTGCATCAAATTTGAAAATATTTTATTTTAGAAAATCGTTTTCCTTCATTATAGTACATCGTAACTATACATTTTCATACACCGTTGAATTTGTCTTTTTACGCTCTATAAAAATTTAAAAGATAATATACTATTATATGAACAAAAACATCAAAATTTTGATATTTCAAAAACCAACTTTTTGAAAAAATTTTTGAAGTGAATCTTCTTTGCTGAGGGTAACAATTTTCTGATGTTACGGAAGTGACGTTACGGAAGTCGAGAGTGGCGCGAAAATTTAAATGGTTCGTTTTAAATCTTACAAGTATTTTATTTTCAAATTATTTTATATTTTTTAGTCCATTTTCAAAACGTGGTTTTTAAAATAATAATTTTTGTTTTAAATTATTGTTTATGACAATTTCGCATTCAACACAAGTAAATTTGAAAATGCTGCAGAGATAGGATTTTACCGCCGCTCGGTAGTAGGATCACAGACGAGATCTAGAATAGACCTATCATCCACAGACTTAAGATCCTACAGACATTGCATCTTATGGATTTTTGTGTCTAGGTTCCACGGGGCTCTTAGAGCCCCCTGGAACCTAGGCGGTTCGTGCTCAATATTACCGATGTTCGCGTGTTAGTAAAAACTGAACATTCGGTATACTTCATTTTTACTACGGGTGTTTAAGGGTGCGCTGGAGCCAGAACAGAATTTAGAATTGACTTCAGCGACAGATGCGGAGAAACTAAGAAGCTCCTGAACAAGGATAGAGAGATCCTTGTCTCTCCTACAGAGCTGTGACAGAAAGGGAGTCCGTCACTCGCAGGAGAGACAAAGAAACCGAGAAGACAGAATTACCGCGCGGCTTGATTGTTTGATGAAAAAGATGAAACCCCATCCAATTTTCTGAAGCGAAGAAGCAATATTTCTTAATAATTTTCAAGTGGAAATATTCGGAATATTATTTCGGGTAACCGTACAGAGCGTTTTTTTGGAAAAAGTGTACAGAAAAAAATATCTTCTATAAAAACGTACACGTTTATTTTTTATAAAGTTCCAAGAGCCAAATTGAAAAAAAGGGCTCTGTACGGTTACCCGAAATAGAACAAAGAATGTTTTAAAAAAAAAAACGTGAGAAAATATTGCTTCTTCGCTTCAAAATATTGGATGGGCTTCATTGTTATGAAAGAACCATTTGTATGTCAAGATGGCTGCTTCACTATCGCGCTTTCCGCCGCAGCGCTGTAGTCGTGTCTCCTGCTCTTCTTACATTGGCCTGATGTTCCGATGAAGCTTATCCAATATTTTGAAGCGAAGAAGCAATATTTCTTAATAATTTTTGTGTTGAAATATTCGGAATATTATTTGGGGTAACCGTACAGAGCGTTTTTTTGGAAAAAGTATACAGAAAAAAAGTTCTTCTATAAAAATGTACACTTTTATTTTTTATAAAGTTTCAAGTGCCAAATTGAAAAAAAGGGCTCTGTACGGTTACCCGTAATAGAAGAAAGAATGTTTTAAAAAAAGAAACGTTAGATAATATTGCCTCTTCTCTTCAAAAAATGGGTTGGGCGTCATTGTTATGAAAGAACCATTTGTATTTCAAGATGGCTGCTTCATTATCGCGCTTTCAGCCGCAACGCTGTCATCGTGTCTCAGAGAGAGAAATTTTTTGAAGCGAAGAAGCAATATTTTAAAATAATTTTTTGTTGAAATATTCTTTATATTATTTCGGGTTTATATTATATCTTCTATAAACACGTACACTTTTATTTTTTATAAAGTTTCAAGAGCCAAATTGAAAAAAGGGCTCTGTACGGTTACCCAAAATAGAACAAAGAATATTTTAAAAAAAGAAACGTGAGAAAATATTGCTTCTTCGATTCAAAAAATGGGTTCAGCTTCATCGTTATGAAACTGAACGATTTGTATGTCTAGATGGCTGCTTCATTATCGCGCTTTATTTTAAATTAGATAATTCCTCGTAATAATCATATTTTATGACAAAATGAACATTTTCCTGTATATATATCCAATCCTGTTTTATTGTAAAATTCTGCATATACTGAAATAATCTTAACATAAAAATCAAATAAGGACATGAAACATTTTTATAAATACATATTGTTTTTCCTATTATTAAATTTCCTACCATTATTTCCATTGCAGACAATTTTTTTTAAATAAACTTTTTATTTTATTATCTCTGTACTTTTTTACAATTATCTTATTACTTTTATGTATTATATCTATATTTTTTTTGCAAGAGCAATCTATCCAAATTAATTCAAACCACACAACATAATGTTTGCTAACAATTCGTATATAAATATACATATATATATATATATATATATATATATATATATATATATATATATATATATATATATATATACAGGGTGTCCCAAAACGACTGCGTAAGCGGGAAATGGGAGGTTCCTTGGGACATTTGAAGCGACATTTTCCTTAGCAAAAATGGCGTCCGCGGCTTTGTTTAGGAGTTATTAACGAAAAACACGGACCAACCAGAGCGCGCCTAGTCGCTCAGTGGCACGGTCAGCGCGGCGAGCCGGGGGGAGGAGAGTGTTGTCGGTACGCCGCGCCGCGATGTAACAGACAACAGTTTCTCGATTTGTCCCGATTTCGATGAGCTTTGGATATGTTGTAAAGACCACGATTCTGAACAACATTTCCCTTTAGACTTTTTGCCTCGCGTCTTTAGTTTACGAGATATTTGTAAAAACTTGTAATTGAAAATGCTTCGAAATGTGTGTCACTGTCACTGGGTCATTCGGTGACGAATTGCACAGATGTCTTCAGGTGTACGACAATACCGAAAGCTAAGGGTTGTACGGTCAAGTCAACGAACAGTACAGCTGATGGTAGATAGCAGGTATACGACAATCACATGTTTCGGTTTTCCTGCAGATTTGTACGCAGAGTCGATGGGTTACTGTTTGAAAACGTCGTCCGTCTTTCTTTTAGAAAGTTTCTTAAGGGAGGCATAGGACAATAGGGACCCTAAAACGCCACGCCGACCTGACATTTCTACCTCTTGCTGGGTGAAAGAACGGACGACCTTTTCGAACAGTAACCCATCGACTCTGCGTACAAATCTGCAGGAAAACCGAAACATGTGATTGTCGTATTCCTGCTATCTACCATCAGCTGTACAGTTCGTTGACCTGACCGTACAACCCTTAGCTTTCGGTACTGGTTTTACAAATATCTCATAAACTAAAGACGCGAGGCAAAAAGTCTAAAGGGAAATGTTGTTCAGAATCGTGGTCTTTACAACATATCCAAAGCTCATCGAAATCGGGACATAATCGAGAAACTGTTAGTTGTCTGTTACATCGCGGCGTACCGACAACACTCTCCTCCCCCGGCTCGCCGCGCTGACCGTGCCACTGAGCGACTAGGCGCGCTCTGGTTGGTCCGTGTTTTTCGTTAATAACTCCTAAACAAAGCCGCGGACGCCATTTTTGCTAAGGAAAATGTCGCTTCAAATGTCCCAAGGAACCTCCCATTTCCCGCTTACGCAGTCGTTTTGGGACACCCTGTATGTATATGCAGGTATATACATGCATACGTAACATTGTAACAATAAAATGTATAAGCGCGGGCGCTCGGTAGTCTTATTACGCTACCATACGCAACCGAATCATGCTGAAAAGCATTTTTAGACGATCAGCACAACAATAGCAGAGGAGACGGCAACAGTGGAGGAGACGACAACATCGCTGCGGAGGAGAGACAAGGATCTCTCTATCCTTATCTTACTTCATTCGTAGTGCACCTCTACGCCGATAGAGGCAGCATTTTACGTCATAGTTCCTTAGTATAGTTCACCTCTACGCCGGTAGACCAGATTTTGGAGCCACTTTCCGTCCCACGCACCCATGTACGATTTGGAGGCTACAAATGTATATGGCGCGTGTATTTGATCGTTGGAAATTAAGTATGTAATAAAATACTTACGAAGTACAGTTTGGCAGTAACATAGATTAATAGATTCACGAGCATAAATATCCTTACGAATGTTTATTTTATTTTGATGCGTGTAAGTAGTTTTATTAATTATAAAATTATAAAAAATTTATTTAGAAAAATTTTGTTTCAGTAGCTATTCATTTTGTATTAATCTTACACTTGAAATTGACATTCTAAGTTTGATCTGATAGCATCAGTATGATATTTCAAAGTGCACGTAATTTTGTTCCTTGCATTGTTAGTTTTTTAACAAATCTTTCCAAATTTATGGTGTTTACTTTGATTGGTTTTGTATATGTTTGTATAATTTTTATTTGGATTATAATATTTTTAACGATGTGGTTAAATAATCAAGACCCAGATATTGTAGCCGTGTTGGTCACATATAGACGTGCCCGTGTATCGATAATAAATATCGATCCCACCATGGCGATCCGCGATGTCGCGTACGGTCCTTGTCTTAATAAAGGACCGCGAGATTGCCCCACTAATTGGGTATGCGTACGCATCGATCCCCACTTTCGGTAGCGATCGAAGGAGGTCGATGCGGATCGTCGATAGATACGTCTGGAAGCGATCAAGTAAACACGCGTTCGCGAAGTGTTCCGTTCGACGAAAACCGGTGCGTATTCGAGAGGCTAAACCGGCCTGTTGGAATCGACAAACCGTCGATCCAACCTCGGTACGTGCGCGCCTCAAACCGAGGAGTCGCGATTGCAAACCGCGTCGTAACATAGTCGAAGAACGTTTAATTAATAATTCAGTAAGAACGTAACCGCGTAGTAGTCAACTGCGTAACGTAAATTTTGTAAAAGAATCCGACTTCTGTAACTTGCCATGAGCATGCCGCGACTTACGCAGTGAAAGCACGAGCGTAAGAAAGAGCGACGCGTCGCACAGTGTGTCCAAACGGCGAAATCGTGGCCAAAACCTCGAAAATGAACTTTCCGGTGGGGATACGGTAAGTACTATTTTAGATACTTTATTATTGTGCCTATGGAAAAACCGAGGTGCGAAGGTTTTATTACTTATACCTGAGAAATGGTGAGAGCTCGAAGTTTTCGTTCATTAGTCGTTCAGTAATCGTGTTGTGAGGAACTGTGTGACAGCGAAAAGTAAAAACTGCATATTTCAAAAACGGTTGATTTAATTTGAATTCTGAAAAATGGATGCTGTTCCTGGAAGTAAGTAGAATGTCTCTGACTACTAGTATATTTGAAATAGTTGATGGTTACATTGTATAATTATAAATGTTATTAGAAGACGGGAACAGAAAAGTTTTAAGGACAAATTTTAAACATGTAGAGTAAAAGTTGTGTGGAAAACAACATGAAGCTATAATTTTTGTTGGAACTTGTAGTTGACACTGTCATCTTTCAGTATTTGCAAAAATTAGCTGCCAATAACTGCCTACCAATGTTTTGTAAGACCATTTTGTAAATGCAGAATGAAACATCGACATGCGTGTTTTCTCGGGAAGTGTAGACGGTATTTAAAAACTCTTCAAATAAATATTGTATGGTTTTGCATCAGTTTATTATTAATTTCAATAAAAAATTAAAAAATTGACACCAGACGCATTGAAACTTGTCTTTCTAGCAAGAAACACTCGAGAAAATGAAGATATTAAAGATGATGATAACTATTATAGTTCATCTGATTCGACATAGTTTTTTAATTTTTATTTTGTCATATTTATTTCTTTTTAGTGTAAACATTTTACTGTAAACATTTTTTAGAGGAAAATAAAATTTTTTGCTATACATGTCCGCCATATTGGATTCGCTACTTTGTTTTCTATACTTTTAAGTTCAGATTCGTAATCAGCGACCCAAAAAACCCTCATGTACCAATTTTTATCCAATTTCGTCCAGATTTAAGTGAGTTACGAGGTTTTGACCACGATTTCGCCGTTTGGACACACTGTGCGTCGGTCGAGAAATAAACACAAGCACGCCGTTCTCGGAAAATTATCGCAAATTCGCTGAACGGAACGGATTTTACCTCTATAAAGGCTTCAGTAGTGCGAGACATATTCAAAATTTAAACGATTATACACTCACAAATTCGTTAGGGCAATCGAGATTCCACTCGGATCACCTCTGTGTGCCCCGCTGATGTCTCGTTTTTGTTTCCTCTCGCCTTTGTGAGCAAATCACAGATAGACAATAACTACGTCCATCCGAGTAATCGACCGGACCGGTTAATGTTTCTATTTATGTGATCACAGACAAATTCACGAATATTGGTTGAGTAAATACTCTCACAACTCCGTTAGGGCAATCGAGATTCTACTCGGATCACCTCTGTGTGCCCCGCTGGTGTCTCGTTATTGTTTCCTCTCGCCTTTGTGAGCGAATCGCAGATAGGCAATAACTACGTCCATCCGAGTTTCGGCCGGACCGGTTAATGTTACTATTTATGTGATCGCAAACCAAATCCGCGAATGGCTGTAGTATAAATGCTCTCACAACGCCGTTAGCGCAATTGAGATTCCACTCGGATCACCTCTGGGTGCCCCGCTGGTGTCTCATCATTGTTTCCTCTCGCCCTTGTGAGCTGATTATAAAGAGTCAATAATCACACTCATCCGGGATTTGGCCGGATCGGTAATCGTTCTACTTTCTGTGAGTGACTTGACGAAATTCGCGAACATCGGTCGGGAGAACTTCACGAATAGGCAATACCCACGTCCATCCGGAATTCCGGCCGGACCGGTTGTTGTTACTATTTCCGTGAATCACATCACGAGATCCGTAAACGTAGTAATTAATACCCTCACAATTCCGTTTGGCAATTGAGATCTCACTCGGATCACCTAAGTGTGCCCCACTGGGATCTCGTTATTGTACCACTCGCAATTGTGAGGCACAGGCAATAGGCGGAAGCTGCGTCCATCCAGAGTAATCCGGCCGGACCAGTACGCGTTGCTATTTCGCCTCGGTTCGATGTGGCAAACTGACTAAACACGATCACGGTCACTCTACCGATGCCAGAGGGGTTACTCTAAGTCCACAGAGCGTCTCTATCTGTGCGTATCATCTGGAAACAGCCGATCGCACGGGTAGTAAGACCGGCCAGTTTGTTCTTCGTGTGCGATAAAATGTGCAGTAAATATAAAGAAATCGGTAAACTCGTCAAAGGAGTCACTCAGATATACATATATATATATATATATATAGTGGTAACCACGTAATTCAAAGGACGGTCAATAGAGACCTTTATAATTAAAAGGGCGATCTAGTCATATCGTAAAGTGAAATTTCGCGAACCAGACGTGGAACAATCCACATCGCGCCGCGGATAACGCGAATTTAAATTGTAAGAGCAGGTGCTCCGGGAAGACAATGTTAGTAAAAATCCATTCGAGACCGTGTCTCGAGTTGTAATTTTTCTATCAAATTCATAATGAGAATATACTCACCTTTTACCAGTTATTACTCTCTATTACTCTGACTTTCGCCTAACCTCTCCGCCGTCCATTCCTGGAGGCACGGACCTCCACCAAATCGCATTCAGAGAGATTTAGCACATTTAAAGTTAATATATCAAATGTATCAAGGATAAATAGTTGTAAGGAAAAAGGCGGTTACAATATGGACTACATTTTTATACACTATATCGAATTAAGAAGTACTATATTACTTTTTATTCATTAGAATTTTTTATAGTAATTTTTTATTGTAACTGAATTGTACACACGAGTTACTAAATTAATATTTGATATGTAATCCAAACTTAAGAAGGTACTGAAACGGTATTTAAAATATGATACTGATAGCAACAACGACAATATACCTCTGATGTTTAACAGCGTCGGAAAGCAAGAAAGAAACCGCTCGAATCGATGGTTATTGTATGAATATAATGCGGCAACATTGCACTTTTAAAGCTGACAACGCTGTAAAATCTAGCATCCCAGACACACACCTTTCGTGTTGTAACGTCATGTAGTTCACTAGCTGACCGTTGTATTTCGATAGAGTCCGCTGTCGTACTTACAAAGTCGGTAATTCAGAACCGTAGACAGAAAAATGCATTGTATGCAAAGTATTTTAGTCGGCGAGATGACATTATTGTTTTCCTTAAAATGAATATTTTATTATTTTTCTGTGTATCTGAAATAATTTTTAGTCCTAAGCGAATTAAAAAACGGAATTTCATAGAGGAAGAATCGTAGAATACGGCTTTATTTTTTCAAATTTTTTTTTCACACTTGAATCAGTGGTAAAATTTTCAGAACAAACATATTTCTAATATATTTTCATTAAGAAATTACATTAGCTTAGCCAGTATGTACATATATCAAAGATACAAAAATGTATAAGGTATTGTAAGAAAATGTACCAACTTGCTAATGACCATAGATGTTGGAGCAACATTAAACAATTAAATAAAAAAAATTACATTTGCGTTTAAAATGATAAATTATTTAAGAAGAATTAATATAATAATTCAATTATAATTTTCCGGTGTATGGTTCTGTTTCACCAAGTGGCAGGACCACCATTTCCTATCTCCATGATGTTGTAGAGGAGGGATATCGATAGTTCACTCAAGAAGCTGTGGAGACCCTAAAAACCTTTTTTTGTGCCATGCACAGCAGGGAACTACGTATACGTTCGGATTCAGCGCCGAAACTCCGCAACGAACTAAGACGTTTGAAAGATTTGTTTAGATTACCTGGAGTGTTTATCCTACAGTGCAGATAAGCCTTCGACTGAGGCTTCGATTCATTTCCTGCAGTCAGTTGAAACAGAACTGTTCGATCTGCATTAGTTAAACGTTCCAAGAGCTCAGTACATATTGAAAGTTACCATTAAGTTTTTACGAATAAATTTGCAGAAAAAACATAAACAATTAGATGCGGAAGTTGTAAAATTAATTATTCAATAGTTTTAAAAGATATGTAGTTAAATAAAATTTATATTTGATATTGTTTATCTTGTAAAAATATGTAATTCTTGTTATTTATTTTTTTTTAACCTATCTGTCAGGTAACATTACTACATTATGAAGTCCAAATTTCATGGCAATATCTCTTATGGTTCAAAAGTATTATATTATAAAACCATTATTGTTATCACATTTTTATCACAAAAGATTTACAACAATGTTACTAAATTATTTTATATTATGTACAATATTATAAATTATTGTTAAAAATATCTTTTGACACAGTTATGTGACGTTTTTACCTTATCCGACTCCTCAAATTTATATTTTACCCATTTCATTAAACATTGCATGTGTAAAATATAAAATACACACTTAGACAGAAAAAATGGTTTGGAAGATTAAATTTAAACAATTTTTTTTTAGTGAAAAATATCAGTGAAAATTAATTAAAAATTATTTTTTAACAAATGAAAAAAGTATTTATTTGTCTTTAGTTCAAATTGACTATTTTTTTAATGAATTTTAGTGCAAATTTCATCCCGATATCTCTTGTGGTTTAAAAGTTATAACAAAAAGTCGTGCGCCGTGCTCCAGGGGTGGAACTCACGGCCGTAGAGGAAGAGGGGATCGAGGTGCGAAAGTGCCAGGTCCTGCAGGACACTCTGGCCCAATGGAAGCAACTACTTGCTCCATCGGGCCGTCCGGTTGTCCGGGCCCTCCTGCCCATGTTTGAGACATGGTGCATGTGGCGAGGAAGGTTGACCTTCCGCCTCACGCAGGTGCTCTCCGGTCATGGTTGTTTCGGAGGGTACATGCACAGCATGGAGCAGGAGCCGACAGCGCAGTGTCACCACTCCGGAGACGAGGTGGACACGGCGCGGCAGACACTCGAGGAGTGTCCGGCATGGGCCGAGCCGCGCCGTGTCCTTAGAGCCGCTGTGGAGGGGTGGGACCTCTCGCTCGGGGCCATGGTCGACCACATGGTCTCGAGTGAGAGGTCGTGGAAGGCGGCGGTCTCCTTCTGCGAAGATGTGATTTCGCAGAAGCAGGCCGCCGAACGAGCTCGGGGAGGGACCCGGGCTCGGCTAGACGGGAGTGGGCGCGGGGACGTACCCCGCGCCGGCGTGTGCTTCCCTCTCGGTAGGGGTTGGTGACCGGGAGGGCGCGGGGGATGCCCACGCGTCTACTTGTGTCTCCAGGTGAGGACACGGCATCGGGATTGTTGGAGTATACACTGTAATGCACGGAACAGTCGGAGGAGGAAAGGTCTTTTTGACCTGCCTTTTATAGCTTTACCAGCGTCGCCATTTTTCCGAGCTAAAGGGCCTAAGAAGGAAGGCATGTTAGTCAGTCCAGCTAAGCTAGCCCTGCGAGCAAGTCGCAGTTCAGAAGCACATCATCCTTCATTTTAATTGTTCTTTCAAATTAAGTCTAATATTGTGTTATGTGCTATGAAATTTAATACACCAGCTGACTACAGTTTATCCATGTGCGGTGGAGTTTAAATAAATCGTTTAAATACCAAGTTTTGTATAATCTCCCAACCTCGTCATCCCAACAGGTTATGGGCCCAGTCAATCAGTGTGAATTAAAACCGCATATACGGTGAATAACACTATATAAGCGTATCTTCCGTACAGTGCTTGAGGAATACGGTGATATGGAGGAGCACGTAACAAAACTCTTGGAGTACATTGATAGGCTAGCAGGACTCGGCCAGGTTCTACAGGATGACATCGTCGCATCAGTACTTCTAGGAAGCCTACCTGGATCATACGATACACTCGTTATAGCGCTAGAAAGTCGGCCCGAAAGTGACCTCACGCCAGATTTCGTATAAGGCAAATTATTAGACGAATATCAGCGGCGCAAGGGGGCAAAGGAAGTTAGAAAGAGCGCGAGCGACGAAACAGTCCTTAAAGCTGTTCACTCGTATAAAGGTAATGTGCACGCAAAGAAAACTTCATGTTTTTTCTGCAAAAAGTTTGGGCACATGAAAAGTGAGTGTACTAAATACAAGGCCTGGAAAGAAAAACAGGAAAAGGCCAATAAAGCCGCGGACGACTGTCGGCTTGTAAAAGAAGAAGTCTGTCTTGTCGCGCAGAACACAAATAGCAGTTGGATTATCGACTAAGGAGCGACGAGCTATATGGTACAGAATAAGGATTTCTTCAGCGTGCTGGATTGCGAAAAAACAGGCTATGTTCGCCTTGCGGATGAAAAAAATCGCGTAGAGGTAAAAGGCATCGGTTCGGCAGTCATAAAGTGTGCAGCTGGCGGAGAGAAAATTTCTGAGGTTGGAGTAAACAACGTACTCTACGTACCTGGATTGGGCTCAAATTTATTATCCGTACGAAAACTGGCTAAAGAAGGGTGTAAGCTTGTCTTCGAAAACGACGGTTGCCGCTTCATAAAGGATGGAGAAGTACGAGCAATAACGGAGGCCTCTTCAAGTCTCTACGAGCTGAAGGACGTCGAAAAAGCCTGAACAGCAAGGAGACAACTAACGGATGCACGAAAGAGAATTCTCATCACGTGTGGCACAGGCGATTTGGGCATCGCCATACTAGTGCAATAAAGGAATTGGCCGAAAAGGGACTCGCTACGGGGATTCAGGTAACTGAGTGCAGATGGCATGAAATCTGCGAATACTGTGTGGAAGGAAAAATGGCTCGTAAACCTTTTCCCAAGGAGTCCACAAGCAAAACAAAAGGACCCCTCGAGCTTGTCCATACGGATGTCTGCGGCCCAATAGAAGTGATCACACCTGGAAATAAAAGGTATGCATTGACTGTAATTGACAATTTCTCCAGGTATACACATATATACCTGATGAGTCATAAAGACCAGGTAACCAGATGCATTAAGGTGTTACGGTATGAGAAGAAATTCCGTTGACTTTCTCACGGGAATCTCTTCAAGATCGTCTCTGGCAGGAAACGTCCTAGATAACAGGCCCTTCTAAAATCTACCCTCTTTGACGGAGATCGACATCTGGCCCGATTTAATGGAAACCCACAAAAAACGAGAGTGCAGTCCCATGTAACTGCAGATTAAAATCAGACTACCCCTCCAGTTTTGGGGTATATAAACCCTTGCATTTTTACTCTCGTTGGTTAGTACTTTTCTGGACACGAGTAGTGTCACGTCGTGTTGCAGTCGTTAGAATCCACGTCTAGTGAGATCGGGCTAAAGTTCCCCTTCGATCAAAGTTAACCTTAAAGACTCCGCGAGTTCGGTTTAAAGTCTATTTGGCATTATTAGTACTATCAGGCCCCGCATTGCCAGTGCGTCAACACCGAGCATCTTAGGTAATAATATTATACATACACATTATTCAATTCAGTCGCGACACCACCATTGTACATATACATTCTTTATCAGAATATATTTGTGTTATTTTGGTACATTGTGCAACTTTCTTAAACCCTTAATTATTGACCAAAATCCTAATCTAGTAATTGAACGTTCCCACACGATACAATCTTACCGCTCAGATTGTATCAATTAAATTATACTAGTTACGAGGCCTACTAACAATCCTAGCGACTCCCTGATTACGCATCAGGTTCGTTCGCGCCAAACCAATAGTCCAAACAAAGATTTATCCAACCTAGTGGCTCCCCACTTTCGCACTGGGTTCGTCCACGAAAACTATACTATCCTTGTGGCTCCCTGTTCATGTAATAACTACTGTTCAGGTTCGTCCGCATCCTAGCAGCTTCCTGTTTACGCGATTTCGCATCAGGTTCGTCTGCGCTTTATCCAACCTCCTAGCGGCTACCTAATCTTGTATTGGGTTTATCCGTGCCCTTTTACAACCTCCTAGCAGCTCCCTGATGACGCAATTACGCATCAGGTTCGTCTGCACGTCTTTCCTACACCATCCTAGTAGCTCCCTGTTCATGTAGTAACTACTGTTCAGGTTCGTCTACGCTTGATTCTATTCCTCAAACTAACAAATTGTAACCTTATTCCAAGGGTAATAACCCTTCGCCAGCCACACGCGCTACTCGCGGCCCTGGCTCGTAACAGAACTGGTGACAGCGGTGGGATACTCAATTATTTTAGGATCACTTTAATTTTGGGTTTATTATGTTAAATTACTCGTAACTGAGTACTGACAATATACTAGTTTTCACTAGTTACGTCTGAATATTATTAACAATATACTAGTTTTCGCTAGTTACGTTTGAATATTAATATACTAGTTTTCTCTAGTTAAAAAATTTTTTTTTTTTTTTTTTTAAAAATGCCGAATTCATTAGCAAATACCTCTTCTGTTGACATGATGAACTTGACGGTTTCACTTGCAAATTCTATGTCGCTGTTGACGCAAAAGACATGCTTACAGAATATTACTTCGACAATGCCTACCTTTAACGGGGAAGACCCACCTTTGATTCGTTTCGCGCAAACTATAGAGGACGGGTTAACTTTAATTCCGGAGGGTACGGAAACCGAGTATCTGGCAATTGTTCTAACTAAACTCGTCGGACCGGCACGTAGAAGTACATTAGAGCACAAGTTTACAACCGTAAAAACATTGGTTCAACATTTGAAGAAACGGTTCGCTCCCGGCAAGAGCTTGTCATATTACCAAGTGGAAATCGCGAAGTTACATATTCGCGAAGGAGAAAGCCTACGACAATACATCGATAGGACAAGCCATTTGGTTTATTGTACGCGCGGAGCCATGAGGGAAAAATACGAGGTCCATGCCGAAGAATTCATCAGATTGATGGAAAACGATGTCATGGAAAATTTCATCGATGGTTTACCGGATCGAGTTTCTTTTAAGGTGTCGGCTCTCTCTAAAGATATTAAAAATCTGGAAGAAGCTTACGACATCGTGCTACAGATAGACAAGAAATTAAGGAATCGGCGACAGTCGCCACGGAATGAATCACCATCAAGGTGGTCCCGCCGAGACTCTTACGACCAGGACACTCATCATCACGACCGACAAGTGTCGTACCCTCTATCTCCGAGTAGATATGACCGAAACAGGGATCGACACGCTAGGCCATCTGGTTTTGAGGATGAAAGAGGAGGACGAGCTTCTGCCTGGACCTTGCGTCACAGGAGCCCTTCAAACTCCCCCTCCAATCGTTCCGACACTTCAAGTGTAAGGGACGGAGAAAAAAGGTATACAATACTAAAAAATGCCGACAAAGAACGTTTTTCAAAGTCGTATTGTTGGCATTGCGGAACATCAGGACATGATGGTAAATTCTGTAAGAATCGTCCACGCAATCCGAAATTCCGACGAGATTCGCGAGATTCATCGGTCGAATCAAACAAATCTTTAAACTTCGATCGCGCTCACCGTACCGGCGACACGATGAGCGAAACCAAAGAAGTTCGCCCAAGAACTGTCCGCTTCGAGGAAAAACCCTTCTCAAGGAAGCACCAGCCCCGCGAATCAACATCAAAATTCCAGAACTGGAATCAGGAAAGGGAGAATTTTTAATTGATGGCGGAGCATCAGTCAATTTAGTAGTCCTTAACGCTTTGGGTACAGGAGCAGAAATTATCTCACACGAAGAAATTGAGATAACGGGACTCACGACTACTCCAATTCGTACCTTAGGAACTACGATTTTACATATTCATGAAGCTCCTGCGTTTTTCTACGTAGTAAAGCATCTTACAATTGAAGCAGATGGACTTATAGGAAGCCCATTTTTGAAACAGGAACAAGCAGAAATTTCTTATTACCATGGGACAGTGGTACTAAGAAGTAAACCTACCAGACCTATTCGATTCTTCAATTACCAGCATGAATCGGAAACACCCACCAAACATCGCATAGATGCCCGAACGTCTCAGCAGATTGCAATTACAATAGCTAATCCAAAGGTTAAGGAAGGATATTTACCACGCATAAAAACACATGATCAACTATACATAGGAGAAGCTGCAGTCATGAATGACAGAGGAAAATGTCATGTTATGGCAACTAACACAAGTGAAGAAGCGTTGGAAATAGAAATAGAACCGCAAATTTTGGAACCTTATGATATTTTTAGTACTTCGGACGAAGATATTTATTCAGAAGCACGACACCATTCCGGTTTTAAAACTAGAGAAGATAGGATACAGGGAATCACTAAAATATTAAACTTAGACCACCTGAACAAAGAAGAAATGTGTAGTATCACCACCTTGATAAAGGAATTTCCAGACCGATTTTACCTCCCTGGAGATAAATTAGGGAAGGCCTCCGATTTCAAGCACTCTTTACATACAACTGATGAAGTCCCTATCAACACGAGACAATATCGCTACCCTCCCGTTCATCAGGATGAAATAAAAACACAGATTAATGACTTGTTATCTGAAGGAATAATAACTCCATCGAAATCTCCGTACAATTCACCCTTGTGGATTGTACCTAAAAAACCAGATGCACAGGGAAACAAACGTTGGCGTATGGTAATAGATTTCCGCGCGCTTAACGACAAAACCATTTCTGATAAGTATCCACTACCTCAAATTACAGAAATATTAGATCGTCTCGGTGGAGCCAAATACTTCTCCGTTTTTGATCTTGCTAGCGGTTTTCACCAAATAGAAATGGATCCGAAAGACCGACAGAAAACAGCCTTTACTACACCTAATGGGCATTATGAATTTTCACGAATGCCGTTTGGTTTGAAAAATGCACCACCTACTTTTCAACGCCTGATGGACCAGGTATTAACTGGACTTCAGGGAACAGATGTTTTCGTTTATTTGGATGACATCGTGGTTTACGCTTCATCACTACAGGAACACAACATTAAAGTCAGGAAATTGCTGAATCGCCTACGAGAACATGGCTTGACACTTCAGACCAATAAATGCGAATTCTTACGGAAAGAAGTCACATATCTTGGACATATCATTTCAAGAAAGGGAGTAAAACCGGACCCTAAGAAACTAAAAGCTGTTCAGAATTTTCCAATACCCACCTCTCAGAAGAATATTCAACAATTTTTGGGGCTAGTAGGATATTACAGAAGATTCATATCAGATTTTACCACAAAAGCAAAATCATTAATCGATCTTTTAGGAAAGGGCAAAAAATTCAAATGGGCTGAAGAACAAGAAAATAGCTTCAAACAATTACGAGAAGAACTTTGTCAAGCACCTATATTACAATATCCGGATTTCAGCAAACCATTCATCATTACAACAGATGCCTCTGAATATGCCATTGGAGCTGTGCTTAGCCAAGGTGAAATAGGCAATGATCTACCGATTGCTTACGCATCACGCAGCCTAAATAAAGCAGAAAAAAATTATTCAGCAACAGAGAAAGAATGTTTAGCAATGGTATATGCCGTTATTTATTTTCGACCGTATGTTTATGGAACAAAATTCACGCTGGTTACCGATCACCGCCCGTTGGTTTGGCTACATTCTGTAAAAGATCCGACATCAAGACTTATGAAATGGAAACTCCGACTTTTAGAGTATGACTATCAAGTTCTCCACAAATCTGGAAAAACTAATAAAAATGCGGATGCACTGTCGCGTAACCCGACTACCGTCTGCCTTCCACTTATACCAAAGGAGCTCCAGGACCCCGACTTCAAGACACAGATACCGAAATCGGACGCCGGCGGCGATGCAATTGGGTAACGAATTAGGCAACTACGTCGAGACCGACAAAGACGGCCGACATACCAGGATTCAAGCAGTTCAGATGAAATAGAAGAACCTGCCCTTGGAAGAGTGCAACACTCGCCAATAATAGACAGAAACAGATCCCTTCCGAGTTTGTCTCGAGAAGTGTCGATGCCGGATGAAAACCAGGACACCGCATACCATTTTTTACCCGCGGCAAACTCCACAGAAGTTTTTTCTACGGATAAAAATACGAATTTGTCCGAGGACTTGATTTCCTTTGAGGAACCGCTTGGGAACACCGTCATAGAGAATATAAACAATCCACAGGAGGTTTTACCCAATATACGAGGGGAATCATTTCATGAAACAGATGGAATTTTACAGCCCACTGTAATTCAACTACCAAACAATACAATAGGCGAAGCAAGTGCACGACAACTACCTGACCGCACAACCGACCCTTACCCATTCTTCGACGCCGCTTCGGATAGCTCTTTTTCCGAAACTGACCTGGAAGAATCACCGGAACCGAAACAAAGGATCACCATTTCTCCAAACACCCTTACCGCTGAGGAGGACAATTACGTACATTTTACATCTGCTGATTGCAACATAATAACCACCGTCGGAAAACTATTATTGGATACCGGATTAATAAGTAAACAAGAACTTTTAGCTGCACGACCGCAAAAGGGACAAGTTTTAATTTCAAACAATGGGTTGTTTAAAACATTTAGTATTATAATATCCGATAACTTTCATGACAAAGTGAAGAAAGCAGATATAATTAGTGGTTTGAAAATCCTTCAATCAACTTTGGAACAAAAACAAGTAAAATCCTTTCGAATATCTGCCACCGGAGATCATCATAAATTACCATTTTCTGAATTTTTCAAAACAATGGAAGAAGTTTTCATGAATTCAACTCAACAAATTACAATATGCAATTGCATTATTACTACACCTTCTATAGAAGACAGGCAAGAAATCATCCAAGAAGCACATGATAGCTTAATTGGAGGACATAAAGGGGTTACAAAAACTTACAACCGCATTCGATCAAGATTCCATTGGCCACATATGCGCAACGAAATTCAAGATTATATTCGGAAATGCACAAGTTGTCAAGAACAGAAACTAGTCAGGATAAAAACTCGTCAACCTATGTTGATCACCGACACACCCCTGAATGCATTTGATAAGATTTCTCTGGATACCGTGGGACCATTACCGATTACACCTAGTGGAAACCGACATATTCTTACCATGCAGATGCCTTTGCACGGCATTTCATTGCAATTTATGGAACACCCCGTGCAATACTCACAGATAAGGGAACCAGCTTTATTGGAACTCTGATGACAAATCTTTCGGAAATATTTAAAATTAAACAAATCACCACTTCTGGATACAGACCACAAACTAATGGATCACTGGAACGGAGCCATATTGTTCTCACAGAATACCTCAAACACTACATGGAAGATTATGAAGACTGGGATTTATTAATACCCTTTGCCATGTTTTCCTATAATACATCGGTTCACGAAGCCACCAACTTTACACCATATGAATTAATTTTTGGCAAACAAGCTCGAGAACCAACCTCATTTCCAACCGGTGCAGATTTAAGAACATATGGAGATTACTTAACGGAACTCATAACAAACATAGGAAAAATTCGCAACATAGCAGCAGATAATTTAAATAAAGCAAAAAATCGCTCTAAAAGTTATTATGATAGCCGAATAAAATCTGCCACATTCAATGTGGGCGAGTTTGTTTACGTACTTCTGGAACCTCGTCTTCATAAATTCGACCCCCATTATATCGGACCGTACAAAATAATAGACGTGACGGACTTGAATAATGTAGTGTTACAAACACATAAGAAAACAATTACCAAACATCAAAATAAATTAAAACACGCTTATTTTGCACCAACAGCTGGGAACGACCATGACACTGTTTTATTTGCTTCTGCTACCACTGACGATGGGTCAACAACTAGGAAGTAATGGTTCAATCATAGTACCATTGCATCAAGAGACGGGATTATTTTTTGAGAAGCTACCGGACATTAGAATTTACCAAACTCAATGGCGCCTGGTGACCTCACTTGACGTAAATAAATATTTACAGCATGCACCTCCAGTGCAACAACTCATGTCCATAGTCAATCAGCTATGTAAACGACATGAAGCAACAAAATGCCTTAATGAAGACCTCGGACCTCGACTAATTAAAAAAGAAGAGAATACACGTTATTACCGGAGTTTAATAAAATCTACAATAGGGGATCATCCATACCTCAATGTAAAATCATCTAGACGCAATGCTCCATTTGGTTTCATGGGAACTGTTAGCAATATTCTTTTCGGAACTCTAACACAGGAAGACGCAGATTATTATAATCGGGAACTAAATAAAATTTACAAAAATGAACAAGAGATTACGGAAATAATTGCAAGACAAACTCACATCATCAAGGGAGAATTTTCCACCGTTCACACAAGATTATTAAACTTGACCAAGGGCATGTCTCAACTCATGAAAGCCGTCTCCGAACACTCTCAACAATTACAGGAAACGCAATCAGAAATAGATAAACTGCGTTTTGAGGGTGTCATAAGGGAAACCTTGTTTGAAATTGAGAAGGGTTTGGATGATTATAGTACTAATCTATTACTGTTAATAGATGCAATACTGTTAGCAAAACAAGGAATTCTACATCCAGCAATTTTCTCGCCCCAGCAATTGTTAAACTCGGCCTTAAAAATCAAGCAGACGTCGTCACGAGAATTTCCTTTTTCACCTGAGGAGTTGTTAACTGAGCAACTTGAAAGAATCACCAAATTAAATATAATTTTTTCAAAAGGCAGAATAGTTTTTGAACTCACCGTACCATTACTGGATCATCAAGTTTTTAATTTTTACAAAATTTGTCCTTGCCCATCCACACAATTATTGGGACACTCGAAGGTGACATCGTATATACAACCAGAATCTATATACATTGCAGTATCATCTGATGAACAGCAATATTTCCTACCCACAGAAGAGTACTTCTACTTCAAGAAGCTGTCATCACCACCATAAACAATTATTGGGACCTGCTGTTTTACCTTTATATGAAACAAGGAAACATACAACCTGTGAAACTACTTTACTGTTGAACCCCACAACAATAGATTGGAATACCTGTAATATAAAGGTAACCGGACATTTACAACCTCATTGGAGAGCTTTGAATGCACCCGCCACGTGGTTATATTTCATGCCGGATGAAAAGAAAGCACAAATTTACTGTAAAGGAAAAAAGCCGACTGTAAAAACTTTTCACGGAACAGGTATCTTCAAATTAGAAGCAGGTTGTCAAACAACAGTAAACTCGATGCAATTAAGGTCATTGGATGTAGTTCAGACGAATGATGCCCGTTTGGACTCCGACCGATTGGACACGTCCCGATTGGACGGTGCCGATTGGACGCGTTCCTTTTCGACTCCGTGCCGATTGGACTCGTGCCGTTTGGACGCCGTGCCGTTTGGACGCCGTGCCGATTGTACGCCGTGGCGGCTGAATTCATGACGTTTGGACGCCGTAAATTTTATAATCATTGCTTTTCGAAGTCTACATATGGTCTACATACGGTGATATTGTATTGTGAAATATATGGGAACCTATTAAATTTGGATTTGAATTTTAATTTTTATGTGTTTCTTCAGACTCGTGCCTTTTGGACGCCGTGGCGGTTGGATTCATGACATTTGGACGCCGTAAATTTTATAATCATTGCTTTTCGAAGTCTACATATGATGATATTGTATTGTGAAATATATGGTTAACAACGCCCGATTAACAACAACTTCAGTTATCTAGCCAAACCTAACCCAGATTAATGTCATTTCCGCTCGCTCTTAAAATAAACTTTCCAGAGTAAGACTTCGGAATCACCCCCCTCCAAAGCTTTACATAATTATTTTTCATTAATAGATTCTTAATCATAATTTAATGGTTAACAACGCCCGATTAACAACAACTTCAGTTATCTAGCCAAACCTAACCCAGAATAATGTCATTTCCGCTCGCTCTTAAAATAAACTTTCCGGAGTAAGACTTCGGAATCACCCCCCTCCGAAGCTGTACATCATTATTTTTCATTAATAGATTCTTAACCATAATTTAAAATTTAATAGATTCCAAATCATATTTAATCATATATTTCACAATACAATATCACCATATGTAAACTTCGAAAAGCAATGATTATAAAATTTACGGCGTCCAAACGTCATGAATACAGCCGCCACGGCGTCCAATCGGCACGGCGTCCAAACGGCACGGCGTCCAAACGGCACGAGTCCAATCGGCACGGAGTCGAAAAGGAACGCGTCCAATCGGGACAGTCCAATCGGGACGTGTCCAATCGGTCGGAGTCCAAGTGGGACACCCCCGGACGCCGTGCCGATTGGACGCCGTGGCGGCTGAATTCATGACGTTTGGACGCCGTAAATTTTATAATCATTGCTTTTCGAAGTCTACATATGGTCTACATACGGTGATATTGTATTGTGAAATATATTGGAACCTATTAAATTTGGATTTGAATTTTAATTTTTATGTGTTTCTTCAGACTCGTGCCTTTTGGACGCCGTGGCGGTTGGATTCATGACATTTGGACGCCGTAAATTTTATAATCATTGCTTTTCGAAGTCTACATATGATGATATTGTATTGTGAAATATATGGTTAACAACGTCCGATTAACAACAACTTCAGTTATCTAGCCAAACCTAACCCAGACTAATGTCATTTCCACTCGCTCTTAAAATAAACTTTCCGGAGTAAGACTTCGGAATCACCCCCCTCCGAAGCTTTACATAATTATTTTTCATTAATAGATTCTTAATCATAATTTAATGGTTAACAACGTCCGATTAACAACAACTTCAGTTTTCTAGCCAAACCTAACCCAGACTAATGTCATTTCCACTCGCTCTTAAAATAAACTTTCCGGAGTAAGACTTCGGAATCACCCCCCTCCGATGCTTTACATAATTATTTTTCATTAATAGATTCTTAATCATAATTTAAAATTTAATAGATTCCAAATCATATTTAATCATATATTTCACAATACAATATCACCATATGTAGACTTCGAAAAGCAATGATTATAAAATTTACGGCGTCCAAACGTCATGAATCGAACTGCCACGGCGTCCAATCGACACGGCGTCCAAAAGGCACGAGTCTCAAGAAACACATAAAAATTAAAATTCAGATCCAAATTTAATAGGTTCCCATATATTTCACAATACAATATCAGCGTATGTAGACTTCGAAAAGCAATGATTATAAAATTTACGGCGTCCAAACGTCATGATTACAGCCGCCACGGCGTCCAATCGGCACGGCGTCCAAACGGCACGGCGTCCAAACGGCACGAGTCCAATCGGCACGGAGTCGAAAAGGAACGCGTCCAATCGGGACAGTCCAATCGGGACGTGTCCAATCGGTCGGAGTCCAAGTGGGACACCCCCTCGGTGGTGAGGAGAATGGTTCTTGTCCGGACTGAGTGTGGAGATAGGAGCTGATCCAGGCTAAACACTAGAGTAGGGGGCAGCACTATAATGGGCACGGCCAAACCCCGGGCGTGAGCACTCTCATTGGTCTTATATAGATTATATGGTCTAAGGATAAGTCTTGAACAGTCTTGAATACTCTTGAATGATCTTGAATGAACTCGTCACATGGCGTTCATTTAAATACTATCTTCGCTATTTTGTATAAATAATAAAAATATAACATTTGTTTATTATACAGTCTTTCTTTATATGAGACCTATAATAGCTTTGCAGACGGTTTTTTTACGTCGAAATTATGTCACATTTTATATAAATAAATTATGTGAATAGTTTTTATTAATAGTAATTAGTATTTAGGTATGACTGAAATTGATAAATTTAAATGAGAAATAATATTTACTGATTCATTATGGGAATAAATAAAGTTATTTGTCAAATATGGTGCACTCGGAAAAATTATAAGTTTTTTGAAAGATGTTCATCAAAATTTGATAGGTGTGTATTATTATTAATTTGATTGAAGTTTTTTTAATATTCTTGTGCGGTTTTGAATGAAATTAAAGATGTATTTAATTTTAGGAAATATCTACAGCCTTGTGGAAAATGTTATTCTACAAAGTCGGAAGATTCTAAGGATTATGCAATTCCAATAGAAAATATACGTAACTTTAGTATTATAGCACATGTTGATCATGGCAAAAGCACACTCGCTGACAGACTTTTAGAAATGACAGGAGCAATAAAACAAAATTCTGGAAAACAAATACTGGACACATTACAAGTCGAAAAGGAACGTGGAATTACAGTCAAGGCTCAGACAGCATCTCTTAATTATACATATAAAAAGACTAAGTATCTTCTTAATTTAATAGATACACCTGGTCATGTAGACTTTTCAGCAGAAGTCTATCGTTCTTTAGTTCCTTGTCAAGGAGTTGTTCTAGTTGTTGATGCGAACGACGGTGTACAAGCACAAACAGTAGCTAATTATTATCTAGCTGTTAAACAAAAGTTGGTTATAATACCAGTAATAAATAAAATAGATTTAAAAAATGCAAATCCTGATAGAGTGATACATCAATTGGAAACACTATTTGATATAAAGAAAGAAGATGTTTTAAAAATATCTGCAAAGCTTGGAACTGGAGTAGAAGCTATTCTAGACGCTGTTGTTGAAAGAATTCTACCACCTGACGTATTTAGAGAAAAGCCATTCAGAGCCTTAATATTTGATAGTTGGTATGATAAATATAAAGGAGCTATTTCTTTGATATACGTTAAAGAAGGATCATTATCAGTGGGAGATCAAATTACTTCAGTACAGAATAAAAAATCTTATGAAATCAAAACTCTTTTTCTACTAAGACCTAATGAAGAATTAGTAAACAAATTGTAAATGTCAATTTCTACTTTTTATAATTTTATGGATACTGATAGAATAGGGATTAGGTAAATAAAAATTCAATTCGATTTAATTAGAGTTGCAGGTCAAGTAGGATGCATTGCATGTAATATGCGATCTTCCAAAGAAGCCGTTATTGGTGACACATTACATATAAAAGGTCAGCTTGTAGAGCCTCTTCTACAATTGGAAATGCCAAAACCAATGGTTTTTTCAGGAGTATATCCTCTTGATCAATCACAATTCGATATGATGAGAATTGCTGTTGAAAAATTAATTCTAAATGATAGTGGTGTATCTGCTGCCATAGATTATAGGTATGCTTTATAACGATTTTACTATTTGTGAGTTAATCATTTATATAAAGAAAGAGTACGACCATATATACATAATCTATTTTAGTGTAGCACTTGGACAAGGCTGGAGAATTGGCTTTTTAGGTTTATTACATATGGAAGTTTTTATGCAGCGTCTAGAGCAAGAATACGGTGCTCAACCAATTGTTACTGTACCAAATGTAACATATAAAGCAAAAATATTTGGGGCTAAAAATATTAAAAAATATGGTAGCGATGAAATTATATTCAATAATCCAGCACATTTTCCTAATCCACAAATTGTAACTGAATTTTATGAACCTATTATATTAGGGACCATTATAACACCAGGTATACTTAATGCTGATATATTAATTAAGATATAAGCTTCGTATTTAAACAGATAAAAAGAATTTTTTAATTGCATAAATAGATATGTATATAGGTGAAGTATTATCTTTATGTCATGAAAAACGAGGAGTGGAACAAGTAACGAAAGATATTGGAAATAACAGACTAATGTTACAATTTACATTACCATTAAATGAAATCATTGTTGATTTTCACGATTTACTAAAATGTGCAACCTCAGGATATGCTAGTTTTGATTATGAAGAATATGGTTATGAACCATCAAAAGTAGTCAAGGTATTTATAATTACTCTATTATTTTCAATAATTCATTTTTCTAATATATTATGAATTTAAATGTTGTAGTTGAATGTAGCTTTGAATGGTACTATAGTGGAAGAATTAAGTACTATTGCACATGCCAGTAAAGCTGTTACATTAGGTAGACAGCTATGCGATAAATTAGTAAATATTATTCCACGTCAAATGTTCGAGATAGCCGTTCAAGCTATAGTAGGCGGAGATATTGTTGCAAGGGAAAATGTGAAAGCATATAGAAAAGATGTTACTGCAAAATTAGTAAGAATTCGTTTGTTACAATCATATTTGTTTTTATGCTCTCAATTCTGTTATTTATTTTCTTTTAGTATGGTGGTGATGTTACCAGACGAAAGAAATTATTAGCCAGACAATCGGAGGGAAAGAAGAAGATGAAAATGATTGGAAAAATTTCGATACCACGAGATACGTTCATAAAAGTTCTTAAAAGATAATAAAATAAAATTATACAAACATCTGTTACAACTACCTGATTATGAAATAAAACAGTTTAATACAATTAAATTATTATTTATTTCAAAGTACAAAATATGTTATTTCTTAAGGTTTATTCGGGCAGTTAAATACTTTAATGCAATGTATACATACTCAATGATAACCATTTAGTCCTAATTTCCTTAACGATGTAGACAGACCATTACACATATCATTGTTATGATATATCATTGATTTATAGAACTTTGTGAAGGATCAGACATCTGGTGTGCATTATTTGAGGGCACTGTATTTACAGAATTGACATTCTCTTGTTTAAATGTCATGGTAGTATTAAGATTAATATTTACTACAGATGTAGAAGCTGGATCTTGCATATCTAACTGACTCTGAGCAATATCCTGTAAAGCAGCCTGAATTCTTTGTAAAAGTGCTTCTCCTTGTTTCACAACCTCCTCTAGTTTTTCTCCAGCTTCTTGGTTTTCTTGTTCAAGACGACTGAGACTTGCAACCTGCAATTCTTGTGAGGATTCCTCACTTGGCAAACTTTCTATTAAGGTATCAATATCTTTTGCACATCTTGCTATTAGAGTAGCAAACAGAGCTGCATAATCTAAAATTAAAAGTGGTTTATGCAAAGATAATAATATGGTTGACAATGCAAAATTTTTTATTTATATAACGTTGTTGCATATGAAATGATCGATTTCATAATGCAAATTTCATAAAGTGTTGCAATCAAGAAATACTATTATAATCTACAGGTTTATTATGTACTAGCTTTCCCCCGCCACGCCTTGCTGTGACTCAGTATTTTTTAAAAGCATGTTTTTATCTGTCAAAGATGTGACATTTATATGCTTTATTTTACAACTACGGCACGCCAGTTTTCTCTCTCTCTCTCTCCCCCCCTTTGTCTCTCTCTCCCTCTCTCTCTCCCTCTCCCTCTCACTCCCTCGCTCTCTCAAATTGAATATAGATGCAACCAGTTACCGAAGAAGTAAAACCATATCGATTAGTCTACATCAATGTTTTCGCCAACGCGTCACATTCACATAACTTGAAGTAAGCAGTTAGTGTTGTAGCCGGTGGGAAAAGTCGTCAAAACTCTTGAACGAATGGACTTTTCTGAATGCGGATTGTCCTAAAACCTTCCCAAAGAAACGCTGCGTCTAATGGCTCAAACCCCAGCTTTCTACGTTCAGCCGTTACGGAGATGTTCGACTACAAACAAACGGACAGTTACATTTTTATTTATATAGATATCATTTGAAGGTACAGAGCTAATCTTTCAAGTCCTATCTCTAGTTTCTCTCTGTATATCCAACTTTACTTTTAAATAAAATTTATTTCAACATCAGTCGATGTGACCGACTTGTATTCTGTTTATATGAGTGAAAAAATAAACATATCGACGACAACATTATGTGATGGTTGGTCAAATTGTGGTAGTAAACAAACTTACTAGTAGTCAATGATAGAAAAAGCTCAAAAATATAGATAATAATCTAATAAATGAGGACGGTGAATAACCAAATAATTTAATTTTTACCATACTATTGTTACAACCGCATGAAAAGAAGTTGGCTCCCTTGCGATATTCTGAAGATATCGCAAAGATTTTTTCAAGAGAAGATTTCGATCAAGAGAAGTTGACTGCTGAATCAGTATTGTGGTATCAGTCAACAGGATTGTTGTTGAAAGGCGACAGATCAAATTGAGATGCCGGAGCGAACAGACGTACAGCGTCCTGTCATACTTCAAATAGTTGTGTTCCTTGGTTCCACGTTCATTACTGACAAGATATATTCACTGGCAAGGCGGAGCAGAAGTGTCCACAATAGTATAATTGAAAAACTCGTCATTGTTAAAAGAATATGACGAATATAATGATGCTTAGTTTAATCAATAAGTTTTATTTAGAGAAAATTATGTTTGTTTAAAGTTACTGTCATGAATCGGACGTTTCATATGCAATGACCTAATATAAGTAAATAATAAATGTACCTTCTTGAGATTGATGGGGTTGTGGTGTTCCCACACGATCAAATCCAGGGAATTTACTAGGTGTGGAATATTGTTGTAAAATACCTACACTGTTACAAAAATGTTCTGCTTGCTAAAATAATATACCTAATTAATAATTATGTACAATAATTATTGTATAATAACATACAATAACTTGTTATTGTATGTAAAGTAAAACTGAGAAGTTATATTACTTGGTTTATAGTGTCCTGCAATTGTGTTAAACGGTCTGCCATATTTTTATGATATAACCTTCAAAATTCTATATAATCACGTTTTTCAATGAAATTTATAACACGTATTAGTTTTATGAAACATGATCATTAAGTATTATTATAATATTTAGGATTACAGTGTAACAAATAAATCACATACTAAATAAATTGTCTTTTCCAGTTGAACTCGAAGTTTACACTTGATAAATTTTATGTATTCTTATGTTCCAATTAGTTGACCAACTGTCACATTATTCTTTCAGAAGTAGTTGTCATTAAAGATTTATAAATGTCAAATTGACACAAATTAACAATGATGTTGTAACCTTAGACGCTGGATCATATCAGAGAATAATGAGAGTGCTCACTGAAGTTTTGTGATAGATAGAGGCTACTTCCCTGGCCGCCACCAGATGGAATACTAGTCACCAGTCTTGTGGAATTAATGGTTACCGACTGCAGGGAACTGCAGTAAACCGATGGCTACGAAGTTAACGTCGTAGGCTACTCCTGGACATCGTATCCCACGAACGATGTTCAGAGACGGACGGAGGTTAAATAATACAACACGTAAAATACGCGTGAGCTGGTTTATTGTCAGCACGCGGTTATGTACAGAAACGTGCTTTCTTGTCGCAAGCCAAAACGAGAAGAGCGGGGGTGTCCCACTTGGACTCCGACCGATTGGACACGTCCCGATTGGACTGTCCCGATTGGACGCGTTCCTTTTCGACTCCGTGCCGATTGGACTCGTGCTATTTGGACGCCGTGCCGTTTGGACGCCGTGCCGATTGGACGCCGTGGCAGTTCGATTCATGACGTTTGGACGCCGTAAATTTTATAATCATTGCTTTTCGAAGTCTACATATGGTGATATTGTATTGTGAAATATATGATTAAATATGATTTGGAATCTATTAAATTTTAAATTATGATTAAGAATCTATTAATGAAAAATAATGATGTACAGCTTCGGAGGGGGGTGACTCCGAAGTCTTACTCCGGAAAGTTTATTTAAAGAGCGAGTGGAAATGACATTAGTCTGGGTTAGGTTTGGCTAGATAACTGAAGTTGTTGTTAATCGGACGTTGTTAACCATTAAATTATGATTAAGAATCTATTAATGAAAAATAATTATGTAAAGCTTTGGAGGGGGGTGATTCCGAAGTCTTACTCTGGAAAGTTTATTTTAAGAGCGAGCGGAAATGACATTAATCTGGGTTAGGTTTGGCTAGATAACTGAAGTTGTTGTTAATCGGGCGTTGTTAACCATATATTTCACAATACAATATCATCATATGTAGACTTCGAAAAGCAATGATTATAAAATTTACGGCGTCCAAATGTCATGAATCCAACCGCCACGGCGTCCAAAAGGCACGAGTCTGAAGAAACACATAAAAATTAAAATTCAAATCCAAATTTAATAGGTTCCCATATATTTCACAATACAATATCACCGTATGTAGACCATATGTAGACTTCGAAAAGCAATGATTATAAAATTTACGGCGTCCAAACGTCATGAATTCAGCCGCCACGGCGTCCAATCGGCACGGCGTCCAAACGGCACGGCGTCCAAACGGCACGAGTCCAATCGGCACGGAGTCGAAAAGGAACGCGTCCAATCGGCACCGTCCAATCGGGACGTGTCCAATCGGTCGGAGTCCAAACGGGCATCACTCGGAAATTATAGGGGAGTAACGTTGACACAGACTGCGTATAAAATATACGCAGCTGTGCTGGCGGAAAGGGTGAGGGAAGAGGCAGAGGGGAAGGGGATGTTACCTGCGAGTCAGGCAGGTTTTAGAAAAGGGTTGGGCTGCATAGACAATATTTATGTGCTGAACTTCCTGATAAATAGACAGGTAAAGAGAAAAGATAGAAAGTTAGTAATAATGTTCGTGGATCTAAAAGCTGCTTTTGACTCAGTAGATAGGGAAGTTCTGATAAGGGCATTAAGGGAAAGAGAATGAGAACAGGATTGGTGGAAAGGTGCGAGGAATTACTAAGGGAGACCAAGAGCAAGGTGAGAGTGGGGGAGGAGGAAGGAAAAGATTTTTGGACGGCAAGGGGAGTAAGGCAAGGATGCCCACTAAGTCCCATACTGTTCACATTGCTGCTGGCGGACATGGATGAGGAGATCGAGAAGGGGAGATGGGGAGGGGTTAAAATAGGTGAAAGAAAAATATACACATTAGCATACGCGGATGATGTGGCCATGTTGGCAGAAGAGGAGGATGGGATGAGGGGGATGATAGCGGTATTGGAAAAGTATTTAGAAAAGAAAAAGATGGAGCTCAACACAGAAAAATCAAAGGTGATGAGGTGCAGGAGGGGAGGGGGGAGGTGGAAAAAAGTGACATGGAGGTGGAAGGGAAAAGTGATTGGAGAGGTGGGAGAGTATAAATATCTAGGATATACAATATCGAGAGAAGGAAGTCAAAGGGCGCAAGTAGAGGATAGATTAAGGAAAGGGGCATCGGTATTGGGACAAGTATGGGGAATTGGGAAAAGGAGATTTGATAAGGACTGGGGGAGAAGGATATGGCTCTTTGACAAACTGATATGGCCAGTAATAAGCTATGGAGTGGAAATCTGGGGATGGAAGGAAAGGAAAGGGGTAGAGAGGATACAGGAGAGATACATAAAATGGATGCTTGGGGTAGGAAGACATACACCAGGATACATGGTGAGAGAAGAAATTCAGAGAGAGATGTTAAGGGGGAAGGCGGGATTAAGGGCTTGGGGGTATGAGAAAAATTGAGTGAAGGAAAAGGAGGGGAGTTGGCACGGGTATGCTGGGAAGAACTTAGGAGAAGGGACAAAAAGGGAGGGCAAAGGGACGGTTGGGAGAAAGAGAGATGGGATTTCTTTGAGCAGAGAGGATGGAATGCAGAGGAGATAAATAGCTGGTTGGAAGAAAGAAGGGAGGATTTCAGTGAGGAAATAGTAGGGAAAGAGAAGAAAATGCAAAGGGAAGAAAGATGGGAGAGGATTGGAAGTTCAAAATACAACAAATGGTACGGGAGGGTAAAGGGTGAGGGTCTGCCGGGATATTTGAAAAAGGAATGGGGGGAAAGCAGATGGCAAAGAGTCGCAAGATTCAGATTGGGAAATGAAATGAGGGATGGAAGGTACTGGATGAATGAAGAGTTGAGAAAATGTAGAGTGTGTGGATGGGAGGTTGAATCGTGGGAGCATGTTTGGGAAGTATGCATGAGAGCGAATGAGGAAAAAGGATGGCAGGAGATGATGGGGGAAGTACTGGAAGATGAGGGAGGGGGAGAGATATGGATGAGGAAAGTGGAAGAGTGGAGGGAAAGGAAGATTGGAACAAGCGATAAGGGACAAGGGTTAAGGGATGAACAGCCGGAAGAAGAGGTCCACGGAATAGGGAAGGGGGTGCAGGAATCATGCGAGTAGGGTATGGAATAGAATTTAAGTTAGTATTAAGTAGATATAAGCTGTTGTATATAGTTTTTATCTCTCTCTCTCTTTAGTAATAACTAGTAATATTTAATTAGGATTAAATTAGTATATAAGTTAATTTTAAGGTAGTTTAAGAGAATTGTAAGGGGAGAATACAGGGGAAGTTTGATTGTAAGGAAATGTAACCCTGAGGGGAAGGCATTAAAGTTCATACATATTTTTTAAATTATGTTTTCATTGATTTTTAAGATATAGCTGGATAAGATGGTCAAAAGTGCCCATCCACGTTGATTTTTAATCACATCATGCTCAACAAAAAGTTACGAAAAAATTCATGAATATTCCACCTATTAACATACACGACTGAGCCTTTTTTCAAAATTTTTCGTTGCGAAATCGATTTTTACTCAAATCGGAAAGCATAAAATAGCCGATTTTATATCGAAGTTTTCAATTGACCACGTTTATATTATTATGTTACTTTTGTCTTATCGTGATTATTAATGTGTGTTTTTCAGTTTTTACGGATTATGTAACCATGTTTAAAAAAATTGGATCTCCAAACATTCTAAGAAAATGCACATTTCGTATTCAAGTTTTAGAGATACCAGTTTTATAACAATTCAGTTGTTAGGTATTATTGAAACAAACGTTATTAATTTTTTATAAATTGCATCGCGGTTAAGAAAAATCAAAATCTAATACAAATCTTTTTTATATTCGGAAAAATTATGTATAAACTTAAAACTGCAATATAAAATATTTTATTTGCTTTATATATCAAAACATGAGCGTGCCTCTCAATAATATCGGTTGGCGAATCGGTAAGGTCTCCACCTGAGAATCCTTTACTCCCCGGATCAAATCCCGCAGCGAATGATTTCTTTTTTTCGGTAAACACTTATTGCTTTGGGTTTAATCAAAAGTTTAACCAATAATACTTTGTAATTATCGACATTTATTTTCAACTTAAAGGATTGATGTAATTCGCGCTGTCAATTTCTGTCAGGTCGTGGGGTTTTTCGAGGTTGCAGGTAACTAACTGTTTCCTTAAACGTCGTTCTCCACCTGTTCCCCGATCTTCGTTACGGCAGTAGAATATAGAATATTTTTTCCTTTAACGACATATAGAGCAGTTCAACCATACACCGTGAGCCGTGGTATATGACGTGGGGGTCTTTCGAGTCGGAAGAGAATTAAATGTTTGCTAAAATTCAGTAGTTAGATATTATTAAAACAAATCGGCCTTAATTTGGTAATTGTGCATAATAGGCCCCCCCCCCCCCACCGATTTCGATGATTTTTTAATATGTTGTCAGGGTGAAGATTCTGAACAACTTTTTCCTTACATGTAATCGTCGCTCAGCCTTAGTTTTCGAGATATTCACAATTTCGTCTGCGTGGTCGGGACGGCCTATCGGCCGGCCCTCTCCGCCCCCTCCGCGACCTAACCCAGACCTCACTCTGTTCGCATAATCTTTGCATTATAGTTGTCATCCAAAATTTGAAATAGTACTGGAAAAATAATGCGAACAGAGTGAGGTCTGGGTTAGGCCGTGGAGGGGGCGGAGAGGGCCGGCCGTCAGGCCGGGCCGACCACGCAGACAGCAAATTTCAATGTAATAGTAGCTGCAGTTTTTCGCAAATATCTCAAAAACTAAGGCTGAGCGACGATTACATGTAAGGAAAAAGTTGTTCAGAATATTGAGTTTTACAACATATTAAAAAATCATCGAAATCGGTGGGGGGCCCCTATTATGCACAATTACCCTTAATTTTTATAAATTGCATTGTGATTAAAAATATTCGAAATTATAGGTGTATAGGTGAATAAATAAAAAAAAATTGATTTTGATTTTTTTTAACCGCGATGCAATTTATAAAAAATTAATAACGTTTGTTTCAATAATACCTAACAACTGAATTGTCATAAAACTGGTACGGTATTTTATCGATAATCGTCCGAAACACGGGTCCGGCCAGGGACGATTATCCGACAGGGACACTATTCTTTGACTTTTGCCGAACGTAGGAACTTGACACCGATGCTCGAGAGGCTTCGGCCGCCGAGAAGTGTAATATGATACGGGACGAGTATGTCGGTGTGAGACCAGGAGATCACTACTAATCCAATGACAAAACTTCTTTATTTTTCATTATTTTTTTATGGGACTTCGACCAAAATATTCGTGGCATTTTTCTAATGAAAATGAAACCAAAAATTATATAATTCCGATTGATATTTACGTGTGTAATGGACGATAGGAGTGTCGTGCGCAAGGAAAGATAGCGTATGGGAAAGAAAGAGACGCGGAGAGTCGCAGTCGCCGGCACAGTTCAAAGGCCCGCGGCGTCCTCACAATGTAATTCCAATAAAAAACTTTTTTATTATTACTTATTTTTGTATGAGAATTTCACCAATATATTTGTAACATTTTTCTGATTAAAATGATACTAAACATGATATAATTCGCATCATATTTACATTAATTGTCGCTCATATAATTTGAATGAGAAGTTACGCGGGGTCGTCCATTACACACATAAATATCATCGGAATTATATAATTTTCATTAGAAAAATGCCACGAATATTTTGGTCAAAGTCCCATAAAAAATAATGAAAAATAAAGAAGGTTTGTCATTGGATTAGTAGTGGTCTCCTGGTCTCACACCGATATACTCGACGCGTATCATATTACACTTCTCGGTGGCCGAGACCGTTCGCGCTTCATGGCCCCTTACGGGGTATACCCCGCAGGAGTGGGGATAGTTCTGAGTGATTTAACCGCCAGACTCTTGGGACATTTATCGATAAAATACTGTATCTCTAAAATTTCAATACGAAATGTGCATTTTCTTAGAATGTTTGGAGATTTCCAATTTTTTTAACCATGGTTACATAATCCGAAAAAATGTGTAACAGTAACATAATAATATAAACGTGGTCAATTGAAAACTTCGATATAAAATCGGCTATTTTATGCTTTCCAAATTGAATAAAAATCGATTTCGCAACGAAAAATTTTGAAAAAGTCTCAGTCGTGTATGTTATTAGGTGGAATATTCATGAATTTTTTCGTAACTATTTGTTGAGCATGGTGTGACTAAAAATCAACGTGGATGGGCACTTTTGACCATCTTATCCAGCTATATCTTAAAAATCAATGAAAATATAATTTTCAAAAAAACATTTCAGTATATATCATTAAACCCGATTTTTTAAAAAAAATTTAGTCCAAATTTCACTTTGATATCTTTTTTAAATCAAAAGTTGTAGCAAAATGTACGCCGCGCTGAGCCGGGAATCGAATGCGCGCTATCTCCAGATTCCGACTCATGCGTCCGAAACTTCGGTAACGTGAAATTCGGAGGAACGCGACGAGGCTCGAGCAGTCGAACAGGCAGCTCACACGGACAGAGTAGAGGTACGCTTGTGTGTGTAGCGCCCGCGCAATCGAGCCACGGACCTGAATCGAACAGGCACTCACACGGGTAGAGTAGAGGTACGTCTGTGTGTAGCGCGTAGCGCGTGTTCAGTGAGACGACGATACTCCAGAGTGGGGAAACTCAGCCGCTCAGGGCCGTGGCCCACGAATATCCCATCACTGCTGTCGAGGGTGATTTATACGCCAGGGATACTATTCTTTGAGTTTTACCGAACGCCGAGAAATTAATTTTTTATTATTTTCAAATTCCCACACTTCCATGATCGTTAATCTACATACCATTAATGCACATGAATCCTTCCATGCAAAATAGAACTGCTGTTTCGAATTTTGTTCGAATTTGCATATGTTGCAGTGTTCAGTGAAATATGAACGTATCTCAAAGAATTCTTTCACATCTTCAAAATTGTTGTTTTTACATATGAGGTTTACACGTTTTTCATTTAATTATAACGGTCCAGTATCTTTTATTCGACTCGTTATTTAAATAATTTTTTATTCGCCGAGAATTTATTCGACGAATAATAGATAAATTTTTATTCCAAGCGGATTTATTCAAAACGTCGAATAAAATTTTCATATATTGTTTCTATTTATTAATCGGAGACTGAATAATTTTGACCTGCTCGAGGCTCCAATGAACACGTATCGAGGCCCAAGAATTCACTAACAAGTGAATTGCAGCCCTTGTTTATTTGTCAAAATTCTTTCACGGAAGTGACACTAGTTACTTCGTGGCGTTCATCCGATTAAAAAAAGACTAAACTCGATAGGATTTGAACTATGTCTACTGGTTGTATTCGTGAAAGTATTCGTGGATGTAGTCGGAGTTTTCGAATAGATCCTTCATATAATTTTCTCTTATGCTAGGGTAACGAGGCAACGAGGCAACGAGGCGACGAGAGCCTCGGTCTCCGTGGACACGTGGTGCAATAAACACAGCCGGGCAACCCCACGGGGAGCCAGGTATATCGGCATGGAACCACTAACAAGTGATTTCCTAAACTTGTTTATTTTCCATGATTCTTTCACGGAAGTGACGTTAGCTACTTCGTAGCGTGCATCCGATTAAAAAAAGACTAAACTCGATAGGATTTGGACTGTGCATGGCGGATTTATTCGAAGTCTTCGAATAAAAATTGCAATTTTCCATGATTTTCGGCCACTTCACCACTTCTGATCTTTTATAACTCCTAAACCAATTAAATTTTCAGAGTGCATATAATTTATACGAGCTCACCAAACACATCTTTTAAACTTTCGTTATTAGCCTTGCTAAAATTGACTAAACTAATTCTTCTAGCTTTACAGAGAAATGGTGTCGTTTCGTCCATTCATAAAAAAATTATGTTGATTTAAAGGTGATTTAAAGAAAATGCAAAAAATAAAAAATCAATTTTTTTAGTGGTGTAGAGTAGAATAAAAATATGAAAAAATCGGAGATAGTGATGATGACAATGTCTCATTATTAAATTAATAATATTCAAGATGATCGCATTTAAGCCACGATATGAAATCTGTATTTTTTCGAATTCTTCTGGGTTTTTTATTTTTTACAACTAGAGTTTGTAACTATAAAAGATTGGAAAAAATTAAAATACTTCTATCATTATAATTAATGTTATATTTAATTTATATTAATTAGAGATGTGTATATTAGATCTATATCTTAGTTACATATTTTATATATAACGATATATAAACTTTTCGTTCCGATCAAGGCCAAATATGATGTAGGTTCTTGTGAGTGATGCCCGTTTGGACTCCGACCGATTGGACACGTCCCGATTGGACGGTCCCGATTGGACGCGTTCCTTTTCGACTCTGTGCCGATTGGACTCGTGCCGTTTGGACGCCGTGCCGATTGGACGCCGTGGCGGCTGAATTCATGACGTTTGGACGCCGTAAATTTTATAATCATTGCTTTTCGAAGTCTACATATGGTCTACATACGGTGATATTGTATTGTGAAATATATGGGAACCTATTAAATTTGGATTTGAATTTTAATTTTTATGTGTTTCTTCAGACTCGTGCCTTTTGGACGCCGTGGCGGTTGGATTCATGACATTTGGACGCCGTAAATTTTATAATCATTGCTTTTCGAAGTCTAGTTATGATGATATTGTATTGTGAAATATATGGTTAACAACGCCCGATTAACAACAACTTCAGTTATCTAGCCAAACCTAACCCAGACTAATGTCATTTCCGCTCGCTCTTAAAATAAACTTTCCGGAGTAAGACTTCGGAATCACCCCCCTCCGAAGCTTTACATAATTATTTTTCATTAATAGATTCTTAATCATAATTTAATGGTTAACAACGTCCGATTAACAACAACTTCAGTTATCTAGCCAAACCTAACCCAGACTAATGTCATTTCCACTCGCTCTTAAAATAAACTTTCCGGAGTAAGACTTCGGAATCACCCCCCTCCGAAGCTTTACATAATTATTTTTCATTAATAGATTCTTAATCATAATTTAATGGTTAACAACGCCCGATTAACAACAATTTCAGTTATCTAGCCAAACCTAACCCAGACTAATGTCATTTCCACTCGCTCTTTAAATAAACTTTCCGGAGTAAGACTTCGGAATCACCCCCCTCCGAAGCTGTACATCATTATTTTTCATTAATAGATTCTTAATCATAATTTAAAATTTAATAGATTCCAAATCATATTTAATCATATATTTCACAATACAATATCACCATATGTAGACTTCGAAAAGCAATGGTTATAAAATTTACGGCGTCCAAACGTCATGAACCGAACTGCCACGGCGTCCAATCGGCACGGCGTCCAAACGGCACGAGTCCCAAGAAACACATAAAAATTAAAATTCAGATGCAAATTTAATAGATTCCAAATCATATTTAATAATATATTGCACAATACAATATCACCATATGTAGACTTCGAAAAGCAATGATTATAAAATTTACGGCGTCCAAACGTCATGAATCCAACCGCCACGGCGTCCAATCGGCACGGCGTCCAAAAGGCACGAGTCTCAAGAAACACATAAAAATTAAAATTCAGATCCAAATTTAATAGGTTCCCATATATTTCACAATACAATATCACCGTATGTAGACTTCGAAAAGCAATGATTATAAAATTTACGGCGTCCAAACGTCATGAATACAGCCACCACGGCGTCCAATCGGCACGGCGTCCAAACGGCACGGCATCGAAACGGCACGAGTCCAATCGGCACGGAGTCGAAAAGGAACGCGTCCAATCGGGACAGTCCAATCGGGACGTGTCCAATCGGTCGGAGTCCGAGTGGGACACCCCCGTTCTTTTCCGGCTGAGTGTGGAGATAGGTTCTTGTCCGGACTGAGTGTGGAGAATGGTTCTTGTCCGGACTGAGTGTGGAGAATGGTTTTTGTCCGGACTGAGTGTGGAGAATGGTTCTTGTCCGGACTAGAAGATGATGGTACCACCGACGAGATATAGAATAGACCTATCATCTTATGGGACTTCGTGTCTCATGTTCTGAAATACCGACTGTTCAAAAAACCGGAGGTTTTGGTATGCCCTCTACGATTTAGAGTGGTGAGTTTAGGAATTATGTCGAATTTCAGATTTCGAAGTCGCAGTTGCCAAATCACATCCGAAAATATTTGTCGCGTGGTTGCCAATTTACTGTTACTGCCGTGTAATGCACAGCGCGCATTTCTGCTATTTTCCATGTTACAGTCACAATTCTGGAAAAGTAAACGAAACGAGTCGAGTCAGTCAATACATGATTAATTCCACCTGAATATTTCATCTCTGTTTAAATATAATGCTTCCTGTTTCTGTAATCATTTTAAAGCTGAATAAATGCTTTTTTGATTTATATAAATAAACTATTATTTATTGATAGCAAACAAAATAATTATTGATATCAAAAATAGTGTTGAAAATAGAATTACCTATTTAACGCTATTTTTATCTTAAAATTTATTCATATAAACTGTTGTTGGTTTCTTTGAACCTTCTGCTATAAAATACATAATTTTGAAAAGGACGGAAAAATATTCAGAAGATCAGTTAATAAAAAATTTTAAGGACATGTTATGTTATTGTTAAGTTGGTTTTGTTACAAGTTGTAGCGTGTCTGTTATCATATGCGTTAATATTAAATATACAATTAATTGAGCCGCTCAGTGCACACATCGATTAACTCCATAAAACGAAAAGTTGAGAAACGCGATGATGTAATGTATATTGTTTTTAAAAATTCCTCTGATAATATGAATTCAAATATATAATGTAGAATGCATAATTGCAGATATAGCTTTCATCTAACGGTATATAAAATTAATAAGAAAGAGTAGCCAACAAACAATCGTCAGTAATGTTACAGTTTTTATGTGACTGGTGGAGTTAATCGATTTGGCAACTGAAAAAAGTTGTAACAGACCTGTAACCCGACAGGCCTGTTACCAAGAAAGCGCGTACCGTCCAGAAACACGACCGACGCCAGTACCAGGAATCGACCGCCAGAGAGCCACAATGCCCGCAAGTGAAAGTGTACGCAGGCGAAAGTACGCACAGTACACCTTCGGGAATCGGCCGCTAGATGGCCAACGCCGCGACTACCGATTCCCGCTAGCGAAATTGCTCGGTCGCGGGAATATAGCACCCGATCGATGCAACGAAAGACAGTTCAATCCAGCACAGTTCGAGTAGTACAAACGCGAATTCCAGTAGAGCTACCGACCCAGTCCGCGATCTATCTTACCGACACCAGCCGAGTCAAAGTACCCCGACAATCCCGTAAGTACTGTTCCGACCATTTCTCTCTCCTCTGTTTCTTCGGTGACGTCTTGAAGGCGTTATCGAGCCCCGAAGTCAAGCGCCTCGTCGTGATAACGAGCCCGCTCCAGCGATCCTGCCCCGTGACTTCGTCTTGACGGCGATCTCCCGTTCCCGCATCGGTACCTCTCTGTGACGGCGAGGCCCACCGACGACTCCGCAACCCCGACCTCGTCTTGACGGCGATGTCGACTCTTCGCGTCGGCGCCTCCGTGTTACAGTTACAACGGTCTGCACCGACGGCTCCGTACCCTCGACCTCGTCTTGACGGCGATCTCGAACTCCGCGTCCGCGCCTCGTTGCGATGACGAGCCCGTACGACGTTCCTGTACCCTCGACCGCATCGTAACCGCTCTTGCGATCCCCGCGTCGGCCGTCCGGAACGGAACCGACCCGATCCGACACCGACAGTAACACGGTCCGGTAAACCGTATTTCCACGTCCCGACACCGCCGCGACCCTTGCGCCTCCGCGAGCGCTGCGCACGACGAGCATTTAATCTATATAAGTCGCTTTATTTTACCTCGTCCCTTCTGAACCGACCGATCCCCTCGTCCGACCGCGGACCCTGGCACGACGAGCTCAATCCGGCACGAGGAGATTCCGTTGCAACGAGCGAGCAATTCACGGACTCGTTACATGGCGCCCGAACAGGGACCTGGTAAAACTCCCGCGCCGGAAAACCGCGACGACTAACCACCGCAAGGATCTTCGCCCAGCGTACGAGACAAGCACGCCCGGATGTCCCAGCCCCGACACACCAGAGACGAGCTGATCTGCGCCCTACACCAGGCCAACCTATCGACTGACGGAACCACCGAGGAGTTACGACAACGCTGGGCCCACGCGATTCTGCAACAAACCGAAGATCTATACCCTGCCACAGGACAGGGCATGACCACCCGGCAAATGGCCAGCACCGCCACCCCTGCGACCGACAAGATGGAGACTAAGACCTCCCCTACGGGCGAGAAGACGGAACCATGCCGCAATATCGACCGACTACGGAAGTCGGGATGCACCACCGAAGGGAAGGACCCGTTCTCGTTCCTGGAGCGAGTCGCCGAACTGAAAGAATCGTACGGGATACCAGACGCGGAGCTTCTTCGAGGCATCCCGGAAATACTACGCGGACAGGCCCAAGCCTGGTATCGAAACGAACGGGCGGACATCCACACGTGGGAACAGTTCACCACCGAATTCATAGCCGCCTTTACACCCAACCGATCTCGATTCCAATTAGAACGAGAAGCCCGTGACCGACGACAGCAGCCCGGAGAGCTCTTTCAAGAATTCGCAACAGCGGTCACCACGCTCATGCGACGGGCACACCTACCAATGAGTGAGCGTCTGGAGACACTGCACGAGAACATGCGGCCAGAACATCGCAGAGTGATTCAGCTAAAAGATCTAAAAAATGTCAAAGACCTGATCGAACGGGTACAACAACTCGAATGAATCGACGAACAAGAAACCCGAGGTACACGCACGCCAATGCACGCCGCCGAAATCGCCACTCAGCGCCGCACGATCCTGTCCACCATCGAGCCGATCGAAGCTCGGTTAACCCGGCTGAGTACAACCCCGACCGAACCTGCCAAGATCGCAGCCGCCGACGATCGATACAGCACGGAAACCCACTGCTGGCGGTGTAAACAGCGCGGGCACCACCGCTACGAATGCCGCAACGCCTATCAAAAGTTCTGCTCACGGTGCGGACGAGATGGCATCCTAACCCGAGACTGCCACCCGCCGGGAAACGGCCCCCGGGGCCCGCCGCCCACGGACGAGCGCCGGCCCCAGCAATAGAAGATACCTCACGTATTCACTACGCGCCGCGACCGATGCTGCCCATACAAATACTGGGTAGGGAAATTAATGCGCTGCTGGACACTGGCTCCCAGCTGTCATGCATTAATGGCGAAGTGCTGAGATGGGCCGCCGAACAAAACATCCAACCAACCAACGGAACCGAGCATATCAACCTGGCCGATGGGTCGAACATTCACCCCGCTGGCAATATCCGACTCTCCTTCTACGCAACGGGACACAAGTATACGGCCGGATTCACCATACTCCCAAAAATGGATATACCGATCCTGCTGGGAATACAGGCCATCGCCGCCCTCCAGTTAACCCTGAAACCTCCTCCCGAGATCGCCACCTGGCACAACGCCAGCCAGGCCGAACCGTGCCAACAATTGGGACTCCGAAAACTTCAGGACAACGAAGCAGAGACATTTAAGAAATTCCTCGATGCCGAAATAGCCATGTTCCAGGAAGTAACCGGCCGGACGGGACTGATCCAGCACCGCATTAAGTTGATAGACGAAACCCCGATCAAACAACGCTATCGCCCCCGCAACCCGGCCATGCAAGGGGTCATCAACGAGGAAGTAAGGAAAATGCTCGACACCGGGGTCATCGAGCCATCCAATAGCCCATGGAGCTCTCCAGTAGTCGTGGTGAAAAAGAAGGACGGCCGGCCACGATTCTGCGTAGACTTCCGCAAATTAAACGAGCGGTCAGAAAAAGACGCCTATCCCCTGCCACACATCCAGGCCACCCTCGACAAACTAAGAGGGGCCAGGTTCCTCACAACACTGGACCTCAAGAACGGCTATTGGCAGGTCCCGCTCGAACCCACTAGCCGCCCTCTTACCGCCTTCACCGTACCAGGCCAAGGACTGTTCCAGTTTACCGTAATGCCATTCGGCCTACACTCAGCCCCGGCAACGTTCCAACGACTACTGGACCGAATTATTGGACCGGAGCTAGAGCCCCACGCATTCGCCTATCTCGACGATATTATTATCGTCAGCCGGACACTGAGCGACCACCAGCAACACCTTCGGGAAGTCTTCCACCGCCTCCGCACCGCCGGCCTGCAACTAAACCCCGACAAATGTCGTTTTTGTGTCGATCAACTACGCTACCTGGGCCACATAGTTGATCAACAGGGCATCCGCACCGACCCCGAGAAGACCAAGGCCATTGCACAGATTACCGCCCCAAAGACATTGCGAGAAGTCCGTCGGTTTCACGGCATGGCCTCCTGGTACCGGCGGTTCGTCCCAAATTTCGCCGAGATCATGGAGCCACTAACACAGCTTACCCGGAAGAACGCTAAATGGAAATGGACAGCGGACGAAGAGAACGCCTTCCAAATGAAGAAGAGCAAACTGGTCAACGCACCGATACTCGCCTGTCCTGATTTCAATCAACCGTTCACCCTGCAAACCGACGCGAGCGACACAGGGTTAGGAGCAGTCCTCACCCAAGGCCCCAGTGACAACGAGCGAGTAATCGCCTATGCCAGTCATACCCTGAGCCTGACAGAACGAAACTACAGCGCAACTGAAAAAGAATGCCTCGCCGTGGTATGGGGTGTACGGAAAATGAAACCATACCTAGAGGGATACCGCTTCACAGTAGTCACCGATCACCAAGCGTTACGCTGGCTTCGTCAGATCGACAATCCAACTGGCCGACTCGCAAGATGGGCATTGGAACTCCAACAATTTGACTTCGACGTCAAATACCGACCCGGGAAACTAAACCACGTGGCAGACGCGCTGTCACGGGCCGCACCAGCTCCAGGCATCAACCTCCTTCAAACCACACCGAGCCATAGTACCTGGTATCAAAAGAAGATAGAAGCAGTCCAGCAAGATCCTGCCTCAGTACCCGACTACCAAATCCGGGAGGGCAAGTTGTTCAGGCACATCGTACACCAGCTAGATTACAACGAACCAGCACCCGGCAGCGCGTGGAAACCATGCTTACCCACCGAAGAACGAGAGACAGCCCTGAAACAATACCACGACGACCCGACCGCCGGGCACTTCGGGGTCGCCAAGACAATCGTCCGTCTGGCTCAACGCTTTTACTGGCCAGGAATGTTCCGGGAGGCAGCTAGATACGTCCGGAACTGTAACAGGTGCCAACAGTACAAGTCACCTCCGCAACTACCACCAGGACAAATGCACGCCAACCCGGGGACACAACCGTGGCATACCGTATCAATCGACCTGGTCGGGCCACTACCCCGCTCCCGCAACGGACACACCTGGCTGCTCGTTGTCCTCGACCGATTCACCAAATGGATCGAGCTCACCCCGCTCCGAAAAGCCACTAGCACCGCCGTCGCTGCCGCAGTACAGAAGGATGTAATTCTACGTCACGGAGCACCGATGGTTGCTATCACGGACAACGGCCGCCAGTTCATTGGGGAACCATTCGTTACCCTACTCCACGCCGCCGGCACTGCACACCGACGAACACCGCCATACGCGCCGCACTGCAACCCGGTGGAGAGGGCCAACAAAGTGGTAAAGACCATGATCGCCCAGTACACCGGGCAGCGACACGACCGATGGGACGAGAAACTAGACGAAATACGATTCGCCATTAACACCGCCTGGCACGAATCAACGGGGTACAGTCCAGCATACCTCAACCAGGGACGGGAACTCCGGGCACCCGGACAAACACGAACCGAGGAAAACCCTGATGTACCACAACACCGGTGGAAGAGCCTACGCGAGGCCCAGGAACTAGCTGCACTACACCTAGCCCGAGCGTTCGGCAAACAGGAACGATACTACAACCTGCGCCGCTGCGACTGGCGACCCACAATGGGAGACCGGGTCTGGAAAAGAGAGCACACTCTATCCAACAAAGGCATGGGGGTGAATGCCAAACTGGCCCTAAAATATAGCGGGCCATACACCGTCGCACGCGTAATCTCCCCTGTCATTGTCGACCTACGCGACGACAAGCGCAAATGGATCCGTCACATCCACATACAGGACCTGAAGCCCGAAGCGGGAACGGGCAATGAACCGATACTCACCCCGGAGGGAACAAAGCTAACCAGTTGTAACTATATTTTTCACAGGCCACCCATAGCGATCCACAAAATGGAAAACGCCATCGACTGGGAAGCGTTTGAAGAGGGGGACCCGGCGAAGCGACCACGCACGCCGAATATGGACATAGGAGGAACGCCACCGGACGCAAACGAGAGGACGCCGACCGCCAGCAGACCACCACCACCGACGCCAACCGCCAGTACGACCATGACACCGCCAACCACACCTGCCGACACACCGCCGTCACCAGCACCACCGACGGCCGGCAAAACTACCACGGAGGGGCCCGCCACGATCCGAAGACCGACGCGGCCAACCCTCATAACATCCGGGAAAGCCCAGGTCGGGACCGGCCTCAACAAGGCACCCGAGGGGGCCAACCAGCGGCCACGGGGGAAACCGCGCATACGGGCGGTCACCTGGCTGCGAGCCCCAGGGGGAAGACCGGCGGTCCAGTGGACAGGGTCCATCGCCAGCGTAACATCTATTGACTCGGACACCCAACCACCGACAACCATCGACCAGCATATGGTAAATATGGGACACGAGCCAACACTGGAGCAACAACAGATAGCTCCCGAACCCCCAAACTGGCAACCAGAGAAGCCAGAGTCCCGGAAGAGGGTGCCGCCCCGGGCGAGGTCAATAAAAACAGGCAACACGACAAACCACCAGCCGACGAAATGCCTGAAGACCGGCCAACTCACTCACTGGAGCGACACTAGCACTGGGATGATGAAACCAGGAACCACCAGCCAGCTCCCACGCCACGCACCACCACCCTCAAAAATTCAACCGGGGAAGGGGACACGACCAGCGAAGGCCACGACGCGACCTGAGACGCAGCCAGTACCACCACCGAGCACGGGGACAACAAACCGGCTGCTGGTGAGCGCCGCTCTATGCCCGGAGGTCCAGGCAATTCACACCGGGCCAGCAGAAACGAGCAACCTCCCCAGGACGGAACAACCCGGCAACAGTGGATATCCAGTGATACCGGACCTAAACCGGCTGGCCGGACCGCCCCCATTATATTACATAGGCCGGCTAATGCCATGCGCTTGCGTATGGTACGTACTGCCAACCGGGCGATATGTCGAAGTACCAGTACAGCTGGTGAGCGGTAGAAAGGCATACGCCTCGTCAACAGGAGGTGACGAGCGCTGGGTGCTTATGTTCGATGCGAACGGACGTATGCGGCGGTGCAAGCTACGCACCACCGGGGACGCAGCCCCATGAAGTGCGGGCCCATAGGTTTAAGTTAGTTTATAAGTGCGTTAGTCTGTAAGATAGTTTATAAGTGCGGTAGTTTATAAGTGCGTTAGTTTATAAGTACGTTAGTTTATAAGTGCGTTAGTTTATAAGAGTAGGATAAGTTGTGTTTTTCTTTTTTTTCTTCTTTTGCGTTCAATAAACAAGTCTCGCCGCCGCTCGCTCGCCATCCCGAAGAAAGGGGGGGGGTGTAACAGACCTGTAACCCGACAGGCCTGTTACCAAGAAAGCGCGTACCGTCCAGAAACACGACCGACGCCAGTACCAGGAATCGACCGCCAGAGGGCCACAATGCCCGCAAGTGAAAGTGTACGCAGGCGAAAGTACGCACAGTACACCTTCGGGAATCGGCCGCTAGATGGCCAACGCCGCGACTACCGATTCCCGCTAGCGAAATTGCTCGGTCGCGGGAATATAGCACCCGATCGATGCAACGAAAGACAGTTCAATCCAGCACAGTTCGAGTAGTACAAACGCGAATTCCAGTAGAGCTACCGACCCAGTCCGCGATCTATCTTACCGACACCAGCCGAGTCAAAGTACCCCGACAATCCCGTAAGTACCGTTCCGACCATTTCTCTCTCCTCTGTTTCTTCGGTGACGTCTTGAAGGCGTTATCGAGCCCCGAAGTCAAGCGCCTCGTCGTGATAACGAGATCGTGCGACTCTCCCGTTCCCGCGGCTTCGTCCTGAAGGCGAAGTCCTTCCCACGCTACAGCGCCTCGTCGTGATAACGAGCCCGCTCCAGCGATCCTGCCCCGTGACTTCGTCTTGACGGCGATCTCGAACTCCGCGTCCGCGCCTCGTTGCGATGACGAGCCCGTACGACGTTCCTGTACCCTCGACCGCATCGTAACCGCTCTTGCGATCCCCGCGTCGGCCGTCCGGAACGGAACCGACCCGATCCGACACCGACAGTAACATAAGTCGCTTTATTTTACCTTGTCCCTTCTGAACCGACCGATCCCCTCGTCCGACCGCGGACCCTGGCACGACGAGCTCAATCCGGCACGAGGAGATTCCGTTGCAACGAGCGAGCAATTCACGGACTCGTTACAAAGTAATAAAGTTAAATTTAGTCTTTACATTTTTAAGTTTTTTATTACAGAAAAAGTTAGTTATTATACATTTTTATCACAGCTTTTCCATAAAAATGAATGTTGGCAGTTCGGTTATAATATAATTTTTGTAATTAATTCATAGCAGCTTTATGTTAGTGGCATTATTCTTTGGGATGATTCAGCAATATTATAAATAATGTCTTCTTCATCAGCTGTATGCGAGGATTCGTCATTTCGATTTGTTGACAAGTTCTTATAGTAATCGTGTTTAACAGGAGGAATGAATTTTAGCAGGTCCATTATTATTGTCTAATGTAACAGTAGACAAATTATACATATATTATATTTAAAGTAACAAAAGGGAGACTCGATGTATACTGTTACAAATATAATCAAAATTTTATTAGACATTAGAGTATGGAGTTAATCGAAATGGCTTCTGAAATAAATTACTTATTATTCAATGGCCAAAAAAATTTGCCATTTAACGGTGCTAATCTTTATTATTCAGGAAAGTTATTATAAATATAAAAAGTTATGACTAGACTGCGGATCTTTATGCAAAATAAAAATTGTCTACATCGATTGCATGAAATAGAAACCAAATTGAACGTTATTTCTTCCCTTAATGATTTTAATAGAGGAGAAATCATATGTTGACAACTTCGATTCTAAAAATGTTCAAACCATTTTGAATTTTATCTACTTAATTTTCCTATAAATGCATAAAGATCCGTAGTCTAGTTATGACTATACCAAGGGCTTTGACACTTAAATTTAAGATTTTTCAAAAAGTGGAGTTAATCGATGTGTGCATTGAGCGGCTCAATTATTAGTCCTTTTTCAAATATTTTCATAAGTTATGCAAGAATTTACATTAATTATAAACAATAATTATATGTGTAATAAATATGTATTAAATTCTGTCTATGTATAGTATTGATCTGACTTGTCATTATATTGCAAAAGCATAGAGGAGTTCAGATTTATATAGTTGATCTTTTACCATTATTTTTATCAGTTTTGAAACAATAATCACTGTATTATTTTGTGGAATTAGCAATTACATTTTTATTCGTTGTCTGCAATTAAAAGATCACTAACTAATATGAAACAGGGGATGAAATAAATAGTACCATTTCATGTATAAAACATATTTATTAAATAAAGTAATATGTAGGATTCAAAAACTAGAGACAGTGTCAAGGAAAGAAATAATATATTGATACATATGTACTATTTATGTACATATATGTATACATACACATTAGGGTGGCTTTTATTTGCTCTTGTCAAAAATTTTTTCAAAATTTCTTTTACACGGCACCCCACAGAGTTATTCCGAATAATTAAAACAAAATCTGTGCAAAGTTTGAGCTCGATCGGATACGGGGAAACCGTACCCCAACTGGATTAAACATTAAAATAATTAATTTAAGGTTCATAAAATCGTTTTTCTCGAATATCTTCTAAACTATATATTTACTGCGTCCAAAAAAATGTTCAACAAAACATGTTGATCTGGACAGGCTGCGTATTTTATATCGTTTTACTTTTTTTCTTAAAACACACGGTTTCCGAAAAATTGAAAAAAACCTTGGACCCAAATCCAACAATTTTTTCTGAAAGGAATCGGAAGAACATCTCATAAACAAAATAAAACAGATTGACCCGGGCGGGATTCGAACATGGTTCAAAAAATCATCAGCGGTTCCGCAGTCCGAGACCATAGCCGCTGCACCAACCGGCGCCGTTGAAATTATCATCGAAATATTCGAATATAACGACATGTATTATTTTTTCTTTTTGTACTACGCAAGTTTTAAAGTCTGGAAAATATTTCTCTGAACGTAGGATTGTTTAATATTACATAATATATTTTTTAAATTCAGAGAAAAGAGGTAAAACTTAGGAAAAACGCTGAAAAAAGTAGTTTTTATTTTTTTCTACTATGACGCACCACACTCAGGGATTTGAAAAAATTGAGCATAATACTTATGATAATATCTCATTTCTAAATTAAATCTGTAGCAGTGCTCTTTCGATTTCTATATGAAATCTGCATTTTTTCGTGTTTTTCGCGTTTTACAACCAGAGTTTGCAACGGAAAAATCTGAAAATGTGTACCTAATATGTGGCTTAGTATCCAAAATGTGTCAGAATTTTTTCAGAATTTTTAACTATCAATAAATCGGGAAAATGGGCCCAAAACTGGTTTTTCGACTTTCCTCAATAACTACCCTTACAGATGAGATACGGGGCTGTAACTTGGCAGAGCGGGGTCTTTTTGGGTAGGCTATCGAATGGCCAAAGCTCGATTAAAAACTCGTCGGGGGCGAATTTCACTACCAAACCCGCGGGTACATATATGACCTTTGAAAATTGAAGTGTGGATTTATTATCTTTTATCAATTAACATTAGCGACAAATGTATTCTTTTTAACTTGCGGAACTTACTTTTGTTTAATTGCAGATTTTTTTGCTGGATATTCTATATATATTATATATTTTTTTAAAAGTCTTAATTTTTGAGTTCCACTTTCTTAAGGGTCAAGGTCTTATAAAGAGAACTGCGTTTAGAAAAAAATTAACTACTAATTATTTAGTCGTTGCCATTCGCATTTATACTTTTCACACACATAATGCATATGTACACTGTTGTACACTTATTTATAATTTTCTTTACTTATTTTACTTTTATTTAGTGTTTTAAATTAGTTATAATATTTAAAAGTTGGTTATTATTACAAAAAAAGAGGGGTTCTACAAACTCTCAGATGGACGCGTACCCTAAGAAAGCTGTCAGCACAAACGAGATATAGGAATCCTATTCGTATATCTCGTTTGTGCTGTCAGCCTATTTTAGTTCCAGCAGTACCGACGAGACCCTGTCTGGGGCCCCAAAACCGAGTTCGGAAATGGGGTACGTAACCCCAGCAATGATGGCCGCCAAAATACATTGAATGATAGGTCTATTCTATACCTAGTCGGTGATGGTACCCAAAAGTGGCACGGCCAAACCCCGGGCGTGAGCACTCTCATTACTCTCTGCCTCTATAATACACCGTGGCTGTGACACTTTCGGGTGCCATCATCATATAGTCCGGACAAGAACCATTCTCCACACTCAGTCCGAACAAGAACCATTCTCTACACCACCGACGAGATATAGAATAGACCTATCATCCAATGTATTTTGGCGGCCATCATTGCTGGGGTTACGTACCCCATTTCCTTGTCACTTACTGTATTATCAACTCGGTTTTGGGGCCCCAGGCAGGGTCTCGTCGGTGCTGCTGGAACTAAAATAGGCTGACAGCACAAACGAGATATACGAATAGGATTCCTATATCTCGTTTGTGCTGGCAGCTTTCTTAGGGTACGCGTCCATCTGAGAGTTTGTAGAACTTTGAGAGTTTGTCAACTTTTAAATATTACAACTAATTTAAAGCACTAAATAAAAGTAAAATAAGTAAAGAAAATTATAAATAAGTGTACAACAGTGTACATATGCATTATGTGTGTGAAAAGTATAAATGCGAATGGCAACGACTAAATAGTTAGTAGTTAATTTTTTTCTAAACGTAGTTCTCTTTATAAGACCTTGACCCTTAAGACAATGGAACTCAAAAATTAAGACTTTTAAAAAAATATATAATATATATAGAATCTTCAGCAAAAAAATCTGCAATTAAAAAAAAGTAAGTTCCGCAAGTTAAAAAGAACGCATTTGTCGATAATGTTAATTGATAAAAGATAATAAAACCATATTTCAATTTTCAAAGGCTATGGGTACTGTGATGACTGGTGGAAATCACTGACACGGTTTCACTGGTTTACACTTTTTATTTGTTTCCATACAGTGTGTTCCCGTCGCTTGCTTAATAACAACTACTCTCATTCATGCTTACGTCCCATCCGGGTGGGACGGTTCAGCCCCTCTCCGGGCCGTCTCCCGTTTGTCCGCTAGTCCCCTCTGCTACCGGTCTCCACATCCCTCCTTTTCTTTCAAGTCTAAGTGGCTGGACCATCTTCTGATCTTGAGATGTTTTGCCGAGTTCTTCAGAATGACCTGCACCCCTTTCTAATTCCTCTTGGTCCCCCACACTTCTAGTTTGCTGAGATGTCATCATCGTAGTTGGGATGACTGGGCTGGTAGTAGATTGTTGTGGGGTGACACAACTTGATTCTGGGACCTTCTTAACATGACTTATATGCCGTCGTATAGTACGTCCTTCCTCTTCTAGGATTACTTCATTTCCAACCCGTTGTTTTACTTCATATATTTTCTTGTTGAAAGTGGTCGTTAGTTTGTGGGGCACTATTGTATTCTTAGTCACTACCCTATCTCCCACTTTGATATTAATGTCTCTGGCCCCTCTTGCTCTGTCTTCATGGTCTTTTCCTTTCTTTTTATTTAGCAGGTCCCGTTCGTACACTTCTTCATCCCTTTGTTCGTTTGATACCAAGTCTCCAATTGACGGAATTTTATCTCTGATATTTCGACCGTAGAGAAGTTCTGATGGCGATTTGCCGGTAGTACCATGCGGTGTCACATTGTACATCATCGTGAACTGTTGTAATTCCGTCTTATAATTTCTGTTACCCGTGTAGCTTATTTGCAATCGTTTTAAAATTGCTCGGATCATATTCTCAACCTCTCCATTTGCTTGCGGCCAATAAGGTGGAGTGTGTATTACTTTGATGCTATTGGCTTCGCAGTATTCATAGAATTCTGTACTCGTGAATTGTTTGCCGTTGTCGGTTCTTATTGATTTGGGGATCCCAAGTCGGCAAAACATTTCCTTCAATTGTTCAATGATGATGGTTGAGGTTGCAGGCTTGATAAATTTTATTTCCTGGTAACGTGAATAATAGTCGATGACGACCAGTATTTCTTCAGGTATTGCTGTTGCCTTCATCAAGTCCATAGCTATGCACTGCCACGGCCCGTTGGGGAATATGTGTCTCGTCATTGGTGGAGGGTAGTTGGGCCTTGATACTAATAGGCAGTCACGGCAGGATTTTACAAATTTTTCCGTCTCCCTGTCTATTAATGGCCACCACACTTTTGCTCGGAGTCGCCGTTTCATCACAGTTTCTCCCGGATGACCCTCATGGGCCAACTTCAAAATATGTGGTCGTAGTATTTCTGGTATTACGATACGGTTTCCTCTCAGGACAATGGGTCCTAATGTTGTTAATTCCAGTCGAAACGGAAAATATGGATTCTTATCGGCTGTTCCCCATGTTTCCTTTTCGATTTTATTTGCTGCATCTCTCAGGTGTTCGTCCGCTTCACTTTCTTTGAATACCTGTGAGATGCTTACTGCTTTTGGTACTGCCATTTCAATCAAGGAGCGGATGTGACACTCACTTCCTTTGTCAAACGATTCACTATTGTTGGATTTACACAGTCTTGACACTGAATCGGCGATGTTTTCTTTACCGGGGCGATATATGACCTTGAATTTGAATGCCTGTAATCGTAGGACCCATCTTTCGATTCTGGCTGGTGGTTTGGATGAGGTCTTGAAAATCGTCTCTAGAGGTTTATGATCTGTCACTAGCTCAAAGTGTAATCCTGCTAGGTAATAATAAAAACGCTCGACCGCCCATACTAACGCGAGGCTTTCTTTCTCCGTTTGCGAATACCGTCTCTCTACGTCCGAGAGGCTTTTACTTGCGAATGCAATGACTCTGGGTATTTGTTCGTCATCAAACTGGATCAGCACCGCCCCAAGCGCGACAGGGCTGGCATCCGCTATTAGTCGTGTTCTTCGCTTTGGGTCGAAGTACGCCAATGTTGGTAGTCTGGCTAAGCTTTGTTTTAATTTTTCGAACGCCTATTGATGGGTCGGTGTCCACGTGAATTTGATATCCCGTTTCGTCAATTGTCTCAACGGTTCCGTGATACTCCCAAGATCGGGAATGAATTTTCCTAAGTATGTCACGAGTCCCAAAAAACTTCGAGTTTCCTCTTTAGTGTTTGGGGGTCGAAAGTCAAGAATAGCTCTGTTGGGATATGGATTTAAAATAACAAAACACTACCTAGTTCTATATTAAAATACGCTTTATTAACGGCGCGGAAGGACGTCTTGACTGTTCGACTAGCGGACTCGAAGTAACGAAAAAGGACAAGCAGGCAATAGAGAAATTCAGGCACCCACTTGAGATAAAGGAAAAACCCCAAGGCTGCACTGTTTATTGCCCTGCCTCTTGGGTCTGAGAAAAGCCAGGTCTATGGGACCGATGACATCTGGTTTGTTACTTTGTTTGTGAGAGACACAGTGTTGCTCTCTCACGACTAAATTCATTTTTGAATCACGGCAGGATTACTATTTGCAATAATAATCCAACACGCCCCCTCAAAAATGAATCGGTTATCTATAAAGCAACTTAATACTCTATACTCTATACGATAGTAACATCTACCATTAAAACAAAAAATAAATGAAAGATCGTCCTTCTTTGCCTTCTCTGGGGAATACATATGATCCAACATTCGTTGCTAGGATTAGGGAAACCCAGTAAAACCTAATCAGACCATTTCAAATGTTTTAACTACATATAATATAAAATAAAACTGTTATATCAAAAATATATAAATCATTGTAGTCCCATCTGTGCTCTGAACTCCAGAAATTTTACTCCTGTCAATGGTTTCGTGAATGCATCCGCTACTTGGCGTTCTGTACAGACAAATTCTAGTTTAATGACATTTTTCTCTATTTGTTCTCGAGAAAAATGATACTTGATATCGATATGCTTTGATCTTTTATGATTGCCTGGATTATTCGCAATACTTATACAACCGTTGTTATCTTCATAAATTGTAATCGGTTTTGAAATGTTTATGTTAATGCTGAGGGCCAACGATTTCAACCAGACAGCCTCTCTAACGGCTTCAAAAAGTGCCATGTATTCTGCTTCCGTTGACGAAGCAGCCACAGATGTCTGTCTTTTCGTCGACCAGCAAATTGTACATCGTTCAAATAATTGAAACAAGTACCCGGTCGTACTTTTTCTATCAGTTTCATCGTGTCCTCCCCAATCAGCATCAACATAACCACTTATAATATTATTATAGTTACTTCTAATATAATTTAGTTTAATATTAATTGAGCCTTTCAGGTATCTCAATACTCGCTTCAAGTTCAGCCAGAGTACTTTATTATTTTTATTAGTATACCTGCTCAAAATATTCACAGCTACACTTATATCAGGTCTTGTACATATCATAATGTACATTAAGCAACCGATCAAATTTCTACACGGTGCTTCGCACTCTTCGTTTGAATTTAATGCTACGTAATCCAATTTATTCGGAAGAGGCGAACTAACAGCTTTACATTCATTCATTTTAAACTTTTCTAAAACTGCTTTTATGTATGTACTCTGATCTAAGGTTATTTTGCCGTCAATTCTTTCAACTTTAATTCCTAAGAAATGTCTAATCTCATTCAAATCCGTCATACTAAATTACACATATAATACAACATATATATTTTCTGATACATTTCCTCTATCCAGAAAATATATACAACGATCTACTGATGAACTACGGAAACCTTTCTCAACAAGACTTTTCTCAAAAGCTTCAAACCAGCATCTTGCTGCTTGTTTCAAACCATATATTGCTTTGTTTAATTTGCATACTTCATTGCTTTTGCTTTTGACTCCTTCAGGAACTTTCATATATATCCGTTCCTTTAATATTCCGTTTAGGAAGGCAGTCTTTACATCCATATGATGTATCAATAGATTGAATTGATTTGCGAAAGCAATTATAAATCTAAAACTTGAAATTCTAGCAACTGGTGCGAATGTTTCATTATAGTCAGTCAAATATTCCTGACTAAAACCACGCGCAACCAGTCGTGCCTTGTATTTTGTTGGATTTCCGAGTTCATCATGTTTAATTTTAAATATCCACTTACAGTCTACTATATTTGTATTACTTGGTCTATCTACTAATTCCCAGGTTTTATTAATTGCATGTGAATTTAATTCGTTATCGATAGCTTGTTCCCATAGAACTCTATCTTCTCTTAATTTTATTTCTATAAACGAACTGGGAATTTTTCCGTCGAAAGATTGTGCACACATAAGAAGATCGTCTTGTGTATTACTTTATTCTTTATTCTTTATTCTTTATTCTTAATTCTATCACTCCTTCTAATATTTTGTTTTTCTGATATTTCTAATTTATCATTCTGAGACAATGACTTTTCTTGCGTATCTGTTTCCTTTACAGATTTATTAGGTTCATCTCCTAATTTTTCTTCAGGGATTACTCTCGACCTTGATATATCTGATTTATCATTATCAGATTTATGAGGCTTTTCATTCAATTTTACTGATTTTGACCATATGTCAGATGCATCAGTTTTATTTCCGGGACCACTATTATCCCTTTCTATCCTCATTTCTGGACGAGTTTTTAAAAAATTGACTTCATCAATTGTCACATCCCTGACTACAATAAATTTACCAGTTCTCACGTCCCATACTTTATACCCGTTCGGTTCATAACCAACCAGAATACCCTTCGATGATTTCTCATCGAACTTGGTTTTTCCAAATTTGCTATGAACGTATACGGTAGATCCAAATATCTTTAAATATTTAACTTTGGGCTTTTTACCATGCCACAATTCGAATGGTGTTTTATTTATCTTTAAAGCTTTAGTCGGGGTTCGATTAATTAAAAACGTAGCAGTAAGAACTGCCTCACCCCAAAATACTTTATCCAAGTCAGCACCACTTATCATTGTGCGTGCTTTTTCAGTTATGGTTCTAACCATCCGTTCTGAAACACCGTTCAATTGAGGGGTTCGTGGAACTGTTAAATGGTAACTAATACCTTTCTGCACGCAATAGTCCTTCATCTCAGTTGACAAATATTCTCTACCATTATCAGTATATAAATTTGCTATCTTTAAATTAAAATGAGATTCACTCTTTGCAACAAAATCTTTAAAAACAGAAAAAACATCTGATTTGTATGTAATTAAATAAGTTACACAATAATGAGTGAATTCATCAACAAATAACACATAATAATTTTTGTCATCAATTGTGGGCGGAGTGATAGGCCCACAAACGTCAGAATGTACAATAAACAATGGTCGCTTTATATGACTTTTATCTTTTACTTTATTAAATGATAATCTTGCTTGTTTACCTTTTATACAAGCTTCACATAATTCATCATTAGGTACAACTTTATTAATGTACTCTATATCATCGACCATTTATTTATTTTTTAACTCTATGAATTTAGATCTTCCTATGTGCCCCAAACGCTTATGCCATAATTCGTAATTAATATTGTTGATATGATTAATCTGAATTTTAGTATTTCTTACCCTTATCTGGACCGTTTCAAATTCTATAGCAATTAAATTGCTTAAGGGCTTACCCATCATAATGGTTTTACCGTTGTTTAAGACGGTCGCACCATTTTCGTCAAAAATAATTGTCATCCCGGCCTGCTGCATCCTTCGCACAGATAGTAGGTTGTGCGGTACATCTGGACAGAATAACACGTTGTCCAATGTTCCCGGGACTCCGACGTTGCTGACCACGTTGACCGTTCCTTTTTTCGTGGCACTTATATATTCACCATTTTTCGCAACCGAGATTCTTATCGGTGGTACTAATTCTTCATAGTTGACAAACATATCATCGCGTTTGATGATATGGTCCGATGCTCCCGAGTCCAGAAGGAAAGTTAGTTTGTCTGTTGTTTGCATTGTGTTTCCGCCTGCCATAAATGTAAAACCCGAACAGCTTGCCTGAGTTGCTGCCGGCTCATTCATTTCAACTTCTATGGTTTGTGCAGATTTAACTTTTTCTGCATTGTATTTGAGGCTCTTCTGATAATAATAGCATTCTTTTATCTTGTGGCCCATTCGTCCACAATGATGGCATTTTATTTGATGATTTGCTCTGCCTGCTTTAAATGATTCATTTTTATTTTTTTTAAAGACTTTTTTAAATTTCTTCTGATGGTTTATCTTCTTTCTTGGTATGTATTGGTTCACTTGTAATACTTTACTGCTTGTGTTCGCACTTTCAGTTTTTAATTTTGTTTCATGATCCAATAATCTAGTTTTAACAAAACTTAATGTAAGGCTGTCTTCTGATAAAGTTTCTGTGGCGGTAATCACTCCGTCATAGGAATTAGGTAGTGTCAATAACATGTGACAGACTTTATCTGCCTCCCCTAATTTAGCACCTGCTCCGGCCAATTCGGTTATTAAATCGTCGAATATTATAAAATGTTTCATCAAAGGCATATCGCCTTCTAATTTCAGTGTCAGTAATTTCTTCCTTATCGCTAACTGCGATGCCATACTCTTTCTTTCATATACTGCATCCAGCTTGGCTAAAATTTCCTTCGCGGTACTGCCCGTACTCGCGAATCCGAGGAAAGAGTCCGATAGGTACTCTACTATGATGCTCTTTGCTATCCTCTCGGCTCTTATCCAATCGACAGTCAAAGTGTCCGGAATTTCCTCATCAATAACTTTTAGCACATCCAATTCGTTCATTACCGTACGTATTCTAATTTTCCACGTACTGTAACGTTCTCCGTTGAAGGGCTGGATGTTCCTTTTGCCGCTCGAGAATTCCATTGTCATTTTCTTAAAATATCACACTAACGAACACTTATTCACAAAAATAAAATAAAATAAACTAAGTCTTTTAAGCGTATGATAAAAGTTATAGTTCACTTATTTACTATTGTTCCTTAACACTATCACTATATATATATATACTGTTTTATTGTCACTATAGTTTCAGTTTTTCACTATATAAGTTTTACACACAGTTATTAGGAAATAAGTTTTACACACAGTTATTAGAACACGTGCACTGGGCCCATAACCTGTTGGGATATGGATTTAAAATAACAAAACACTACCTAGTTCTATATTAAAATACGCTTTATTAACGGCGCGGAAGGACGTCTTGACTGTTCGACTAGCGGACTCGAAGTAACGAAAAAGGACAAGCAGGCAATAGAGAAATTCAGGCACCCACTTGAGATAAAGGAAAAACCCCAAGGCTGCACTGTTTATTGCCCTGCCTCTTGGGTCTGAGAAAAGCCAGGTCTATGGGACCGATGACATCTGGTTTGTTACTTTGTTTGTGAGAGACACAGTGTTGCTCTCTCACGACTAAATTCATTTTTGAATCACGGCAGGATTACTATTTGCAATAATAATCCAACAAGCTCTAACCTTATTTTGGTTTGCTTCGATGCCATTTGCCGATAATTTGTGTCCCAGGAATTCTAGATTTTGGACCTTGATTACGCACTTGTCGTCATTTAGGACGACGTTATTGGCTTGGAGTACTGTTAGTACTTGTTTTAAATATAAGTCATGTTCCTTTTCAGTTTCCCCGTAGACAATAATATCATCAAGATAATTTAAGCAATTTTCGCATGTTGACAGTAATTCTTCGAAGATGCGTTGGAAAATCTCTGGGGCTGAGTTGACCCCGAATAATAATCTCTTGTATCTGAACATTCCTTTATGCGTGATAAAGGTTGTGATAGGACGACTTCCTTCATCTAGTTCCAGTTGGTGGTATGCGTTAACCAAGACTAATCTTGAGAAGTATCGGGCTTTTCTCAATTTTGTCATAAAGCTGTCGAATGTCGGCAGTGGGTGATGTTCACGTTTAATCGCCTCGTTAGCCCTTCGCATGTCCACACAGATTCTAATGTCCCCATTCGGTTTAAAAATCACTACTATTGGGGACACCTATTCGCTAGGTTCATATACCTTCTCGATGATTCCTTTGTGAAAAGCGTCTTCTAATTTTTTCTCTACTGCCCTTTCTAATGTTATGGGAATCTTCCGTAAAGGTTGTCGGACAGGTTTCACGGCTGGGTCGATGGTGAGTTTCAATTTTACACCCTTGACCTTTTGGAACTCCGAACTGTCTTCTATCATATTTACGTTCAGCCCTAGTTTTAGGATTCCTAGTCGTTTAGCCGTGTCTTTTCCTATTAATGATACGTCTCCTTTGTTGATCACGAAGAATGTTGCAATTATTTCCTGCTTCCCTCTTACACTAATTGTCGATTCGAACTTGTGATTCACTTGTAGTGTCCCCGACGCGTAAGGTTTTAGTGTTTTCTCTGTATTTACATTCAGGTCCCACATTGTTGCTTGTTTTTCGTTTAGAATTTCCCAATCCTTTCCATTCAACACGTTTACTTTTGATCCAGAATCAATTAGCATCGTTATTTCCACACCTCCTACGTTACAATTGATGAGTTCATCCTTTCCCGTCATGTTATACAGTATCGGATTGTCTACTATTTTGAAACAGTCGAATGACCTTATAATGTCTTCTTGGCTCCTTTCGTTTTCGTCCGACTCGTTATCCATTTCTATGTGATTCACCCTGTTTCTTGGCCTCTTCCCATTTGTTTTTGTCGCCGTTTCCATTTGACGTTTTATGCCTCTCGTTCTGCACTTTGTTGCGAAGTGACCCATTGCGTCGCACCGGTGACATTTTGCATTCCGGGCTGGGCAAATGACATCCCTTGGTTTATGATTTGTCTTTCCGCATCTTCCACATTCATTGGTTCTGGTTCCCACTTTATTAATGTGGCTGTACGATGGGCCCGGCTCCGTTCTTGTTGGATTCATTACTTTGGATTGAGTGCTAATTTGTTCGTGCACTCGGCATACTTCTATGATTTCGTCTAATGATCGTTCTTTTTCCAGAAGTTTCTTTTTAAGCTCCATTGGTCCCCAGGCATCAATTAGTTTATCTTTTAAATTAATTTCAATTGCCTCCATTTTTGTAGTTCCGAACGAGCACTTCGCCGCTTGTTGTCTAATTCTCAACAAAAATTTGCTAAATGTCTCCTCACTTTCAGGCTTTAAAGTTCTGAATAAATGACGTTCAAATGTTGAATTTTGACTTGGTGAAAAATACTCATTTAATTTCTTCACCAGTGTCTCAAATACGTCGTTTTTCTTTGCGTCATCGTATTCCTCAATTGCATTCGGAAGATTGTATGCTACCTCTTGCAGTTGTGTTCCCCCAAGATGGAGTAACTTGCTACGTTTCTTCCTCGGGTTATCCACTTCTTCTGCCTCTAAATAAAGCTTTACCGAGCGTAGCCATTTCTCCCATTCAGTTCGTAATAGTGCCTTATCGATATCATCACAAGCGAATGGTTTTATGTTAGTGTATTCCATCTTTTTTTTTTTTTTTATTTAACACCCCGCACTTGTGTGTAATTTAATACACGCCTGTATGTGTAATTTAATACACGTCTTTGTGTGTAATTTAATACACGCCTTTATGTGTAATTTATCCTCGTCGCCAATGTGATGACTGGTGGAAATCACTGACACGGTTTCACTGGTTTACACTTTTTATTTGTTTCCATACAGTGTGTTCCCGTCGCTTGCTTAATAACAACTACTCTCATTCATGCTTACGTCCCATCCGGGTGGGACGGTTCAGCCCCTCTCCGGGCCGTCTCCCGTTTGTCCGCTAGTCCCCTCTGCTACCGGTCTCCACAGGTACATATATGTACCCGGGTTTCGTGGTGAAATTCGCCCCCGACGAGTTTTTAATCGAACTTTGGCCATTCGATAGCCTACCCAAAAAGACCCCACTCTGCCAAGGTACAGCCCCATATCTCATCTGTAAGGGTAGTTATTGAGGAAAGTAAAAAAACCAGTTTTTGGCCCATTTTCCCCATTTATTGATAGTTAAAAATTCTGAAAAAATTCTGACACATTTTGGATACTAAGCCACATATTAGGTACACATTTTCAGATTTTTCCGTTGCAAACTTTGGTTGTAAAACGCGAAAAACACGAAAAAATTGAAAAATGCAGATTTCATAGAGAAATCAAAAGAGCACACCTACAGATTTAATTTAGCAATGAGATATTATCATAAGTATCATGCTCAATTTTTTTCAAATCCCTGAGTGTGGTGCGTCATAGTTGACAAAAATAAAAACCACTTTTTTCGGCGTTTTTCATAAGTTATACCTATCTTCTCTGAATTTAAAAAATATATTATGTAATATTAAACAGTCCTACGTTCAGAGAAATATTTTCCAGACTTTAAAACTTGTGCAATACAAAAAACAAAATAATATTATGTATAGTATATTAAAATATTTCGAAGTTTCTTTCAACGGCGCTGGTTGGTGCAGCGGCTATAGTTTGCGACTGCGGAACCGATGACGACTTTTTGGACCAGGTTCGAATCCCGCCCGAACCAATTTTTTTTTTCGTTAATCAGATGTTTTTTCACTTCCTAACCATATATTTGTTGTAAAAACATTTTTTAACAATGTTTAAACTATTTTTAAATAATATTTCGGAAAAATATTTTTGGAGTACTTTAAGATTTTAAGAAAGGAGAGAATTTAACAATACTATTATTTTCTACTAAATAACGGAAGTTAATGTTATTATCGTCTTCATCCATTATTTCGGATTACTTCAAATACGAAACAGCTTGCGATAATTGATATGATTACGTGAAGAGGATCTTTTAATCAGCAACGTTACTATTCGTGTTATAAACCTGGTGTACACAAAAAAATATTGGAACACCTAAATAAAGCAATGTTCACAGCTCGACTGTCTCAGGTAAATGCCCGAAATCGAAAATACCCATCTTCAGGACTTCTTTCCTTTTCAGTTCATTTGTCGCGCTATGTAATAAACAGATACATAATCTGTTTTTAGTAATGTCCAAACTTTTGTCATGTTTTCTAGAACCCTACAAGTTTTAAGATTCTTTTCCATTCAAAGCGACGAGGGTTTCAGGGTTCTTACCTTTTAACTGAAAAGGTATCGTTGGCCAAGACTGGTTACTAATTGTTATTGAGGTATAAATAGGGCTATTTAGTCGTATACAGTCTGCTGGTATTTTCCCGAGACCAACGGTATTGTTACGAACAGAGTAGAGTTTTTGTTTGATTTATTAAAATTTCGGCATCCGCGGGCGTATCGGGTAACCCCTAGTTTAAGATTTATTGTTGTGTTTCGGGGCTCCCATTTATTGTTCAAGATTATGTTATTGCGGATCGAATTGCGTTTGTTGTATTCTTCGTAGTCTAAGTTATCAATTGTATTGCGTTAGCTATAAGTGCTGCGTTTATATTTGTGAATGATGAATGTACAAGGGGGCGCGGGGAGAGCGATGGTCTGCTGTGTTTGCGAGTCTCGTGAAGTAGGGATTCCTGCTGGCATCGCGGTTACATATGTTGGACAACCGATCGGTTGAAAGACACCCGTATAGGCCGCGAGGTAAGATCGCTGACAGCAGCGATCTAGGCCCGTTTATGGCCCAAGGAGGAGGGTGTGACCACCCTTCTGCGAATTGGGACCCCATGCACGGTAAGACCTGAGGGTCAAACCGGGGCTGGTAGGCCTGCGAAGCCAGCGGGGAGCGGTCCGCGAAAATCGCACGTAATTAACACTGAGGAGGGGTCGTCAAAGACGAGGGCCGGTGGCGGCTATCGGGGCGAAAGATATTTTTCGAGCAGTAATCTCCGAGCAGTGGATCAGACCGCATCGAACTCTCCTCGCGGCTCCTTATAACAAGGGAGAAAATAAATTCAACACCCGATACAGCGTTTTCAGTTTCTATCCTGTATTGAGAAAATAACAGGTATAGACAACGGACCATAATAGCGGTGCGCTCGACTCGCCTCTACCCTTTCTTTTCTAATTTACTGCGGCGCTCAGTGGGCTAGAATGACGATTTAGCTATTCACGCCAATTTTAACGTTATTTCAAAACTTAAAGACCACAATAAGTAGGTCGTTGGATTCGTCTTGGCGTCAGTAATAATGTTATTAAATAAAAAATAAAAACGTGGTAAAATATATAGTGATAAATAAATAATCAAGGTGTCCTCAATTTTTTATAAAAAAAAAAAGTTTTTATATTGAAATTTGTAGAAGACTGACTTCTTGTGAGATTACTTTTTGTAGGAAACATTTTTTTGTCACACCACCGGAATATCTGAAAAATCGTGTGAATAATGAGTAAGTATTGAAAACTGGCTGTTGAGGCTTTCAAACAAGAGTAATCCATAACTTTTGAATCGAGGAATTTTATTGCAATTAATGAAATGACAAAAACGTGTTATTACTGTCTTATTTAAAAAATTACAAATATTTAAACAAAAATAAGTATCATATTTTAGACAGTTACCGACTATAATCAATTAATCATACGGATTTGCGGCTTATAATTATATTTACCAATAAATAAACAAAAATCTATACAATAATTCTATTTAACAAAGATAAAATACAGGTTTCCAATATGGGAAAACTGCTGTGATGCTATGCTGCGATGTTAATGCTATGCACTCTCAAATACAAATGATTCAACTCAGCTAGCAAGAAATTCTATTGTTTATCAATGGTTGTATAATATAAAAAAATTCATAAGATAAGTTTGGGTTAGGTCTTTCCACTCTTAAGAGCCGCTGAGTGGTCGTCAATGCGTCTCATGAGCCGCGACTCGCTGCGGAATTGCGTGTCACGCGACGCTTTAAACTATCATAATTTAAAAGTTGGTTTGAGTTGGGACGTGAATGTTGCAGGATCTCTTAGAGGAAATGTTGCTGAAAATGTTCCACTTTGTTAGAACTTGAACTTTTTTAAACTTTTTAACTTATCCCTTGCCAAAGATGAAAAACTTTGACGGATCTCTTCAGTGCACAGAGTATTTTTTTTTTAAAGTTATTAACAAAAATTTTAAATTGCAAGTGCGTCGTAAACATAGACGCATATACTATCCAAAAAAATGGGCTCATAATGTTCACTAGGTATTCCAGGACAGCGTTACGAAAAAAAGGAATTTTTTCGGTGAAAAACGGTATCTGAAAAAGTTTGATCTTTGAACACTTATTGTGACGAGAGTTTTTAATACTTTTAATTAATATTATCGTTTTCGTATGTAATGGACATTGAAGAAACAATGTACTTTCGTTAAAAATCTTCACTGCGGATTTACCCAATTCCGACTCGACTCGCCTCTACCTGAAACGGGGGTACACGCGTACTTTCCCAGCTCATTGTAACGCCAATTTTTATAGCTCCATCCTTTCCAAGGGCTCATTTTAAAAGGGGAAACTTCAAGGAATATAACCATATTTTTTTCATAATTTAAATCACTCTGACCCCTCATCGAAAAAAACGTAAAAAAAGAATTTGTTTTTTTACTACATTATGAATTTGATTTTCGAGGTTGAGAAAATTATGTTGTAATAGCCCAATCCTTTCCGAATAAAACAAAAAAAATGTAGCTCAATCGGACAAACAGTTACTAATGTAAGATAAAACTTCGTACATAAGTGAGGCCCGTTTTCGCCAAAATGGGCAAAAATTGCAAATTGGGTATAGCCGGATAAGATAGTCAAAAATTCGGGTCATTCGATAGGGCACCAATAAAAACCATACTGTGCAAAATTTCAAACCTGTATCTCGATCGGGAGGGTAGTTATGGGGTAAAATCGAAAATTTTCCTAGTGTGGTGTTCGCGAAATAATCGCAGTTCTTTATGCGTTGCTTCCTGGACATCTTCTGAAAGATTTGCGATGCGTAATAGAATGCTTTCTTTCACATCAGCACCATGTATGAGCACTTTGCGGACAGTTACCGGCATATATTACTTAATACCACGGAGTAAGTTTTGGTAACAAACAAAGAAAGTAAATGATAAAGACAGTCTCTCGACTCGGATATTTCGCAAATCTTAAAATCAGAAAACGGGCAGAACCTCAGCTACAGTAGTTAAGTAACCAAGTTTATTTCACCATAACTAGAATTTATTACCGTAAAAAATGTAAAAACTATAAAAAATATAAATAGGTATAAAAGATATATAAAATAAAAAAACATAGCCAGAAGTACAAACTATAAAAAATAAGAAAACGGCGGAGGACCGACAACTGTTGTACAGTGAATTTATGGGGGGACCGGACATATTCTATACACATTGTTCATATGGCTGTGTTTCCGTTTACGTCCATGCTCAGAATTCGATGAAATTTTGAAAATAGATTCTTTTTTGACTAAAATGACGATTGCCAGAAGGATTTTTGGGGGGTGTCCCACTCGGACTCCGACCGATTGGACACGTCCCGATTGGACGCGTTCCTTTTCGACTCCGTGCCGATTGGACTCGTGCCGTTTCGACGCCGTGCCGTTTGGACGCCGTGCCGATTGGACGCCGTGGCGGCTGTATTCATGACGTTTGGACGCCGTAAATTTTATAATCATTGCTTTTCGAAGTCTACATACGGTGATATTGTATTGTGAAATATATGGGAACCTATTAAATTTGGATCTGAATTTTAATTTTTATGTGTTTCTTGAGACTCGTGCCTTTTGGACGCCGTGCCGATTGGACGCCGTGGCGGTAGGATTCATGACGTTTGGACGCCGTAAATTTTATAATCATTGCTTTTCGAAGTCTACATATGGTGATATTGTATTGTGCAATATATTATTAAATATGATTTGGAATCTATTAAATTTGGATATGAATTTTAATTTTTATGTGTTTCTTGGGACTCGTGCCGTTTCGACGCCGTGCCGATTGGACGCCGTGGCAGTTCGATTCATGACGTTTGGACGCCGTAAATTTTATAATCATTGCTTTTCGAAGTCTACATATGGTGATATTGTATTGTGAAATATATGATTAAATATGATTTGGAATCTATTAAATTTTAAATTATGATTAAGAATCTATTAATGAAAAATAATGATGTACAGCTTCGGAGGGGGGTGATTCCGAAGTCTTACTCCGGAAAGTTTATTTAAAGAGCGAGTGGAAATGACATTAGTCTGGGTTAGGTTTGGCTAGATAACAAGAAGTTGTTGTTAATCGGACGTTGTTAACCATTAAATTATGATTAAGAATCTATTAATGAAAAATTATTATGTAAAGCTTCGGAGGGGGGTGATTCCGAAGTCTTACTCCGGAAAGTTTATTTTAAGAGCGAGCGGAAATGACATTCGTCTGGGTTAGGTTTGGCTAGATAACTGAAGTTGTTAATCGGGCGTTGTTAACCATATATTTCACAATACAATATCATCATAACTAGACTTCGAAAAGCAATGATTATAAAATTTACGGCGTCCAAATGTCATGATTCCAACCCCCACGGCGTCCAAAAGGCACGAGTCTGAAGAAACACATAAAAATTAAAATTCAAATCCAAATTTAATAGGTTCCCATATATTTCACAATACAATATCACCGTATGTAGACCATATGTAGACTTCGAAAAGCAATGATTATAAAATTTACGGCGTCCAAACGTCATGAATTCAGCCGCCACGGCGTCCAATCGGCACGGCGTCCAAACGGCACGGCGTCCAAACGGCACGAGTCCAATCGGCACGGAGTCGAAAAGGAACGCGTCCAATCGGGACCGTCCAATCGGGACGTGTCCAATCGGTCGGAGTCCAAACCTAACCCAGACTAATGTCATTTCCGCTCGCTCTTAAAATAAACTTTCCGGAGTAAGACTTCGGAATCACCCCCCTCCGAAGCTTTACATAATTATTTTTCATTAATAGATTCTTAATCATAATTTAATGGTTAATAACGTCCGATTAACAACAACTTCAGTTATCTAGCCAAACCTAACCCAGACTAATGTCAGTTCCACTCGCTCTTAAAATAAACTTTCCGGAGTAAGACTTCGGAATCACCCCCCTCCGAAGCTGTACATCATTATTTTTCATTAATAGATTCTTAATCATAATTTAATGGTTAACAACGCCCGATTAACAACAATTTCAGTTATCTAGCCAAACCTAACCCAGACTAATGTCAGTTCCACTCGCTCTTAAAATAAACTTTCCGGAGTAAGACTTCGGAATCACCCCCCTCCGAAGCTGTACATCATTATTTTTCATTAATAGATTCTTAATCATAATTTAATGGTTAACAACGTCCGATTAACAACAACTTCAGTTATCTAGCCAAACCTAACCCAGACTAATGTCATTTCCACTCGCTCTTAAAATAAACTTTCTGGAGTAAGACTTCGGAATCACCCCCCCTCCGAAGCTTTACATAATTATTTTTCATTAATAGATTCTTAATCATAATTTAATGGTTAACAACGTCCGATTAACAACAACTTCTTGTTATCTAGCCAAACCTAACCCAGACTAATGTCATTTCCACTCGCTCTTTAAATAAACTTTCCGGAGTAAGACTTCGGAATCACCCCCCTCCGAAGCTGTACATCATTATTTTTCATTAATAGATTCTTAATCATAATTTAAAATTTAATAGATTCCAAATCATATTTAATCATATATTTCACAATACAATATCACCATATGTAGACTTCGAAAAGCAATGATTATAAAATTTACGGCGTCCAAACGTCATGAATCGAACTGCCACGGCGTCCAATCGGCACGGCGTCGAAACGGCACGAGTCCCAAGAAACACATAAAAATTAAAATTCATATCCAAATTTAATAGATTCCAAATCATATTTAATAATATATTGCACAATACAATATCACCATATGTAGACTTCGAAAAGCAATGATTATAAAATTTACGGCGTCCAAACGTCATGAATCCTACCGCCACGGCGTCCAATCGGCACGGCGTCCAAAAGGCACGAGTCTCAAGAAACACATAAAAATTAAAATTCAGATCCAAATTTAATAGGTTCCCATATATTTCACAATACAATATCACCGTATGTAGACTTCGAAAAGCAATGATTATAAAATTTACGGCGTCCAAACGTCATGAATACAGCCGCCACGGCGCACAGTGTGCCAAATGGGCATTTTAGCTGGACAAAAGTCACTTTCAAATCAACAAAAACTAACTGGGCCAATATAATCTAAAATAACCATGTATTAAAACCCTTGAATATTAAAACTTAAAATTGTTTCGTTATATGTTTACAGAGCGTGTAAACTTCACCTTAAAGACGAACGGTTAACCTATAAATGAATAGCCACATTTCCATGCGCGCTAGAAATAGCTAAAAACTTACTAAGGAGTATCTAAATTTCCTTTATATGACGGATATAGCATCTCAAACCATGTATTTTAACTTTGGTAATTCCAAATTATCGATAACTTTTCTCTATTTTTGTAAATAAATTGTCAAAGATGACATGTATTTTTCCACAGAAACGTCAATGTAACTCCTCTTCGTTAATGAATTATTATATGATCTCAGTCGATCTCAATGATGACTTTTCAAGTATGTAAAAGGAGAGACTTTCTACTTTATTTTTATACCAAAATTGACTTGCAAAACGTTGCAAAACGATATGAATTGTTACAAAGTTGCGTCGTTTGACGTTCACGCTCGTGACAATCACAGCTCGGGCGCGCGTTCGGAACGAAGCCGATGCCGTCGCCACTTAGCGGTTTGTTTAGTCTACTCGAAACCTATGGATTGGTCTCATTCATTGTATATATAAGGAATAAACAAGGATGATATCTCCAAGATTTCCTCTGAACTTTCTTCCTATTGTTACGTTATTTTTGGGTTCTTTTTAATTCGCGAGGAGAGGAGGGGTTTTCCTTGGAAGGAGAAAAATGTGAGAGGTGTTTTTAAATTTGGTAAAAGAAAATATAATATAATAAAATTATTTACAATTACAAATATATATATATATATATGTGTTAATTACATTGTGTGTATAACAAAAATTTATCCCGTGTCATCTTCCATGCACCGGGATAAATACTACTGTTGCTAGACCGTGACAGATGATACGCACCGATCTAGTTTTCACAGTGCTGAGGTCCGCACCTGTGAAGGGGAGTTTAGCTTCTATCTATATTTAGGATCCTCGTATTTGGAGTTTTTTCTAGATCTATTTCTAGCTTATCGCGGAAATCTTTATCTTCGAGGGGGGTTACCGTGGTAACCGCTCGTCTTCGGTCGCGTGCCCGGTCGCGTGTCCGGTCGCAGGTGTTTCTCGCGGTTTTTTAGTGACACTATGATATAATTCGTTTCTTCAGTCTCAAAGCGATCAGCGTGCAGTCTACATCTCCCTTGCGTTTTTCCTACATCTTTCAGTTTCGTTATTTTTATTGTTGTTGTTGTTGTTATTGTTGTTGTTGTTGTTGTTTTTATTGTTATTATTTTTGTTATTATTATTATATTTATTATCTACGGCCCAAGTCCTTTTATACAAATGTTTACAATAGAACATAAAAAAAAAATTATATTTTTATTAACATAATAAACTATAATATAAAGCAGATTTGTTATTTATAAATTGAAACCTTACACTAAACCAAAGAATAATTTTTTCCCGTTAGAATATGTCTGAATCTCCAAAAAACAAATAAGTAAATTATATTTACATTCTGTTTGTCCATAATTAAAAATTACGTCTTCTTTGATAATATCTACTATTTGTTAAATCATTCTGTGCTACATAGGTCCATCACTAACTTTGTTGTAATTTATATTTAATTATAAATAACTTAAAATATATTGTTTAATTAACAAAAACCAACTAACTGTGATAAGAATTTAATAATTATTCATAATTTATACAACTGTAAACATATTAATTGATAAATATAGAAAAATAGCTGATTTAGACTTTTGTCCAGCTAAAATGCCCATTTGGCACACTGTGCGGCGTCCAATCGGCACGGCGTCCAAACGGCACGGCGTCCAAACGGCACGAGTCCAATCGGCACGGAGTCGAAAAGGAACGCGTCCAATCGGGACAGTCCAATCGGGACGTGTCCAATCGGTGGGAGTCCAAGTGGGACACCCCCTTCAAAACGAGGGGCCACGGAAATCGTAATCGTGCCACTTTGTTGGTAAGATAGAGAGTGACAAAATTTTTTTTCGAGTCGCCAAAAATCCTTTTGGCAATCGTCATTTTAGTAAAAAAAGAACCTATTTTTAAAATTTCATCGAATTCTGAGCATGGACGTAAACAGAAACTTCGCCGTTCATATTATCTAATATATTTTTAACAAAACGATGCGACTTGTAGTGTCTCTTTCTTTACCATTTACTCTCTTTGTCTGTCACGAAAACTTACTCTATCGTCAATTAAAAAAAATGATATGTATGTGTGTATATATCGTATAATCAGACAAATTTTTATCAGAGAAATATTATACAAATACAGTATTCTCTCGATAATTGTCCCAACCACAGGTTCGGCCAGGGACAATTATCGTCCAGGGATACTATTCTTTGACTTGTGCCAAACGTAGAAATGGACTGGGAAGCTCGAGAGGCCTCCGTCGCCGAGAAATGTAAACATAATACGGGTCGGGTATATCGGTGTGAGACCACTACTAATCCGATGGCAAAACTTCTTTATTTTTCATAATTTTTTTATGGATCTTTCACCAGCATATTCCTGTCATTTTTCTAATGAAAATTAAACCAAATATGATATAATTCCGATTATATTTACGTGTGTAATGGACGACCCCAGTAACTTCTCATAAAAATTATATGAACGGCAATTGATGTAAATATGATGCGAATTATATCGTGTTTAGTATCATTTTAATCAGAAAAATGTCACAAATATATCGGTGAAAGTCTCATAAAAAAATAAGTAATAATAAAAAAGTTTTTTATTGGGATTACATTGTGAGGACCCGGTGGGCCTTTCAACTGTGCCGGCGACTGCGACTCTCCGCGTCACTTTCTTTCCCATGCGCTCTCTTTCCTTGCGCACGAAAGTTCTATCGTTCATTACACACGTAAATACCATCGGAATTATATCATTTTTGGTATCAATTTCATTAGAAAAATACAAAGAATATTTTGGCGAAAGTTCCATTAAAAAATAATGAAAAATAAAGAAGTTTTGTCATCGGATTAGTAGTGGTCTCCTGGTCTCACATCGATATACCCGACAGGTATCATGTTTACATTTCTTGGCGGCCGAGGCCTCTCGAGTTTTGTGGCCCCTCACGGGATATACCCCGCAGGAGTGGGGATAGTTCAGGGACAATTATCGTCCAGACTTTTGGGACATTTATCGCGAGAATACTGTATGATGGTGAAAGTCTCATAAAATATTAATTAAAAATGAAAAAGTGTTGCTTCTTCTTACCCCACTCCCCGGTACCTACCTCTCATTTACCGTAAAGTGTATCCCCGTTTCTCGCAGCTTTCCGAGCTTTTCTAGATGGTGGGGGCGCAGCGAGCCTATCATCTCTCACACCACTACCCACCCCCCATTTTCTTGAACCAATTAGTACCCTCGTGGGATATACTACAGCGGAAAATGTTCTGTGAGTGTTACCATTTTTGGGTTTTTCCAACTTGCGTGCTCGTTTTCATGTTTTGACCACGACGCGCCGTATTTGAACACTTAGCTCAGAACAGCGGAAGAGTAAGGTGAAGTGCCCTATACCTGGACAGCATGTTTTTCTATTTTAAATTTTATCACTTTAAATAAACAAAAATAATTTTTTAAGAGTTTTAACATACAGTTCAGAGTTTGTAAAGTAATTTAAAATTAAAAAATCATTGTTTAGGTTAATATCTTAATTGTATTAACAAGAATACTTCAAACCTATAGTTGGACATATTAAATCCAATCTAAGCTAGTACCTGGACAGAAGTAAAGTCTATACCTGGACAAATTCAATTTACGAGTTGATCGAGCGAACATAACCTAAAACGGTGGTTGGTTGCGCATGACGAATAGAAGATGCTTTGCGTAATATGTAGTATTCTTATCATAGATTATAGTATTGTATTATTTAACCAAATATATATTTATATCGTTAACCATCGAAGGTGCTTCTCGTTATTTACGAACCCACAACATAATTATGTCTATAACATCGAACTTCATTTAATTTTTAACAAATTACATACAAAAATATTATTCCATTAAATTCTATTCCCTATCATTTTTAGTTTTTGTTGTAATACAATCACTTCCAGAGACAATACTTCTTTTTCCATATTGTCTAATTGAGTGCATAATTTTGCTTTTTCTTCTTTAATTTCATCTTTTTTTGTATCATTAGTTGCTTTAGACCTTATTTTTTTAGATTTATCGTTGATTTGTAACTTAATATCTTTAATTTGTTGTGTAATTAGCTTTTTTCTTTCATGTAATTTTTTATTGATTTCTTGTTCTTTTTCTTTTCTAATCTTGTTTCTCTCTTTTTCCTGTTTGTTTGTGAAATGTTCTTCTTCTATAGCTTTTTTTTCTTAATAACATAATATTAATAATATTATAATATTTTTAGAATATAATTAAATTAATTAATTAAGGGATTAATTTTAATAAAAATTCTTATAATAAATTTAATTGAGTGTAATTTAAAATAGTAATTATTCTTTAAAATTAATTAAGGGATTAATTTTAATAAAAATTCTTATAATAAATCTAATTGAGTGTAATTTAAAATAGTAATGATTCTTTAAAATTAATTAATTAATAATTATTGATATAATTATTATATAATATATAATATTATAATATTTTCTTACATTACTAATAGAAAAATAATTAATTATATTGTATTGATTTTACATTGATTACCTTTAAATTTAATATTTTTTTTATTTAAATAGTTTAATATAAAATATTGAGTTGTGATTACAAAGATGTTTTTATAATAATATTTTATATTAAACTATTTAAATTTAAAAATATTAAATTTAAAGGTAATCAATGTAATTTTAAAGAATAATTACTATTTTAAATTATTTATTATTAATGTATATTAATAATAACATACGTTATTCAAGCTAATAGAAGATTAATTATACGTATATGTAGTTAAATAATTTGCAAACAATACGTTGATTTTATTCACAAACACGTGTCCGGCTTCAGGCGTAAGCATATTGCGTATATGTAAGCTTAGAGTGGGACAGCTACTGTCATGGCGTCCCAGTATGGAGTACTTATATTTGGAAACAGTCCTAATCTTGGACATCTAATATTTGGATTAATAATTATTATTTACGTTAAGTTTGATTGCCAACTTATTTTAAAATATCAGTATTATTATGCGTGATAATTATTTTTTGACTGAGGGCTTAAATTATATCTTTTTTTCTAACAAAAGTTCGAACTATAAATGCACATGATTCGCATGTAAATAGACTATTTTGTATACTGTTTTCAGATGAACTTTGAATTTATTTTTAAATTTCAATTGATGTCATAATGAAATAATATTCACATCTACTTGTAGCTAAGGCCTCAGAATATATAATATAATTATTTAATCTCTTAATTACGGATTTTACTATGAAAATTCAATTGTCCAGATTTAGGTATCACTTTTGGACTGTCCAGACTTAGGGCACTTCACCTTACACTCGTTAAACAAATCTTGGTTCGCGTTACGAGTCGATTGTTAATTCTGACCTTTCCGGTGTCAAACCCCTCCTACATTGTACATAATATATATTTAGCTTGTTTAGTTAACTATAATAATTAACAAAAAATGGAATTTCAAAATATTAAATCTCGACCTCATTATAAAAAGTGTGCGCATTCGAAGTGCAGTTTAACAACGCGCAATTCATCGGACAGTTGTACTTTTCATCGTTTTCCGGTTAATGACAATGACAGGTGTATAACGTGGCTATTTAATAGTGGTTTAGACGATTGAGAAGAAATGACCAAGTCAGAATTACAAAAAAAATATCTATGTAGTCGGCATTTTTTAAAAAGTAGTTTTCACCCGTCGGGTGTTTTGCGTAGAAATGCCGTGCCTAGAGGGCTTATTCTGGAAGATAGTGACAGCGATAGCACAGACGAGGATCTCGCGGGTGGTGATAGTGATCGTGCTGGTGACAGTGATCGTGATAATGTTAGTGATAGTGTTAGAGACAATTTTGATATTGCAGCCATTTCATCTCCTCAAGAATGCAACATAGAGGGAAATCGGTTGATGGAAATCGAACAACAATTGAGCAATGAGAAAAATAAGTGTAAGATTCTTCGTTCTCAATTACAAGCGAAGTGTAAAGCATTGAATAGGATTAAATATAAGCTTTCTTCAGGTTGTATTGATGATACATGTTTGAAGAAGGCAATCGCGAAAAAAGTTTCTGGTATTGCTTTTACTTTCATTGTTATGTTATTATTTAAACCGTTTAGAAGAGCTTTTACGCGCGATGAGCAACAGTTGTGCATGACAATGCATTATACTTCGCCGTCTTTATATGACAAAATGCGCACTCTTTTCAATTTTCATTTACCGAGTCCAATTACACTTGTTCGGTGGTTCGGGAAAAGTGATATTTGGCCTGGTATTTGCCAAAATATATTTTACGGTCTAAAAATAAAAGCTGCGCAGATGGAAGCCGCAGATCGTAATTGCATTCTTTTGTTTGATGAAATGGCAATTAAGAAATGTTTAACTTTCCACCCAACGAAACAGATAATTGAAGGTTTCGAAGACTTGGGATTTTTAGGTCGTCGTGCAGCCGTAGGTACTCAAGTCCTTGTTTTTATGCTATGGGGGCTGTTTACTAATTGGAAACAACCAATGGCTTTTTTTGTTACAAATTCGGGAATCAAGAGGGATAATTTATCCATAATTTTAAACAGCATTTTAGATGCGGTGCATGAGACCGGTTTAAAAGTTAGAGCGGTTGTTTCCGATCAGGGAAGCAGCAATTAAAGCATAGCAGACGAACGCACATCAATCGAAAAACCTTTTTTTTCAAGGAATGGCCACCAAATTTATTTTCTTTTTGATTTTTTTTACATTTGTTTAAAAGTATTCGAAATAATTTATTGAAGCATAATTTTTCAATCAATGGTTCTGTAGTTTCGTGGAACGATGTAGTTTCACTTTGGAATTTAGAAAAAAATAAGAGTACACGAGCAGCTTACAAATTATCAGAAAAGCATATAAGGCCAAATGCATTCGATAAGATGAAATGTAAGCTTGCTCTTCAAGTTTTTAGTAAAAGGGTTTCAAACAACGACTATTCAACACACGGCTAGTTTCTTTGAAACCTTGAATGATCTGTTTGACAATTTAAATAGTAGATGCGCCCGCGACCCCAACCCAAACAAATGTGCGCTTTCGCGTTTGTATAATAATGTAGAAGATAATTTGAAACTGCAATTAGATGCGATGCAGAATTGGTTTGTTGTTTCTCCGAAAGGATTAAAAGCGCCTCCTTGTTTGTTGGGGTTGCGACAATCTGTAAGTGCTACCCTGCAACTGTGGAATGATCTGCGAGAAGAAGGCGTAACATTTTTGATGACTTCGCGCCTTAATACAGATGCGCTAGAAAATTACTTCGCAGTTCTGCGGATGCAGGGTGGCACTTACAATCATAATCCTTCAGTAAAAGCGGTGCGTCTTGCTATGAGAAAACATATTCACTTACATTTACGTAGTGGTAGTTCTACTAATGGGAATTGCATGCCCGATGACGACACACCGTTAGTACTGGGGGGGAGTGATATACCGCGGGATGGTTTACCGCAATGTGAACCAGCCGCGTCGTCTTCCGGTCACGTATTTTTTGGCGAAGAATGTACTGGTGATGTCAGTATCAATACGCATGTTCAAGGGAACAATAGTATTAATGAACTGTCAACGCCAGTAAGTTCTTTAGAAGCTTGCGCCGTCGAATATTTTGCAGGGTATGTTGCTAAGAAAAGTATTGAAAAAACAGCATGTCCTACATGTTACGACGCATTTGTTTCTAAAAACAGTACCTTTTGTCGCAACGAGCAAATACTGCTATTTTTCAGCAAATACTCTATGTTCCAAGTGTAGAATTTTCAAATATATTTCAAATCATTAATGACAGTTTTGATAATCATTATCCGAAATTACGCAGCGAAACATTCATCCTGGATAAATTGTTTTCGATTATTTCCCACTCTGTGCATCAGAAATATCCAGAATGGTTTAACCACGATGAATGTGCTGTACATCGTAAAAGTATGGTATATTTTACATTAATAGTTAAAATCCATAAAGATACAGTATGGCTCGGGCAACAATTGAGATTTTCAGGTGCACGTATGACCAATAATAATTCTAGATTATCGCATTTACAGAATGTTTAAACAGTTTCGCTTCTTTTAGCAATTACTCTAATTGTTTATGTATACTTTTTTGGTATTTTGCATGATGTATTGTATTTCGTATTTTTTATTGTATTTGTATTGTATTTTTTATATAGCGAAGATGTAAATATATACGTATATATGTATATATATGTACAATCATTTGAATATGAGTATTTTCAATGTTCTATTTTTCTATATAAGTTTTTTCCATTTTTTAACAGCATGTGATTTTCTTGAATTGTTTGCTTTGTGAACATTCAACATACTCTGGGATGGTAAAGACCTTCTTTCACGCCTTCACGTGGCCCATCCTGTTAACACTATTGCTTTAATATATGTAATATGTTAAAAGATTAAATGATTGAATTAGAAAAGTAATAGTGGAACTAAGCTGAAAGACTGGTACGTATTTTAAGGTATAGTAATTATATATTCATAAAAGAATTTTAATTTGTAGAACCCCTCTTTTTTTGTAATAATAACCAACTTTTAAATATTATATCTAATTTAAAGCACTAAATAAAAGTTAAATAAGTAGAGAAAATTATTTAAAATTAGTTGTCAAATTTGCTAATATGATGTGAAGTGTAAATGTGGCGCGAGTTGGAATGAGTGAACATATGCATTATGTGTGTGAAAAGTATAAAAGCAAACGGCAACGACTAAATAGTTAGTAGTTAATTTTTTTCTAAACGCAGTTCTCTTTATAATTCGATCGAGCTCTAACTTTGCACAGATTTTGTTTTAATTATTTGGAATAACTCTGTGGGATGCCATATAAAAGAAATTTTAACAATAATTTTTTACAAGAGTATGTATACTGTCACGTCGCCTAATTTCTACGCGTCCGTCGGAAGGACGGAAGCCTGCGACTCCGGGTATTTACGGGCGAAACGCCGGGCCACGGTCGGCCGCACGATACGTGGTCCACCCGGGACAAAAGGTATCTCGCAGATTCGGATTTGTCACGAAAGAAGCCGTTAATGGAATCTACTTTCGGGCGCCAGACACTCGGCAGTGTCACGCAAATTGCGCGATAACGGCACGAGGCGCGAACGAACTTTCCGAAACTGCGAGAACCACACGATATTCTGGATGGCTCTAGGATGGGCTCAGGATTCTACGTGGGCGGAGTACGGAGCATTTCGTAACAATTTATTTGTCCGATGGACACGACAGGGCTGCCGGTGACAGCCGGCAGCTGAGATTTACAAGCCGGCGCGTTCACGATAATTACGCGACAGATATTCGGTCGCACGCGCTATTCTCCTTCGATCGCGTCGAACCCGGCAGTTGTACAAGATGGAGACGCTACTTTACAAGGCGCTTTTGGCGCGGAATAACTGCCGAATTCCGATGGAATACGCGGTATAATTGCTGGATCGCTCGAGCTTCGCCGTTGGACACGATACGGACCGTTGCGACGTCACACCGGGGAACGTCTCGAAGATAGCGTATAATTAATTCGGAAAATCGGCAACGATACGGCCCCCCCGCGAGTTCGCGCCCTCGTGCCTCGCGTTACCAACCGGCTCGCACGTTAACCGATCGACGACCGTTCTTCCGTCCACAACCTATGTCCGACCACGCGGCACGGAAACGGCGTCGTAATTTCGCGACGCGAATAAGGACCTCGCGAAACGTTACCGAGCCAACACGAAATAATTGTTAAATTACGATAATCAGGAAGCCTGACTGGCGCTTACCAACGGCAACGAAGCGGCGGCGGCTGTTGGACGGCACTCGTCCTTCGTCGTCCCTCTATTTGGCACGCACTTTTACTATCGGTATTGCTCTAATATTACTGCGCTTTAACACGGCCAACGACCCAGTGGCCAGTGATGCCAGAATCGTGGACCGTGGGCTTTTTCCCCTCCGCTCGCTGAGCCGACTCGACCCCCCACTCTGACGCACCGTTGTCGCCACGTTGCTTCTACTGCGCACGCGCTACACACGAACGTATCTCTAGTCTGTCCGTGTGAGTGCCTGTTCGTTTGCTATCGCTACACGCGACGACGGTGCGTCAGAGTGGGGGGTCGAGTCGGCTCAGCGAGCGGAGGGGAAAAAGCTCACGGTCCACGATTCTGGCATCACTGCCAGTGGCCCACTTTCGGCAGGCTCGGTAACGCGGAAGCGAGGCGTCCCCCTACTCCCTACCCTATTTCTCCCGTTTGAGACTCGCGGCCTATCGCGCGATATCTCCTAGTAGGATCGCATCCTGTCGCGCGAGGTCCCTGGCTCGCGGATTCTAATAATCGCCTTCGCCGCTTGTCCGATTGTCGCGGCGACGGCTCGTAAAGAGTAGAGTCCTAGCCGCTCCGGTCGTGGACACCTTCTTTTCCGGGCGAGGCAGCGACGGGGTCGAGGAGGTGTTCGTCTCGTGTCCACTGTCCCTTGTCGGTGCCTCCAGGTCTGTTTCGAGCGTTGTCCGAATTACCGTTGCCGCTGGTTCAAGGCAATAACGCTCTTGTTCGTAATTATTAGAAAAGGTCAGTGTTCTGACCGTACTAGTCCACAGTTATACTAAACCAAGTTCGAACGTTTAAAAATACAAGTCCAAAGTTCTGGTCTATGCTGTATGTTTCAATGTTCAGAAAATACTTATGCTCGCGGTTCAAAGTCGTTGCGATACAATACGTTCGAATGGTCTTACTGTTCTGATCCTAGTTTTCCTGCAAATCCCTACCGTGACTAGGAAAACGATATTTTCCCTGGTAGGGATAGACAGGGAACCAATCACCAGTTCGGGGCGTAATCCCAAAATTGTGCAACGCCTACAGATTCTGAGAATACATTTTCTCACGAAAGTCTCGTAAGACGCTGCACAAGGATCCTTTGTTTAAGGACCTTTCCCCGAAACTGGTGTCGCCTTTCCGCTGAGTGTGGGTCTGTGATGCGTCAATCGTCATTGAGTGGAGTACGGCTGGTCCGTTTCCCGATTCGAAACGAGACACTTAACTTTCAGCCGTACCCAAGTCCGTAACTAATTCTAAGGGCCAAGCATGCCAATAAACAACTAAAAAATGACGGTGTTCCACTCGATCGCAGCACGGACCCAGACACAATGTCTAGACAATTCTAGACAAGGTCCGTCGACCCGGGCTCGGTACTTCCTCCGATGTCTCGGCACGAAATCCCTCCGGAGCCAGTTCCGATAAAGCCTCGTACGGCGAGAAATAAGGGCCGGGCTCCCCTGCAGCCCGGTTTCGGTCCTGTGAAATTCGCGTCACCCAAGTGGCGCGACGCTCAAAACGCGTTAATACTCGCCCTTGGCAAATCGGCATGCCCCGGGAGAGCGCTCGCAAACGGCCGTTCGCATCGGCACTGCTAGAGGGCGGCCCGGCCTCTCTTTTTAGGGATCGAGGGACGTTGGCAAAACTTGCCACGTCACAATACATATATGTAGATAAATAGTATGTATCAATATATTATTTCTTTCCTTCATACTGTCTCTACTTTCTGAATCCTACATATATTTACTTTATCTAATAAATATATATTTAATACATAAAATGGTACTATTTATTTCATCCCCTGTTTCATATTAGGTATTATCTCATATTATCTTTTAATTGCAGACAACTAATAAAAATGTAATTGCTAGTTTCATAAAAGAATACAGTCATTATTGTTTCAAAACTGATAAAAATAATGGTAAAAGATCAACTATATAAATCTGAACTCCTGTGTGCTTTTGCGATATAATGTCAAGTCAGATCAATAATAGACAGAATTTTATACATATTTATTACACATTTAATTATTGTTTATAATTAATGTAAATTCTTGCATAACTTATGAAAATATTTGAAAAAGGACTAATAATTAATTGTATATTTAATATTAACGCATATAATAACAGACACGCTGCAACTTGTAACGAAACCAACTTAACGGTAACAACTTGTCCTTAAAATTTTTTGTTAACTGATCTTCTCAATATTTTTCCGTCCTTTTGAAAATTATGTATTTTATAGCAGAAGGTTCAAAGAAACCAACAACACTTTATATGAATAAATTTTAAGAAAAAAATAGCGTTAAATAGGTATTCAATTTTCAACAACAATAATTATTTTGTTTGCTATCAATAAATAACAGTTTATTTATATAAATCGAAAAAGCATTTATTCAGCTTTAAAATGATTATAGAAACAGAAAGCATTATATTTAAACAGAGATGAAATATTCAGGTGGAATTAATCATGTATTGACTGACTCGACTCGTTTCGTTTACTTTTCCAGAATTGTGACTGTAGCCTGGAAAATAGCAGAAATACGCGCTGTGCATTACACGGCAGTAACAGTAAATTGGCAACCATGCGACAAATATTTTCGGATGTGATTTGGCAACTGCGCATTCGATATCTGAAAGTCGATATAATTCCTAAACTCACCACTCTAAATCGTAGAGGGCATACCAAATCCTCTGGTTTTTTGAACAGTCGGTATTTCAGAACATGAGACACGAAGCCCCATAAGATGATAGGTCTATTCTATGTATATCTCGTCGGTGGTTACAGTCACAATTCTGGAATTATTTGTTGGTATACTGGCAGATAAAGTAAGGTTACAATTCTGTAGTAGGATATCTGTTTGAATTTACCGCCAAATTTGGATTTGGCCAATAGATCGATCGACAATCCGTTACATAATTTCCAAATGTCTCCACGTTTTCTCACTCCCATGTATACTGTCCGAGTAGCAACATGGTGGTCATTAAAATGTTTTTAAATTTTAAGTAAAAATTACCCTGCGACACTAAGCAAGTGAGTAAGGTTTTCTTTAATTTTCTTCTTTGGTTATTTTTCCGATGTTGTTTTCACAATGTATGTATTGTATTATTCATTGTTATTTTACAGACGCAATGCTATTGTAATTCTCTTGATAATGATCTAAATGAAGATCGAAACGTTGAGAAACGATATTGTGTTAATTTGCAAATAGTGTTTAGTAATAATTGATCGAACCAATGCGCCGAAAACATTTAAATTTTGCAATATAATATAATATATGTATGACCAGAGTTAACCCTGTTTTCTCTCTCATATCCACAGCGTGTTTACAAAGAAAAATTAACAAACGCCGCGCCGAGTAGTCTTACGTCAGGGATGGGCACGGGTGGGGCCCCCCAAACGCCTGCTTCTCCCACCAACCTCTCTTCCATGCAACGCGCGCCTTCATCGCTCTCGCGGCCGCGAGGACGCGAGACATGCGCACTGCGCACTGCTCGCTACGGGCGAAGCGCATTCTTTCTCCATGGAAACGGTGGATGCTGGTGGGAGGCAGTGGGCGCTGTGGTAGGGACGCTCTTGCCTCAATTGAGACAAAAATGCGCATCCCTGTCTTACGTTGTCACGGTTCAAAATGTCGAAATCTATAACATATTTAAATTTCATCAAAATCGGAGTATAGTGACCTGTTCGCAATAATTACCAAACAAATATTACAATACATAGACAAATATAATAGACATAATATAAAACAAATAAATAAATAATTATTGTAATACATAACAAATATTGATAGGGATGCAAAAACAATTAACTAGATGAAAGCCGGTGGAGGAAGTATTGTCCTTTAGGCAGGCAGCGATGACAGCGATGATTCTGCAAATAGGAAAATGCATTTCTTTATTCAATTTGAAAGGGTTTTTTTACTCTATTTAAATCTGTTTAATAAATAATACAGATTATTTATATATTTAAACAATTTTATGTGCCTATAAAATTCTGTTTATAAAAAAGATGTTTATTAAAAGCATTGTTCGTGAAAAAGTATAAATTGTTCCAAAAATTGTATTTGTTTAAACAATTTTTCTTGCAAGATTCGTTTAAAAAATATTTGTTTCAAATTTAATTCGTTTCAAAACGATCGTTACAAAATTTAACATTTTTAAAAACTGTACTTGTTTCAAGTTTACATAGATTGTATAGTCAGGAAAAATATATTTGATTGAATGGTAAATGATTAATTAAACTTATATTAGCGGATCTCGATCATTTCCATCGTTGATTCAGCTTCTCCTTACTCGCGTTTCAGATACTCGGTCCACCGAAACGCGAGCTTTCGAAACTTGATGTTTTCAACGTTTTAGCAAGGCCAATAACGAAAGTTCAAAAGACGTGTTTGGTGAGCTCGTATAAATTATATGCACTCTGAAAATTTCATTGAAATTGATTAATTGGTTTAGGAGTTATAAAAGATCAGAAATCGTGATGCGGCCGAAAATCATGGAATATTGCAATTTTTATTCGAAGACTTGGAATAAATCCGCCATGCACAGTCCAAATCCTATCGAGTTTAGTATTTTCTTAATCGGCTGAACGCCACTAAGTAGCTAGCGTCACTTCCGTGAAAGAATTATGAAAAATAAACAAGGGCTGCAATTCACTTCTTAGTGAATTCTCGGGCCTCGATACGTGTTTATTGGAGCCTCGAGCAGGTCAAAATTATTCGAAGTCTCCGATTAATAAATGAGAATAATAGATAAAAATTTTATGCGACGTTTTGAATAAATTCGCTTCGAATGAAAATTTATCTATTATTCGGCGAATAAAAAATTATTTAAATAACGAGTCGAATAAAAGATACTCGACCGTTATAATTAAATGAAAAACGTGTAAACCTCATATGTAAAACTACCAATTTTGAAGATGTCAAAGAATTCTTTGAGATGCGTTCATATTTCACTGAACACTGCAACATATGCAAATTCGAACAAAATTCGAAACGGCAGTTCTATTTTGCATAGAATGATCTCCTTCGTTGTCCAAAGGCTGGGGGTTTGAGCGGACAACGAGCGTGCCCCAACATGCTTTTTGATTTAAGACTGCGTCTAGATATCGCGCCGACCGCGCCGAGCGAGACTTCAATAGAAAGCCGAACATCGAAAAGGAAAGAATGAAATACGGATCACGTGACCGAAGCGTGCCGCCGTCGCCGGCACAGTTTAAAGGTCCGCGTGTACTCACTGTACATAATGCCAATTAAAAATGCTTTATTTTTCATTATTTTTTTATGGGACTTTCACTGGCATGTTTCTGTCATTTTTCGAAAATGAATTAATAAAAATGCAAAACTAGCCGTCGTCATGCTTTAACGGAGGCATCTTGTACGCAGAGGCCAAATTCATGTCAAATCATAGGCGCTGGACAACGATCGTGCCCACAGCGCAGGTCGCGCTGTGCTCCTACGGGTTGTAACTCCGTTAAGGGTGCGTGGTAGCCAATGTGGGGGCATTTGGTGCCTCTATCGGCGTAGAGGTGAACTAAAAATAAACTAGGACAAGGATAGAGATATCTTTGTCTCTCCTACAGAGCTGTGACAGAGAGGGAGTCTGTCACTCGCAGGAGAGACAAAGACAGAGTAACCTGGAGTAACCGCTTGATTTTTCGATGAAGCCCAACCAATTTTTTGAAGCGAAAAAGCTATATTTTCCAATAATTTTTGTGTTGAAAAATTCTTTGTTCTATTTCGGGTAACCGTACAGAGCCCTTTTTTGGAAAAAGTGTACAGAAAAAAATTTCTTCTATAAAAACGTACACTTTTATTATTTATAAAGTTTCAAGAGCCAAATTGCAAAAAAGGGCTCTGTACGGTTACCCGAAATAGAACAAAGAATATTTAAAAAAAAGAAACGTGAGAAAATATTGCTTCTTCGCTTCAAAAAATTGGTTGGGCTTCATCGAAAAATCAAGCCTCGCGGTTACTCTGTCTTTGTCTCTCCTGTGAGTGACATATCTCCCTCTCTGTCTCAGCTTTGTAGGAGAGACAAGGATGTCGCACAAAGTTATGAAGTACATAGAATGACATAGAACCTACGCCGATAGAGTCACCAGACTGGCTACCACGCACCCTTAACGGAGTTACAACCCGTAGGAGCACAGCGCGACCTGCGCTGTGGGCACGATCGTTGTCCAGCGCCTATGATTTGACATGAATTTGGCCTCTGCGTACAAGATGCCTCCGTTAAAGCATGACGACGGCTAGTTTTGCATTTTTATTAATTCATTTTCGATTCAATTAGACTTTAGTGAAACGGCTAGTTAAATGACAAAGAAAAGCATTCGCAGTCAAAAACAGTCAACTGTTTGGCTTTAGAAAACTCCGTAACAAATTTTAAACGACTAATTATACATAATCAAAAAAGAATAAGAAAAATAATCACTAGAAACTTATTAATAAAAGTGTTAGCATCTATGTCCTACAGTACTCCATACCGTCAATGAAACCAGTAAATACAGTTCAAATTATATCGTGTTTGGTGTCATTCTAATCAGAAAAATGCCAGAAATAAGGTAGTGAAAGTCCCATAAATTTCTCGCAGGCCTAATTCTCTCGGTTGTTTTTTTTTCCAGGTCTCGTGTGGGCCTCTCTCAAGGTTTACGGCCAGGCCCTGACGAACCTTTCCTTTTTACGACATCCTTTCCAGGTAGCTCTTTTCCGCTCTTTCCATTTTATAGCATCCTTTCGCGAGTGGTTCTTACTTTCCTCTTCTTACTTTTCTCTCCTTACTTTCCTCTCCTTACATCCCTCTCTTCTGTGGAGTTTCCCTGAACGTAGCCACTCAGTTACAGACAGTCGCTAGTCGTGGTGACAACGTTGGTCCTATGTCGTATACAGAATTTTAATAAAGTAAATTGTGTTGAGGAATTGTATCGCTGAGTCCCATTTATTTACTGAAAAACCTCCAAAGTAGATTAACGATCATGGAAGTGTGGGTACTTGAAAATAATTAAAAATTAAAACAATTATAAGAAACTGTGATTGAGATCATCGTAAGCAGAAAAATTCAAAGATTCATATCTTTACATCTTTCAATGCCCACATATAGCTGTTTTATGCTTCAACCGATTTCGATGAAATTTTGTGCATGTATACAGGCTGAGTCTCATAACATGACGATTTTAAATAACTCGTAAATTATTTGTTGTACGAGAAAAATGTTCAAACAAATGTTGCATCGTTCCTAGAGGGACATATAGTGCTTCAATCAGATTTTTGTTACTTTGATTTTTTATCAAGGTATGAAGGTCACCTTCGGTTTTTAAATAGAATATGTATATACATACAGGGTGTTAGAAAAGTCTGGCAACGGTCGAATATCTCAAAAAAAATCATTTTAGAGAAAAATGGTTCAGACATGTATTTATGGTTTCGCAAGAGCTATTAGGTGGTGCCATTGGTTTGACCTTGAAGAGTCATTTGAAGGTCACGAGAAGGTCACCTCAATTTTTTTAAATGGCACCCCTTATTTTTTATTACATATTCTTGTAGCTGATCTCAAGAGCTTTTCAAAACACTATAATAAAATGAGATGTACCACGTGGAGGTTGCACGGTCGGATTTACATCTCTTGTGTGTGTGTGTGTGGTCCTCTAGACAGTCTAGACCACCAGATTTATCTCCATTGGACTACTTTTTATGGGGGTATGTTAAAAACAATGTATACGTAACGAAACCTACTTATTTGGCAGACCTTAGGCAACGCATATTGCACCAAGTAAATCTTATTTCACCAGAAATGAGACGAAACGTTTTAAATGAATTTTATCTACGATTAGGTCATTGTCAAGCAGCAGACGGAAGACAATTTGAACATTTAATTCAGTAAAAACCCGTTTACACACACGCACACACAAGAGATGTAAATCCGACCACCACGTGGTACATCTCGGTTAACGCTAATGCCGGCGGTATTGTACCTTTGAAACCTTATAACTCGAAAAATAATTAATGAAAAAACATTTTATTATAGTGTTTTGGAAAGCTCTTGACATCAGCTACAAGAATATGTAATAAAAAATAGGGGGTGCCATTTAAAAAAATTGAGGTGATCTTCACGTGACCTTCAAATGACTCTTCAAGGTCAAACCAATGGCACCACCTAATAGCTCTTGCGAAACCATAAATACATGTCTGAACCATTTTTCTCTAAAATGCTTTTTTTGAGATATTCGACCGTTGCCAGACTTTTCTAACACCCTGTATGTACTTACCATATTGAAGTTGAGGGATAACAGTTCGAGCACCCATCAGCTCTCAGGTAGTAGGTACAAATGGAAAATTATATCGACAATATCTCGTTAACTATTAGATTTGTGATATATGAAGGTCAATACTTTTTTACGCAGAATAATGTGCTTCATCCGAGTTCGAGAAAAAATATTGGGCATTCCATTTAAAAAACTGAAAGTGACCTTAATACTTTGATAAAAAATCAAAGCAATAAAAATAAGATTGCAGTCCCCTAGGAACGATGCAACATTTGTTTGAACATTTTTTTCGTACAACAAACAACTTACGAGTTATTTGAGATCATGTTATGAGACTCACCCTGTATAACTTACTTGATTCTTTAGAAGGCATATCTTAAATTTTCATTATAGGCACAGATAAAAAAGTTAAAAATCGCAACCTGCACATTTATCTTCGAAATTCCATGCAATAGTAATTTAAAAAAAAATTTTCTTATACATTATCTATTAAAATGCCTTTTCCAACATCTTAAAAAAATCCATTTTTCGTAAATCCATCCCAATATGTCCACCATGGAGGTGGAAGAAAGGTCAAAGAGTCACTGCACACGGTGTGCGGGTTGACGGGAAAACCCCAAGATGAATAGCTGCAGCTCTCAACTGACCGTGGAGGTCAAACAAAGAAGTTTGTCATCGAATTAGTTGTTTACACTTCTCGGCGTTCGACAAAACTCAAAGAATAGTATCCCTGGCGTATAAATGACCCTCGGCAGACCCGTGTTCTGTGGTATCTCTTCTACCTCGTTCAGTAATTAAAAAACCATTGACTCCACAGAGATTCACTTTGTCAGCGGCAAACTCTACATCTATTCCGACCTATGGTCTTCAGATGGTTGAGCTTAACCTAGTTCTACGCAGATCTCGGAGAGGGGGCGGGAGGCCGACCCCCTCTCCGCGAGGAGATTGGCCTCTAGGGGACGAGCCCCTAGAGGACGGCGGCCCCCGGTGAGGGGTCGCAGGCGTGACGGCGATGGTGGGACTAGATAGTTATACTACTCCCACCACCGCCACTGGGGATTGCTTTAGCAGTTCCCTGTGGGGGCTGGCTGGCGGGTGGGATGGGTGCCTGTTTGCACCCTGCCCGCTCGCTCAGTCGGCTTCACCCCCTTGTTTAGGGATGTATTGAGGGGTGGGATTGGGGTTGGGGGGGGGGGGGGGCGCTCGCTCCCCTCCCCACTTCTTCTTCTTCTTCTTCTTCTCTCTATTTTCCTTTTAGCGCGTGCAGAGACCTCCTCCCTCGGCTGGGTGGGGTCCCTTCGGGCTCGCCCCCCCCCCCTCTGGGCGAGGAAGGGGGTCCGGGGGTCGCGGACGTCCACAGCTGGGACTCTGGTCGTTCAGCCGAGCTACCCTTGGGATGGGAGGCGCTGTGTGGGTGGCCTGCACAGCGTCCTACTAGAGGTTTAGGTTTGTTGGGGGGAGCTTCTCTCCTCCCCCCCCCGGGATGGGGCATTTATGCCAAGAGATGGGGGTGGTCGGTGGCATTCGTTCACGAGATTCCGACCACCCCCAATTAGCTCAGGGAGGCCACCATGGGGTCGTTAGTGGGTATGCCCCGAACCGGCGGACGCCCTTCGGGCGCTTCCCGCTCTCTTCCCCCCCCAGGGGGGGCGGGGTATGCGTAATGCATTTTTCTCCACGTAAAATAAAAAAAAGGTCTACGCAGATCTATTAAATGGCCTTTCATAATTGCGGGGGTGGCCTCCGCCATCATTGGAGCGGATCTACTAGCCCATTATGGTCTTCTGGTAGATGTCAGACGTCGCCGCATCATGGACCCGTTAACCACTTTAAATTCGGAAGGAGACATCGCACTGGCCTGTGTACTGTTGAGTGTTGACAAGAAGATCCCTGGCAGGAATGTGGTGACATAGGTAAGAATGCACACCCGATTGGTTGGCTTGGAAGGGGCGCGGCTAGGCTCACACGCAATTTCGGCTAGACCGTTCTATTGGCCGAAGCAGTCACACACACTACTCGAGTAAATACGGGACTCCTACTATTATGCGTCGTGTGACGTAAGCAGTCGAAACGGCGTGATCACGCGGCGACTACGGGAGCGTTAGAGGTGGGGATGGGCGGAGCTAGCTGGAGTCCCCTCTTGCCTCTGTGCCCCCCGGGGATCTTCTTGTCAGCACTCAACAGTACATTCAGTCTCATTAGTAGAGAGTGGAATTTCCCCAGATTTTGCCCCCCGTGAAAGAATCTCAAAATTGATTACAGAGTATAGTGATCTGACCATTTTCAACAGTGCAACCGCACAATTAAAAAATCCGTTGGTACAACATCGCATTCATACTGAAGGACCTCCGGTGTTCGAACGTCCTCGCAGGCTTTCTGGAGAATTGTTGGTAGCTGCTAAAACACAATATGATAAGCTACTTGATGGAGGCATTATTAGACCATCATCCAGTCAATGGGCCAGTCCTCTGCATATGGTTAAAAAATCTAATGGGACATGGCGTCCCACAGGAGACTATCGTCGTTTAAATGCAATTACCATTCCTGACCGTTATCCACTACCAGTCATCGAAGATCTTCTCCAAGACGGTCATGGTTCTGCAATCTTCACCACCATTGTCTTACAAAAGGCTTATCATCAGGTTCCGGTTGCGTCTGAGGATATTGCCAAAACGGATATTACCACTTGTTTCGGAGAAGAAAGGGTAGAGACGAGCGATTCACAGGAAGAAAAAAACGTCACTTTATTTTCCCGATTCGAGAACGTCGACTTTAACGGTCTTTATAATATTCGATGTAAATACACCGCACAATAAACGAATTATGTAGAACCAAATATACAAAGTTATTTCCAGAATAATTCCGGAACCGGAGATTTGTACAGAGATAATCTCTACTTTAAAACCGGTCAAGAAGACGCGCGATTTTGCGATAGAGCGAGAGTAAAGAGCGAGATGAACGTATGCTAAGCGATCACTTGCGAGATTGCGAGCGAGGCGAGAGCGATAGAACAGCTGGCCGTCCGTTGCCACCGCCGAATGCGTGATTGGTGGATCGATCGCGGGATCCGCCAATCGGATTTTCGCTCCGTATGAGCGACAGTCGATCGTAATCGATCTTCGACGGTGGCCCATGACGCGCCGAGCGGCCGATCGATTCTCGATCTCGCTTTCATTCACCAACCCGACCAACCGCGTGGCGGCGATCCGGGTCGATACTTTGCCGCCGTCGATACACGCAGCCAATCCTAAACACCACTCCTTTTGGCATGTTTGAATATTTCGGTATGCCCTTTGGTCTACGGAATGCAGCACAAACCTTTCAACGCTTCATGGATTCATTATTTCGTAACATGCCATTTGTTCGTTGTTATCTTCATGATCTTTTTGATATGTCCAGGTCAATTGAGGAACATATAGGTACGTCATCTCCGACTGGTATTTGAGGTGTTACGAGAGTCTAAACTGTCAATTAATCTTCAAAAATGTGTTTTTGCTCAGTCTGAGGTTATATATTTGGGCTATTCTGTTTCCAAAGAAGGTTATCATGCTCCTCCTACGCAGATTAAGGCCATTGAAGATTATCCCAAACCAGAGACGAATGCTCAACTACAACGTTTTCTAGGGATGATAAATTATTATAGACGCTGTATTCCAGGTGCCGCAGCCATTCAAGCACTACTTAATGATCTTCTCAAACGAACTACCAAATGCTCCATGAAACTGTTGGTTTGGACATCGGATGCGGATCAAGCATTTCTGAAATGTAAAAAGAACATTGTTAAGGCGGTCAGCCCTGCTTTTCTGAATCATGATGCACCACTCACGCTTATCACAGACGCCTCCAATACAGCCATCGGTGCAGTTCTTGAACAGTGGGAAGAGAGTGTTTGGAAGCCTGTAGGTTTCTTTTCGCGTAAACTAAGCGAAATTGAACAAAAATATGCTACTTATGATCGAGAACTTCTAGCTGTTTTTGCAGCAATCAAATTCTTTAGACGAATTCTAGAAGGTAGGCCTTTTACTGTGAAGACGGATCATAAACCACTAATTTTTTCAGAGTTTCAACGTTCTGATAAAGCATCTCCAAGACAACAAAGACAGTTAGACTACATATTGCAGTTCAATATGAAAATGATTCACGTTAAAGGCGAAGAGAATGTTGTTGCTGACGCTCTATCTCGCACATCTGCCATTGATATGCAGACATTTTTAGATGGTATTACCATCAGTGAAGCTCAGTCTACAGACAAGGAACTTCTTCATCTACAAGAAAATCCAGTTCTGAATTTTAGACAGCTAATTTGGGTTGGTCAAGAAATTTTCTGTGAGGTATCTACCGGTACTTTAAAACCTTATTTACCAGTAGCTTTCAGACGTACGGCCTTCAATGTTATACATGGTCTCTCGCATCCAAGTGGAAAAGCAACAAGCCGCATGATGGGGCAAAAATTCTTTTGGCCTAGATTAAAAAAAGATGCACTCCTATAGGATCGCACGTGTGAAGCGTGTCAACTTGCTAAAGTCAATCGTCATAATCGAGCTGCTCTTGGAAACTTCTCCACACCAGATGGACGATTCGACCATATTCATATGGATATCATCAAGTTACCACTAGTGCGAGAGATGCAATATTGTCTCACCATCATTGATCGTTACACTCGTTGGCCTGTAGCAGTACCCATAAAAAATATAGATGCTGAAACGGTTGCCAGAGCTTTCTTTGACAACTGCATTGCCAATTTTGGATCTCCACTAACAATCTCAACAGATCAAGGAAGACAGTTTGAATAAGCCCTTTTCTCTGTACTGGCTCATTTACTCGGCTCAAAACATATTCATACCACTCCATATCATCCACAATCCAATGGCATGGTGGAAAGATTTCATCGATCTCTCAAAGCTACTTTGATGTGCAGTCCTGAGACTCCGTGGCCTGACATTCTTTCAACAGTATTGCTTGGCTTACGAAATACTTTCAAAGAAGATTTACAGGCATCATCAGCTGAAATGCTTTTCGGAAACAATCTTCGAATTCCTGGAAAATTCTTTGTACAGGGAGATGTTTTCATTGAACCTCCTCTTTTTGTCTCTAGGCAACGAGGGCTCATGAGAGAAATTAAACCTGTATCTGCATCCAAACACTGCAATGTTCGTCCCTTTATACATAATAAATTAGAAACCTGTTCCCATGTTTTCAAGAGGGTGGATTCTATTCGGAAACCTCTGGATCCTCCGTACACTGGACCTCATGAAGTTGTTAAAAGAATTGATGACAAAACTTATGTGATTCGTTTCAGAGGGATAGAAAAGACGGTGTCAACAGATTGCCTCAAACCAGCCTTTCTAGAGTCGGGTGATACATCAAAACATCGATCTCTGTCTGAAGAATCTTCGTCGAAGCTTACACCTTTAGCCGGTACAACATCGCTTTCCTCTTCGCCACCTGAACCAGTGTTTCATCGCCAGTTGTCTGATGTATCATCGCAGAGATCTTCACTTTTAACTTCCACAACCCAGCATCCCTTGTCTTCACAACAAACCTCTGGGGGTGGAGTAGTTGTGGTGCTAAAGAATCAAGACGTTTCTTCCGCTCACCACCCCGGCGCTTCCGGCGTTTCGAGGAGGAAGCAAATTTTACATTCGCGACCGCTCTTGTCTATTTACTAAAAGTTAAATTATTAACATTTTTATGTGGGCCTATATTGAAAATTTAAAAAATATGTTTTGTAGATCTGTGTCAATTAAACATATTCTGAAAATTTCGTCAAAATCGGTCGACGTTGCAATCAGCTACAAATGTATAAAGATGGTAAAAATTGCAGATTTTCACGATTTTTGGCCTCTAACTGCAATAAATCTAAGGATTCCTACATCATTCAATGCCTGTCGTTTTTTCCCGTATTTTTTAAATTTTCAATATAGGCCCACATAAAAAAGTTAATAATTTAACTTTTAGCATTTTTTCAACAATTCCGTTCAATTGCAATTTCTGAAAAAATTTCTTTTCACATCCTGTAGTAAACTAATTGCTCTAGCTTCCCAAAAAAGTTCAAATCGTATAGGACAATATTAAAATAGTTATCGTCTTTTTTAGAGCGGTCTTAAACTTTTGTCCGCTACTGTATCCCTAGTAGCATTTATGGTTGGCGTTTTGTTGGGCCTACGTTGGCGGTATCGGTTGGCAAACCGTTAGAAATGTCGCTTTTTTTTGCGTTGGGCCAACGGTCAGTGCCAATGTAGGGCCAACGCAGAGCCAACGTGGAGCCAACGTAGAGCCAACGTCACTATAATACGAATGGCGAACTGGGCCCGCTAACATATTATTCTGATCTTCTCCTTTATGGTTGTTTTCACAGTACATGATAAATAATATATAAACAATGTATTTCCACGGTAAAAATTCGAAAAAAAAGGAAAAAACTAATTCTAGCCATGTCGGGACTTGAACCCGGACCACCTGCGTATTAAGCTAATGCCCTACCGCCGAATCTATAGAGACGTCTTGAACATTGATGCTATAATCTGGGCTACTAGATATGTCAAAAAATTTAAATCATAATCTAAACGAATCTAAAAACGCGGCGTCCCATTCTCAAGAAATCCGAAAGGGTTTTCTTATACTATGTGAGCAGTATTCCTGGCCTTTCCCTTGGAAAATGGAAAAATTAAATAAATAAATAAATTCCAAGGCTGCATACAATAAAACATTGGTGGATCACGCAAAAATAATAAATTGTGAGTATATTCAGAAATATGAAAAAAAAATCAATTTGGAATATAACATGTTTTTAGTTGCAGCAACGTCTGTTAGACGAAATACGTAAATGTTGGCAGATTTTCGCCAATGTAGTATAATCGTTGTAAATTCCACGTTGCTTAACCGACTATAATATTTGTAGGCCCAACGTTGGGTATTCGTTGGCAAATTGACATCATTTTCCGTCGTTGGCCCTACGTTGGGTATTCGTCGTTGGCTCTACGTTGGGTATTCGTCGTTGGCCCTACGTTGGGTATTCGTCGTTGGCCCTACGTTGGGTATTCGTTGTTGGCCCTACGTTGGGTATTCGTCGGCAAATTGACATAATTTTTTGTCGTTGGCCCTATGTTGGGGATTTGTCGGCAAAACCACCCACCATTCCCCAACAAACTCCCAACCGTTGGCCACCGTTGGCCAACCGTAAATGCTACTAGGGATATTCCGTAAGAGCGGCCTTTTTGTTTCTATCTTTTATTTATTGATTTTTTATGTTGCAATGTATGAATATTCTTTTGTTTAAATTAATGTTACTATGTTTTTCTGATTTCTGTTCATTCTGTTCTTGATAATTGCTTAATCAACATCACTTGTTAATTTGTTAAAAATAAAGTTTATTTTTGGCTTTATATACAAAATAGTGTAGACAACACACAGTGTGTAGACATACACAATACATTAATTTCCAAATACATTTATACAATAGAAATGCACATTCCCGACATAATAATCTACATTCTACATGATCGATATCCACCACATTAGTGCGACCGACCTGCCCTCTATAACGAAGGCACGGTGTGCCGTGTGCCTTCCATCTGCCCGCATTCTGCCCTCAGGTCGTGGCGAGCACACCCTGCCGTCAGAAGCATATACTTCTACTTCCGCATTTGTCATTGTCTCTGCTGACACGATGTGCTGTCCAATTCAGAGCATACTCGGCTTCGAGTGTCGTTCTGACGCCATAATGCTCGCCATCTGCTCGCATCGTATGATTGCAGGCTATGATCGATATGGGCTCGAAGCAAATCTGGTTGACATACTAAATAATCACGATTATTTGGCCAGGGTTTCATTTGATCAGGTCCTACAACCGTCGAAAAGGGTATACGTATTCGTTGAAACCCATCGATATCGCTGACTACGTATCGATCATGGTTTAATACCTTAATTACCTCATATGGGCCTTTAAACGTAGGTATCAATTTTTTATTGACTCCTGGCGTAACGGCGTGATTCCTAATCATTATACAATCTCCGACTCCATATAGAGTACTTGGTTTGTGACGTCGATCATACAATAACTTATTGCGGTCTTGCATCTTATCAATAACGATGCACGCATTGTTTCTTATCGTAATTAAATCTCTCGAATGATCAATATTATCGATAAGAATTGATCGTATGCCGTCGTCGACTTTTCCTGGTTGGTCTACACCGAAAAGTAATTTGCTGGAAGTAGTTCCCGTCGATTAGCAAATTGTATTTTTTTATACCGTATTCTACGCTATTGAGGACGTAAATAATCCTTGGGCGCTTCGCATAATTTTTATTGTTTTTATTCGCATAATTAAAGAAGTCTTTTTCGAGACGTCTTAGAGACGTCTTAAAGACGTCTTTTCAAGGCTAATAAATGACTTGAATTTTTTGGAGATGTTATGAAAGATACTACTTTACTGTACAATGACTAAACTACTTTTTCTAAGTTTTGCTATTATTTGGAATGACAAAAAATAAATTTCAAAATTTCATTTATTATATGAATATGAAGGAACTTAATATTAGATTTGCGTGTTGAAAATATGAATGAATTAACACAAGTCCCTTGGTCTCAAGGCCTAATATTGTATACATATACATAGAAAGGATAGAATAAGATAAACTTTGTTGTTATATGCATATGTTTCTATTTTTATGGAATTTTTTTTATTATTGTAAGTACAAAACCAATAAAGTGGAATGCTAAATAATGTCAGTTTTAAATTTTATTTCTTTTTATTTTAAGTTGTTTTTGTTATTTCCGTGGACTTCCTAAACTACATCTGTTCTGCAATTTCCGTCTCACCTTTTGGGTCCATCGATATTTTCGCTGCATCTAAAAATTAGAATTTCAATAAATATATTCAACTGTATACAACTATATATCAAAAATATAATAAAGTGCACGTGAACAATTAATTAATTACCTATATTATATTGCTGTATAGATAATTTTGTAGTATCGGATCTCCTCTTCCTTCGTGGTGAATTGACAGCTCCCATTGACAAAATTAGAACAATTGTTAGGCCTGCAAATTAATAATTTAGTTACAATCGTCTGTGAACTTTTTGTTATTACATAGGAGCTTTTTGGTGAAGGTTTTATTTAATTACAGGTTTTCCTTGAAGTATTTTTTTTAGAGGTTTTCAAATTATTTGACACGGGAGAACGGTAATTCGGGTGACCAGCTGACAATACAACGCCGTCACGCATCGTGCCCGCGAACGACATGAGACCCGCGCCTAGGTCTATACGAGTATCGATGATGGGGACCCCCCCCCCCCTTTGAATCACGGTTGATTTAGCAGAAACGGTAATCGCGAGCTCAGTCCTGTACGAACGTGTGTATCTCTAAAAGCGAACGAACGACTCTCACGTATAATTTGATTACGCGAAATTCAATGTTCGGATCTCATGTTCATCAGTGATAAACTATGTAAATTCTGTATTTTTTTAAAATAAATTTTGTCGTAATAAACTCCATCGGCACTGCTACAAACACAAATGCTGTTCCATATTACCATTTTGTTGGGTTTGCTGATTTCCTAAAAATTTAGATTTTTTAGATACCGTGTTTACATAACATATTGAAACCGCTATGAATCTACAAATGACATTTTTTAAATTTTTGTTACAAGCCCAAACAAAAAAGTTGTCAAAAGGACCTTTAAAAATTTTTTTCTTACTCCGATTAAAGGCATTTTTTTTTAAATTTTCTATATCATGTAGCTTTGCAGAAAAACTAATAAGGTCATTTGGTCCACCTATAAGGACTTCCTTTTCCGGTTGGCGGTGAGGCAGAAGTGTGTAGAGAGCTGTGAGATTTTCAGTGTGAGAAAGTAGAGAGTACAAGGTGTGAGAGGAGAGTGTGTGGTGGAAAAAGGGTGTGCGAGGGGTAGGAATAGACTGAAGGTGAAGGGAATAGGGCGAAAGGGAGGGAGTGGCGAAATAGAGAAGGGTGAGGTGAGCGGAGGAAACAGGTTAGGGCGGCGCTGAGAGGTGCGTTTTAGGCGGGAAGAGTGAGAAGGAGCAGCAGGTGGCGCGGCAGAGTGAGAAGGAGCAGCAGGTGGCGCGGCCTAGTGGGGGTCAATGACGGGCGGTCAGGCGGGAAAATTTGAAAGGGGCAAGAGGGGCAGTAGGAGAAAAGAAAGGCGAGAGATATGGAGAGCGTGGAGGATGTCAAGGGGAGGGGGAGGGAAGTTGAGAAAGCAGTGAAGGGTAGAGTGGGGAAGTTGGGGAGGGAGGAAAGAATTGAGCGCTGGTTCAGTGGTCCACCTATAAAAATGTTATTCTGATTTAAAGTGTGTGCCACTACATGGCCGAACAGAATAACAGAAACGAATTACATACAACCAAAACCCGAACCGAACTGCAAAAACAAAAAATAATTACTATAGAAACGTAACCGTAATACAACCGATATAACATTATAATACATATGTATTATATTACGTGTCTCGTTCTCAATGATAGAATTGTAGTATGGTTGTCATGCTGCTTCACATCACAACGTTCAGCGTATATTCAACTTGAATTTGGCGCTCTTCTAACGCCAATTTCTCTCTATTTATTCCTTTATTCTCATATTGTTTCGTTGTGCTGAAGCATCAAAGACGGTTTTGCAAGCGGTCAGAAGAAAAGGTAAATTAAAAAAAAAAACCGTATCTAGAAAAATGCCTGACCACAAGAAGAAGAAGCGGTCGAGGTCTCGTTCACGAGAGGACCGTCATTCTAAATTCTAAACGCAAAATAATCGATCAACTACAAAGCCAGTTAGATAACCTAACAAAGGTAGTAGGATCTCTGGCAAATAATATCGTAATCAGAAAGTAGAATCCTTGATATGGTTATCTTGCTCGATATTCTCAGCTTTCCACACGCAAGTTGAGAGGTAATACCCATACGGTCTTACCATACTCCATACGACTTTAAAAAATCAAATAGATTACCACGGTCCATACGACTTTGAAAAGAATGTTATTGTGATTAGGTTCAGCAAGAACGATAATATCACAATTACACAACAAGTGCTACTTAATATTTTTTTTCTGCTCCTTAATTCCACAGACATAGAGAATAAGGAGAATAATTCGAATTTAGACGGAAAATCCTCCGGACATGAGACCCCAAAGGATAGTGTTCTGGAGATACTGGGAATAGATCCCAATGATTCTATATTCAAAGATGTTAAATATCATCCAGAACTAAAAAATACTTGGCTAAAATGGAAAAATGAAGGTCTTCCAGAAAAGAATAAAAAACAAATTCTGGAACTTTATAATAGAAAAGGAGATTTCTACACCGAAGCTCCTAATTTGAATCTTGAAATAAGTCCATTACTTTCAGAAGTTGCAAAAAAGAGAGATCAACATTTTATGGAAACGCAGAATTGCGTGGGCACGGCCATAGCTGCCTTAGGTGCTGCAGTCTCTATGATAATAGAGCCCCCAGAAGATGGTTTAGATGAAGATACATTTACAGATTATATAAGCCATGCTGGTCAGATTTTAACTGACGTTTTCCATCACCAATCAGTGGCAAGAAAATCTTTTATTACACCGCAGTTAAATAAAAGTGTCAAACCAATGGTAGACACGATGTTTTCAGACGAATGGCTTTATGGCGATAATCTCAAGGACAAAGTCAAAGATGTTAAAGAGATCGAAAAGGCTTGTGCGAATATTAAGGAGAAGCCTCCTCAAAAATGTATATTTAAGGCGCGAGAGCAGGGAAACTGGAAATACCCACCTGCGGGGTACCGGCAGGTGGGTCAACAACAGAGGCGTCGTAAAATCAAATTCAAGACACGGTCATACAGGACCTCGCACAGTTCAACCAAGGCAACACCTCAGACGACGAACCGGTGATCGTTGAAGAAATGATTCGGGTAGATAAACCTGCGGGACGTCTTTGTCACTTTGTAGAAAGATGGAAATATCTTACTTCAGATAGGTATATTTTAAGCTGTTTGAAGGGTTATAAAATTCCATTTGTGGAAACACCCATTTAAAATGTTGCCTATAATGAGAAAGATTGTTCTCTCGAAGAAACGGAAAAAATACAAGGAGAAATTAATGAGCTTTTACGGAAAGGTGCTATAGAGGAATGTGATGAATGTGATAGACAATTCATTTCCTCATATTTTCTTGTTCCAAAACCCGATGGTACAAATCGTTTTATTTTTAATCTTAAAGAATTGAATAAATTTATCCGACCCCAACATTTTAAAATGGAGGATATTAGATCCGCGTTAATTCTATTATCGCGAGAGGATTACATGAGTTCTGTAGATCTTAAAGATGCATATTTTGCAGTCCCCATTTACGAAGGTCACAGAAAATTTCTGAGGTTCATATTCAAAAAGAAAATATTTCAATTTGTATGCCTCCCTTTTGGATTATGCACTAGCCCATACGTTTTCACTAACAATAAGTTAATGAAACCGGTTATTAATAAATTAAGACTCCAAGGATTAGTAATGGTTTTATATTTGGATGATTTCTTATTTATCCATGAATCTGAAGATATATGCGAAGAAAATGTAAAGAAAGCAATTAAAACATTAGAATATTTAGGTTTTATCATAAACTATCAAAAGAGTTGTTTAGTTTCTAATCAGAAATGTAAATTTCTAGGATTCATTATTGACTCAGTTAATTTTTCCTTGAAATTAACGAATAATAAGAAAAACCAAATAGTAGAGCTAGTGAATGAGTTTAAAATCGGGAAACCATATAAAATTAGAAAATTTGCTAAATTTCTAGGTGTATTAACCTCGGCATGTCCGGCCGTGGCTTATGGGCTTATTTACTGTAAACGACTAGAAAGACAAAAATATTTAGCATTGAAATTTAATGGAGGAAATTACGAAGGAATTATTTATATAACTAAATTTATGTTAGAAGATTTTGAGTGGTGGAAGATAAATGCACTTATTGGATCGAATCCAATTAGAACACAAAAATTTGTTATCGAAATTTTTTCTGATTCGTCCTTGACAGGTTGGGGTTGTTACTGTAATGGCTCAGAAGCCTTTGGATTTTGGAATAAGCAAGAAAAGAAAAATCACATTAATTATCTTGAGCTACTAGCAGCTTTCTTTGCAGTAAAATGCTTTGCGTCAGAATTATCTTAATGCGAAGTATTACTTAGATTAGATAACACTACGGCTATTTCTTATATTAATAGAGCCGGAGGTGTACAATTTCCACACCTTAGTGAACTTTCAAGAAAAATTTGGAATTGGTGCGAAGAGAGAAGCATATGGTTAAGATCATTATACAGGGTGTCCCAAAATGTCTTAAGAATCTCGAAATGGGAGGTTCCTGAGGTCATTTCAAGCGCCATTTTCCTTTTGAAAAATGTTGTCCGAGGCTTCGTTTGGGAGTTATTAACGAAAAACACGGACCAATGAGAGCGCTCCCTGTCGCTCGATGGCACGGTCAGCGCGGCGAGCCGGGGGGGAAGATAGTGTTGTCGGTACGGCGCGATGTAGTAAGAAGTAGCAGTTTCTCGATTATGTCCCGATTTCGATGAGCTTTGGATACGTTGTTAAGACAATGATTCTGAACAACATTTCCCTTTAGACTTTTTGCCTCCAGGCTTTAGTTTACGAGATATTTGTAAAAACTTGTAATTGAAAATCGATCGATGTTCATACTACTATCTCCTCTCCGATTTCGATGAGCTTTGGATATGTTGTTAAGACAATGATTCTGAACAACATTTCCCTTTAGACTTTTTGCCTCGAGGCTTTAGTTTTCGAGATATTTGTAAAAACTTGTAATTGAAAATCGATCGATGTTCATACTACTATCTCCTCTCCGATTTCGATGAGCTTTGGATATGTTGTCAAGACCACGATTGAATAACCATTGTTGTATAACCATATCAAACTTATTTGAAGGTCATTGAAATCGGTGAGGATCCACATAATCTTTACCCGACTTATGGCAACTTTCCCCGAACGAGAGAAGAAGCAGAAACTGATTAAATTAAAAACTCACTTATTCAGCCGTAAATCCATTTGCTGCTTCGAAATGTGTATCACTGGGTCATTCGGTGACGAACTGCACAGATGTCTTCAGGTGTACGACAGTACCGAAAGCTAAGGGCCGTACGGTCAGGTCAACGAACTGCACAGCTGGTGGTAAAACGACAACCGAAGGGATGCGCGGTCAAGTAAACGATCCTGGCTTTCACTTTCACTTTATAAACGATAAATAAATCGTATGTTTCATACAGATGCCACGAAATTTTTACACACTCACGATCACTGTTCACATTTGTCAACACATAACTATGCACTATGCACTAATAATATTTGCAATATCTTTTGCATTGCAGCACAAATCACAATAAATGTCCTTTTCCCCAGAAACAGGTAGAAATCCAGGTGCGCATAGCGGGTATACGGTGTTGTCCCTCCCGTTCGTTGTCCATAAATTAGTCCTGTGGTCAGGCCGGGAATTGCAGCACTGGTGATTGGTGGTAGGTACGCGATCGCAGAAAAATCCAAGGGGCACACTCCACAAAGAATGATGTTGAAGACTGACTGCAGTTTTCGGAAGATGCTTCGACCACCCCCAAATAACCCCACCACGAAGCAAAACTGAGCTGGAGGAAAAGTTCAAAACACAACACGTGTTTTGCAGACATAGAAAGTAAGAATCTGCGTGCATTGTCACTCTTGCCTTTCCTCCGGAACAAAAAACTTCCGGCGGGCGCCAAATCTTCTCCTGAACCGTGACTGCCTCAGCAAGGGTCAAGCGGCGCCCGCCGAAAGTTTTTTTATGGCTTAATTGCACAGCTTAGAAAGAGGTGCCCAAATACGACACGTGCGGAAGGAAATCTTTCCGTCCCCGTACTCTGTGAAGACCTTCGTGTAACTGCCCAGTTTCGATTTATGGCACAACCCCATGGAGACGTGGATCTCTGTTTTTTGTCCCGGAGGAAAGGCAAGAGTGACAATGCACGCAGATTCTTACTTTCTATGTCTGCAAAACACGTGTTGTGTTTTGAACTTTTCCTCCAGCTCAGTTTTGCTTCGTGGTGGGGTTATTTGGGGGTGGTCGAAGCATCTTCCGAAAACTGCAGTCAGTCTTCAACATCATTCTTTGTGGAGTGTGCCCCTTGGATTTTTCTGCGATCGCGTACCTACCACCAATCACCAGTGCTGCAATTCCCGGCCTGACCACAGGACTAATTTATGGACAACGAACGGGAGGGACAACACCGTATACCCGCTATGCGCACCTGGATTTCTACCTGTTTCTGGGGAAAAGGACATTTATTGTGATTTGTGCTGCAATGCAAAAGATATTGCAAATATTATTAGTGCATAGTGCATAGTTATGTGTTGACAAATGTGAACAGTGATCGTGAGTGTGTAAAAATTTCGTGGCATCTGTATGAAACATACGATTTATTTATCGTTTATAAAGTGAAAGTGAAAGCCAGGATCGTTTACTTGACCGCGCATCCCTTCGGTTGTCGTTTTACCACCAGCTGTGCAGTTCGTTGACCTGACCGTACGGCCCTTAGCTTTCGGTACTGTCGTACACCTGAAGACATCTGTGCAGTTCGTCACCGAATGACCCAGTGATACACATTTCGAAGCAGCAAATGGATTTACGGCTGAATAAGTGAGTTTTTAATTTAATCAGTTTCTGCTTCTTCTCTCGTTCGGGGAAAGTTGCCATAAGTCGGGTAAAGATTATGTGGATCCTCACCGATTTCAATGACCTTCAAATAAGTTTGATATGGTTATACAACAATGGTTATTCAATCGTGGTCTTGACAACATATCCAAAGCTCATCGAAATCGGAGAGGAGATAGTAGTATGAACATCGATCGATTTTCAATTACAAGTTTTTACAAATATCTCGTAAACTAAAGCCTGGAGGCAAAAAGTCTAAAGGGAAATGTTGTTCAGAATCATTGTCTTAACAACATATCCAAAGCTCATCGAAATCGGGACATAATCGAGAAACTGCTACTTCTTACTACATCGCGCCGTACCGACAACACTATCTTCCCCCCCGGCTCGCCGCGCTGACCGTGCCATCGAGCGACAGGGAGCGCTCTCATTGGTCCGTGTTTTTCGTTAATAACTCCCAAACGAAGCCTCGGACAACATTTTTCAAAAGGAAAATGGCGCTTGAAATGACCTCAGGAACCTCCCATTTCGAGATTCTTAAGACATTTTGGGACACCCTGTATACAGGGTCTACGCGTTAAGTTATGTCACCATTTTTTAGGCATTTCCGGTAGTGCAATTAAAAAATTTTTTAAACAAAAGTTTATCAGTACTTGGTGAGCTACATTTTCGCATATTCATAAATCTGAAAAAATGCTTTTTACATAAAAATGTAAAGGTCACCTTGACTTTTTCAAATGGCACCATATGTTTTGGACGTCATAGGATTGTTGCTGACGTCGAGGCGAATTCAAAAATGTATGATACTATGACCTTGAAATGACCTCAAACTCAAAAATTTTGTGCAAACGTAATTTTAATGAAAAGTTATTTCTTACAAAATAAATCAAGTTACATCAGATGTTCGAACTACGATCCACCTTCTATGATACAGAGCTCCGCTCTTTGTATTAAACTTTTCGTTGTCGCCATAATTAGGGCGTCTCGGTTCATGTTATTACATGCAGTTGTTATGCGATTTCGAAGTTCTTGAACACTATTGATCGTCGTGTCGTATATAACGGATTTCAGATATCCCCAAAGATAAAAATCCAACGGAGACAGATCTGGAGAACGCGGTGGCCAACGAATTGGACCATACGATGCATATACGTTTGCACAAAATTTTTGAGTTTGAGGTCATTTCAAGGTCATAGTATAATACACTGTTGAATTCGCCTCGACGTCAGCAAAAATCCTATGACGTCCAAAACATATGGTGCCATTTAAAAAGGTCAAGGTGACCTTTACATTTTTATGTAAAAAGCATTTTTTCAGATTTATGAATATGCGAAAATGTAGCTCACCAAGTACTGATAAACTTTTGTTTAAAACATTTTTTAATTGCACTACCGGAAATGCGTAAAAAATAGTGACATAACTTAACGCGTAGACCCTGTATTTTGTTATGTCAGGAAGGCAGATTTTTGCGTTATTGTATGAATGGATGTTTATGGTACCAGCAAACTGAGTTCCGCTAATCTTGAGGGGTTTTTACCAGCGGTAATTTCGGTCGTCCTCGGTTAGTCACGAGCTCAGGCCCGACAAGGTTTATTAAGGTACGTTTTTAGAAAAACGTGATTTTGCAGGGTTTCTAGCTCTTAGCTTAACGGTAATTGATTGCCATAAATATACACGTGCAAATCGGCTGTTGGTGACTTCGAACGCGAGGGGACCCTTGGGCCCAGTATTTTTATAATAGTACCTCTTCGGGTCATCGCTGACCCCACCAGAGGTATCTGGTCGAGAAAGCAACTGCCCAGTCATTTTCCAGGACTTTGGTCATTGGTGGATAATGTTTACGCCCACGAAGGGTCCTCTAATATAAATAGGCTAAGGACATTGCGATCGCTGCTGTTTTTAAGATAGAAAGTTGAAGTAGACACATCACGGAGACAATCTTGTCATTATCGTGCGTTTTAAGTTTCTAAACATAGATTTCGTTTCCTCAGTTGTTATTTGTTATTTGTTGTTTCATTTATTAAAGTAGCAAGTGTTTGTTTTTTTGTTATCCTACATGACTGTCATTTATTTATCCCTTATCGGGCGCGTATACTCAACGAGTCCGCTAAATCTGCAGGGCATTGAGACGACGCATCATATTTCATCCAGTGAAAATGTAGAAGCAGATAAAGCATCACGTAATGTCAATATAGATTCTCAGTGGGAACTTTTTCAAAAAGCCTTTACACAAGTGGAGGAACAATTTGGTTCCTTTACAATAGATTTATTTGCATCTAGATTAAATAAGAAATGTAAAAGATTTTACTCTAGATTCCCAGATCCAGAAGCAGAAGCTGCAGATGCGTTCACTATATCGGATTAACAGAAGAAGTCATAGATGTGATGGTTGATTCCATCGCAAAAGCGACTTTAAAACAACACGAATGTAGTTTAAAACGTTGGTGGGAATTTACTCATTTAAGAAATTTAGATATGTTTAATGTAAGAACGACGGATATTATTATTTTTCTAAATACTCTTTTTAAAGACGGTGCAAGTTATAGTACATTAAATACTACTCGGCTATTGTATTGGCTATGATATTAATAGAGATGGGTTGTTGAAGATTCGCAGAACTTGTTTTAATAGTCATATTTATTCATTATTGTTAATTGTTTGTACATTGTATATTGTTAAACATGTCCAATAAACTCGACTGTGAACGAGCGATCAGTTCGGAGCGCCGTCGTCCCCGCACCGGTCCCCGCTCCCCGCGAGCTCCTCGGGTGGATCGAGGAGCTCGAATCTCGCGGGCGCGGCGGGGGCACGGACGCGATGGATCGACGCGCCCAGCTGATCGTTCAGTTCGTCTATTGACACGCTTACACGATATTCGATTTCGCATTGTTCAGCCTTCCGTAGCCTTACGTATTCGTCTCGTCGACTCATTACAGTCTTATTTCTATACGTTCTTTTTACCTTAGAGTCTCGGTATCGTTCCAAGTTTGGTAACGACCGTGAACCTAAAACATGGGTTAATTCAACGTTTTTTAAAAGGAGTATTTAAACGGAGACCAATCAAACCAAAATATGCTACAACATGGGATGTTACCCCGGTGCTTAATTACATTGGAAAGCTACACCCACTTAAACAATTAAAATTAAAGGACGCTGCCGAAAAAGTGGCAACTTTATTAGCCTTGACAACAGCTCAAAGACTGCAAACTCTAGGGTAAATAAATATTGATAATATAGAAATAAACAGTTCAGGAATAAGTATTAAAATTACAGAACAGATTAAAACATCAAAACCCGCAGCTTTTCAACCTAATTTAATACTACCGTTTTTTAAGGAAAACCCAGGGTTATGTGTAGCATCGGCAGTTTTAGACTATATAGATTATACTAAAGCATTAAGAAGTAAGGATACCAAAAATTTATTTATTGCGACGATGAAACCATTTGGCACGGTATCTTCGCAAACTATTGGTCATTGGATTAAATCATTATTAGGTAAAGCTGGTATTGATATCAACGTATTCGCGCGACACGCAGCAGTATCTGCAGCTCATAAAAAGGAGTAGATATCACAGCCATAAGGCGTAGTGCAGAATGGGCACCTAATTCTCAAACCTTTTTTAAGTTTTATAACAAACCGATTCAAGCCCCAAATGACCAGTTTGCGCGTGCAATTCTAAAAATATAAAAATGTTACATGTAATAAAATAAAGATTACAAATAATCAAAATAATCAAAATAAGGAATTATCACTCATACTCTGAAAATCTACAAATCTATCATTGAGAACGAGACACGTAATATAATCATAGGATCAAACGAGCCCGCCGGAGGCGGGCGAAGTTTGATCAAGATTATATGAAGTGTCTCGTTCGAAGATGATAGTATCCCTCCCATTTTTCAATCCCCCATAAAAAAAAAGTATATACACTGTGACGTTGCAAGTTTGCGACGTCCCTGCTCTGCCTCAAAAAGAATGCAAAACCAACGTACGCATGGACCGGGCCGACTCAGTCGAAGATCTCGAATCCGCACGCGGAAAAAGCGAGCGTTTCCCGAGGAAAAACATACCGGAAAAATTACAGCTGACGCCCGATACGTTTGCCGAGTACGGCTAACAATAAGTTGCAGGGGCGTATCACCAGGGCGACGAGACCGCCGAAAACTCCCCGAAAAGGAAACCAATGCAAGGAGACCCCGAAATCTGAGGAAGGCCGAAAAACCATAGTCCGTGCACGGGCGAAAATAAAAGGAGTCGACACACACGGGCCAATCAACCCGGAGGCGCCGACGTGGGACCAGAACGCCTACCGGACACCGTTCTTTTCGCGATCCCGTCGTCGCCTCACCCCGCTTAAAATGGGGTTCTAGCGTGGGTGGTGTGGGAGACACCTAGGAGGGCGTACCCTCGCCAGTTGTTTATCGCAGCCGGTAATGTCGCGAGCGATTCTCGGGCTCCTAGGTTCCGTCAGAGAGGAATAAGAGAGTGCTCACGCGGGGGTGTCCCACTTGGACTCCGACCGATTGGACACGTCCCGATTGGACTGTCCCGATTGGACGCGTTCCTTTTCGACTCCGTGCCGATTGGACTCGTGCCGTTTGGACGCCGTGCCGATTGGACGCCGTGGCGGCTGTATTCATGACGTTTGGACGCCGTAAATTTTATAATCATTGCTTTTCGAAGTTTACATACGGTGATATTGTATTGTGAAATATATGGGAACCTATTAAATTTGGATCTGAATTTTAATTTTTATGTGTTTCTTGAGACTCGTGCCTTTTGGACGCCGTGCCGATTGGACGCCGTGGCGGTTGGATTCATGACGTTTGGACGCCGTAAATTTTATAATCATTGCTTTTCGAAGTCTACATATGGTAATATTGTATTGTGAAATATATGATTAAATATGATTTGGAATCTATTAAATTTTAAATTATGATTAAGAATCTATTAATGAAAAATAATGATGAACAGCTTCGGAGGGGGGTGATTCCGAAGTCTTACTCCGGAAAGTTTATTTTAAGAGCGAGTGGAAATGACATTAGTCTGGGTTAGGTTTGGCTAGATAACTGAAGTTGTTGTTAATCGGACGTTGTTAACCATTAAATTATGATTAAGAATCTATTAATGAAAAATAATTATGTAAAGCTTCGGAGGGGGGTGATTCCGAAGTCTTACTCCGGAAAGTTTATTTTAAGAGCGAGTGGAAATGACATTAGTCTGGGTTAGGTTTGGCTAGATAACTGAAGTTGTTGTTAATCGGGCGTTGTTAACCATATATTTCACAATACAATATCATCATATGTAGACTTCGAAAAGCAATGATTATAAAATTTACAGCGTCCAAATGTCATGAATCCAACCGCCACGGCGTCCAAAAGGCACGAGTCTGAAGAAACACATAAAAATTAAAATTCAAATCCAAATTTAATAGGTTCCCATATATTTCACAATACAATGTCACCGTATGTACACCATATGTAGACTTCGAGAAGCAATGATTATAAAATTTACGGCGTCCAATCGGCACCGTCCAATCGGGACGTGTCCAATCGGTCGGAGTCCAAACGGGCATCACTCGCTCACGCCCGGGTTTTGCTTGTCCCCGGTATAGTGCTGCCCCCACACTAATTTCTAGCCTGGATCAGATCCCACACCCACGGTAGAGCACCGTTTAGCCTGGAACAGCTCCTGCACCCACGGTAGAGCACCGTTTAGCCTGGAACAGCTCCTGTACCCACCGTAGAGCACCGTTTAGCCTGGAACAGCTCCTACACCCACAGTAGAGAGGATATTCACCCTCTCCCTTGCTTTTTCGTGGGAATTTAGTCATTCAGTAAACTCGCAATAAATCGAGAACTACTTCGTTTTTTTTTTTCAAAACTTTTTTTATTTTACACTCAAATATATGCTCTATGGTTATTATTTAAAATGTTTATACCTGCGTACTACTATCTATGTAGAAGCGATACAAACACATACGCACTTACAATGATCCGTATTTATACGACAGTCATATTTTGCGTAGTTTTTTGCTAAATTTGGCATAAAATTATTAATTAACTTAATATTCGGCATAGGATAGATTATACTGTAGTTGGATTACATAATTCAAACGGTTCAATCAATTTGATTTCTGATTACGTTAATCGTGAGCATAATTGAATTACACTGTAATTAAAATTCAATGTATTTAGAGTACAATGTAATTGAAATACAATGTAATGGAATTACTCAGAACCAGGATTCGAAAACTGTTATAATATCAATTTCGGTTCTTCAAACAGTTATGAACAACTTTTATTTCGACAAACTGTTTTACGAAGAACCGAAAGGGTCTAGCAGGATAAGCATGGTCCAGCGGTCCTCACGACAAATTTTTATGGATATCGTGTACAAAACAATGCTTTTAGGCTGAAATAAACGAAAATACTCGAACTTACCTCGTGCATTTCATATATTTTTTTTCACAATTGTGATTGTGATTGTGATTGAGTTATTTTATTTCATATTTTCTTTTTCCATCGCCTGTGCTGTATTTATTTGTGTCATGAATGATGAAATTTTTTAACACAAAGAAGGACGGCGATACCTGACCCCGTATCGGCTTACGCAGCACGTTTATACACTAATCGGCAACCGATGCAGCTCGCACTTCTGGGCTCGACGCTCGGCACGTGTTTATTCGAGCTGGCAAAAGTTATACGAAAAATGATTCGAAGCCCTCGAATAACGATACAGATAAAAAATGAAAATTTTATTCGGCGCTACAAATATATGCGCTTCGAATAAGGTCATCTTCATTTCCATCTTTGAATTGAACCGCTCACTTGCCAAATCGATTAACTTCATAAAACAGAAAGTGGAGAAATGCAATGAAATAATATAGTTATGACTGAACCAAGTGCTTTGACACTTAAATTGAAAATATTTCAAAAAGTGGAGTTAATCGATTTGGGTTGTGAACGGCTAAATTATTGCTACGATAAGAAATATTAAATCACCCATAAGCAATGAGGTTGCTCAGAGTATTATAACGACGCAGAAAGTAAAATATTTTATTTTGTTGCTCAGATAATGAAAATAAAAATATTTTATTTTCGAAATTGTATATCTTATATATTTAAAATATTATTTTCTTTAAGCAAAATGAAAACGCCATTATTATAGGAAATGTTATAACAAAATTTTTATTTTTTCTGTACTTACTGTTTTATTGTAGAATTGAATTAAAATATTTATATTTCCAGTTAGCAAGATAGCAGGAAAGAATTAGTTCTAATCTTATCGTTGACTAAAAAAACATTTTAATATTCTAAAATTTTAGAATGCCTTTACTTTCAGTAAACAAATTCTCGAGCGCAAACTCGCTTACTTGAAACGCAGGTTCCGTTTCTCTTTACAATTGAATATTTTAATAAACGGACGCTCAAGAAGCGGAACGCTTGGAAAAACCAACGTTCGCTGTGCTATTCATTCATTAAGTTATAAAACATAATAGCCGGCGAAAAAGTCGGCTATTTTCGAGGAGTTTATTACACACGGCTGGGGGATATAAACTAACCCCTTGAAAGTGGCCTCAAGATGCCCCGAGTCCGAGGGTGGTCGCTCACCTAGGAAATCCACCTGCGTTGTATCGAAAGGTTTATGACAAACTAATAATCGTCATTGACTTGGAAGCCAGACCCTGCAAACGATCTGCATTTTGGCTAAAAATTTGTCAAAATCTTTCCACATTTTTGATATTTATGCACCTCAAAATTACATTTGCATGCAAATTGATAAATAATTTTAAAAGAATAGTTTTCTCGATGATTATTCAAAAAAGAAAATGTTTCTATTCTTAATAACAACCGTGATTGAAATTTTTTTTGTAAAGGTAGTTTTCGTAAAAACTCATTTTCATAGATTTGTTAGTTCAACCATTACGATGTAATGGAAAAAAATGTTAACACTTTTTTTTACACGTTTGTAAAACCAACAATTTTCCACATTTCGATAAACCCTTTGAGATACGTTCATATATCACTACAGATTACAATATATCTAACAAAATTCGAAACAGTAGTCTGAAAAGCCTTCTGAAGCAGTTAGTCCAGAAGGAGTGCCTGTTCAGGAAAATTCTAGCCCTAAAGACGCCTTGTTGCCAGCAAGTTCGCTACCTCTGTTTATTGCACCCCCAAGTGCCCCGGTGTTTTCCCTGGAAGGGAACGCGTCGAGCTGTCGAGACTCACGCTGCCAACTGTCTACATTCCTTCATACGAATTTTCTCACACTATCCTCATCTACGTCCAAAACTTGCTACATGCCGTCAATTAAACCACTGAATACAGTCTAAATTATATCGTGTTTAGTGTCATTTTAATCAGAAAAATACCACGAATATGTTGGCGAAAGTCCCATAAAAAAATAATGAAAAGCAACGAAATTTTGTTATAGGATTAGTGGTAGTCTCACACCGATATACCCGACTCGATATACCTGGACCGTCGGGCCCCGTAGGTCCAGGCCCAGAAGCGCGAGCTGCCTCGGTCGCCGAGTAGCGTAAACATGCCGCATAATAACCCGATACGGGTCAGGTATGTCAGTGTGAAACCACACTAATGCAATTATAAAACTTCTTTATTTTTCATTATTTTTTTATGGGACTGCCACCAACTTATTTGTGGAATTTTTCTGATTAAAATTACACTAAACACGATATAATTTAGACTGTATTCAGTGGTTTAATTGAAGACATGTAGCAAGTTTTGGACGTAGATGAGGATAGTGTGAGAAAATTCGTATGAAGGAAAACACCGGGGCACTTGGGGGTGCAATAAACAGAGGTAGCAAATTTGCTGGCAACAAGGTGTCTTTAGGGCGAGAATTTGCCTGAACTGGCACTCCTTTTGGACTCACTGCTTCAGAAGACTTTTCGGTCTACTGTTTCGAATTTTGTTAGATACAGTAAATGCTTGATTCTTGTCCAACAGCCGTGTTTTTCACGGGCAAGTATCGTGCCCCGACATGCTTTTTGATTAATAACGAGATTTCAATAGAGAGCCGAACAGAGAGAAGAACAGAATGAAATAACTTTCGCGTGACCTAAGCGTGTCGCCGCGCCGCACAGTGGGCCAGAATGACGATTTAGCTGTTCACGCCTATTTTAGCGTTATTTCAAAACTTAAAGACCACAGTAAGTAGGTCGTTGGATTCGTTTTGACGTCAGCTATAATATTATTAAATAAAGAATATATAGTGATGAATAAATAATCAAGGTGACCTCAACTTTTTATTTAAAAAAAAAAATTTCTTTTAAATTTTTTATATTGAAATTTGTAGAAGACTAACTCTTGATTAATTTTTGTAGGAAACATTTTTTTGTCACACCACCGGAAATGTCTGAAAAATCGTGTGAAAATGAATTAATTGAAAACTGGCTGTTCATGCTTTCATACAAAAGTAATCTTTAATTTTTGAATCGAGGAATTTTATTACAATTAATGAAATAACAAAAACGTGTTATTACTGTCTTATTTAAAATATTACAAATATTTAAACAAAAATAAGTATTATATTTTAGACAGTTACCGACTATAATCAATTAATCATACGGATTTGCGGTTTATAATTATATTTACCTATTAATAAACGAAAATCTATACAATAATTCTATTTAACAAAGATAAAATACAGGTTCCAATATGGGAAAACTGCTGCGATGCTATGCTGCGATGTTGATGCTATGCTCTCTCAAATACAAATGATTCAACTGAGCTAGCAAGAAGTTCGATTGTTTATCAATGGTTGTATAGTAGAAAATACTTCATAAGACAGGTCTGGGTTAGGTCTTTCGACTCTTAAGAGCCGCTGTGTGGTCGTCAATGCAGCTCGTGCGCCGCGACTCGCTGCAGAATTGCGTGTCACGCGACACTTTAAACTATCATAACTAAAAAGTTGGTTTTAGTTGGGACGTGTATTTTGCAGGACCTTTTAGAGGAGATGTTGCTGAAAATGCTCCACTTTGTTAGATCTTGAACTTTTAAAACTTTTTAACTTATTCCTTGTTAAAGATGAAAAACTTTGACGGATTTCTTCAGTTCACAGAGTATTTAAAAAAAAAGTAATCTGTTAAGAAATAAATGATCCTTCAAAACATTTAATAACGAAATATAAAGTAACTGTTAAAATTGAACATTTATAACCGAATTAAAATGTTAATGTACAAAGTTAACTTAAAACAGAAAAGAAACAATTTAAAAGTTTAAAGTTTACAAAATAACTTTTATTTATCAAAATAACTATTATTTATAAAAGTTTACAGTTTTATTCAAGCCCTGTTTACAAGACGAAAATCCCGACAATTTCCACTCGCCTTGGGCCCGTTGCGGCTCATCTACTACCCCCACCATCTTTTAAGTGGGCGGTGCCTAATAGCGGTGCAACTCCACCCACTATAGCATTTATACATATAAGCGTGATATTTAGCATTCGCGGTGTCATTTACCAAAGCCACTTTGCTCAGGTTTTCACGACACTACATTATCCTTTCCAACTACCTTATATTACTAATTAATTTTTTCTTTCAGCATTTCATCAAACTTTCATCAAACAGTTAGCCGATTTCTGGGTGTCTGCGGATTCGTGTGTTTTTGTTTGTAGTTTGTTTTAGGTATTCTAAGATATTACTAATTAATTTTTTCTTTCAGCATTTCATCAAATTTTCACGAGACAGTTAGCCGATTTCTGGGTGTCTGCGGATTCGTGTGTTTTTTTTTTGTAGTTTGTTTTAGGTATTCTAGGATATGGCTTTGTCATCACTTCGGAGCATCAAACAGCGTTCGGACAACACGTGCGCATACAATGACTGCAGCAATAGCCGACAACAAGGACATCATCTGTATGCCTTCCCGAGAAAGGAGAATCCCTTGCACGCTCAATGGATTGCAAGAGTTGGTGAGTACACCAAATTTTTCCTTGAAGACTATGTATAAATTATTTTTTTTTAAATGACATATCTAATAATAACAATAATCAATAGGTAATCAAAATTTGAAACATCTCGCCGCATCTACGATGAGAAGATTCGGTAAGTAGGAAGTAGACATTTACATTCACACTTAAAAATGCGTAAAGGGTTGTGACGTGGCAGTTTTGCCAACGTCCTCCGACACCGGATATCGGAAGACCGGGTCACCCTCTGGCAGTATTAATGCGAGATGGGCCGTGGCGAGCGCTCGCCCTGGGCACAAGCGAGACTCATGGGCGAGTACTCATACTTTTGAGCGTCGCGCCAATTTGCGCGACGCGATTTCGCAGGACCGTAGTCAGGTCCCGGCGAGGACCTGCAAGAAAGTTTTCCCCGAAGGAGAGGAACGCGGTCGGCTCCGGCGAAACCTCCGGCACCGGAATTCGAGGGATTAACGCGGCCCAGGAGGAACAACCTGGAGATGCAAAGGAGGACATGCGGCGCCGAAAACGGAATCTCCGCTGCCTCGCTGTCACCTCGTCCGGAGGAAAACCTGGCCAGTTTCCGGATAGACCCGCGTTGATCGCCGCACGATGAAGCAACCAATCATCGAACGCCGCTGCCGGGGAACCGAGGAATCGCCGATCGCCAGGGACCGTCGCGCAAAGGCTAGGCCCCGACCGAAAATCTATTCGCGATAGGTCGGATCGCCTGCGGGGAAAGAGCGCGGATAGGGGGGGACGCTCCGCTTCCGCGTTCCCGAGTCATCGCGCCGGAAAGTCACTTCTTCGTTGGCTCTACTAGAAACTAGTCGCGTATAGTCAAGTAGTTATTAATTAGTGCGACCTGCTGCCGGAGAAAGAGGGACGAGCATAGCGAACGTTGCCGTTGCCGTTACAGTGATTTTCTCGCGTTGGCTCGGTACGCGTGTTCGCGATCGCGTCGCCGAAACCCCGAAGCGGTTTCGAAGCTGCCGGTATTCGCGAAACTGTAGGGCAACGAACGCGCGGGGAAACTATTATTTGGTGGGGGCTGTGCCCTATATATTATTTAGTGAGGATCCGCGCGTCGTTGTAGTTTTCACGCCAACCTCGGCTCGTTCCACGGTGCGACGCCGCCACGTGCGCTCGCCGTATTTTCGCGACTTGTTCCGCCGACGAGAAACTACTTGTTACGCGTTTTCCATCGGAGTTCGGGCGTAGAACGCGAGTATCGCGTACGCCGACGCCATCACCGCGTTGCTGCCGGATTCGACGCGTCTCGAAGGAGCCCGAAGAGGTCAAATCGCGCGTGTACCGATCTCCCGTCACGCGCCGGCTAACCTAAAACCGCTGCCGGTCGCTGCCGGCATCGCCACTGTTAACGGGCCAAAAATAAAGAATTGTTAGCCTAAATTCCGAGAGTTTTATTGCGTAAGAAACCTTCCCGCTGCGGGGAACGCCTCGTGTTCGCCCCGCGTAGTACCCTGCGACCGTTCGCGGAAAATCGCGATCTAATATCGGTTGTCGCAGGCGCGTCCGAACGCTTCTCGAAAACGTTAGTGGCTGTAATCGCTTAGCGTGGCACCGTCCGTGCCTGGCGCCCGAAAATCTAGGCAGATCTCGAGAAGTGACGTGCCTGCGAGCAACTTTTGTCCCGGGTGGACCGCGTCTCGTGCGGCCGAACGCGGCCCGGCCTCCTGGCTTATAAAAACCCGGTGTCGTTAGGATTTTCGCCCTCCTGGCGACGGCCAAATCCTGGACGACGTGACAGGGTATAGCCGGATAAGTTGATCAAAATTGCCCTTGAACTGATTTTGATCAATTTATCCGGGTATACCCTTTACACTTTGCCACATTCATCTCATTATTAAACAATTTTACATTGCAGGTATCTGTGCTGAGCATTTCTCACCGGAAATGTTTATTAATACTTCATTCTGCCAGACGGCAAAAAGGAAATTAAAAATGAATGCTGTACCTGAACCATGGACAAATCGGAGTCGAATTCCAGAAGAAGAGGAACTACTTCAAAGCAGCAAGGAAAACACTGCGGTACAAGAAGTGCAAGAATTAATTATTGAAAAGACGATAATAATCTCCGAACCAGAAGAAGAAGACGTCACCATCGAAAGGATTGTGCCCCTAGAAGAGGAGGATTACGGGGAAGAACGATGTCAATACCGGCAAGAGGTGGATGCAGAGGCTACTACGCGGGTTTACAGTAGACGGTCGCTAAATTTTTCGGACAGTGACGACGACATGATGCTATGGACATCGATCGAGCCGTTTCCGATGCAAAGGAAACAATCCGTGACAATCTCGAGATTGCGGAATAGAATTTCCAGTCTGCAGAGGAATAATAGATTTTTGAGGAAGCAACTCAAATATCTGAAACGAAAAATCCAAAGAGCAATGAAGTCTAAAATTCTAAGTAAAACATCACGCAAAAGAGAAACTGTGGACGAATTTTTAAATAGGCATAAATGCCTCAACAATACTGCACGAACCATGGTGAAACTGCAGCTGAAAAAGGATAACGCGCAATATTCAATGGACGATCAGAATTTAGCAAAAATGGTATTTTATAATTCCCCAACGGCCTACAATAACCTCAGGAAAAATGGTTGCCATCTACCAGCGGAAAGCACCGTGCGACGATGGATTGCGGCAAACAATATACAATCAGGATTTGCCGACAAGATATTTAACAATATCAAAATAAGACTCTCCCAATTCCCACTTGAGCAGAGGCTGTGTGCGCTGAAATGGGATGAAATGTCCATCAAAACATGGGAAGAGTATTCAGCCTACTTAGACCAAGTGGAAGGTCTCGTGGATCTAGGAAGTTTGTGTCGTCGTGACGCAAAAGCACATTACGTCTTTGTCTTTTGCGTGGACAGCATCAATGCTGAAAATAGATGGAGGCAGCCACTGGCGTATTTCCTGTCAGGAAGAGGTGGATTAAAAGCAGAAGATATAATTGAACTTCTACACATATGCTTGCGGCGGCTGACAGAGTGTGGAGCACTTCTAAAAATACTAACGTGTGATCAGTGCTCCACCAATCAAAAACTGTACCGGCAAATTTTTCAATTATGAGGGAACGACGTATTATGCGACGTTCGATTTCCCTCATTTAATTAAGCGGCTAGTGACGCAATTGAGGAAGCATGGACGTATCTACGTTGGAAATGAAAACATAATTTCGTTTTCCGATATGTACGAAACATGGAATTATGATAGAACTATGAATTCCTCAAGATTGCTATCACACATTACGGAAACGCATATAAAACCGAATGCGTTCCAAACTATGAATGTCAAGCGGGCATTCAAAATGTTTGGAAGGAGATTTGCTGCTGCAATACGAGTTGCGGGCCAAGACTCAAGAGGACTGCAAGGTCGCAGTACCACGTGGGAGAATACGGCAGAATCCATTAAGAGGATCGACAAATTAATAGATTTTTGCAACTGTTATGATATCAGTAGCAATTGCAAAAAGAAGCCTCTTTGTAAGTAGCATGACGTTGTGTACAAACATTTACACGAGACAATGGACTGGACAAAAACATGGAGCCTCCGGCCGTATGGACAAGAATGTCCACATATGCAGAGACCACCTTGCTTCAAAGGTCTAACCCAGACTCTTGGGGCATTTTTACAGGTGTACGATGCTATTACCACAGAAGAAATCACTCGTGACTTCAAATTTGCTATAGGACTAGCAAATCAGGATTCCGTGGAACACTTGTTCTCCAAACTGCGACAACGAGGAGGATTTAATTTCAATCCAACGTCGCGTATGGTTCGATTAAATATGCGGCACATTATGTGTTCAAAATTAATTAAATCTGGAGATCGAACCAATACCCAAGAAGAGGCCGAGGAATCACAATCATTGATTGGAGTTGAAAGTTCTATTCCCGCGCAATGTAATTTTACAGGTGAGAATTGTCTGGCAGATCCAGAAGACGAAGCTGCGTTGGAATGCGCAATTGATTTTCAACTCAACACGCAAGGGTCGAATATTGATACAAATGAAGGACAATCATTATACGAGGCAACATCTATAACCTACTTCGCGGGCTATATCGTGCATTATATAATGAAAAAATATAATTGCACTGAATGTCGCGATACAATGATGAAGACGCCGTTGGATTGTATGCGACACGAAGAACAATACATAGCAAACAGAGAGTATTCGGACGACGACGACGATGAATATGGACCTGATATTACGAAACTATCACGTCCTACAGAGGCATTCGTAAACATGATAACAGTCCAATTAAAAATATTTAACGACCATTGGAAGATGTTGTGGCACCAAAAAGATTTATTACAGGATTTACATAGGACGGCAATAAGGAAAATTAACACTCAAGATCCAGCTTGGTTTAAAAAAGAAAATAGCTGCTACGAACATAGAGTAGCAGCATTGAAACACTTATATAAAGTGAAATTACATGCCCAAGCTCGGAGGAGAAATGAACAGGAAAAGTCTCTTCGTGCAGCGAAGAAACCCAGAAAACTGAGGACAATACTACACGAATGATAAGCTCCCATCAATTTGTTCATGCCTATCCGAACTCGCGTTGAGGTGGATCGAGTAGCTAAGACGCGGGTTAGGAGAAGCTGACAATAAAGGAGAGATAGAAATACATTTATTTTATAATTTTATATATTTTATGTATGTGTAATGAATTATGTGCAATAAATAATGTTTTGATTTTCAACTAACATTCTCTTGAGTTTGGTTTCCTTTTCCATCCCATATTTAAATTCCGCCTTCCAAATTGCAAATATAATTTTAAGAAGTCTTAAGAAATTATATAATTTCAATTGTATCTTTCATATTCTCCTTTTTGTTTCAATAAGAGTTAAAATGTTGTCCTAAAATATTAGAATATTAAAATGTTTTTTTAGTCAAAGATAAGATTAGAACTTATTCTTTCCTGCTATCTTTTTCACATAGAACAAATGTACTCATTACAAAAATCTAACTGGAAATATAAATATTTTAATTCAATTCCACAATAAAACAGTAAGTACAGAAGAAATACAAATTTTGATATATCATTTCCTATAATAATGGCGTTTTCATTTTGCTTAAAGAAAATAATATTTTAAATATAAAAGATATACAATTTCGAAAACAAAATATTTTTGTTTTAACTATCTGAGCCACAAAATAAAATATTTTACTTTCTTCGTCGTTATATTACTCTGAGCAACCTCATTACTTAATGGGTGATTTAATATTTCTTATCGTAGCAATAATTTAGCCGTTCACAACCCAAATCGATTAACTCCACTTTTTGAAATATTTTCAATTTAATTGTCAAAGCACTTGGTTCAGTCATAACTATATTATTTCATCGCATTTCTCCACTTTCTGTTTTATGAAGTTAATCGATTTGGCAAGTGAGCGGTTCAATTCAAAGATGGAAATGAAGATGACCTTATTCGAAGCGCATATATTCGTAGCGCCGAATAAAATTTTCATTTTTTATCTGTATCGTTATTCGAGGGCTTCGAATCATTTTTCGAATAACTTTTGCCAGCTCGAATAAACACGTGCCGAGCGTCGAGCCCAGAAGTGCGAGCTGCATCGGTTGCCGATTAGTGTATAAACGTGCTGCGTAACCCGATACGGGGTCAGGTATCGCCGTCCTTCTTTGTGTTAAAAAATTTCATCATTCATGACACAAATAAATACAGCACAGGCGATGGAAAAAGAAAATATGAAATAAAATAACTCAATCACAATCACAATCACAATTGTGAAAAAAAATATATGAAATGCACGAGGTAAGTTCGAGTATTTTCGTTTATTTCAGCCTAAAAGCATTGTTTTGTACACGATATCCATAAAAATTTGTCGTGAGGACCGCTGGACCATGCTTATCCTGCTAGACCCTTTCGGTTCTTCGTAAAACAGTTTGTCGAAATAAAAGTTGTTCATAACTGTTTGAAGAACCGAAATTGATATTATAACAGTTTTCGAATCCTGGTTCTGAGTAATTCCATTACATTGTATTTCAATTACATTGTACTCTAAATACATTGAATTTTAATTACAGTGTAATTCAATTATGCTCACGATTAACGTAATCAGAAATCAAATTGATTGAACGGTTTGAATTATGTAATCCAACTACAGTATAATCTATCCTATGCCGAATATTAAGTTAATTAATAATTTTATGCCAAATTTAGCAAAAAACTACGCAAAATATGACTGTCGTATAAATACGGATCATTGTAAGTGCGTATGTGTTTGTATCGCTTCTACATAGATAGTAGTACGCAGGTATAAACATTTTAAATAATAACCATAGAGCATATATTTGAGTGTAAAATAAAAAAAGTTTTGTTAAAAAAAAACGAAGTAGTTCTCGATTTATTGCGAGTTTACTGAATGACTAAATTCCCACGAAAAAGCGAGGGAGAGGGTGAATATCCTCTCTACTGTGGGTGCAGGAGCTGTTCCAGGCTAAACGGTGCTCTACCGTGGGTGTGGGATCTGTTCCATGCTAAACTGATTATAAGAAAAGTGGGGCCACTGTAGACCAGTGTCGCCAGAAAGTGCCCAAACCGGCACTCGAGGGGAATACAAGGTACCCCCTCTCTGATGACCAGAGCGACAGAGTCCGCATCGCGCACGCGCAACGTGTCACATACTCTACAGTCTACTCTCCTGAACTCCTCTGCCGCTCTGTGAGAGAGGGGGTACATTTTTTCACCGTGACTCCCCTAACCTGGCGACACTGCTGTCGACCCGAGCGTGAGCACTCTCATTTCCTCTCTGGTTCCGTAAGCCGTAAGGACACGGCCTTGCATACCGATAGATCGCTGGTGTGAAGTACGCCACTAGGGAATTTCGGCTAGGTCGCTAGAGTGGGGGGAACAAGAATCGATACGCGCCGTAACGAGAATCGAAAGAATCACTGTCGTCCCGGCTCGCGTCCAGTGAACCGACTTTCCGATTACGGTTGCCGATTCTCGAAAAAGTTCCGCGTGCGGAAATATCTCGGGTGCGAAGTGCCGTGCCACCACCGAGCGGAATCTTGACTGCCCCGCTACAATCTCGCAGGGAGGAAAAAAGGACGAGTAACGGTGAGTCGACAGTGATTCTAAATTCTTGTACACGAGTGAGTTCGTTCGTTTCGCGGGGGGCACGAGCCGAAATCGACTCTGTCCCCGAGTTTCGCATACGCCGAGGCGCTTCCCGCTTCGTGCAAGGGCTCATACCGGTCCGACGGTACTTTGAGCCACGTTAGTGTTTCCCTCCCGTTAGCATATCGGAAGTTTTCCTCGGGAGAACCGATAGCGTCGTTGAGATAGTTCCTTTTCGCGAAGATCTCGGTAGTCCTTTCGCGAGGGTAGAGATCGCCCTTTCGCGGGAAATCGATATCGCACGAAGTGCGCGTGATAACTCGGATCGCGTGAGCCGGTAACATCTCGTTCGCGGAGACCTTCGAATTTCTCGAGAACGATCGCGACAGTCACGACTCGTGCGACGACCATCTTCGTACGTCGACAACCGCGCGCTGCGAATTTCCACGTTCTCGCAATCCTGTACTAGGAGCGCGGGCTCCCGGTTGCGGCCACGTGGCCGCGTGCATGTGACTTATGACGAACAATTAAATGACTGAGAGCGAAAATCGAGTTCGTTAATTTCGCCTGTGAGATCCGCCCTGCCGTGAGGGCTGTCCCCGCTATTCCCGTGTCCGAATTTCCGACTTCTCGCGCCTTCCTCTCGACCTCGCGCTTCTCGAGATTCGGCCTTCGCGTCCGCTGACTCGCGAGCAAATTGCGAGAACGTTTTGTGCGGTATCCTCCCGGTACCTGGCGCCCGAACTTGTCGATTCACGTCAGCCTTGATCTAATTTCGAGAGGTGCGATTGTCCCGGGTGGACCGCGTCCGCACGGCCGCGCGCGGCCCGGCCTCAGCGCCTATAAAATCCCGGAAGTTGCCGTTTTTCCCCGTACTCGGTACGACGGAAAAAGGGCAACGTGACAACACATACATATAGAAAACAATTAAGGTATATCCAGAGTCAACATTATCCTCACTATCATCTTCGAAAATACTCGTGATAATTCATTAATAATCTCATGCTCGTTACACAAAACAATATGAGAATAAAGGAATAAATAGAGAGAAATTGGCGTTAGAAGAGCGCCAAATTCAAGTTGAATATACGCTGAACGTTGTGATGTGAAGAAGCATGACAAGCATACTACAATTCTATCATCTTCGAACGAGACACTTCATATAATCTTGATCAAACTTCGCCCGCCTTCGGCGGGCTCGTTTGATCCTATGATTGTTTCGGTTCTACATAACTGTTTCAAACTGAACCTATAAATAAGAGTTTGATACAGTTATTTTTAGAACCCTTTCACTCCCTGATTCAAATAAAATGGGTAAACTTCCATACCACCCAAATGTTACCCGCTGGCACATTACTGTTTTTTTTTTCAAATATGGGTAGTTCGCCGATAGCCCTATAATTTGACCGGCTTTACATATAGCACAACTGCAATGTTACAATTGGCTAGGACAGATGTAATTATAGTAAGGGTATGCACAGAAAGTTACACTTTACCGATTTCAACGATTTTTAAATGTTATCAGGAGCATGACTGTACAACTTTTGCCTGGAAACATACAGGGTGTTAGAAAAGTCTGGCAACGGTCGAATATCTAAAAAAAAGCATTTTAGAGAAAAATGGCTCAGGCATGTATTTATGGTTTCGCAAGAGCTATTAGATGGTGCCATTGGTTTGACCTTGAAGAGTCATTTGAAGGTCACGTGAAGGTCACCTCAATTTTTTTAAATGTTACCACCTATTTTTTATTACATATTCTTGTAGCTGATGTCAAGAGCTTTCCAAAACACTATAATAAAATGTTTTTTCATTAATTATTTTTCGAGTTATAAGGCTTCAAATGTACAATACCGCCAAATACATGTCTGAACCATTTTTCTCTAAAATGCTTTTTTTTAGATATTAACACCCTGTATATACGTTACCGCCGTTCGGTCTTACAATTAGTTTTAGAAATATTTGCGAAAAACTTTATTGCTACGACTGCAATATATAAATCCTTGTCCCTTTCTCTACGCGGCAGCCAGCAAGTAACCCATAAAACGACTTCACTGAAGTAGTAGCAAAAGTTTTTCCCAAATACCGTGAAAAGTAATGCCGAGTGGTGGTAATACTTTTATGCATATATTAGCATAAGTATTATATGCTTACGTGCTAAAAGTGCTAAACTACGAAACTAGACTCTACAATAATGTAAGAGAAAAATATCCGAGTATATGTATCTATGAGGAACAATGAAGCAATGGGAAGAGAATAATCTGATTTTGAAATTCTAATTTGCCATATTTTTGGGATATATCTGTAAAATTGAAAATTTCCAAAGGTCCCAAACGAGAAGATTCTATTGAGAAAATTCCGAAAGTAGATGATTTGCAGGGTCTCTCATAAAAATCTTTTAAATCTAGAAATTGTCTACCAACTACATATTTTGCAAAGATCTCCCGACAATATTACATTTTCTACAATAATGATATGACCATTCCTAAGCGAGTTTGAATTGCTTTGTAGCAATTACATTAGGCTTCGTACAGACCTAAACGGTTTGGCGAACCGTTTGCCGAACCTTTCGCCGCGCCGAATGGCGCGCATCGGCTAACATCGAACGGAACGGATTTGTGCTATTTTCAGAATTTCTTGCGAACAACTATGGAAACTGCAGCGGCATATACTACACAAAGAAATACAGAAAATGTTGGTAGTTTATTCAGTGAATTAAAGTTTATAAATTAAATGTTCAGGTCAGGACGAAGCATTAAAGACATCAGATTCGAGACTACATGACTTGAATGGTTGTTTGCCGAAACGTTCGTCGAAACGTTTGCCGAACCGTTTGCCGAACCGTTTGCCGAACCGTTTGTCGAAATGTTCGTCGAAATGCGCGGCGAAATGCGCGCATTCATGTTTGCCGTCCATCCATCAGCTCCGGGAACGACGACGAACACGAATGTGCGCATTTCGCCGCGCATTTCGACGAATATTTCGGCAAACGTTTCGACGAACGTTTCAACGAACATTCAAGTCATGTAGTCTCGAATCTGATCTCTTTAATGCTTCGTCCTGACCTGAACATTTAATTTATAAACTTTAATTCACTGAATAAACTACCAACATTTTCTGTATTTCTTTGTGTAGTATATGCCGCTGCAGTTTCCATAGTTGTTAGCAAGAAATTCTGAAAATAGCACAAATCCGTTCCGTTCGCTATTAGCCGATGCGCGCCGCCGTCCGGCGCGGCCAAATGTTTGGCGAAATGCGCGGTTCGTCAAACGGTTTGGCGAACGGTTCGGCAAACGGTTCGGCAAACGGTTCGGCAAACGGTTCGGCAAACGGTTCGGCAAACGGTTCGGCAAACGGTTCGGCAAACGGTTCGGCAAACGGTTCGGCAAACGGTTCGGCAAACGGTTCGGCAAACGGTTCGGCAAACGGTTCGGCAAACGGTTCGGCAAACGGTTCGGCAAACGGTTCGGCAAACGGTTCGGCAAACGGTTCGGCAAACGGTTCGGCAAACGGTTCGGCAAACGGTTCGGCAAACGGTTCGGCAAACGGTTCGGCAAACGGTTCGGCAAACGGTTCGCCAAACCGTTTAGGTCTGTACGAAGCCTTTTTCGGCGCGCATCGCGCCGCGCATTGCGCCGAACGACGAACCGAACGGCGAACGGAGCGCAAAATCGACATTGCGCCGAACAACGAACCGAACGGCGAACGGAGCTCAAAATCGATATTAATTTCGGCGAACCGAACGACAAACTGAATAGCCGACGGAACGGCGCACACTGGTCCACGCGCTCGATCTATCTGTTCATTACTATTTTAGCACTATTCGAAAGTTTAAAGGTATAATAATGTAGGTGGTTGGATTCGTTTCGATATCAGCTACAATATTATGCAGTCAAAAATACATATTGACTTTTAAAAATACAAGGTGACTAATTTTTTATGCATTAAAAATTTCTTTTTTAATTTTTTGGATTGAAATTTGTAGACTACTGAATGTTGATTAGGTTTTGTCTAAAACGTTTTTTTCTCAGATTATCACATAATTAAAAATATTTTATTTCAAACTGTGCAAAAAAACAATATTAATTCTAAAAAACAAAAATATAATTTTTATAAACAAAAATAACAATTGACATTACATCACATTGACAAATCATTATTGTTAACATCTTTCAACATTAATTGTCCAACTTCATCATCAAAATTTCGTTTGTTTGTTAAATTTAAAAGTATTGAATAAAATTGCCGCGCCAGAGGTTCGGCCGCAGTTCAAGCGACACATACGCTTTAAACAATAATAACTTGTGTAACTGGACCGAATTAGATGTGATTCTTGCATGATTTCATAGAGAAAAGTACGCTGAAAATAATGCACTTTGATACAATGGGTAACGATGTGGGGAACTCAAAAGATATCCTTTACCAAAGATAGAAAACTTTGAAGATTCTCTTTAGTTTATTGAGCATTGTTATTTCAATAAATTATAAATATTAAATCTTAGTACACAAGATATACCCTAAATATATACATATAGACAAATACTTTTCGTTTGAAACAAAAATAGACACATAATATTAAATTGATTCCCCAGGGTATCGATAAGAAAAGAGGTAATTTTTTCGGTGACAAATAGTCTCCCCTTTACGGACCTGTTTTTAAAAAGCGGACACTTTAAAATTGATGAAATTAAAATTATTTGAAGTCAACAATGCCCCGCGTTATACAGCCTTGGACGGCCGCACACACTGGGCTGGATCAAGAAATTTGGTGACATTTTACTATATAACTCTTGAACCATAATTATGAGATATCGGGATGAAATTTGCACTAAAATTAATTTAAAAAATGATTACAAAAAATATATATTTGCAACCGATAATTATATCAGTAGATAGGAATAATTTTTCAATGAAGATTAGCACGTTCGCATATTCGCTGTTTTTTTTGTGATATATATATATACAGGGTGTCTCAAAATTCCTTCTGCTCCCGGAAATGGGCGGTTCCTTGGGTCATTTGAAGCGACATTTTCCTTTTGCAAAATGTTGTCCGCGGCTTTGTGTAGGAGTTATTAACGAAAAACACGGACCAACCAGAGCGCGCCTAGTCGCTCGGTGGCACGGTCAGCGCGGCGAGCCGGGGGGAGGAGAGTGTTGTCGGTACGCCGCGATGTAACAGACAACTAACAGTTTCTCGATTATGTCCCGATTTCGATGAGCTTTGGATATGTTGTAAAGACCACGATTCTGAACAACATTTCCCTTTAGACTTTTTTCCTCGCGTCTTTAGTTTACGAGATATTTGTAAACACAGTACCGAAAGCTAAGGGTTGTACGGTCAGGTCAACGAACTGCACAGCTGATGGTAGATAGCAGGTATACGACAATCACATGTTTCGGTTTTCCTGCAGATTTGTACGCAGAGTCGATGGGTTACTGTTCGAAAAGGTCGTCCGTCCTTTCAGCCAGCAAGAGGTAGAAATGTTAGGTCGGCGTGGCGTTTTAGGGTCCCTATTGTCCTATGCCTCCCTTAAGAAACTTTCTAAAAGAAAGACGGACGACGTTTTCGAATAGTAACCCATCGATTCTGCGTACAAATCTGCAGGAAAACCGAAACATGTGATTGTCGTATACTTGCTATCTACCATCAGCTGTACAGTTCGTTGACCTGACCGTACAACCCTTAGCTTTCGGTACTGTCGTACACCTGAAGACATCTGTGCAGTTCGTCACCGAATGACCCAGTGACAGTGACACACATTTCGAAGCATTTTCAATTACAAGTTTTTACAAATATCTCCTAAACTAAAGATGCGAGGCAAAAAGTCTAAAGGGAAATGTTGTTCAGAATCGTGGTCTTTACAACATATCCAAAGCTCATCGAAATCGGGACATAATCGAGAAACTGTTCTGTTACATCGCGGCGTGGTGACAACACTCTCCTCCCCCCGGCTCGCCGCGCTGACCGTGCCACCGAGCGACTAGGCGCGCTCTGGTTGGTCCGTGTTTTTCGTTAATAACTCCTAAACAAAGCCGCGGACGCCATTTTTGCTAAGGAAAATGTCGCTTCAAATGACCCAAGGAACCTCCCATTTCCCGCTTACGCAGTCGTTTTGGGACACCCTGTATATATATATATATATATACAGGGTGTCCCAAAAGTACTTCAACATCGGGAAATGAGAGGTTCCTGAGGTCATTTCAAGCGTCATTTTCCTTTTGCAAAATGTTGTCCGCGGCTTTGTTTAGGAGTTATTAACGAAAAACACGGACCAATCAGAGCGCGAGCTCGACGCTCGTTGGCATGTTCAGCCAACCGCCTGCCGGCTCGCCGCGCTGAACGTGCCAGCGAGCGTCGAACTCGCGCTCTCATTGGTCCGTGTTTTTCGTTAATAACTCCCAAACGAAGCCTCGGACAACATTTTGCAAAAGGAAAATGACGCTTGAAATGACCTCAGGAACCTCCCATTTCCCGATGTTGAAGTACTTTTGGGACACCCTGTATATATATATCACAAAAAAAACAGCGAATATGTTTGCATATATATATATATATATATATATATGACCAAACCTGCGAACAAATTCGCGCGCATTCCCTTTGATGTATACGAAAAACCGACAACTGATGGATCGACCGCGCGCACGAACGCGCGCCCGAATCGCCGAACCGGTGGGATTTTCAAATCTGTTCGCAGGACAGAGATGTCTACAATACATAAAGAATAAATGTCAAGAAATACAACAAAAATTAAACAAAGAAATCGGTGATTTAAATTATCTGAAAGAAGTACTAAATAAGTAACAAATAAATCAATTTCAATATTATTTTAATACAATAAAATTTTTTAAATTATATAAAAAATTATTTTAAAAAATATATATTTATAACGACAATTACCAGTAGATAGGTATAATTTTTCAATGAATGAATTAAAAAATCGGTAACAGATGGATCGATGGCGCGCCCGAATGCGCGCACAAAAGCGCGGAGAAATGTACGCGGCGTTCGTAGCCCCGTCGAAACTGGTGTTTCGTACGCCGTTCGACGCAATGCGCGGCGCGATGCGCGCCGAAACGTTCAAGTCTGTACGAAGCATTAGATATTAAGGGGGCTCGCGTAGTCGCGCGAGAGTGTGTGCCACAACTCACACATCGCTAGATCCGCATATACGTATACGCAAATGCAAGGGTCAAAATTTCGACGTATTGACGCTTCAATATCGCAATGAGGAGTTCAGAAGTGGTCAATTGTGTTTCCTAAAAGTCCAATCTGTATCCCTTCGGTATCGAAAATGCTGATTTTTACGTTATCGAGGAGTTATTTGTAATATTCGGCAGCATACTGCCTGTCATGAGGCATCCCAAGCAAGCGTGACGTCACGAGATGGCTGCCGCTGACATATTTTCTTAAAGATATAGAGATTTAGCTTCTATGTAGAGAAAATAATACCGTACGGCTGAAACCAGGACATGTACAAAGACGGTGGTGAGTATTTTTAGTTTATTATTTACTTAATTAACAAGAAATACGAAAAAATTGTGAAAAAGCACCTCACGGTTCCGACATTTTTCACTGCTAACGCCACTGTCTCTTTCCCAGCAAATACTGCACGTTCCAAAGTTCCAATAGAATAATGTCGATAATGCAGGTCGATAACATAGGTTATCAATTCTCTCAGTTTCCTTTTCTCTCTTCCGCTACAGTTCAATTGTCTTCCTCAGTGAACCTTTCATATACTCTTTTTGAAACAGAAAATTAGATCCGCATTATCTATCGGCCGAAAATCGTACTAATCAGCTTCGTCTACTGACCATTCGCACGACTGTAGCGTGACGATCAACTCCGTCAAGGCCAAATATACGCGAGCCCCCTTAATGGCCCCGCGAGATGTTCATTTTTAAAAATTGGAAATTTTGTACAATGAACTTTTTCTTTTATAAAAATATTGTATTACTCTGTATGCCTTTTAACTATTTGCTCTAATATTTTATCATTTTTACGAGTGGATTTTAAAATTGATTGTAAAAATTTTTAAAATTAAATGCACTGAAATTGTCAAGAGGCCCATGATTCTTTACATCGTCCGTAATGTGCAGGAGATTGTGCACATTATGAGACATATCTCATAACGGCTTCTTTCGTGACAAATCCGAATCTGCGAGATACCTTTTGTCACGGGTGGACCACGCATCGCGCGGCCGAGCGTGGCCCGGCGTTTCGCCTATAAAATCCCGGAGTCGCAGACGTTCCGTCCTTCCGACGGATACGCGAAATTTGGGCGACGTGACAAATTGGCGCCCGAACAGGGACCTCTCACTAGAAAGGTGACCTGTCTAAGGGCTTTTCTTTACCGGAGGTGCATGAAGAGTGCGGAGCTCTCGGGGAAATAAGAAAATTGCTTTCGGATCGTTCGAACGGAGTCGCGGACGCGATCGGAGCCGTCGCGCCGTACCAAGACCGATACCCTTCTTTTCGTGTTTTCGGATTTTAAAAATACCATTTCGACGAGCCAACGCCCAGACATATTTTAATATTGTTCTATGTTATTCTATGTTATTTTTTTTTGTTTTTTTTGTCTTATGATGCTATTTATTATGTGATATTTATGAATTGTTATTTATTATGATGAATATTGTTTCCGGTACATTGGTTGCTCACAGTCTTTGAATCACCCGTTCCGAAAAAGGTCACCGGCCGCTTCCTTTTATTCAATCTCGCACGACAGTGCGAGCAATAGTTTAAATTATCATGGCCAAAAGTAAATTTCAACTCTAGAATCTAATAGTCGAATCATTCTCGCCGTAACGGCGAACAATAGATCCTTGGTTCACCTTGCCGTGTTGTTGCTCCTTGTTTTTGCCGAACCAGAGACATTCCAATAGAGAATAATAAACCTTGGAACGGAACGGTAATGGCTGAACAGATGTGAGGAATCATGTACAACTATTTATATTATGCAAAATTTATTTATAAAATTTATTGACGAACATTTTCGAATGTGATATTTTGAAATTGTATATATTTTTTTTTTCTTATTGTATTATATTTGAAAATTGTATGATATTGTGTACCGTCGGGTGTTGGAGGATATGTTTTGAGGTTGTGTCGTTTTCGGGATTAGGGTCGCGTGATTGTTGGTATTTTTGTTTATTTTTTTTTGTCATTTGCGAACGGCGAGCATTGCCGTGCGAAGAAAATTCTTCGCGAATTACGTGCCGCGACCCTGTATAAATACGGTATCGTGCGAATAGCACGTTTTGTTATTAAAGATTTTGTAAGAAAAGCTGGGGAAAGCCACGCGGAAAAATCTCGCGTAAACGCGAGAATACTTTCGTGCAAACGCGATAATACTTTCGTGTACACGCGAATAATTAGAGTCGCGTCAACCGCCCGGTATAGCGAGCGGAATTCGGTAAAATTTTTTTTCGGAGAACGCGCTATTGTGCGAGTCGCGTAGCGTAGCTACGTCGTCAGCTGGGACGCCCGGTTCGGAACGCCGAGCGCGGATAGTAAACAATCGTGTTTCTTGCCGTGATCGACGGGTCGAACAACACGGTATCGGGTGTCGAAAATCGAAAATCCCCAACTTTCGTGAAAAACGATGTTAAGAGCCTGGCGCGACGAGGAGGAGGAGGGGGATAACCGATCCGTATACGGCGATGCCTTCGAGGATGACGAAATACCGTATGTCACCTCCGATGACGAGAAGGCAGGGGGAAGTAGATCCCCGCCGAGGGATATTAAAATACCGGTACCCGAATTACGCGGTCAATTCCCCGTCCCTCCCCCTCGATCGCGGGTAGGTCAAAATTCGGGGGTGGAGGACCCGTCCGGTCGTCTTGCCGGTACTTCCGGGTCCGTACCAACTGCGCTAAGGTACCGAGGGAAGCCTATCGCGGAAATGATGCGACGATGGCGTATAAAATTTTCGGGGGGGCCGGAGGAGGATTCGGAAGCCTTCTTAGACCGCCTAAAACAAGAACGAAAATATTGCGATATTACGGATGCCCAACTTCTCCGTTGTTTACCGGTATGTCTGGACGGAATAGCGGCGCATTGGTACGAGACCTCGGAGGCCGGGTGGGCGACTTGGGACGAGTTCGTTGCCGCGTATCGGCGATTCTTTGGGGACCCCGAATACCGGAGAGTATTAGAACAAAATATAAGAGAGCGACACCAGGGAGACGACGAGCCGCTGCGCGAGTATATCGTGGCAATGCGCGCGATGTTTAAACGTTTGGACCCCCCGTGGACAGAGGCGGAAAAGATGAGAAAAGTTTGCTGGGGCGCGAAAGCAAAAGTACGACAAGGGATACCGTTAGCCCTGATGACGTCAGTGGCAGAGCTCGAGGAAGGGTTATTAGATGCGGAGCGGGAAACAAAGAAAACCGCGCGACGGAACCCCAAACCTTCGGAAATGGTACACCCGAATTTCGCGTACGACCCTAGTCGCCACTCCCGCCAAAAACAACCGGGCAAGGGAAAATACGGCCGAATGGAATACGTCAATGCCGTGAATACCGTTAGTAGCGGCGAGAGCGACGATTCGGAGCAAAAACCCCCCTACCGAGGCCCAGGGTATCGCGAACCGCGAGCAACGCGCGCGAAAAATTATTCCGTTGCCGCGCCGAGGGAAAGCGATCTCTACCGAGCCGACCCGAATAAGCAGAAGCGAGAGCGAAGCCCCCCACCGCACCGACCGGAGCCGTCCGCGCGCGACAGCAGCCGACGAGAACCGCCGCGCGAAAAACAACGCGCGAGCGGCAGTCAGCTGTTGCTGTGCTGGAATTGCCGTAAGACCGGGCATATGTCGCGAGATTGTCGGGAGGAGCCGCGGCTGCATTGCTATCGATGCGGGGCGGAGGGGGTAACGCTCCGAAACTGCAAGAGATGTAATAAGCCGACGGGAAACGGGGGGAGGGGTCGCTCAGGAGAGCCGGAGCGACCACGCCAGAATTGATATCGGCTCGTATCGCGATCGAAGGGGGAAGAAAGGGGCCGCCTCTATTAACCCTGGATGCGAAAATCGGGAAAATTACCGCGCGCGCCCTAGTAGACTCAGGTTCGTTGGTTTCGTTCGTAAGTCGTGCCGTGATAGAACGCGCGCCGAGCGAACAAGTTGAAATTAAAGAAACAGAAAGACCTTGTTATTTCCTCCTCGCCACGGGAGCGGTCGATCGTGCCGAAGAACAGGCGCGTTTCGTGTTAAAAATTAGAAATGTCGAGCGGAAAATAACAGCGCGCGTATTGAATAATCTCGTGACCCCTCTCCTATTGGGAACGGATACGATCGCGCTTTTCGACATCGTGGCAGAATACCATAACGCTGAATGGTATTTCGCAGAGCGACCGGATGAGAGGTTCTCTTTCGAAAACATACCCCCCGCCACCACCGTATGCTGCGGTCTACAAATTTTAAATAGTGCCGAAAAAGAGCAATTGGCGAAATTCCTCGAAGCCACGTTGCCCGAATTCGAAAAGATGGCCGGATTAACATACTTGATCAGCCACCGAATCGATGTAGGCGACCATCCGCCGATAAAGCAAAGGTATTATGCCGTCTCTCCTAAAGCACAGGAGGCAATATACCACGAGGTAGACACCTTGTTGGCGGACGGCATAATCGAACCGTCGCAAAGTGGCTGGTCAAGTCCTATCGTAATGGTGAAAAAGCCAAATGGCAAATACCGTTTCTGCCTCGATTTTCGAAAGGTCAACGAGGTTTCGAGGAAAGATGCGTACCCGTTACCGCTCATGACGCAGATATTAGATAAATTGCGAGCGGCAAAGTACATTTCGACCCTCGATCTTAGTCAAGCGTATTTTCAAATTCCTCTCGAGCCGGGAAGTCGCGAAATCACGGCGTTCACGGTCCCGGGAAAGGGTTTATTTCATTTTCGCCGCATGCCGTACGGATTGACAGGAGCACCGGCGACATTTCAACGATTATTAGATCGGTTAATAGGTCCAGAAATGGAGCCACATGCTTTCGCGTATTTAGATGACATAATTATCGTCACTAAAACTTTCGAGGAACACCTAGAATGGTTATCGCGAGTATTAAATAAAATCAAAAGCGCCGGTCTAATAATCAATCCCGAGAAATGCGAATTCTGCCGTACGGAGGTCCGGTACTTAGGTTTCGTGGTCAGCCGAGAAGGGTTAAAAGTGGACGCGGAGAAGATACAACCGATAATATCGTACCCCCCGCCGCGAAACGTGAAACAGGTGCGGCGTTTTCTCGGGATGGCCTCCTGGTACAGGAGATTTATTCCGGGTTTCGCCACGCTTGCCGAACCATTGAACATCTTGCTTCGGAAAAATCGGGAGTGGGAATGGGAGGACGGTCAACAATCCGCCTTCGAGACCCTACGCGATATGATAGCCACCGCACCAACCCTTTCGTGCCCTGACTTCGAAATACCTTTCGTGCTGCAAACAGATGCAAGTACCGTCGGACTAGGCGCGGTGTTAACGCAAGAGATCGAGGGAGTCGAAAAAGTTATCGCGTTTGCAAGCCGTTCTCTCACGTTGCCGGAGAGAAAATATTCCGCGACGGAATTGGAATGTCTCGCGATAGTCTGGGCGGTACAAAAGTTTCGACCGTACTTAGAAGGGTACAAATTCACAGTAGTTACCGATCACAACAGCCTACGGTGGTTGCGGAAATTGCAAAATCCATCGGGACGATTAGCGAGATGGGCCTTGCAGCTACTGGAATACGATTTCCAAGTAGTGTATCGGCAAGGTGCCCTGAATAAAGTGCCAGATGCACTCTCGCGCGTTTTTGAGGGGGGGGAAGTTGTCGGGGGAGAGCTGAACATCGCGGCAGCAGTACGCGCGAGGTGGTACGAGGAGAAATTCGCGGAAGTCGAGAAAAACCCGGAAAAATTTAAAGACTGGTCCATTCGGAACGGGGAGCTATTTTGTCGTCGAACCGATCCACTTATCGCGGAAACCTTAGGGCAAGATGGGGACGAGTGGAAATTAGTCGTCCCCGAGGAACGCAGAACCGAGATCTTGCAGGAGGCGCACGATAATTTGCAATCCGGTCACTTAGGGATCGAAAAGACATATCATCGAGTCGCTACGCGCTACTACTGGCCAGGCATGTATCGAACAACCGTCGAGTACGTAAGACGCTGTACTACCTGTCAGCTCACGAAAGTGGAGCAAACACTCCCTGCCGGGCTGATGGGTCGGCGCCGGGTCGACATGCCATGGACAGTAGTAGCTGCCGATATAATGGGCCCGTTCCCTCCTAGCAAGTCCGGCCACGCGTATCTTCTCGTGATCCAAGATCTGTTCACGAAATGGATCGAGTGCGCCCCGCTCCGACGTGCGACCGGTCCGAAAATTGCCGAGGCCCTAGAAGGGTTGATTTTCTCGCGATGGGGTACACCGGACGTACTAATAACCGACAACGGTACCGAGTTCGCAAACAAATGTCTGCGAGATCTTGCCGACGAGTACGGCATTCGGCTCGCGACTACTCCCCCGTACCACCCGCAGGCCAATCCTGTCGAACGCGTGAATCGTATCCTAAAAACGATGATTGTCGCGTATATAGGGAGGGATCATCGAGATTGGGACGTTAATTTGCCGAAATTCCGCTTCGCGTACAACACGGCGAAACATTCCGTACTTCAGGCTTCCCCAGCCTTTTTAAATTTCGGGCGAGAACCGCGGCCGGCCAAATGCGAACGCGCTAGCGTAGAGCCGCCTGTCGAATTAGAGGTTGCGGCGACCAGCCGGTGGGAAGGTCGCATGTCGCGTCTGCCGAGTTTACGGCATTGGATCCTTGAGAATCTCGAAGACGCGTACAATCGACAGGCGCGCTACTACAACTCGCGACATCGAGAGACAGAATTCGAGGTAGGGGACCGGGTAATGAAACGTCAGCGCGTCCTATCGTCCGCCGCACACCATGTCGCCGCCAAGTTAGTCCCGAAATTTCTCGGCCCAGTCCAAATCACGCGAAAAATATCGCCGGTGGTCTACGAACTCGCCACCGAGGAAGGCCGGAAGCTCGGGAAGGCCCACGTAAGCGACCTAAAAAGGTATCTTCCAACGCGACGGACGTTAGATTCTCCACTGAACGCTATCGCTGATCCACACAGTTTGGGACCAGCTGCCGATTCACGGGCCAACGCTCGAGACCTCGTGCCGTAGCCGTCCAGTAAGGTCCGAAACTATCGAGGCCATGGAGGCCAGCCGGGACAGCCCCACCAAAGGGGTCAAGACTGCCGTGCCCGAATTTCGGTCGGGAGGCTCAACGCCCACTACCGAGACGAGATACCATTCTCTGGACGACACCTTCCGGTCGGACCTAGAGGACCTACCGGACGACGGGCCGGTGGAGGCGACACCCGCCCCGACCAACCAGCAAACAATAGTTATCCAAGGTCTCAGCATACTGGACCCTTTCGAATCCTCCGAGGGGGAGGTCGACGCCGCCGAAACGGGCGAAGAGCACGGGAGCGCCCCATTGCCGCCAAAGGGAGCGGAAAGATCAAGCGGGGGGAGCCCGCAAAAGGAAAAGCCGCAGCCGCGCCCGGACGAGCCGCGAGGGAGGGAACTGCCCGGGGAACCCGTAACCCCGTCCAATAAGGGTCAGGGAATTAAGGTCAGGCCCGGCTGGACAGCCCAGGAGAGGTTGGACCGAGCCCGTACCGAGGTCCGGAAGGGGGGCGGAGCGGAAGCCACGAAAACTAAGACGCTGACCCCCAGGCCCAAGCAGACCCTGGGGAAGATCCCGGGCGTCCATTTAGAGAGGGGCCTCGAGAAACCGGATTATCGGCATGGGTGCTGGCGGTGCGGAGCCAGGGGTCACCGCCACCCCCAGTGCATGCAGAAGTCCCAAGGATACTGCTTCCGCTGCGGGAAGCAGGGGTATACGGTCCGCACCTGCCCTCGGTGTGATCCGGGATGGAAGAGAGAAGGGGGGAAACACCCTCAGCGGGGACCCGAACTTTCTCTCGAGCCCCCAAAGACCCTACCGCAGCCGACAAGGGCAGAAGACGCCCCGCGGGCCTAGCCGGGCTCACCTACCGAGACCGGGTGATTGGTTTTTGTTTTTTTTTGTGAATTTTCCCGAGACATAGTTTGTAATAGCGAGATGTCGACAGAACAAATAAAGTAGTCGGTTTATTTCAAGGGGATCAAAGGTAGAGAACGTGTAATTTTACTACCCTACCAAGTGATCCTCGAACTTCGTCGTCGACCCCCAAACCCCGCTTTTCGCGATTACAGGGCCAAGTAGAGTACCCCGACTCTCGAGTTCTCGTCCGAAAGCGGAATGTAATAGAGTAAGTATGTGTTTGTTTTTTGCGGTGAAGGGTAGTGTCGGTCTTAAATGTTGGTGATATGTCCGAGGAACGTCCGGGGATGAGCGTTCGTTACCGGGCCTACGGAAGCCTGACAGGTGGCTGCCATCGGTACGTCCCGGTCTCTTTTAGGGGGGGAGGAGTTGTGACGTGGCAAGTTTTGCCGACGTCCCTCGATCCCTAAAAAGAGAGGCCGGGCCGCCCTCTGGCAGTGCCGATGCGAAACGGCCGTTTGCGAGCGCTCTCCCTGGGCATGCCGATTTGCCAAGGGCGAGTATTAACGCGTTTTCAGCGTCGCGCCACTTGGGCGACGCGAATTTCACAGGACCGAAACCGGGCTCCAGGGGAGCCCGGCCCCTATTTCTCGCCGTACGAGGCTTTATCGGAACTGGCTCCGGAAGGATTCGTGCCGAGACATCGGAGGAAGTACCGAGCCCGGGTCGACGAACCTGGAGGCACCGACGAGGGACAGTGGACACGGGACGAACACCTCCTCGACCCCGTCGCTGCCTCGCCCGGAAAAGAAGGTGTCCACAACCGGAGCGGCTAGGACCCTACTCTTCACGAGCCGTCGCCGTGACCATCGGAAAAGCGGCGAAAGCGAGTAGTAAAATCCGCGAGCCAGGGATCCCGCGCGACTGGATGCGATCCTGCGAGGAAATACCGCGCGATAGGTCCGCGAGTCTCAAACGGGAGAAATAGGGTAGGGAGTAGGGGGACGCCTCGCTTCCGCGTTACCGAGCCTGCCGAAAGTAGGCCACTGGGTCGTTGGCCGTAATACCGAGCAGTCGCGAAATTCTAATTGAAAATCAAGAAATATATAATAAAGTGTGCGTGCCAGTAAGAGGGACGAAGCGAAGGACGAAATTCCGACCACCTGCCGTCGTCCTCGTTGCCGTTGGTAAGCGCCAGTCAGGCTTCCTCTTTATCGTAATTTAACGATTATTTCGTGTTGGCTCGGTAACGTTTTCGCGAGGTCCTTATTCGCGTCGCGGAATTACGACGCCGTTTTCGTGCCGCGTGGTCGGCCATATTTGGTGAACGGGAAAACGGTCGTCGATCGGTTAACGTGCGAGCTGGTTGGTAACGCGAGGGCGCGAACTCGCGGGGGGCCGTATCGTTGCCGATTTTCCGAATTAATTGTACGCTACCTTCGAGACGTTCCCCGGTGTGACGTCGCAACGGTCCGTATCGTGTCCGACGGCGAAGCGCGAGCGATCCAGCACTTATACCGCGTATTCCATCGGAATTCGGCAGTTCTTCCGCGCCAAAAGCGCTTTGTAAAATTACTTCTCCATCTTGTAAAACTGCCGATTCTCTCGTTCCTTATTTCCGTCGAGAAACCTTTCCGCCGCGGGAAATGCTCCGTACTTCGTCCACGTAGAATCCTGTGCCCATTCTAGAGCCATCCAGCATATCGTGTGGTTCTCGCAGTTTCGGAAAGGTCGTTCGCGCCTCGTGCCGTTATCTCGCAATTTGCGTGACACTGCCGAGTGTCTGGCGCCCGAAAGTAGATTCCATTAACGGCTTCTTTCGTGACAAATCCGAATCTGCGAGATACCTTTTGTCACGGGTGGACCACGCATCGCGCGGCCGAGCGTGGCCCGGCGTTTCGCCTATAAAATCCCGGAGTCGCAGACGTTCCGTCCTTCCGACGGATACGCGAAATTTGGGCGACGTGACAGTATAAACAGTTATTACCTAACTAGAAGTGCTCGGTTTTGACGCACTGGCAATGCGGGGGTCTCGAAAACAACTTTAGAAGAGCCTAATAGATTTAATGCCGGACTAGCGGAATTTATACGGTTATATTTGATGCGAAGGGGAACTTTAGCCCGATCTATAACGTACTATGAAAGTACTAGCCCCAGAGAGTAAAAATGCAAGGGTTTATATACCCCTAGTATGAATGGAACACGTTGTTCATTATCTATATTACTTAGGGCCAGACTCTGGTTTTTTGTCACTTTCAATTAAGTCGGGTCCGAACTCGGTCTTCGTTAAAAAGGGTCAACGATGATATGAAAGGTTATCTAGGGCGCTTCCTTCCAGAGACGATCCTGAACAGATTCCTGTGAAGAATTCGATGGGAAACTGTTCTCTATCCGTCACACATGTAAAACATTTTAATCTATATGATAATTACAAATTAATAATTACGTTTGTTTTATAAAATATTGAAGTGCGAACAATAAAAATCGTTTAGTTTATAAATACATATAAAAAAAAAAGAAAAAACAAGAAATGAAAGTTGAGTTGAGGAGGATTCGAACTCGAGCCCTCTAACACCGTGACCATACAACATACTTGTGAGAAGCTTCTTTTTTTTTTTTATTTAAGCTTACCCAGACGCCTGAGAGGGGTCTATACAGCTGGACTTTATTTACATTGTGTTACAGAATACAATAAAGAATACAGAAAAGTATATCAGGTTATATACGTAGGTTACATTCTTTCAAGAAGGTGAAAATACGCAAACACGCCCGAGTGTTGGGTCTGGCAAAAAACATATCGGCCCTGAGGGGCAGACAGAACCCCATCCTGCGTAAATCATCAGTTAGTTTAGTTCTGAGTGCGTCGTATAAGCAGCACTGCCATAAGACATGATCTAGGTCCTCCAGTTCGTAGCCACACTTGCAGTTGGTATGATCAACAATGCCTACACGGAACAATGAGGCGGCCAGATTGTAGTGATTGGCTCTGATGCGATTAACAGCGGTAATAAATTCCCTCTTAGGACTTTCAGAGTTGTTAAAGGCGAACCACGGGTTTCGATTAGAAACAAAAAAGCGTTCAAAGAAATTTTTGCCATTAAATGAGCCCTGATCGGTGATTGTAGTATTGGTTCGGTGGAATGCCTTTGTTTTGGACAGGTAAAATGTATCGGAAAAGGGAACATGTAGCACATCAATGGAGTCAGAGGCGATGGCAGATTTGGCGAGATATTCAACATCCTCATTTCCTCGCAGCCCTATGTGTGAAGGGATCCACAAAAATTTTATGAAACAAGAGCTATTTTGAATAAATTGTAGGAATTTTTTCTTGATGTCAAAGATATAAGGGTTGGTTTTCACTTGAAAGCTGACCGATTCCAGACATTGAAGGGCACTTAGAGAATCAGAGAAGATGATAAAATTGCGGTCTTTATGTCGTGTGGCAATGTCCATTGCTTCATTAAGCTAAACACTCGGCTGTAAAAATCGATGCGCTGGTATCGATACTTTTCTTAATACGCAGGTTTAGATCATAACATATACACGCTGATCCGACACAGCCAGCATCCGACATTTTGCTGCCATCATTGTAGATGGCAGTGGCCATGTCGTCTGTTAAAAGTTTGTCGATTAGGGCATTAGGATCTTTGGACTCACGAAGTGTGTGGCCAAAACTAGTGTTAATTGGAATAGACGGGGTTATAGTTTCAAATTCATAACGGTACGGACAAAAGTTGGGTTTTGCCTCAATCCTGAAACTTTCACCGAAGAAGGAATCTATACATTGGTTAAGAGTTCTACGATTAGATCTTGCTAATCTACTTTGAGAAAGGTGGAAATTTTTAGTGATGGTGTGGAACATGAGGGAGCTATTATTTGACAGCACTTTAGCAAGGTAGCGTTCACATAGGTAGGTTACCCTGTCCATTAGAAACATCAGCTTTGATTCAGCCACCATCACGTGCAACGGAGTACTTTTGGGGTAACCTAAGGCTGGTCGGATTGCTGAGTTCTGTATTCTTTCAAGTTTGGTTATGAGGGTGATGGTGCACGGCCAAAACACAAAGCATCCGAAGTCAATGATAGAACGGATGTAACTTTTATAAATTAGAAGTAGGGTTATCGGGTCAGAGCCCCATCAAGTGCCACACAGGAATTTTATAATGTTGATGGCTTTCAAACATCTGTTATATATTTGTTCAACCTGAGGAGCAAAAGACAGTTTGGGGTCAAAGATAACGCCCAGGAACCGAACTGATTCTCCAGGTTTAACAATAAAGTTGTCAACGCTAATTTCAACTTGTTCTGGAGGAATTTTTTTCCTTCTATTGCTAAAATGTAAAAGAGAAGTCTTATTAGGAGTAAGGTTGAGTCCGATATCGAAGAGATTTTTGCTAAAGACAGAGATTGATCTTTGGAGAATGCTTTTAGCTCGTTTTAAAGATGAGAATTTTAGGAAGAAGGCGATATCATCTGCAAATTGTGATATATTGATCGATATTGGCAGGTTGTCTGTAACAGGCGAAATATATAAGTTAAATAGCAAGGGACTGAGGACTCCTTCTTGTGGAACACCCTTATAGACCATTCTGGGTTCATTTAGAGTCAGTTCAGAATATATGGTCCTTTCTTGAGTAATGAACTGGATAAATTTTAAGGTGTCAATTGGGCATCCGAGAAGGGCAAGTCTGTATATGAAGATTTTAATGTCGACATTATCGAAGGCGCTGTGAATATCTAGGAAGGCAGACAGCACATCTTTTCGTTCGGGAAAGGCCTCTTCGACCTTCAATGTTAGGTCGACCAGATTGTCAGTGCATGACCTGCCTTTTCTGAAACCTTGTTGGCTGCCAGGTAGTAGGTTGTTAACTTCAGCCCAGTAATGCAGGCGATTTTTTATCATAGTTTCAAGAAGTTTGCAGGAGCACGAAGTGAGGGAAATGGGACGGAGACTTTTACCATCTGCTTTTTTGATAAAATGCACAAAAGAGAGAGTCCAACTGTGAGGAAAATTGTTACTGGAAAACATAGAGTTGAAGATGTCTAATAAGAGGAGTTTGTATTTAATAGGCAGTCTGATTAGGATTTCAAAGTCAATACCATCAATACCCGGGGCTGATTTGATCTTCTTCAATTGAAAAATTGAAGGGAGAGTCTAGGATGTTGTTAAGAGAACAGACAGGAAAATCACCAGGGTCGGAGTGAACCCATGCAGGGCTAATTTTATTAAGAGCTGAATGAATTAAGCTATTGGTTTGCAAATTACTTGATGAATGAGAAGGAGAGACTTTAGTCCACTTATTTTTAAATATTTTACACTTATTTCAGACATAATTCGGATCTGAACGGAAGTTAATACTCTGAGCAAAGGATTTGAAGTTGTCTCCTTTCTTTTTTTTTTGAAAGTCTTAGTAGCAAGGGCCGCGGTTCTCTTATAGGCAATTAAATCGGCAAGATCTCCTGTATGCGCCCATTTTTTGTAACATGCTCTGCACAGTCTTTTAATTTTATCGCACTCCGAGTCCCACCAGGGAACTGGGTTTTTTTTAGAGTTGTTTACATTTCTTCTTATCGGGGTACTGAGATGTACAGCTTCTGTAATAATAGTAGTAAAAAAATCATATTTGGAGCTTGGAGAAAGACGATCGAAGTAGCTTGTAAAGAATTCTGAGTACTTAGTTTCAAGAACGTCCTGAAATTTAGACCAATCGGTGCGAACTGTTTTGAGCTTGAACGATTTCTTACTGTAATAGCTCTTGCTAGTGTTAATATTCAAATAAATTGGAAAATGATCTGAACCCCAGGTCTCGTCTAACACGTTGGTTTCAACTATGTCACTGAGGTTCATGGTAGAAAACAGTAGATCGATGTTAGTTTTGGAGTTACTGTGTAAATTAATGCGAGTATACGAGCTGCTGTTATGCAAAAAGAGATCGGCTGAGTCAACAGCATTACAGAGTCTTTTGCCATTACTGTCGCTAAAGTTACAATTCCACAGTGTGTGGTGAGCATTGAAGTCGCCAACAAGAATGCAGTGTCGATCAGCGTCTATGTTCTCAACAATTCGGTCCCATTGAGATTGGGAGAGAGAGAGAGAGACCCGGGGCTCTATAACAAACAAAAAGGTCTAGTTCGGGACTAACTTTGTTAAAACGAATGCCACACAGCTCGACAGATGCATCTGGAGAGACGACATTTTCAATCTCAGCAAACGCAATATTTTTTCGGATGAGGACCAATATGCCTCCCCCTCGAGAGTGCACTCTGTCTTTTCTGAAGGATATGAAACCCGGAATATTGATGTTGTCTTTGGTAGTGTGGCGGCCCGTGCAGCGAGCACGCCGCGCCGTCGGACCGCCAACGCATATTGTACGCGCGGCAACGGTCGTCTCCGGAAACTGTTGAGAACAATCGAAGATCGGTTCCGAGGACGATCGTTAGTTGTTAAAACAGTCGACTGCCGAGGGCGAGCATTCGGCAGTTGAGGAGACGCGATCGGCATTCGCTTGCGAGCGTCCCAGCGAACCAGTCACGCGAAATAAAGAAACGTGCGAGCAAACTCTTTCCTAATTATTCTCACCCGTGTCCCACAGGTAGTTAACCCAGTGATGCCAGACGGGACACCTTTTTTCGCGCATGCGCGACGATTTCAGCCTCAGTAAAGTACGATTCTTGAGGAAATGTGGCACCTTGAGCGCCACGCAGAACTTTAAGAAATTGATATGATTTGATTATGAAAAACGAATGTATGACAAGTGTATTTGTATATAGATCCGCATATACATATGAAATATTAAAATTTAATATATATTTATACATATAATAATATTATTTAGACTTATTCTATATTTTGAGGATGGGGAAAGGAAGTAGTGTTAAAATAATTAAGCAAAATAAATAATAAACAATAAAATATTTTATTTGCCAGACACAATTACAAAATACCAACATTTGTTGCTAGAGCAAGGGAAACTGGCAAAACCTTACCAGTATTGTCAAATCAAAAATTATTACAAATAAAAAAATTAACAATAGATTAAATACATAAAATAAAACAAAATATTGCACTGTCAGCTTATTCTTATAATGATAAAAACATTCTAAATTAAATACATAAAATAAAAATAAAAAATTAAATAAAACAAAATATTGCACCGTTAGCTTATTCTTATATGATAAAAACATTTTAAATTTTAAATTGAATACATAAAATAAAATAAAAATAAAAAATTAAATAAAACAAAATATTGCACTGTTAACTTATTCTTATATGATAAAAACATTCTAAATTAAATACATAAAATAAAATTAAATAAAACAAAATATTGCACTGTTAACTTATTCTTATATGATAAAAACATTGTAAATTAAATACATAAAATAAAAATAAAAAATTAAATAAAACAAAATATTGCACTATTAGCTTATTCTTATGTAATAAAAACATTATAAATTAAATACATAAAATAAAATAAAAATAAAAAATTAAATAAAACAAAATAAAAACAAGCTAATTGCTGTCGCATGTCACGTGCTTTTTTTATACAAATTTTGTGCACTATGCAGTTCAAGATGCCGCGAATCTACTTCGAAATTTGTGCAATTAATATTTTGAGCTTGGAAGCTAGAACGAACTACGCAAATGGAAGATATCGTATCGGTATTCAAAAGATTTCTTTTTTTAGTTTTAACATCTGTAACTATCGAAAAAACGCGCTCGGCCTCAGCATTTGAGTGGGGTAGAGAGAAAACTATTTCAATTAATAATTTCAAATTTGGGAACATCTCTTCGTCATCGAAATTTTTTGTTCTAAAATCTTAAACCACATAACATCAATTTCTAATGAAGCTAATTTTGTTTTATAATCTACATCAAAACACGATGGTAGAATTCGCCATTCGACAGCTAATTCTGTAATATTAGGAATGTTTACGCGTTTGGCAATATCTGATAAATCAGCAATGATGAGTCTGCCTTCATTATATAAAGCAATTTTTGGATCCAAAAAAATTAAACTTTTAAGAAATGTGTCGCGCAAATATAGACGTGCAAGCATCTCTTGAACTGCAGTAATGTAAAAATTCAAACATGTTGACCGAATTTGTTGGGCACATTTGAAGTCTAATGATTCCAAAATGCTTGTGCATTCCGGTCCCACATATACGTTTTGTAGTTCGACGATATTATTTGGGTCATTTAAATCTAAATTAATTACGTCTTCTAAAACTCCAGGTTTGATAAAATTTTGCCCTATTTGACAAATTAGCTGCCGGCTACTCTCAAATAATTTGTGTATTAAAATTTTTCTCGACTGAAATAGGGCATTGAAAGTATTAAAAAAATACAATGAATATTTCAAGAAATACATATATGATTTGATGGACATGTCATTCAAAGACTCTAAAATGATTTCGGCAGATTTTAATTTATCTTCAGCTACGGCTAATATGAAAAAATGTTTCAACACGTCCCAATTTTCAATTAATCTAACGACACATTTGTGTAAACAAAGCCACCTGGTATTAGATAATTTTAAAATTTTGTGATTTTCTACTTCGAAAAAATTCTGAAATTCAACCAGAATTGCGCATCTCTTAGCACTGCCCGAAATATAAGTGGCAACTCCTCTAAGTAAATTTTCACATTCCGGAGGTAATTGATTGCAAGATTTACTAGCTATGATCGCGGAAGTGTGGCAAAGACACCTTAAAGTTATTAAATGTGGTACTTCTGCTTGTAAATGTGTCATGAAAGAATTGTTACATCCAATCATGACAGATGCATTGTCGCACGCCATTCCGATAATATTCGTAATGGGAATACTTTTATTATCTAAAAATTTTTTAAAAGTTTGAAATATACTACTCGCGGAACAGTCAGCACTGTCTAACTGCATTAAATCTAATAGCTGAGTGGTTACTTTATTGTTTAATGGAGATACAAATTTAACTAAAACACACATAATTTTTCTATCTGAAATATCGGTTGTTTCGTCTACTAAAATGGAGAATTTGCAGATTTTTAAATTTTCAATTAAACGCTCGATTTCGCGCTGGGCAATTACATTTTTAACTATACTGGCACACTTAGTTCGAGCAAGTGTAAGATTCTGCACAACTTCGGGTTCCTTGCAAACATCTTGAATTAAAGGAGTTAAGTGATCTACTGTTTGAAAAGCTACATTATGTTCAGCATAAAAGGCTGATAATTTGATTTCTGCACGTTTCACTTTATCTTGGAGGGATAAAACTGGGATATTAGAACTACTACTATCACTGCAGGTGGCTTCGTTTTGAATTAAATTCATACTACGTTTATGTTTGATCGTTCGCGAGTGCCTAATTAACGATGCTTTGTTACATGCGACAGCAATATTGCATGCAGTACAATGCGCTTTATTTTCTAGTGGAGAAGGAGCTAGCCATTCTTTAAACATATTATCCTCCCGCCAAGAATATTGAAAACGGCGTATTCTACGCCTCATTGCAGCTCTTTCTCCCCTATTATGTGACATTTTATATTAAATAATAATAATATCTTACTACTACACTATTACCACAGAAACCAGCAGGTCACTCACTTACTCACTACTCACTGAACACTGAACTTACGCACTAGTCTAGTTTTGTTATTTAGTTTTACGAATCCCCCCAGGGTGAATTCTTTACCCAAAACTGCACTGATTGGACAGCCAATGACAATTATTGCTAGCGATCAGGTAGTTTACTTATTGGCCAGTTCACCCCATCGTACCCGTACCCTGCGCTTACTTTGGGAATCCCGGTCCGCGGAAGTGACCGTGGGGTGTTTTTAGTATACAGCGGATTATAGCGGTATTTTTCGCCGGACCGTCAGGTACTATCATAATCATAAAGCCTTGGCCTTATGCAAAACCTTCGGAAACTCCGGGGTTTACGATTACCACTACCCTTTACCTATTACTCTTTATTAAGGCCGGAAACGAAGGATTTTAAGGGACGGGACGTCGGGACATGCATTGTCTAAAGTCTAAAACATCTAAATAGTATGCGATAAAATCATCTTTCTCAAAAATGTGTAGCTTTGTTCTGCACGCTAAATGTTGATAGAAGTTTTCATACTAAATTTTTATATTAATTTTAAACGGGAACTACGAGTGGCAGCTACATTAGCTGTATATTCCATTTCTAATATTTACGCAAAAATTAATGCGAATACGAATATGGGCGAGTATCATTACTAGACTGCGGATCTTTATGCATTTATAGGAAAATTGAGCAGACGAAATTCGAAATTGTTGGAAAATTTAAAAAATTGAAGACGTCAACATATGATTTCTCCTCTATTAAAATCATTAAGGGGGGAACCCTATGTAAAATGAAATTTTTTAGCATTTGTTTTTTTGCTTAAATCGATGGAAAATTTCCTTATGAATACGATAAAAAAAGTTAGAAAGCTATCAGAGATGTTCTTGTACGTTATTACCACGTTTTTTACCACGTTTCTATTAGCTCGGTTTCTTGTCTGTCTGTACGTCTGTCTGTCTGTCTGTTCGGTACAAATATTGCAATTGATTTTAAACTAACTTCCCGATGAGCTAGAGACTTGAAATTTTAAACATAGCTCAGAACTGGATGACAATGCAATATTTAAAAAAAATTGTTTAAAAAAGCCTATGCGTTTAGGATATATAAATTATTATTAATAAATCTAACCGTTATACCCCATCGCACTACCTGTACGTCCCCTCTCTATGTACTACGTGTTCCCACTCTGACTCATCCCCACTCCACTGACCCGTTTCGCACCGAAGGAGCTCAGTGTGCGTCAGTGTGCGTCAGTGTGCGTTCGAGCTCCGTGCGGTGTTTACAAAGTCACTACTGTTTACCAAGCGAAAGAACAGTTACTGTCCGTCCACCACAAGAAGTCCCTCGAGACGGCTGAGGGGTCCGGGGGGATCTCTCGCTTGCTCCACCCCTCCCCACTATTTCCACTCCCGTATTCACGACCTCCAAGATCCTGACGTCACACGCTACACAGTAGTAGGACTTGTTTATTTTCGAGATACAAGTTTCCTGACCTATCGTCGATATTTAACGTTTAAGTGGACTTCAAAATGTACTTTAAAAATGCAATAATTCATTTAAATTACATTTAATGTTATATTTATATTTAATGTAACACATAATTCACGATTGACACGTCTTTCAATAAGTTACAACAAAAATTAGATAAAATTCATATAACTTCTACAAATGTTATAAATTGGTCGAAATTGCTAAAGCAGTCTGTTTGATCAGTATTGCAGCGGTTTTTGTATCTGTATCTACCGCGAAAATTAAACTTTAATTACCATTAAAAATAGGATGAATCTGCAGAACAGCTACAATCTAGTTTTTACTCTCTTCCGTATGATAGAAATGTGTTAAACGAATGATCGTTACTTATTCATTTTCAAGAAATTAATAATTTTAGTATTAGGGAACATATACATATTGGACAAAATTGAAAGCTGTAGTTCGAAAATATTTCTCATTTGTTCTGATCTGTAGCGTTAAATTAAAATTTTAACTGACAACGAGTTAGAAGTTTCTAATACAGAATATGCGTGAAGTCACGTTCCTCTTGGATGCTGAGAGTGGCTCAGCGCGGGGATGTTTAACGTCGTAGGATACATTTGATTCTGTCCTTACGCTACTGGATCGCTCGCTTCGCATTATCTCACTCGGTTTGGAAGAGTCTATTCACTCTCTTCGTCACACGATCCGATTAGTGTGTGTGAGCGCTGCAGCCAATAGCTCGCTAGAACCGATAATGCGTGTGACGCGACTCGAGCCCCTGCCGCTCAGACCAATCGGACGGTTTGTTGTCCGTTTGATGTGAAACTCCTACCAAGAGACTTCTTGTGGTGGACGGACAGTACACCGAGATTCTCCGTCGAACCTTTATTGAATAATATTGGTATACACCAATATGGCGGCGCCCATATCCGTCACTTTCTGAAGTGAAACAATGAAAATTACTATAAAATTACTCAACTTTACATGCTCATAACTTTTTAACGAGTGGTTTAGTGGTCTGGGACTTCGATATAGGAGTTTTCTTGCCGAAATGAACAAGATAAGACATATAATAATCGAAAATTTCTGGGTTCCGAAGAGAAAGTTTACCCTTTTAATCGATAGAAAAATTTCACACACACAAGACTAAAAAGCTGAAAATAATTATTTAAATAAAAATTAATTTTTTAAAAAATACCACGTTTTTAAAACGGACTAAAAAGTATAAAATAATTAAAATAAAAATATGTTTAAAAAACGGACTAAAAAGTATAAAATAATGGCGAAGTTTCCGTTTACGTCCATGCTCAGAATTCGATGAAATTTTAAAAATAGGTTCTTTTTTTACTAAAATGACGATTGCCAAAAGGATTTTTGGCGACTCGAAAAAAATTTTTGTCACTCTCTATCTTACCAACAAAGTGGCACGATTACGATTTCCGTGGCCCCTCGTTTTGAAGTTATATTTGTGTTCTTGGGGTTATTTCAAGAAAAAAGTGTATATATAACATGGTGTCAAATCGGCCTGGTTTAGCCGGTAAAGTAGATTTCCTGTTTTTTATAAACCTCCAAATATCTCGGAAACTATGCGAAATATGGCAAAATATCAAGAGACCTTTTTTGTAGGAAATTAAATTTCCTATAAAAAACGCTAAAATGATGTTAAAATTCCATTTTTTACGACAAATATACTAAAAATAAAATAATTTTTTTTAAAGTACTACTAGACTACTTTTGGATTCTCGTATGCGTGGTCGGCCCGGCCTAACGGCCGGGCCTCTCCACCCCCTCTAACGATCTAACCAAGACTCACTCTGTTTATCTAATCTTCCCATTGTAGATGTCTTCCAGAATTTGATCTTTTTAGAACGGAGCCTTTACGTTCCTCCGACCATTATTTTGGAGGAACAAAGTAGAAAGTTAAAGTCGGTAAGTCGGTAAGGTAGAGAGCGACATTGAAATGATAAAAAAATTTTTTTCGAGTCGCCAAAAATCCTTTTGGCAATCGTCATTTTAGTAAAAAAAGAACCTATTTTCAAAATTTCATCGAATTCTGAGCATGGACGTAAACGGAAACACAGCCAAAATAATTTTTCCTAGCCACGTACAGGTTCCCAACCCCATGCCCCATACAGATAATCCTAAAAATTTGTGATTGTGAATTTTTAATAGCTCTGAAAATACTTGTAAGATTTAAAACGAAAAACGTGGGGCGCATACAATACATTGATACAATTGATACATGAATTGTTCACCTAAGTCACTAACAATTTTATTGCATTACAAATGACATGAACTGTTGTGTGTTTTCTCAACGGCAGCTACTCTCTACACTCCTTACTATTATCTTGCGCCTCACGTTCACATCATAGCACTATTTTAGAATTTTTTGGTAGGTGTCAACCCAGAGGAAGATAGTTAAAAAAATTCCTAAAAAATTAATTAATTATTTTAAACTATAAATAATTATCTATATCTTTTGTTTGCCGTTTAACCTATGTCGATATCTTTTCTCGTTTTAGAGCAAATTGCATTTAAGTGCGGGGGAATTTACCCCAATATCACCCCTAACGGTGGGGGTAGACATTTGAAATTTTACACAATGTTTTTTTAGACATAAAACGATGTTTTAAGACAGGAATCAGCAAAATCGGAACGGGGTCCGCTGACCCATGATTATCCGGCTATACCCTTTGAATATTTGTCTTTATTTAAATTGTTTAGCAAAACTACAGGGTCGGTATAAAAAGAAATTGTCTAAATTCGGTGGCTTTCCATCGTTTCAGTTCATTTAAACTTCGTGGTTTTCTATTAAATTCTAACGGGATGCATTTTCTTAAAGAAACTAATGAATTTGAGATATTAGAAGATTGTAAGTTTGAAATTTTCGTGGATGGTATCCCAGAACACCATAAAAAAGAGTAATTTATTCATTACACCTAAACAAATTAGGTGCATATAATCTAACGGAAAAGAATCGATCATGTCAATATTTGGAATTGTTTGCAAAATACTTGTTACGGTGTGATGGTCATTATCAATTTTTGATCTGAATTCAAGATCAGTTCCAGGTACATCTAATACTATTCAAAACTGTGAAACATACCCTGCTATCTATAAAATCTCCTTCAATGTAATATTTGGTACAAGAGTGATATCCCGCATGACCTTTTACGCATTTAATAAAAGATTTTGCGGGAGCATCGAAAATAAAAGATTTTACATGTAAATGATACAAATGTTCATTAATTAAAAATCCACTATCGACAAGTACTACTGCCTCTTCAACGAAGTCGAATAAAAAACTATTCACGTCTTTTGGCTTTTGATAGTCTTGATAAATACCAATTATATCTATATTTTTATATCCTGCGAAGCAACAAAGAATAGGATACACTTGACTACTAGAGCGTTTCGACGTTAATAGGAATTTGATTATTAATAAAAGAAGAAATATCTACATATTTACAAAGTTTTAAAATAGCATTCTTTATACCAAAATGGTAGTAATGCCCTGGCTCAATTCGTTTTGTGACAATATTATTTCTACATGTTTTCAAATGTGTTTTCGCATCTGTTGGCAAGTTTGGAATGGACTTCTTCATTATTGCAAGTAAATCGTTAATCGCGACGTGTGGAACGTTATACTTTACAGCCCATTCTGCTAAAAGAACATTTGTATCACTACTACTGTCTTCTAATAAACCGCGTCCAAATCTTCCTAAATAATCAATTTATGTAAAAAAATTTCGATTTTTAGTATTTCGGAAGATACAGCTCATGGAGTATACGGGAGTATACGGAAACTTCAAACGCGTTTTTCTCGAAACCACTTTTCTGAAGTTTGTGTTGTGACGTGGCAAGTTTTGCCGACGTCCCTCGATCCCTAAAAAGAGAGGCCGGGCCGCCCTCTGGCAGTGCCGATGCGTACGGCCGTTTGCGAGCGCTCCCCCTGGGCATGCCGATTTGCCAAGGGCGAGTATTAACGCGTTTTGAGCGTCGCGCCACTTGGGCGACGCGAATTTCACAGGACCGAAACCGGGCTCCGGGGAAGCCCGGCCCCTATTTCTCGCCGTACGAGGCTTTATCGGAACTGGCTCCGGAAGGATTTCGTGCCGAGACATCGGAGGAAGTACCGAGCCCGGGTCGACGAACCTGGAGGCACCGACGAGGAACAGTGGACACAAGACGAACACCTCCTCGACCCCGTCGCTGCCTCGCCCGGAAAAGAATAAAAGAATAAAATCCGAGAGCCAGGGATCCCGCGCGACAGGTTGCGATCCTGCGAGGAAATACCGCGCGATAGGCCCGCGAGTCTCAAACGGGAGAAATAGGGTAGGAAGTGGGGGGACGCCTCGCTTCCGCGTTACCGAGCCTGCCGAAAGTAGGCCACTGGGTCGTTGGCCGTTAATCGGAAAAGTTGCGCTTCCCGCCGTTAACGACTGCGTAAAACAGAAAAACTAAATTGTGCGTGCCAAGAAGGGACGAGAAAGAGACGAGCGTGCCGTCCAGCAGCCGCCATCCCCTCGTTGCCGTGGTAAGCGCCAGTCAGGCTCCCTTAATTATTTGCCGAATTAAGTGAACTTTTCGTGTTGGCTCGGTAACGTTTTCGCGAGGTCCTTGTTCGCGTCGCGAAACGACGAAGCCGTCTCTTTGCCGCGTGGTCGGCCATATTTTCGAGAAAGGACGACGGTCGTCGATCGGTTAACGTGCGTGCCGGTTGGTAACGCGAGGTCGCGAACTTGCGGGGGGCCGTGCCGTTACCGATTTCGTGGATCAATTATACGCTATCTTCGAGACGTTCCCCGGTGTGACGTCGCAACGGTCCGTATCGTGTCCGACGGCAAAGCTCGAGCGATCCAGCAATTATACCGCGTATTCCATCGGAATTCGGCAGTTATTCCGCGACAAAAGCGCCTTGTAAAGTAGCGTCTCCATCCTGTACAACTGCCGGGTTCGACGCGATCGAAATAGAAGAGCGCGTGCGACCGAAAATCTGTCGCGTAATTATCGTGAACGCGCCGGCTTGTAAATCTCCGCTGCCGGCTCTCACCGGCAGCCCTGTCGTGTCCATCTGACTAATAAAATTGTTCGAGCCGATTCTATAGTAGATTATTTCCGCAGAGAAACCTTTCCGCCGCGGGAAATGCTCCGTACTCTGCCCACGTAGAATCCTGAGCCCATCCTCGAGCCATCCAGAATATCGTGGGGTTCTCGCAGTTTCGGAAAGGTCGTTCGCGCCTCGTGCCGTTATCTCGCAATTTGCGTGACACTGCCGAGTGTCTGGCGCCCGAAAGTAGATTCCATTAACGGCTTCTTTCGTGACAAATCCGAATCTGCGAGATACCTTTTGTCCCGGGTGGACCATGCATCGTGCGGCCGAGCGTGGCCCGGCGTTTCGCCTGTAAAATCCCGGAGTCGTCGGCGTTCCGTCCTTCCGACGGGTACGTTAAATTTAGGCGACGTGACAGTGTACACGATAAAGAAAAAACAATTTGACCGATTGATTTCCACCATGACTTCTTAGTTAGATAATGAACAAATGTCGTCGATGAAACAAAAAAATGCATAAAAAGTTTAATTTTTCAATTTTTTTTTGCCTGATTAAGTCGAGGTTTTTACGTGAAAATCGCAAATCATTCTTTCAGCCTCAGAAATGTTGTCATTTTATATTTTTTTACGGGATATGTTTGGTTCATTGACGAGATAATTTCATAACCTCTAAGGAAACTTTTGTTTTTCCTGTTTTACACAAAAATTGGAGACTCCAGAGTGTACACAAACTAACCACCAAAACGGCCCAGCGCGACGAACATTTATAAATATTTCCACAACAAACAAATAAATCATCATTTAAGACCATTTTTTATATTGCTTAGGGTGCGGTTATAGTGGAACGGCGAGTAGCGATGATAGCGGAAACAAAAACGAACTACTTTTTCTATCTTTTTCTTTTTCATTTAATTACATCGGTTTGTTTCCATCGCGCTGCTCACCGCGCCGCTATCATCGCTGCTCGCCGCTCCACTATAACCGCAGACTTAACTATGGAACAAAACAGCATAAAAATTTCAAAAGGATTTGCTTTG